>JARHVA010000069.1:1575000-2320000 GCA_037957365.1 Torreya grandis
GAAGGTAGATTGAATGTAGATGAGATGGTTGACTATATAAATGCCATAGAAAATTATTTTGAAGATGAAGGAATAGAAGATGAAAATAAATTGAATTTTTCTACTACAATATTGAATGGTCTTGCATCCCTAGAGGGGGAAGCATTTCAATATGAGAGGAGAAGGAAAGTTAAATCAAATATCAAGAGTTTATACAAAATTGTGGATAAATTGAAATTAAAATTAATTCCCAAGGATTACCAAAATAAATTGTTTAATAAGATTCAAAACCTAAGGTAAAAGGAAATGAGTATAAAAAACTACATAGAGGAGTTATACAAACTAACCATTAGGGCAAGACATATATAAGAAGATGTTGAAAATGTTGATAGATACATTATTGGATTGAAGTTTAACATCTAAGATGAAATCAATCTTCTATCACCAATATTAGTGGAGGAAGCATACCAATTTGCCCTTAAATCCAAGGATAAATTATCTAAAAAGTAGAGTAAACATTCAAGGGGTAGATGCATAATGTTTAGAGGTAGAGGATAGCATAGTGGTAGAATCCAGGTGTATATTCGTAATGAAAAAGCTATTAGTTCACAAATCTAAAGTCAATATATGAAATGTGGTTACTCATTCATAGACAAAAGACCATACACTCGAGGCAGAGGAAGAGGCTTTTGGGGTAAGTATTTCAATGAAACAAGTATGGGCATAAATCTTATGATTTTCCATAAAATCATTCAACAAGTTAAAGCATTACTCAGATTATCCAAGTTGATGAGGAGAGCATTGCATCACTTTCTCATGAAGATGAACCTAAAGTTAGAGAGTTTTTACTTATAAAGAGGTTACTTCTAAAGCCAAAAAAAGAGATCAAGGAACCTGCACAAAGAAAGACATTGTTTAGAACTAATTTCAGGTCTAAAGGTAAGTTTTGAAATGTAATTATAGATAGCAAAAGTATTGATAATCTAGTTTACTTAGAAATGGTTGACTAGTTAGGCTTAGAAAATTTAATATACTCTCACTCCTTATAATGTTTCATGGATACCAAAGGGACACCAAGGATTGGTAAATGAATAATGAAAAGTTAAGTTTCAAATAGGTAGCTACAAGGATGAGGTGTTATGTAATGTCATGCCCATGAATGTATTGTATGTCCTATTTTATATACCTTGGAAATTTTAATCAATACTTACACTTTTGAAAAAAATGGAAATAATAACACACTCATACCATAGAAAGAGGATAATGTAGTAGTAGATGACAATCTTAAAGTTTTGATAACAAGTGGAAAAGAGTTAATGTAACAAATTAGAAAACAAGAGGTAAGTCAGGCATTGGTTGGAAAGTCTAGAATAATTTTTACAATCACAAAATTGATAGATCTACCTCTAGAGATACATAATTTGCTCAATGAATTTATTGATATAGTTTTGGATGATTTTCCTAATGAACTACCTATAATTATAAGAATTATCCATAATATAGATCTCATTACAAGAGCTAATCTACCAAACAAGGTAGCATATAGGATGACACAAAAAGAAAATGAGGAGATAAATAAGTAAGTGCAAGAATTATTGGACAAAGACCTAATTAGGGAAAGGTGTATGTATGTTGTTCCAATAGTCTTAACCCCTAATAAGGATGAAGAATGTATACTGATTGAAGAGACATAAACAAGATTACAATTAAGTATAGATTTCCTATGCCTAGAATTGATTATCTAATAGATTGTTTAAGTGGTGCAAGGTATTTATCCAAGATAGATTTGAAAAGTGGCTATCATAAAAACAATATCATAGAGGGAGATGAATGAAAGACATAATTTAAGACTAATTATGGACTATATGAATGGATTGTAATGCCATTTGGGATGACTAATGCTCCAAGCACCTTCATGAGGCTTATAAATAAGGTGCTCAAAGCTTTAAAAGGTAAATTTGTCATTTTTTACCTAGATGATATTATAACTTAAAGTCATTCAAAGGAAGAAAATATTAAACACCTTAAAATGTCTTAAATAAATTGTAAGAATAAAATTTGTCAATCAATCTCAAGAAGTTCACCTTCATGAAGACATAGTACGTCTATTTTGGATTTGTCATTTCCCAAAAAGGTTTGAAGATGGGAAAAGAGAAGGTCAATGCCATAATATAATGTCCTACTCCAAGTAGTGTATTTGAGGTAATAAGTTTTCATGGCTTGGCTATTTTTTATATAAATTTTATAAGGAATTTTAGTTGCATTTGTGCTACAATAATGGAAACTATCAAAGGAAAACAAATTGATTTAAATGGACAATGTCATCTTAGATAAGTTTTCAATTCTTAAATAAAAATATCATAGAGAAACCAATATTATCTTCTCTTGATTTTAGTAAGCTTTTCCAAGTAGAGTGTGATGTTACTGGAACTGTTGTAGGAGTTATTTTGAACTAAAAGGGAAAACCAATTGCCTAATTCAATGATAAAATTAATAAATTAAAGAAGATGTACTTAGCATATGACTAATAATTCTATGATATGTTTCGAACCTTAAATAAATGGAAACACTATCTGTTGCCTAAAGAGTTTGTGTTATATACATACAATCATGCCTTACAATTCATTAATAGTCAAATTAAATTGATTTAAAGGAGAATCAAATGGATTGAAGTTTTGAAAACTTTTTATTTTTTATTGAACATAAAAGTGGTAAATTTCATAAAATTTTATATGCATTAAGCAAGATAATTTTGATTATATAGGAGGCCCAAGTGAATGTTTTGGGTTTTGATTCATTAAAAGACTTGTATAAAGAAGATCAAAACTTCAAGGAGACTTGTGAAGCATGTGAGAATACATTAAACATGTATAAAATTCCATGGATAAACTATATGATACAATATGTATTATTATTCAAGGGCAGTCAACTATGTATACCAAAAGGATCAATGAGAGAGAATTTACTAAAAGAAAAAAACATAGTAGTAGCTTGACAGGGCATTTTTTGGAAAACAAAGACACTTGCTCAATTAAGTGCACACTATTATTATCTAGGAATGAAATATTATGTGAATATTATTAGATAAATGGTAATAATATCTTAGCATGCTAAAAGATGAAGGCCAAATTTAGGCTTATATCATCCATTGCCTATTCCTAGTAGGCCATGGGATTCAATGAGTATGGACTTTATACTTTGTATGCCAAAGACACAAAAAGGTAATTAATCTAATTTTTTTAATGTTTATAGGTTTTATAAAATGACACATTTCATATCTTACATAAAAAAAAAATTGATGCAATTAACATTGTAAACTTGTTCCTCAAATAAATAGTAAAATTGCATGGGCTTCCTATAAGCATTGTATCTAACAGAAAAACAAAATTTGTTGGCTATTTTTTTAAGACACTTTAGAATAAGTTGGGAAAAAAAATTAATCTTCATATTATATTACCATCCTCATAATAATGGTCAAACTCAAGTGGTCAATAGGAGTCTTGGAAACATACTCAAGGGTTTGGTAAGTGACCATCCAAAATAATGGGATCAAGCACTAGCTCAAATAGAATTTTCATATAATGATTCTCCAAATAGAATTGCATGTTATATATAATTCCAATGTGTGTATGTAATCCATATAAAATTAATATATGATTTGAGTAATGTGGGTAAATAGGAAAGCAAATTTACAAAAGTTGAGGATTTTTCAATAGCTATACAAGAGTGGCATGAGTAGGTCAAACAATAGCTAGAATTGAGTACAAGTAAGTATAAGAGAAGTTATGATATGATAAGAAAATAACTGAGATTTTAGGAATGTTATCTATTAATTTCACATCACAAAAATTAAATATTTCCTAAGGGATGATATAACAAGTTAAAGGTGAAGAAAATTGGGCCATGTAAGGTCTTAAGAAAATTATCTTCTAATGCGTATGAATTAGAGCTCCCATTTGACATTGAGATAAAACACATATTTAATGTATCAGACCTATAATATTTTAAAGGAGAGAGAAACTTAGGTAATTTACCTAAATATAAATATGATCATACCATTAACTGGAAGCAATAATTACCAAAGGCACAACTAGAGCAAATTAAAGCCATTATGGACAAAAAGGAGGTGAAGAAGACCAGATACAAAGAGTATTTTCATTACTTGTTAAATTTTAATAAAAATACACCTTATTATGAAACATGGATGAAACATTAAAATATAATCAAGCATGGTAATAGTGTTGAATAACTCACAAGCATGAGCTCATGAATAATTCTTGTTCCTTAGTAATTTGATGTAAATACATTATAAATAGTGATTTAAATTGTGTTTTTTGGTCTTAATATGTCTAATAGGTCATAATTACTCAATAATAATCCTTTAATAGGATTCATTGGTCATTTCTAGGTCATTTAGATGTGTTTTTAGTTTTCCTACCAAAAGTAGGAAAGCCAAATTTTTGAATTTGTTTGTAAATTTTTAATGGGATTGTCAACATTTTGGAATATTCAAAATGAATATATAATTTTTTAAGTGGGTATTATTGGTAAAAATACATTTTTTAATTGTTTTTCAACCTTAAACTCAGTCTCAACCTGCCTAAGATCTAATTAGGGTTTATGTAACATAGGAAAATGACCAAATTAAACATGTTGGGATGAGTTTCAAGTTTGTTGTGAGATCTTTGGTTCATGAAAAAAAATGAAATAATATTATAAATATACAAACAAATTTTAAAATTTAAAACCATCATATGGGGATCCCATGAAATTTAAAAAAATACAAGAAAAGGGTTAAGTGGTAGGGTGTGGAGTGTAGTCTAGATAGTCTATAGAGTTTTGTTTATTAGTTTTTGAAAATATATGAATAAAAAAATATTTTTTATTAAAATTTTGGATAAAATATTAGAATTATTAACATTTAAATTAATGTATTTTTTTATTTTAAACTATCTGTGTTTGCCTCAAAACAACACTGTTCATGTTATAGGTTTGATAAGATAGTACAAGTCTATTATAATCAAGGAAAAGTATAGGTACAATCAAGGAAACATTTTTTTATTAAATTTTTAGAATTTTTAAAAGTATAAAATTGTATGGAATCATGGAAGGAATACCTCCTCCAAGATGAATATTTAATAAATAGTTAACCAAGCTTAAATTATCCATTTTTGGTGCTCTCGACCTATGTATAGGCTTGCTAGGGTTTTGAGCACATAAATCCCTATCTCTTGAAATATAACCATAAAAAATTCATGAAACTTTGATTAATGGTTTTTTATGATGTTTTCAATGTGTTTCAAGTGTTATTAAAGTGATTTTTAATATTTAAAAAAGGTATCCTAAAACACAGTCTACAGGCCTAAGTCCTAAGCCTAGAAAACATTGTTTTGTGTTTTCTTACAATTTTAAGGTTGTATAAAGGTATAAATAATTTTTATGATTTTATTTAACATAAATAGGATATGATAAAATATATCATATAATATATTCTCTCTTTTTTGTCAAATTATCATTGAAGAACATATTAGGACTAAAATAAGATTGCAAACCCAAAATCAACTTTTTTTTAGTTATAGAAAGACTCATTGGGAATTATCCCTTACACCAAAATATCTTCCCCATATATTTTATATAATTACATTTTTCCTTATTAATAATTTGATCCTTTATTCCATATAGACAATGTTATTTCAATCATCTTCTTATTTTTATTTCCTTCTTTTGTAGCATAATGCCCTCCTCCAATTACAATTAACTATGGAGATATAAGCCTTTAATTTAAAGTAAATAAAACCCTTCATCTCAATTTTCTATCATATAATGCTAAAATAAATTTAAGTTCTAACCAATAACCATTGAATAAACTTCATATGTTGATAATCAAGTCTAAAATAATTCTTTCCCATCTATTCTAAAATTTCAAATGTACCATATCTAAGAGACTCAAGTTTATTAGTCTTACATTGGGATATATATCTCCTAAAGTAAAAAAAAACTTTGTCTCCAACAAGGAAATTATGTTTATTCCTTTGCTAGTCATGAAGTGTTTTGTACCTAGATTGTGACTCCTTTAACCTTTTATTTTGAGGTCAATCTCTTAAGTATTTTCAATGAACCTTTTAGTTTTTTGGACCTTTGAATCCTATTTATCATTTATTTTTGTATTAAAAAACATAAAATGGCATGGAGGTAAGTAACTAAAACAAGTTTAAAAAGATTTTTTATTAGTATATAAATTGTCTTATCTCTTATAATAATTCAAAATGTACATCAAATTTTCATCCTGACACATAGGATATTTCATATTATACCCTCTCAAGAGATATACCATTTTTCTATTCACAATTTCTATTTGATCATTGATTTTTGAGTCGAACACGGTATACTATTTCATTTTGGTATCCATATTATCCTAAAATGTGGCCCAAAATTACTAACAAATATTTTTATTCCTAATTTGAAATAATACAATTGGGTAAACCATTATGAACCCACATTCTATCAAATAAAAACTTAGTTTCATCACTACCTTGGAGGGTGTTCTTAAAATGAATAAGAATACACATCTTCCTAAGCTAGTTCTCAACCACACATAGATATTCATGCCCATTCCTTGACATAGGCATCCTACCTATAAAATCCATGGAAATTATTTTGCGTGGCATAGAAGGAAAAAATATTGGCATATACAAGTCTAAATTCCTATTATTAGGATTTATTTTACTACATAACTCACATCCAATTAAGAACATAGAAAAATCAAATTGAGAATTAGTCTAATAAACATGCCTTTGAAAATGTGCAATAATATTTGTAACACCAAAATATCTTTAAAATTTTGAAGCATTTAATTCTCTCATTAGTTGAACTCTTTCCTCCTTAGGCACATAAAGTTAACCCAACTTGTAGAGGAAACCATCTTACAGGTAATAATTCTCATAGAGAGCACCTTGGAACCTATTTGATTGAATAAATGGCTTCCAAAAATATTCATCATACTCATATCCTTGTGCATAAGACTCATAAATAAAAGTCTTAAAAATACTTATGGTGCATGTGTATGATGTTTAGATAACATATCGTCTATTTTATTAGTCACACATTTTTAATATTTATAATCAACTAAAATTAATGCAAAAACACCATCCACTTATAGTATTTATATTGCTTAAATTTAGTTTGGACTCAAAAATATTGGAGAGGTTGGTTATACATATGGACAATAGTTTTCATATGTATAAGATAGTATTTCCATTTATTCATCGATCGAAATAGAGTAGACAATTCTTTATCATATGTATAATAATTTATAATTTCACCATGAAATAACTCTAAATGGTAACACACTAAATTACTTCTTTGTTGTAGGAAACCCCCTAGAGAATAGTTACTAGAATTCATTTCCACCTCAAAGGGAAGATTCAAGTTAGGAAAATATAATATTGGAGCATGGATAATCTTTTTTTTAACATATCTAATGCATTTTGTTGCTTGTTATCCCACATAAAATTATTACCACTTGTTATCATGGCATCTAAAGGTGAAATTATAGAAGATAAATTATTAATGAACTTCCTCAAACACTAAACTAAACCAATAATGATCCTTGTTTCAATCACATTACAAGCCTTTAAAAATTTCTTGACAGTCTCTACCTTCATCATATCAACCATAAATTCCCTATTTCAAACCACATGCCCCATGAATAAAAGTGATTGTTGATCAAACTCAAATTTATTCTCCTTGAACAATATTATGTTCTCCTTTAAAGACTAAAAAAAATGTTTTAAATGATCCATATGCTCATCAAAAGGTGTTTTGAAAACAAGCATATAATATGATACATAATAACCAAATAACCAATAAATGGACTCATTACCTCATTCATCATATGTATGAAGCTAACCAGTATATTTCATATCCTAAATAGTAGAATAAACCATTCATACAACCCTTATTCACATAACTCTTGCTTTATCTCAAATACATTTTTTCCAAATATCCAATTATTTAAAACTCACTTAGTGGTACCCATATTTCAAATCAAGCCTATTAAAAAACTTGGCATGCTAAAGTTGATAAAAAATCTCATCAAACCATAGAAGAGGGTACATATTCTTGATGGTTATTTTGTTAAGATCTATATAGTCAACAAACAATATCCATGAACCATATTTATTAGGTAAAAAATGAATATGAGAATCACATGGAGAATTAATATGAAAGTTTAGTCTTTGATTAATTAAATACTATAAGTTTGTCTTACTTCTTCAACATCCTAACAATTTTTTTATATAAAATTATAGGTAGTTTATTTTAGAATTTTAAATTAACCATACATGGTATTCAAAATTTGTTGACAGTTCTTTTAGATATTAGTAAACAACAACTACCTTGATGGTGTGAGAAACATTGGAAGGGATGTATTTTTTATTTTCAAGAGTAAATATATTGGAAACATGAATAAATGGAAATAACAATATCTCTAGGACCTCAAAGTATTTTCACCACATTAGCAACATTGCATCATTAATTCAAATTGAACATCAAAAAATGGAGTCTTGTTGCAATCAAATTAGCTCTCATGACATCCTCATCCACCTTTAACAATAGAAAATGACAAATCAAAGATGTCACCACCCTATAAGCTATGTAAACCTTTGCAATGGGTAATGTAAGTCATGTAAATCCTACCACTATCCTAAATCTAATTTTGGTGTATAATATGGATTACATTGTATATGGTATCTTGTGAAATACCCTATCATTTCTTTCAAGGGTCCAAGTTTGGTGTTTACTTATGTTTCTAAGTGATATTTAATTATTCTATATGTTATTATATTCTCAAGATATATGAACCTAATCTATAAGATATAATCTTGTACGTTATTATCTTGTTCGCACACAAACAACATTATAATGTAGGTTCAAGCCAATAATTCTACATGGAACACTATCATAATTAAATTAGTGACCATAATTTACATGTCTACCATTAACAATAGAAAATGGATAATCAAATATGTTTCCAAATTATAAGCTACATACTCCTTTTTAATGTTCATAAGTCATGGAAATTTAATAACCAGCCTAAATCTAGGTTTGGTGTATGATATGGGCTTTATGGTGTCTGATATCAAATCAAATAACTTGTCATTGAACCTCACCATCACCACCCAAATCACCTTTAAATATTTCACCACTTTTGTGTTTTGTATTGTCTAGCGCTTCCCAGCCACTTTACCATTGGTCAGCTCTTTGGGAAATAAAACATCTCTTCCCTACATAACTCATATCCACATCATATGAAGGAATAAATGAGGTCGTCTAGTTTGTAGGTTATCGATAATGGCTATTATAATAATTTACAACACACTCCTCATTCAATATTTATAGAAATTAGAGATTAGCTATAAGTGATATGCAGGGAAACATACAAAAGTGCATAGAATCATATTCTACCCACTGAGCATGGAAATAATTTATTTGTGAATTCATTTTACAATCCATCCAAAACAAAAACTTGTGTGATATGTGTTATCTACATTCCTTCCAAGTGTCATCTACTTCATATTATAAAACATCATCTGCTTCTCAAGAGGGCATTTAGTTTGGTGTTATTGGATGGCAATTGGAATTTAAGTAAGACCTTAAATAATTAATTAATTACCCAAATTATTATTATTATTATTATTATTATTATTATTATTATTATTATTATTATTATTATTATTATTATTATTATTATTATGTACACACACGTGTGTGTGTGTGTGTGTGTGTGTGTGTGTGTGTGTGTGTGTGTGTGTGTGTGTGTGTGTGTGTGTGTGTGTGTGTGTGTGTGTTCCTATAATCTCATTGATAGACCTAATTATAGATGGAAACTATTTATATTGGAATGTGGATATGCTTAGTTTTAGATATGGCATAAATATGTCAAAATATAAGGCACATGGAAGCCCAATGTTATGCTACACAACTATTACTCCAACACATGGTGTTCTAGATAGGGTAGATTATGAGTGTCAAAAGCTTTGAAATATTTATTATATTTGGAAGATTGTATTTTGGACCAATGGTGATGGTTGGTGGGATGTTTGTATTCATTTTATATCTTTAGTTGAAGCCTTCAGTCGGTAATAACAACATGCCTTCTCCCTCCTTCCTAATAATGAACCCAAAAACTATCAAGAATGATTAAATTACCAATAGACCAAGATCTTGAAATAATACTCAAAATTGATTCATATTGATTTATTTTAATAATTACAAACCCAAACCATGTTTAAATAAGCCTAAACTTGAAAATTATAGTCTACATGCAAAATTTTAAAAAACTAAAATCTAAAAAAAAAAAAATTATTTTTAGCAGTTGCTATTTATAGTAAGTTTCGCATGCAAGCGGGCATGGCTCTAAATTTTTTTTAAAATAACCTAAATACTGAAATTAGCATATGGGACAAAATTCAACTGAAGTTGACTTTTGGTTCTAAAAATATATAATTTTTTTAAATAGAAAATTATCAAAAAAAATCATTAAACATTAATTTCAGACCCTTAGATGATCATGTTTGGCCTCTAAAAATATTGAAATCAAATCTAAGTGGATACAGTTGTTTTGGCATGTGGAAGAGCACAAACGGAGTATTGGTCAAAAGTTATGGCCTCTGAAAGGTTGGCCTATTTTCTTTTGCATCACCTAATGTTGTATACAACTACAAGAAAAATGGCAAGCTCTTGGATGATACTTATATATATATATGGTTAATTTGTAGAGTCTTCTAATAACATTGATGAAAAGCACACAAGTGAATCTAGAGGTCATATGGATCAGACACCCTTATTTAAAATGAAAAAAGGGTGGGTAGGTGTTTCAAGTGATCAACATTATTCTAATGTTTTCCAAGGAGTTGTGGCTGAATCATGGCTTTTACCTCAAGGTCTCCGACTTATCATAGGCCAGTTATGTGTCGGTGGTGGATGAACACCATGATCTCATATTCATGGATAAGGTATAGTTGGGCCAATTCATCCATGTGGCCAAGCTGGAGTCTAGATTGCGATTACGCTTTATATAGTTAACATAGTTGGAAATTTTGTCTATTTAGAGTAATGCTTGTCTAGATTGACACATGTTGTATACTCTATATTTTTAAAGGATATGTTGGATATTTGACCCCTATTTTCATTTAAATGACACTTGATTCAATCTTGTATTGGGTAATTGAAATACCTTAGTGGAAGCAATAGGTATCATTATATACCATTGTTATATTGACATGCTACTTTAAAATTCAATGTAGTTGAAAGTGTAGGTGTAAATTATATAGGATAAGTGCTATCCCTATGTCATTAGAGAGAAAGATTTTTATCTTAAAAATGGTACCATGTTCACCAATACTAATATTATATTACATTATTATAGTATATAATATTATATTATTAAATGGGCCCCTTATTTTATGATATCATCTAAAATACCTTGTCAATGCCCCTCACCATCATTGCATAACTCATCTTGATATAGTTCACTATTTACATGGTATGTATAGCCTTGCCCTTTCTTTTACAAGTCTAATTTTGACATTTGTATATGTTTTTAACCTAGATGCAATTGCTATAGGTTTCAATATATTAGCATCATGGATGAATTGAAGCTAAATGATAGACTCTTGGACTCTAATGTCATGTCTCCACATCAATGATAATGCAATGTTGATTCAAGTTGCACATCAGATGTGGAGTTGTGTCATAATCAAATAATCTCTCATGATGTCCTCACCTACCATTAATAATTTAAAAATGGCCAATCAAATATGCAACTAACCTACACGATATATATCCCTTTACTATGGATGCAAGTAATGTAAATCCAGACAACTGTGCTAAATGTAGATTTAGTGTACAATATGGGTCATGTAGTGTATTTTACTAAATATAATATAATATAAGGCACCTTATATTATGTAGTTTTAATATCATTTAAATTGAAACTTGGTGTTTTAATGGAAGCTATAGATTACATAACACATGTGACGTGCCACTAAAATTTACACATGTATCTCCCCTAACTTCTTCAATTCCATCTGTTGAAATAATCTATCATTGCCCCTCACCATCACCATGTAGCGCACTTAGAAATTTTTTCACTTTTATATTTTGTATAGCCTTGCCCTTTCCCACCACTTTGCCATTACTCAAGTTTACCGTGAAATAGATTGTGTCTTCCTCACACAACACATTGATATGTTGTATGAAGGAAGAAACATCATTTTCTAACCTCAACTCCATGAGAAATATTAGATTAGACATGTTTTTAATCATGTATTAGATCACTGTAATAGTTCGGTTGAAGTTATAATTTATATTGACGTATGTGACTTGTCATTGAACTTTGCACCACCTCCACTAAAAATACTAGATTATTATTTCATGTCACATCATGCACAAAAGGTGCCTAAGGTTAGTGGTCATGGGCTTTGAGTGAGGTACAACTGCTGACTTAAAATCTTTCACTTTCCAAAACCCCGATTTATCAAAATAAAAAATTACATCCCTTTTAAGATAACATACACTTTTTGGATAATTGATTGTTCAATATAACACATCCAATAAATATCAACAATATCAATTTATTATTATAATAAATATTATATAAAAATATATAGTATTTAATATAATATTTTCTAATTTATTTATATTGTAATATTATAATATATTAAATATAATATTCTATTATATAATAATATTTTGTATTATTAAATGTAATCTATTATTATATAGAATATTATATTTACATAATATTATAATATATTATACGACAAATACAAAATTAAAAAACTATAAAAAAATAGAAAATAAGAATAAGAATAAAAAAATAATTAATAAACTAAATAATCAACACATTATTTAACAGGGCAAGTTGACCATCGAATTTACACTTGTGCGTCAAACTCTAAGAGATAAAAGACATCTGACTCCATCAGCCTAGCTAGGACAAGTCATTTGGAGGGATGCTTTCGTTTACCATTTGAAAAAGTCTACGCTACTCTCAAAACAGGAAAAATGAAACAAGAACACAATGTAATGGAAATTGAAAGGAGCTGAGATGAGGTAACTCTGTCTATGACCGAATGATATTTTTTGTCAAGTCACTTAACATTATGTCTCCATTGCAAATAATATTTTTATTACATCAGATCCGTAGACAAGACAAAATTAGCATAAAAACACAGACAGGAAAGAATCAGCATGAAAAAGATCCGTGGATGAGTCTTAGCTATCTTTTTGCCAGTATAGACGCCTCTAGCATAAAGAATCAGCATGAAAAAGATCCGTTGATGAATCTTAGTTATCTTTTTGCCAGTATAGATGCTTCTAGCATAAAAAGTTTTAGTTTAATATATTTTAATTTAAAAATATATTAATTTAAATAAATTATATTATTATATGTTTTATTTATTAAGTAAAAAATATTTAATTAATTAATTAAATTGAATTAATTTTAAATTCAGTAAATATTTACAGCTTCTTAACATTTTATACTATATTGTGTATAGACCGTCAATTTCGTGACCTAGTCTAGAGGAGTAGCTATAAACTATCATAGGTAACCCATTAAACCACAACCCCAAGATAATTAGCTTAATTAGCTGTAACTCGATATTTGTATTAATAATTTATTTGAAATCTGATTATTCATATAAATTTTAGTATGATAAACAAGTGTGCAGACTACCAAGTCCCTACAGGAGGAGTGAGAAAGCATTATGACAATAAAAAGTCTAGCAGGGAAAATGGAATTGCATAGCAAAGAGAAATTTATTGAAACTAAAACATTAAATACGTTGGGTCTCGGGTATTTATAAAATAAAAAATATAATATTTTCCAAGTTGTGAATTATATAACTTAAGTGGTTGCATTCTCAATATCGATATTCTTAGCAATTTGTTGTAGATACAATTGGTTTTGAAGGATTTGATGTAGTTTAAGCAATGACTGAACCTACGACAGAGCAAAAAATGTTAATGCATATCTAATTACTTAGTCTCTCAAAAATTTATTTAAGTAGACAATGATATTAGATGTAACTAAATATGTTTGAGAGCATAGGCTAAGACAAAAGAATCTAAAAATCAATTGAAATGGGAAACCCTGTTTGCGATGATAAAGTGACATATTGGGATTTGGTTTGCACATTTTGTACATCGATCTTATTTTGACAAAGAACGATGGGGGCATTTTTACAATCCATGTATGCATGCAAAAATTATTAAGAAACCAAGAAAATAAAGAAGTAAAAGTATATACTAAAGTGATGTGCCATTGACTAAACAACTTTATTGCTTGTCTGTAATGTTCTATTTGCAAGTTATGACCTTTTCGTATGTCAAATGTATAATTTCATTGAACATGATGATCGCATATCAGTCTTGAGTCCTAGTTAAACAAGTGACATAAACTTATCAATAAACAAAAAATTCAAGATCATGTATTTGATGCTAACAAGAAGTATGAGGACCAATATAGCAATAAAATAATTTCTATGCAATGAACAAAATAATAGACAAGGAATAGGATAGAAACTAATATAATTTGGTTAGTTTAGAGAAGTTTGGAGTTTTGGCAATTTGATGAAAAGTTGAACATAAGAGCAAATAAATAGTGAATTATATATCAAGTGTTTCAAAGAATATGTTGCCCATTCTAGATCATAGATAATACACTTATGATAGAGCAAAACATGTGAGGACATATCCAATCACTTAGCCTAGAAAGGTGCTTACTATTGAATATTGATAACAAGATAATGATATTAGGAGTAATTAAATGTGTTTGAGAGCATGAGAAAATAAAAATGAATCTAAAGTAATTACTTTAGGCATATATCTTATAACACTGAAGATTTTATTTGTGATGAAAATTTTCTTTCTTTGGCTTAGGCTTGCTAATTTTGTACTTTGATCTTGTTTTGGCAAAAAATAATAGGTGGATTCATATAAACAATGTAATCATGGAACAAGCATCAATAAACCAATCAAATGTGAAATTCTATAAAAGAAACATGTGCCTTTTACTAAAGAGATTTATTTCTTACCTACAAAGATTTGTATGCAAGTTGGCAATTTTTAGTATGTCAAATGTGTCATTCCATTGGACATACTAACTGTGTACTAATCATGAATGATGGTTAAGCAAGTGATAAAAACATATCATATTATAGTTCAAGATCATATCTTTAATGCTAACAATAGTAAAGATAATTAGTATGGTATAAAAACTATTATTATGCAATGAATGAAAGAATATAAAAGGAATGAAATAGAAACTAATAAAATTTGGTTTGTTTACCAAAGTTTAAAACACTATAACAAATAAATAGTGAACTATATAATAGTTATTCCAAAACATATTCCTGGCACTGTGGAGAATTGAATCTTAAACATGTTGCACAAGTAGAATAGACGAATCAGTCCTAGACAATACAATTGCACAAGGCAAAAAAAATCCCAAGGTATGAAGTATATGCAAATAGATGAGAGTTATATTCATTTCATGGATTTTTATAGAGACAAAAAAATGTCACATGCAAAATCATTTAGATACATGTAATGTCCTCTAACTAAATTGATTTTTAGTCTGCTTTGTGCAAAGACAAGGCACAGTTTTTTTAACCATAATATGATAAATCAATAAGCAATGTTATATAGATTATTAGCCATATGCAAATATTTAGGGAATTTGAGAGGCATACAATACTTGAGAAAATGTCTTCGGGATGGCCTAAAAAATAGAAACATGGGTTGGGATTTTTTGAAGATGACCCAACTTTGTCAAAAAAAATTGCATGTTAATATCTAATAGTTTATTTACAATTTCTACAAGGTCTATCCTTTTTTTTGCAATCTATTTGCAGTGCACATAGTCAATATCTATATACCCATCCACTGATTTACTATGTAAGTTTAGGCATTATCTTTTAGGCAAGGTGTTTAACATAGAAGTAGTTGTTGTTTTAGTGGCCAATCAAATGGAATTGTTTTATGTACGAGCAAAAAAAGTGGTTCTTGTCTATGTTTGAATTGTAAGTTTTTTAATGGGTGGTATAAAATAATATTATTTCCTATAATCTAATTGGTCAAAAGACTTACATCTTATTACATAATTCACTTGGTTCATGGAAGTGATGGCATGGCAAATATGCTATGGAATAATTGTGCATTGTGTAGATATTATATGGTATTAAGCACATGGAGATATTTAGAGTGTTATTGTAACATAAATTTACATTTTAGGTAATTTGTTTTCCACTGCCATAATTTGTTTAGGGTTTCTACTAGGTCATTGCATTTTGTTTTCCAAGGTTTGATTTAGGTTTTCTTCTTGGGGTTGAATATGTCTTGATCTATGTTTCTTTGTTGATTATGATATATCAATGCTAAAATATATTTTCAATGATCTACTTTTATTTTTAAGAAACCCATTTAACACTTGTATTCAAGGCTTGTATACTTGTCTTTTGTTCTCATTTGCACGTCTTGGCATCATTTTATATCTAAGATATTCAATTCCCTGTGATATCTGCCTATGTAATTATTATTATTTGTTATGCATGGACCAACTATGGATAGATCTAGTTTTGAATGGTAGTGAATTAAAAAAAAAGACTAGAAACCTAGCTTGTTGATACTAAGTATTTAAGAAAATATAAAAAAATATGCCTTTAGACATAAGTGTAAGATGTTTGTTTTTAAAAAAAAATGTGTAAAATAACTCTTAGGTTGGGTATTATCTTTTAAATATGACATTCAAGTCCTTATAATCTTTTTTTGTGAAATTATTATTTGTTGTGCATGGATGAGATATGCACAAATATAATTTCAAATGGTAGGGAAAATAAAATAAAATGGAAGTGTTCATGTAAAAAATAAAATAACATGGTAAAGCTTAGCAGTATTTTTGACTAGAACATGAAAGATGAGAATTGCATTTTACTTGGGATATGTCATTTCAAATTTTTATGCAAATGATAAAAAAAAAATCTTGAGCCAATAATTGTAAATACACTTAGCTACATAAAATGGGATTATCCATGCTCCATGTTTTCTATACATACTATTCACATTAGCTTTCTAAGAAACTTAATGCTACATGTTTGAGTCAAGACACTATTTTTATTCTAAGTTTGGTACTTTATATTCTGTCTATCAATTCTCTCAAATCTCAATTATATATTTATCTTACAATTTAGGGATTTTTCAATAGCAATATGTCTATAATATATGCATAAGGTGGTTGGGATAAAATACCTTAAGTTACATTTAATAAATTTCTATGCTTAAATTAAATGCCCCCAAATCCATGACCTTGTAAAAATTTGAAATTATATATAAGTCTCACAAATTTAATTCACAAACTTAATATAATTAAATCAATAAAATTTTCAAAAAATATTATTCCCATTTTGGATATTTCATGATATTTTAGCTATCAAATACCCTATATAAATGATCTTTGTGCCTTAATAGGCATCAAAATACAAATCATGAATCATTTTCAGCATCTTGGGACTAGAGGTGGGGACTTGGGGGATAATTTTATCATATTGGTAAATTATAAAACTCCTTCTTAGTGAACAAATATAATTAAAAATGATAAGGAAGGGTAAAATAAGAAGAAAGAAGTGTAAACTTTAAGTTGAAAACACTGAATATTGAATGTTTTTGACAATTTTTTTGCCCTGAACATAAATGTTCAGTGTAACTCTAAGCATAGATGTTCTATGTTTTTTTTTTTAATATGTTTGAAAAAAAATTCTACACTGTGTTTTTTTTACTTAGGATTTTAGAGTTTTGAAATAATGCATGTAAGAATAAACTAACATGACAAGATATGCAATGTTTTAAAAATATATATTAGTAACAAAACCCTTAGATGTATGCAAAGATTTCAAGCATTTGACGAGTATCTAAGACCCACCAAGCATTTTCTTATTGCACTTTACCTACACAAATATAATATTGAATTGTGAATTGAATGTGTATTGTAAATGGCTTACATCAACATAATCACAGCATTATAAATATACTTTACTATTTTTATAACATAATGAGCGAATAAGCATAGACCAAGTCATGTGCAATGGAGCTTTAGCTGTAGCCAAATAAAAAACTATGTAACAAAAATTTTATGTGTGCTTAAAATATTTTCAAGTATTGAACATGTGCACTTGGAAGTGGCCTAGCTTGGACATTTTTTTTTCATGTTGTTTTCTAGGGGTTTGTTTATGGTTTTTGCTAGGCTCAAATTTATTTTTTTCAATCCATTTACAGTGCATGTATTATAGGTGACTGAGTGTTTATTTAGGGTTATCACTAGGGATCACATGTGTCTTTATCTATGTTATTTTTGCTCGTTATGTTAGAACAATACTATCCATAAGTGTATCCTATTGATGTGAAGGGGATTTTCATTCCAAGTAGTTTATTTTTTGTTGAAATGTTATTAACATTAGGTCAAATCTGGACATCACAGTAACCTTAAAAAATCCTTAGAAAAAAAATGCAAAAAAATTAAGCCAAGAGATGCTTAAAAAGAAAATGACCAAACCATTTTTTATGTTTTCAAGTATTTGATACTTGATAAATGCTTAAAATATTTGCATATGTCTAAGACTTTTGTTACAAAGATATATTTTTAAAAACATACCATATCTTGTCATGTTCATGTTTATGTAAGGTTGAACTGTAATATGTTTAACATAAGGTATAAGATAATAGTGTTTTTTTAAGTTGATTGGCAAAAAAAATTGTAACTTATTGCAATGCCCATGTGGTTTGATTTAATTTTGTTACTACGAGGATGCCACATCATAATTGTGCAGGGTATGGATCTTATTTGGTATTGAATGTTGGATATGTGGAGGCCATGTCTATTAATGAATTAAAATATGATTTTTCATTGAATAATAGATTTTTTTAGGGATTTTTTTAATAAAAAAGAGCTGAAGTTTCATGAGATTAAAATAAGTAGTATAATTTTTTTATGGTGCATTGAACAAAGTGAAAGTCAAGGTTGTATAAGAGTGATGTTTTTGTTTGTAGATGAATTGAATGTAAGCTTATTTTCTAGCAACACAAAGTAGTAAGATATGCAATTCTTTTATAAAAATTATTTTTATAACAAAAAATTGTAGACATATACAAATATTTCAAGAATTTGATAGACGCACAATACTTGAATGCATGTATTAAAAATGACATGCATAAAAATAGAAACAAAACTTACATGTCTTATTATATGGTTATTTGTTTAATACGTTATAACAATGATGAAATAGATTGTTAATTCTTCACCTATGCATTTTTTGTTTGAAATCCATTTTCAATACATGTATTCAAAGCTCTAACATATTATTTATTACAATTTGATTAGTTATAACATTCGAATTACACTACAATTTTTTCATGGTTGAGGCAAGGTCCAATGTAGGATTTTTTTTTTCTTTACACTATATCTATCATGTCACATTAGTTTTTATCCATAGTTGAAAAAATAGAATCAATAAGCAGTTAAAGCTAAATGAAATCAAAAAATTGTTTATTTTAGCTCTAGTTTTTTTATTAATTAATTTTTTCCATTTTTTTGGCCCATGGAATCATATATGTAAAAAATCGATCCATGTATTTTTTACGTAAAGTTACATGAAAAAAAGTAAGATGTAATTTTTTAAGTTGTTGGAAACCTCACATGTGATATGCAAAGCAAAACTACATATGCAAGAAGAAACATGATAGGAAAATATTACAAGGACATGAATGCCTTGGCTAAAATATGATGTAAAGAATTCAAAATCAAAGCAATAGCCAAGTAAACAAGCCTTTAATACGTATAATGTAGACAATATGCATAATAATAAAATCAAAGCATTAGCAATGTATTGCAACATTGTTATAACATAATAAGTAAAAAAAATAGAGGGAACATTAATCAGACACCCAAAAAAACATACCCTGAAAGTTTAGTTATATAGACTTTTATAAAAAAAAAACATCTTACACCTACGTCCAAAGATAGATTTTTTTATATGCTTAAATATTGAGTGCATCTAGGTATTTTCTCTTAAATGAATTTTGAAAATGTTCTATGATTCCTATTTGAATTTATAATGATTTGTATCAAAAATGTAATAAGACTTGGAACATATAAAATATGTTGCATCCTAATTCCTTGATAAGAAAAATATTTGACTATTCATGGATATTTATAGTTGACACATTTGATATTGGTTATATTTTTAACTAATCTTGAGATATATGATATTATGGGATAGTATAATATTGCTTAGATACATGATGGTACATATTTATTTTACTATGAGTTAGTTTTAGTGTATGTGATTACTTTACAAACATATTAATGCATTATTTTAGTTATATTTTATGATGTATGTTTATCATATTGATATGATGTAACTACCTACATGTTGTGAGGTTGATGCAGGAGAACTCATCCCTTAAAGCATGATGGAGGGAGAGCATCATTGGAGAGGATGATGTAAATGGATATGTCAAAGGATGACAGAGAATTGATAAAAGAAAACATGTACACACTACAGTAGATAATACATGTTATAATGCATTAAAAATAGTTTGTACATGATGTGTTTATCTATACTTGCTTTAGAAAGTCAATTTTTATGGTTTGCCAACATAGTTTAATAACTTAATGAACTGGTACATTTTACTATTTAAGCTAGTGAAAATATTATTAGCATGATTAGATTTAAAAATTTAGAATTATTAATTATCAAAATTATCATTTAAATTTATGACAATACGATATATTAATTAAATTATAGATTTTCTCTATTTTATGTAAAAATAAATAAATAAAATAAAAAACAATAAAAAATAAAAGAAAATTAAATGACCAAATTTAGAAAAATAAAAAAGGATCAAATATATTAAAAAAACCAAAAAACTAAAAACTAAAACAAAATAAGAAAGGGCTATGGTTATTTATAAAAGGGAGGAAAATTAAAAAAAGGAACATAAGTATTTTTGGGGAATCAAAATTGGAAGAATCTTAAAATGGCATAACACAGAAGAAAGAAGGAAGGCGTGGGAGAGAGGCGAGGATAGACAAACCAAAGGAAGGTTTGATTGATAGGTAGGTTTTGTTTTCAATTCGTCACATTTGTATTGAATGTCATAATGGTTAGGGGGAAAAAATATTATAAGAATGGAATTTTTTGTGTAATTTATTATCTGAGTCAAACTTAGGGATTGTCAAAGTAAATCGACCTAGCCCAACTATAAAAATAAGAGGCCCTCGATAGATTAAGTCACTATTCCAACCTATTATTATTATTTTTAGCCTTTATGATTACACTCTTGTAAACTATCTATGTATATAGTTGAGCACTTGAATACTTTATTTTCAGTACATGGATTGTAATCTATTTTTTTATTTTCCTGAAGGACATGAAAACTATTCATGAAGTTTTTTAAAAACCTATAGTATATTTTGTGTGTGTGTGTGTATGTTGAGTCGTATATCTTCCACTTTTCATAGTGTATGCCTTTTAGTGGTTGTTGTATTAAGTATAGGTGTCAACTTGAATAAGAAATAAATGTATAGTTATATATCTAAAAATTTAGGAGGGCATCACTGTTTGCAATGATATTAATTTCTAATAGCTATATTTGTTTTGATGCTTGCATTGGTAATTTTGATTAACAATGCTAGTATGCAAGCTATTAATAGAAAACATAAGCCATAGGAAAGGATATGACATGTATATGTTTGATAGTTAGTTTTTATAATAAGTTTGGACCTAAATTGTAATATGCTTTACAAACATAAGTATTTTGGAAATCTTTCTTATTAAATAAATATATAATGTTGCCTTATGTCATAAAACATAGTTGATTTACATAAAACCATAGTTTGATTAATCCACATATGATGACACAGTTGGTTGATTTACAAATAATTAGAAATAATAGCATCATATGTCTTTTGAAAATAATATATGTTTTATGATAAGATTTATTAATTGGAAATATTAGCACCATAGGTACACATAGCTTTCCTTTATCATGAGATAAGATTTGTGGCATACTTGAGGTCACTTATTATATGTAACTTATGGTACAAAACCTATCACATGGAATATAAAATTATAACAAGTTATGTATTTATGATTTATTAATGGTGTGATTATTAAAAAAATGGGTTTAAACATGCCTCTTAGCATATATTTATACATTTGGGTCTATACTTTTGAGTTATAAACTATATTAAAAGAATTATGAATAATAAAAACTTAGCGAATGTGTGCATTCAAACCCTAAATAACAAATGGTAGTTTGGACTACACTATGTTTCATATAAACTAAGTTTTGTTTTTCTATATTTAGCTATTATATATGAGTTCATTTTCCCTTAGTTTTATGACTACTATCTTAACTTGGTTATTGTACTTAGTAGTTATATTTTTAAGCACTAGACTGTGATAATATGGGTTATCATGGAGTGTAGTATAGTTGGAAATAAATTATGTTATTTGTATTTATAGTTAATTATGTATTTACCTAGGTGATATAAATTGTAGTTAATATTTATAGTATAATATAGAAAATAATGTAAGATTCATTCATATGTTTGATGAAATAAATGTATACTTTGGTTACTCATATGTTTAGCATGTTATTTGATATGTTTTCTAGTAGGATGTAAATTATATGAATCATGTGGTTGAATTTTATTTGAATAATTTACATTGATGATACTGAGTAAGGAGGGAGATGGACTTCACTAGCTTACTAGCATCACAATGCCAAATGAAGGCAGTCTAATCAAATGGTGTATATGAATTTGATTGATCTATAGATATCTTTTATATTATTATTCTTAAAGATTAGGCCAAAGTATGTTTAGTGAGACATTATCATTTCATGAGTATGATTCAAATTTATGTGTGATATCTTGTAATAGATTGAGTTTTCTATGATACACTGCATGTTTAGTTTAGAAATCGTATAACATATAAGTACTTGCTTGTCTCTCTAAATTTTTGCACTGTCACTATCTACTCATCTATGAAAGGGATCCATTTCCTAATGAGATTAGTGTAAGAGATTTTTGGTCTATGATTGATGTGAAAAATCACTCAAATGATTCTCTCCCTCCCATAATAATAATACTTATCGAGATGACACTTGAGATTACCATAAAAACTTGAGTTTGGGAACTATGCTCCATGGGTACCATGTATCTTATATGTACATTTTATTATATTGTACTTATTATTAAATATTGTCATGAAGATTTGTAATTATTTTTTAATGTATATTGATAACGGTGGTTGTAGACTTATATTAGTTGTGGCTGAGTTAATATAGTTACTTTCTATATTTGCATTATGATGAGCTATCATGATATTAGAGATCCATGATATATGATGTAATATGTTTTGTTTGATATTATTACACTTTAAATACTTCATATGATCTCTATTGTATTCTCATGGTGTATATATATATATATATATATATATATATATATATATATATATATATATATATATATATATATATATATATATATATATATATATTTGATTAAAAAATTACGTATTTTTGGTTGGATCATAGTGGGGATGTTACGAAATAATCAATTTTCAATATTGTATTTAAAAAAAGTTATAAAAAGGTTTTATGCTTTTAAAGTGTCATCAATGTTTTAAGAACTAGTTTGTGTCAATGGTATGTATTCCTCTAAAAAAATTTGTTGTTGATCGTTATATAAACACATTATTTTTTATTTTAATTAATGCATTTCATCTTTTTATTTGTAATTGTCATTAAGAAAAAAAATGAAAATCATTTGAAAAAAAAACATTTACATTTTCATATAGCTATGGTAAACATAATATGTCTACAATTCCTTATTTCTATATAGAATCTAGCTTATTTGTTTATTGCATTGACAATATAAAAAGTAGAGAATTCTTTAGTTACAAGACACTAGAGAGGATTTGTTTAGGCTAATGATACTGTTATGAATGAAACTATATAACATTGTAATAAAAATATCAAATGTCTTAGGTCCTTGGAAATAGAATGAGATCAGTAA
Source organism: Torreya grandis (assembly GCA_037957365.1). Taxonomy (NCBI): domain Eukaryota; kingdom Viridiplantae; phylum Streptophyta; class Pinopsida; order Cupressales; family Taxaceae; genus Torreya; species Torreya grandis. Next base: position 1,599,125 of record JARHVA010000069.1, read on the forward strand.
TCATGATTATTGTATGCAAAACATTGTGAATATGTTCTTCATCAAGCTCATTACTTACACTATATCAAATTATTTATTTAAATCTTAAGTCATGAAATGCAAAAATGTGAAAAAGTCTAGGTAGTAGTAAGGTAAACTATAACTCTTTCTAAAACCTCGTCTTAGGGAGATGAAACTATGAAATAACATTATTTATATTTAACAGAAATGGTCTAGATTCTAAAACAAAATAGCTAGAACATGAAATCAACACCATAAAAATAAACATAAAGTTTTGATCGATGCTAGATTGTAATATTTCTAAAGTTCTAGTTTCCAAATAAAGGTCAAGTCATAGAACACAATGTTAGATAATTAACTTTGTTTAAGATACCAAAGCTACAACATATAGGTAATAGTTTGTAAAATAAATTTAATTTTTTACTTCTTTCTATAGATCAAGGTTTCTAGCATTTTACTTATTAGATATAATCAATGTAACTAGACACCATAGTAGATAATCATCAAGATATTTAAGAAAATCCACTAAAACAACTCCACCTACATAGAAACAAGACACATGGATCATCTATGAACATATATAGTTACAATGGATACAAACAAAAAAATAATTCCATTTTGATTAAAAATCTTATCTTAATATAGGCATTAAAAGTTCACATGCCATTATTACTTATAATCGAATTGAACCCCAATAGAAACCCTAACCAGATTCTTACAAAATAGCATGCAAGAAAAAGAATAGAAAAAATAAATTATTATTCTAAATATAAATCCAAAATAGAATTGTCTTAGACTTTATGTTTATTGTGGTGAAATGTGTTTTTTCTTAACATGAACAACAAATTGTATTTTTTTATTGTAATATTTATAATATTATTTTGATGTAAGTAATAAATATATCAATAAACTTTATTTTAAAAAACCCAAAACCATGAAATAACAAATTCTTCTTAATAAATGCAATGTAAGATGTGTGTGTGTGTGTGTGTGTGTGTGTGTGTGTGTGTGTGTGTGTGTGTGTGTGTGTGTGTGTGTGTGTGTGTGTGTGTGTGTGTGTGTGTGTGTGTGTGTGTGTGTGTGTGTGTAAACATAATTTATAAAAAAATATATTCAAGAATGTAAATAAAATATTAAATATTTATTCATTCTTAACAAAATAATAATAATTAAATCCAAACCAAAAAAGACACTTTGGATCATGATTTGTACCTGTTAAACCACAAATTATAACATGCAAACTCATAGTAATGAAAAATTCATTAAAATATGCAATCCATAATAATTGTCACCTGTATGTGTCATTTTTGATGTAAAACATGTTGGTGGTATCATTTATGGAAGCCCTGAAGGTTTTCATTTACTACAAAGAACATTCAAAGTCACCCTTAAATAGTGAATATTATTTACAAAATAGTTTATTAAAGGGAAACTTTGATTTATCTTTGTATTCAACAAGAAAATGTTCTCACCAGCGCATTTGTCAAGGCAAAATAAAATTGCATGAAAACCATGATGGTGACTTTCAGCACTTCTTTTAGTCAAAAAAATATATTTTCCCCAATGCATTCAACAAGTCGAGAAAAAAATTAATTACATTCATATTATTCATCCTAAATCAATATGCTTGTTTAGTTATGGACATACAAGATTTGCATTCAAATTAAAACAATGTGACCTATTTAAAATATAAAATAACAACAATCAATTGAGTAGCTTAACATTATACACAAGCCTTCAACCAAACTTAAGAACCTTGCTTATTGATTCATCATTATATTGTTAAAAAAACTTGTAACTTTCCTTGCATAAAGCCATTTGGTTTTCATTTTGGATACAAGACACACTACATTATCTAATTGCTATTGCATATAACTTTTTTTTAGTCTCTATCAGAATTGTAAAGATTTGAAGCATACCAAAAAACACAACCTAAGAGTTTTTTAACAATTTTTTTAAAACCCTAAACATATACATCGAGACACATATTTTCCCCCCTTTATTTATTTAGATTCTTAGCATCAACAAGATAGGGTTTTAGTCTTTTTTCCCCCTGCCATTTGAAATTACATGTATTCATAGATTATACATGCATAGAGAATAAAAATTGCATAGGAAATTATTACAAGGACTTTAATACCTTACTTGAAATATCATACCAAGCCTCACAAATAATAAAAATAGATAAGTATATAAGCTTTAAATACCTTGAATAATAACAAAACCCAAGCATTGGCTATCTATTCTAGCATTGTTACAACATAACCAACAAAAAAACATAGATAAAGGCATATCCAAACCCCATAACAAACCCTATATAAATATTTTAAAATAAACATGTAATGACCCTAAAAAAACCTTAAACAAACTATTGAAATTAAAAATAAATTATCTATAATACATGTACTACAAATTTACATAGACAAAGATTACAAAGACTTGAATACCTTGCCTAAAAGATGAAACTCATCCTCATAAATGAGAAAAATATAAAAGTATACAAGTATTTAATATACACATTAAAAATTTCTCACATAATAATAGAATCAAAGCATTTATAATCTATTATAGCATTGTTACAACACTGTCAGGCCAAAAATTATAGATTAAGACATATGCAACTCTCAATAAAAACCCTAAATAAACCCTTGGAAAACAACATGCAATTATCGAGAAGAAATCTTTAAAAAACCATTTTAATAGAAAATAAAAACCAATTTAACTGGAGTACATACACTGCAAACAACTTGCAAAAAACAAAGGTAGTCCTATCACAAATCATAAATGAACTCCTAAAAAAAGTGCACAAAAAAATTCCAAGCCAAGTTATTTCCCAGTTCACATGTTCAAGAATTTTAAATATTTAAAGCATACCTAAGAAAACACTACCTAAATGTTTTGTTACACATATTTTTCTTAAAAAAACACCTTACATCTACATCCAAAGTGACTATTTTTTCAATTTGATTTAATACTCAATATCAACAAGTTAAGGTTCTAATCTTTCTTTCATTTTATTTTTCCACTATCACTTGAAACTAAAAATACCATTGTAACAATAAAAAAAAATACTTAGAATGTAAAGCTACATCATAGTGACCCTCTAGATATGCATCTAAATAGCATTTTTATCACATAATGAGAAAAAAAAAACATGGATCAAGACATATGAAACCCCTAGCAAAAACCTTGAATAAACCCTTAGATACCTAGAATACATGCACTACAAATGGCTTAAAAAAATAAAGGTGGGCCTACCATAAATTAAAAAAAATTTCCCAAAAAATAGTATGGAGAAAAAAGGTCCAAGATGGGCCATTTCCCAATGCACATGTTGAATACTTGAAAATATTTTAAGCATACTAAAAAACTAAGCCTAAAAGTTATGTTAAAATGTTTTTTTTTTCAAAAAAACATTTTACATCTATGTCTAGAGGCACTTTTTTTTCAAATTTGCATAAATACTTAGAATTAATAACCTAGGGTTCTAGTGTTTTTTTTAACTGCCGTTTGAAACTATATCTATCCATAGCTAATCCATGCATATAAAATAACAATTGCACATACAAAGATTACAAGGACTTGAATTCCTTGCCAAAAAGATGATGCCCAACCTCTCAAACTAGAAGATGATGCCCAACCTTGAAAATAAAAACAACAAACAAGTATACAAGTTTGAATACATGCACTACAAAAAACCTACATAACAACAAAACCAAAGTATCAAAAATATATTCTAGAATTTTTATAACATAACGAGATAAAAAACATAGCTCAAGACATATGCAGCAACTAGTAAAAACTCTTGAAAGAAGATGTAATTATCCAACAAGAACACTAAACAAACCATTATAGCAAAAAAACTACCTAGAATGCAAATCTCTATCATAATAATTCAAACAATCCATCGTTCCAAAAAATAAAACACATCAATAAGCATGGAAAACAACGTGCAATGACCCAACATAAACACTAAACAAACCATTGAAATAAAAAATAAACTACAAGGAATGAAAACCTTTGTCATACTTTTTATAATGCAATGTGATGAAAAAATTTAACATTCAATGAAAAAAAAAATGCATTAATAAATATGTCCTCCACAAATATAACATTCCATATCGAAGAAGATTCACAACCTGTGTAGTTATGTCGCACCTTCTTCATCGTGCCCACCTTATTTCAAACCATGTGAAACTTATAATAATATGTAAAAATTTTGACCCATCAGAGTATGAGAAATAATATTTTTTTATAACCATCATTAAAAACCTTACAACTCAATCTTGGACAAGAACTACATTTTTAACTCACATTGAAAATAATGTCATTTGGTTGGCAACCCCAACAACAACTAAGTCCATGTTAAACAAAACCAATGCTTATAGTCCCTACAAGGGATAAACCCTCTGAGACTAATAATAACATTTAAATATTATAAATAAATGTGTTATAAAATATAAAATATTATATTTAATAGTGATTGAACAAAAAAAATCTTATAGTGAAAAATGAATTTAATTCATTATGCTCCATTATTTCAATTTCTTTAATTACTCTGCCGAAGGAAAGTATATATGTTTCAGTTTGTGGTTTTATTTCCCTCTAATTATTATTCATCTCATCATTTGGTTTGTTTTGTATATGGTTTTGGAAAAATAAATATTTATTTGTTTTTTTATTACCATTTATTCTTGTTTTATATTTAGCCAAAATATTGTTGTAGCTATATGAGAATTTTTTTAGTTATAAAAATATTTTTTTTCATCACCAATCATTATACAATGCATAGAAGTTTTTTTGTGTGACTATAATTTTGTTTGGCCAATGCATAAATTATTTTATTTTAAAAAATCATTGGGTTACCATAAATGAATTCTACCAACATACAATACTTACACTTGTTTCACAACATTTAGTTTTCATATGTCCAACATTAAAATAAAATTTTAATAATTTTGGAATACTTTGCATTATACTAAAAAATAAATATATAATTACATAAGATTATAAAGTAATGTAGTTAGACAAATCACAATTTAAACCCTATACTTTAAGACAAAAAATTTATTTGATTTATTGAAAAACCAAAAAAAAAGAATCTAGATGACTAAAAAAACTTGTTTTGTGGATTTATTTAACTAAAACTATGGACTTTTCACAAGTAGATTTTTTTTGGCTAGCTATAATTTGGGCCAAGGCATATATTATTTTAAAAAAATATTTGGCATGCCATTAATAACATCCACCACTTAGGGTGGTGCATATCTACATTCAACACTTGTGTTTGCTTTGCATTCAATGTACTAGCTAGGGCATGCAAATAATTTTAATGCACTTTAAAAAACACAAATAGCTTTAACATTTTATTTTATTTTTAATTAATTTTTTTGCATCCAATTTTTAATACATTTTCCATTCATCTAAAATATCTTACCTAAAATGATTTTTAGCCCTTGAATAATTAAATCTTTGCATTTTTTAGGTTAGATAGCATATTTTATCAAGTACTATATTCAAGAAGAATGTTTTTCAGACAATCATTGTTGAATATTTAACACTTCTACTACAAATTTGTATTTTTTTTAACTTTAGAATTTAAATACAACATATTTATGTTTAAGTCTATGTATTTGAAATGAATTGTAATATTTTTTTTGTTTCAACTTAAATGTTTGAGAATTTCATAAACAAAATAAATAAATAAAATTATGCATGTAAAATCAAAATGCTTGGGTTTTAATTTTAATAAATGTGTTTTAGAGTATTTTTATCTTCAAATTTATAGATCTAGAAGATTTATAAATGAAAAAAAAATTGGTTGTTGTTAAAAAGGTGTGTTTTCTAGAGTTTATGAAATTAAAAGATAATTTTTTCCTTCAAATTCATGCACTTAAAGGTTTCAAAAATGAAATAAATAAAATTTTCTTCATAAATGTATGTTTCAAAGCTTCAGAAGGTAAAAGACAATGTTTTCCTAAAGTTTTTGATAGATAAAAATAAGGTAAAATCAACCCTTACCTCAAGGTACAAAAGGATTTGGCTAGTAGATTAAACAAACAAAGATAAATAAAGCCTTCATGAGAATAAAATGAGACAGACAAAAAACCTAAAATCCAATCAGCCACAAAACCAATAAGCTAGTTACAAGAGAGAAGACCAAAGAATTGAACCCCATAAAATTTAAAACTCAGAACACCCGAGGTGTGCAAAAAGGAAACACCACCATGGAACAACTACTAGGAAATGGGAAAAAACTAAGACCAAAAGCCTTCATCACCAACCACCAAAACATCCTTCAAACACAAAATCTAGATCGCCGATTTACACAATGACATCTAGAACAAAAGGAAAGTTATTATTGGGTCAAGTATTTTCTAATTAATTATCTACATTATTCCTAGGGAAAAGGGCCTTCACAATTCTAATCTTCATTAGGAGGAAGGTGAAGAGCTCCAATGTTTTCCAAGAAATTTTCTTGAGAATTAGTCTCACGATAGTTGTGGGAGAAAGAAATGCCATTAATGAATGACATATAGGGTATGTTGAATGATTGAATTGAGCTTCCACTAATCATATCTTCTTGATTTAACAACATTGATACTAAATAGATAATCACCTTCCATAAATAATTGCTTGAAATTTGAAATAAGGGTAATTCTCATTCCTCTGAGAAAAACTAGAGCTTTAGTCGAATCATTTGAAGAACATGGAATGGTGAAGGAAAACATGTGAGAACTTACTCCAAATTATCTTTTAAGATGTCTCCACCTCCATAAAGGTTTTGGTTACCTTTGGATGCCCTGTGAAAATTTTGCTTGACGTAATTGTCATTTTGAGGCGTCCCAAAGCCCAATAATATTTTTTTGATTTGAGTAGGGCGGTTGAGGTTAGATTTCAATAAACTCCATTTTAAGAGAATATGGCAATCCTCACCAATGACTTTTTTTAAGGATGAAACAATTTAGCCTTAAAAACCTCTTGAAGAAGTGCCTCAATTTTAAGAGATAAATTATTCAAAGGGGGACAAGTTCCTGAAGACTCTAGATTATTTTTCCTTTGTATAAGCACAAAATGATTAGAGACGGGGCCATAGCCCAAACATTTTGTGCTTGGTTCCTTCCTTTTGTCTATTTAATCAAAATTTCTTAAATAGAATCGACTACCACCCAAAGTCTATTCATTTTCCTAAAGAACCAAGGCTAAATTCTCCAAGCAAAATTGCAATGGAGGACATGATTTAGTGATTTAGAATTATCTTTGCAGAAGACACACTAAGAGGGCCCTTGAAAACTGACCGTTTGAAATCTAAATTAACTTTAGAAAGACCTGGATGGATCCATACTTTTTTCACATGCCAAATTGGTTTATTAATATGGGATATTAACTTATTATAGCCTTGTTTCACTGATTAATTTTTGTAATGATCTCCATTCCATTTTAAGTCATCAATCTCCTTTGAGCTACTGATATGGTGAGAGTTCAAGAAGAGGTTGAAGGAAAAAAGGTAGTCAAAGAAATCGTTGATTGCAAAAAAACTTGGATTTTTTAAATTTCTCTAAGGGCCCTTTACACTAAGATTTTCAACTATGTAATTAAAAACTAAGGGCTCCCATAGATTTGAAAAATACTCTTCTAAAATATTGAAGGAGGCATGATTGCAGAGAAGACCCACAATAAATCAGGGATCCTTTCAGAAATTAATAGATCTACCAATTTTTATATTCCAACAAAGAGATATAAATAAAATCTCTATTAAAAAAAATTCTAATAAAGTTATCTATATTATTAAGGTATTTTCTTCAGAGCAAGCTGCTCCAAATGTTGTCTTTATTCTAATAGACTTAATTTTTCTTTAAAAACAATTGTTTGAAACGTTTAGAAATAGAAAATTCTTTTTCTTTTTTTCCTACATTTTGTTGAAAATCTTTTATCACGGCCGTTTCCGGCCTACTGATTTTTGCTTACTGCCGGAATTATCATGCTTGGTCTGTGCATTTTATGTCACTTTTCAGTTTTGTTTTGGTTAGTCTTCAGGCGATAATTTCATGTTTTAACATTTTTCAAAGATTTTAGTTGATATATTTTTTAACGCACGTTTATTCATTTAATCAATTCTGATTTTAACGTTTAGAATAGTGAAAGAGGAAGTTAACGTGACGTAAAGGCAAGGGCTAATTTTTAGGTCAAGCTCAAGGAAGGTGCCACTGCGAATACTTTCTCTTTGATATTTTATATATATATATATATATATAAAAAGTAAGGTTTGAATTAGGGAAAACGTGTCATTTTAGAATCAATTATTTTTTATTTTTTTTTAAAAACTCAGACCAAAAAGATTTGTAGTAGAGAGGAAAAATGTAAGAAAAGAATGTGAAGATTTGCAACCATTTTTAATTATAGCTTCACAGCTTCTCCAATTCTTAATGGCAAAGTATTTTCTTGTTTTTGTGCTTATGTACGGTAGTCAGTATGTAGCTTTCAGTTCATGTAGTAGAGTGAATGATTTTGTGATACCTGTGAGGGTTTTATCAAGATTCAAATGCGAGACGAAAGAGGTAATAAACCCTTGAAACCACATGATTATTTTAAAGTTATGCATATCTAAGGTTGATAAGGGCGACTGTATATTGTCATGTTATCGGAAAGACTTTTAGGGCTGTGTATATTTCTGAGGGTTGCTGGAATTTCAGTTATTGTGAGTGTATTTTCTTGAGGATTGTCAGAATTTCGTTTGTTTATATGTGATTGTGTATTTTTTCAGTGGTCGTTGCATTTTTTTTTGTTTCATATAGGACTCAGAGGAAACACAAGTTCATATTATTTACCTCTTTCTTTCCTTTTCTTCATCTTCTTACTCTTTCACGGTATATTTTTCTGGGTGACGAAAAATAAACATTTATTTGATTATTCAGAAAGCTTTTTCCTATTTTTTCATTGGCCAAAATATTGTTCTATCTATACTGGAATTTTTTGATTAGTTAAAAAAAAGTTGTTTTTTCGCCAAATAATTGAACTCTGATGTAGAATTTTTTTTGGGTTTGCAATACTTTGGGTTAAGGTATGTTGGTGTCTATCATATTGAAATTTTTAATTTTTTTATTCAAGTATGATGCATTGTTGATCTATAACTTAGGGAGATATTTCACATGAGGCTTTACCAACATAAATACTATATTTATAACTCAAATAAGTAATTGGAAAATGACTGTCAAAGTAGTTTGCTTGTAAAAACAAAGATGTATTTTTTTTGAATTAAAATGTACAAAATTTTGAACACAAATAGAAGTATGCAATAAACACCAAAGCACAAGATGAACACAAAAAAAAGATTCCGAGAGCCCTAGGGTTAAAAAAACTCCAGTGAGTGAAGCAATTGCACCCCCCTTTCTACTATGTAATCTTCAAAAGTAAAATTTACTACCACTTCCCACCTTTCATGGATGGAGATACCAATTACCACATTATCTAACCTTCTACTTAGTTGATTTTCTCTCTCAAAACACTTCATAGAATAAACCAACATGGTAAACAAACAATAACAGTTAGGAAACAATAATATATATGAACAAAGACAAAAACTTACATATTTAAATGTGAATCCATATTCACAATCCTTCAATGACTTCTTTGATGTCTTCTGCTTTCCACAAGTTCTTTATTTATGATCTCTTACTTTAGAATCTGCCAAAAAGTTCAAACGAACCATCATTGAACAGAAAAATGAATTACAATCGTTTCCTTGCCCATATTTTTTACAGTGGTAAAGTGATCACTCTATGTAGACCGATAAATATGTAACTATTAGGGTGGTTAGTTACACAACCATCATCTATAAATACTAGTGATTACATAACTGCAACAATGGTTGCACAACTACAACATGCATATTACAGTGGTTCTGTTATCTATATCAATCACCTCCATTTCAAAAGCTATAAATTATTGACTTCATCACTCTAAAGATGCCTATATGATCCCCATGCTAACTTTTGCATTACAAATTATTTGAATTAATGTTTTAACATGAAATTATTTACAATATTATCTTATAAGCATGAACTACATACATTTGGAATAGTGGAAACATATAGTAAGTATATCTAGTATATTAGATTTATATTTTTGATCATACCTCCCCAACTCAAGGATTATAAGCCTCAAAAAGCTTCAATTACTCTATAAGTGAGGAAATCCCTTCTCCATATATTTTCTAGAATACCCTTTGGCCTTTTTGGGAAGCTAAGCCTTCCTTTTATTATTTGTAACACAACACCCTCCTCCAATTCCAACTAACTATCAAGATAAAGATATGTTATTTAAGGTAGAGACAACCCTTCATATTAATTATCTAACATAGAAGGCTAAAAGAAGCATAAGCTCTAAACATTGACAACCGAATAAATATTCATGAGGCAAATCAAGTCTAAAATTATTCTTTCCCACTTTTCCCCTAATTTAAAATGGACCATATCTAATAGACTTAAGTTTATTAGTCTTACATTGGATTATCTCTCTCCTCAGGTATAGCCATACCTTATCTCCAACAAGGAAACAATGCTTAACTTGTGATGGTCATGAAGTGCTTTATACTTATATTGTGACTTTTAACCTCTCTTTCATTTGGATGTGAATTTATTGAATCTTTTCAATAGACCTTTTAGCTTTGTGAACTTTTGTGTCCACATTCTCATTTCCTGTGTATGGTTCTATTAAAACAACATATAACATCACACATGGAGGTAAGTAGCCAAAACAACTTTAGAAAGAAGTTTTGCTAGTATACAAATTGACTTCCCTATTAGAAGAACATAGAATATACATTAAGTTTTCATCCTAAATATGATACTTTCTATTTTAACCTCTCAAGAGTTTTACCAATGTTATATTAACAACTTTTGTCTACCCAAAAATATTTGGGTCAAAAGTTGTAGACTATTTTAGCGTGGTATCTCTATTCTCCTAAAATGTAGCCCAAATTTTACTAACAAGTATTGAGTCTCAATTTAAAATAATGGAATTGGAAAAACTAGAATGAACCCACATGTTATCAAAGAAAAACTTAGCTACATCACTACCTTTGAGGGTCTTCTTATAAGGAATAAGAATACACATTTTTATAAACTATTCCACAACCACATAAAGATATTCATGCCCATTCCTTGACATATGCATGCTGCCTAAAAAATACATCAATATGATTTATGATGGCCTAGAAAGAAATGGTATTGGCATATACAAACTTAACTTCTTGTTATTAGGAGTTCTTATACTACATAACCACATATGTTTAATAACTTACAACATCAAATTACATATTAGGTTAATAAACATACCTCTAAAAATGTGAAATAATATTTGTAGCACCAAAATGTTTTACAAATTTTGAAGCATGTGTTTCCCTCATTATTCAAACTCTTTCCTCCTTATGCACATAAAGCTTACCCAAGTTGTACATCAACCCATCTTGTATGTAATAATTCTCCTTGGGATAAAACCTTGCACCTTAGGTTCTCTTTTCTTGAAGAAATTACTTCCAAAAATATTCATCATGCTCATATCCCTAGATATAATACTCACACATAAACATCTCAAGAAGATTTACGGTACCCATGGCTGAAATTAAAGGAGGTTTGGATAACATATCATCTAGTTTGTTAGTTACACATTTCTTATATTTTATAATCAAATAAAATTTTTATAAAAACACCATCCACTTATATTATTTATCTTGCTGAAGTTTAGATTGAGCTTGAAAATATCAAAGAGATTTTTTTTTCATGTGAAAAATAGTTTTCTTACCCATAAAATAGTGTTTCCATTTATTTATTGATTTAAATAGAGCACACAATTATTTATCATATGTACAATAATTTATATTTTCACCATGAAATAATTCTTAATGTTAACATACCAACTTTCTTACTTGTAGTAGGACAACCCCAATAGAATAGTTACTAACATTCATTTCAACATCAAAGGGAATATGAAATTTAGGAAAATATAATATTGGAGCATGGCCAATATTTTGTTCAAACATATAAAATGCATCTTGTTGGTTCTTAGCTAATGTAAAAATCTTACCACTTTATATCATGGCATACAAGTGTGGAGTGATGGAAGAGAAATTATTAATGAACTTCCTCATATATTGAAGTGCACCAATAATTCTTATTTTTTTTATCACATTTTAAGGATTTGAAAAATTCATGACATTATCTACCTTAATTGGATCAATCCTAAATTTACCATCTCCAACCACATGCTCCATTAATAAAATTTATTGTTGACCAAACTCACAATTCTTATCCATCAACACTTACTTTGTCTCCTTGAAAACTTGAAATATTTGTTTTAAATGATCCATATGCTCATCAAAATGTTTTTTGAAAACATGAATATCATCTAAATACATGATAAAGAAAGAGCAAATAAATAGACTCATTACCTCATCCATCAACTACCTAAATCTAAATAGTATAGTGCATATCCCAAAGAGTAGAATAAACCATTGATAAAACCCTTGCCTTACCTTGAATGTTTTATTTCCAAATGTCCACTTCTTTAATAATCACTTGGTGATACCCATATTTCAAATCAAGCTTATTAAAATACTTTGCATGCTGAAGTTGATCAATAAGATCTTCGATCTATGAAATAGGGTGTACCTATTTTTTATGGTTATTTTGTTAAGATCTCTATAGTCAACACACAATATCCATCAACCATATTTATTAGGTAATAGAACAATAGGATGACCACATGGATAAGTACTAGGAAATATTATACTTTCATTAATTAAATATTGTAAGTACATCTTACTTCATTGACATTCTTCAAGGACTACTTATATAGCTTGAGATGCATAAGTTAGTTTTTTTAGAAATTGATTTTTCACTCAATAGGCCTCACCAATGGAAACCCCATGGAAGCATGAAAATTTTCCTTGAACTACTTTACCAACTCTCCTAATTTGTTTTCACTTTATTAATAAACATGATATAATAAGTTTTATGTGAATCCACTTCTTTATCTTGAATATATCTCAAAAAAAGTAAATAAAACTTTCCACTTGAATTAATAATACTTTTAGATTGAGAATAATTTACATAAGGTATTTTAGAATAACATTTTTAGGTTGAAATAATGTATCTTGTGTCATCCTTCACCAAATAGTATTGGTTGGATCTCCGCATGAAGATAACATCCTAGGTATACAAATAAAGGCTTCCAAACATTACACCACACACATCAGGGGGAACCACATCTACTATAGCCTCATCAATGACATGTACATTACTACCAAAATTAACTTTACATTGGTCGGTCACCTTGATCTCTACACATTTCTTCACCCAACCCAAAGAATATGGGTTTGGATTATTATAAGTCTCTATCTTCAATTTTTATACTAACTCATTTATAAATTTTTCTTGTGAACAAGTATCACAAAGAACATCCAATTTGGTTTTCTTGGTCTAGATTTTAATATTTAAAGGCTTATAAATTTAAATCTCTTGAGAACTAATATTACCCAAACATAACTCTCTTTTGATGGAGGTACAACACAAATTTTCATCTACATCAAAGATACAACCAATGTTCCAACATTAGAGAGATGGAATAACATTATTATTATATTTTTTTGAATGGATGAAATTCTAGGTGATTCCAAAATTGATCCTCAAAGTGACTATCAACAACATAATGTCCACAATTTCCTTATGTTTACCTTTGCCTTTCTGGTTAGAGCCACCCTTTTTGTAGAAGTGCTTAGATAAGTAGATGGAACCTTCTTCTTATCCATATCTAAGTATTGATCCTAGGAACAAGTTTCATCTACATCCATTGACTTGAAGAAGAGGATGGGTCTCCTAAAATGGCTAATATGGATTCCACCAACACACTCCATCAAGATGTCAGAGTCCGCTATATATTTTCTATTTTGGGCATCCTTTTTTCAGAATTCAATTGTGTACTCTCTTATTTTTCCTAATATTATATAATACATGGAATGATATTCCCACTTAGTGATAGTAGAAATATTTTTTAAAACCAAAGTATTAACATAATTATCTAACTAAGTAAAGACATGGTTGATTAATTGTAACCATGAAAAATAAATTTGTTGGCTCTAATTAATCTAATACAAACTAAAATATATCTCAAGTTGAGTTATCCAATGGTCTAGATTCTTTATATTCACATATTCATCATATTATTGAATCACTATCTTTGTATTAATCTTGAATGGAGGTAGAAATTTATTGGCACAAGATTGTTCTTCCACATTCTCATGCTTAAGATAATCCTTTTTTTTTCAATACATTTATAGAAACACAAATATTATCCATAAAACCCCCCATTACGGACTTCAATTGATCAATCTTGATCATAGAGAAAGAGATGCTAGCCACTCCTTCAAGATCATGAAATCACTCTTTTATTTTATGGGAATCTTATTCATCAACATGTGCCATAATTATAATCTCTTCATTACTCTTCCTTCTACAAATTGCTTCTCCAAAGGCATTTAATATTAACACTACTTGCTTTAGTGATAGGCATACTATGCAAAGTAGTCATAAACACATAAAAGGACTATTACCAAACTTAGTTTAATACCAATCTAATCCATAAACAAGGTGTATATACCACACTAGGATTCACCAAAAGTAATCCTATGGTCCTAAATAAAACAAGTGACTAAAAAATGATTGGTATGGACTAGTTTTCTTACTAAAATAGATATGTAGTATGTTAGAATGAAATGTATAAAATTATGTACATAAAGATAATCCTAAAATGAGCATCAAAGAATGATATGAGCATAATAATTAACATGGATAAAACTAGTGTCAAAAAAACCCTAGTAGGTGAGGCAATTTCCTTCCATATTCAAATATGTGATCTTCAAATGTACAAGTTACTTTCACTTCTCACCTTTCATGGATAGAGTTACCAACTGCTATACTATCCAAAATTTTACCTAGTTTCTTTACACTCTACAAAAAGTATATAAAATAAATCAAGCCTGTAAATAATAACTAATAACTAGGAAATAATGAGTTATTTGAACAAAAACTCAAATTTGTATATTGCAATGTGGATCTAGCTTCACAACTCCTCACTAAATTCTCTAATGTCGTAGTCCTTCCACTAGGTTTGTATTTATTCCCTCTTACTTTAAAATCT
This sequence comes from Torreya grandis, assembly GCA_037957365.1. Lineage (NCBI taxonomy): Eukaryota > Viridiplantae > Streptophyta > Pinopsida > Cupressales > Taxaceae > Torreya > Torreya grandis. The sequence goes on from JARHVA010000069.1 coordinate 1,614,320, forward strand.
ACCAATAAGTTCAAAATTACTATTTTTGAGCATAAAGGAACATTTACAACTGTTCCTTGACCATATTTTGTATGGTGGTGAAACAGTCAATCTATGTAGACTAGTGATTATGCAACAACCGTATGTTACACATAAACCTCCTATATATAGAAATGGTTATGTTATATATGGAAAACCACCCAATTTAAGAGATTGAAATTAATAGATTCACCACTTTGAATATGTATGGGTCATCCACACACTGACGCTACTATTGAAATTTGTCTGAATATATGTTTTATTAAGAATTTTCTTATATTTATTTCTTACAAGCATATATTACATATATTTAGAATAGTGTGAGCATATAGAAATCATAACTAATATATTATATTGATATTTTGGATCTACTATGTGCATAATATTCTTAATACACACATTTAATTTGGTAGTTATCTTCAAATATATGACAAGAGTTAGATGTGCCTATATAATGTTTCCACAATATACATTATTAATAATAATCTCAAACTCACCTCTTCTTATTAATATAAAAGAAACCTTTGTATAATTTAATGGTTAATTAGTTAATATTGTATCATATTATCAATTTAAGTTGGTAGCTTGATGTCTTCATTTAGGAGAACCAATTATCACTCCTTGATCTTTAGTATTATTTAGTAACACCTTGTTGTTTGAATACCTATTTGTTGTATATTATTTTTTTTGTTTTCATACATTTATCTTACTAGATAAATTTATTATTTGATTACTTATTAATGGATGGTATCTCTACATATGAAGTTATTTGGGTCATCTTCTTTCCTAACATGGTACTAGATCTAGTTTTTATATGTGGATTTATATAGTTTTCAACAAGATTAACATTCCCACACAAATTTTCTATCCCCTAATCACTTTTTTGTGCCAACACTCATTTTGGGTTTTAAAAATTACCCCCTCATCATTTCTTGTTTAAACATAAACTTTAACTTTGAGTTCATTTTCTTGAAGTGAGTTCTATACTATGGATATTTAGTTGCATGTACCATCTCTTATTATATTAGATTGGGTTTTTTAATTATATTTGTGTTCATATTACATATATGTGTGTGGATGAGTTAAGTTTAATATTTTTCTACCATTTTATACTTCTCATTATTTTTTGTGTGAATCAAATATTCACATTATGTTTAAAGTGATAGATAAACTCATATTTGATTTTTATTTTGACTAAATCAGACACTATGAGATAATTTGGAAAACACTTTAGTTTTAATGATAAATATACATTTCCTACATTTTTGGGCCCTATTGGAGAAAATATGATTTTCTAATTACACCTGAAGTGTCTTACAATCCATAAGGGTGACTTTATTTTATAATTTTTTATTTTCATTTGTAGATTCTAAGTGCATTTCATTTTTTTAAGAGCTAGGGCATTGAGGCAATTTTGGTTTTTTCTATATTTTTATATGAAAACATCAACTTTGTTCATTATGTTTTTCATCTTGGAATATTTATGAAATGTCCTCATTTTCTCAATTTTGAATTATTATGTTTGCATAAAAATCATTTGATGATCACAATTATGGGCATGGATAAAAGAAAAATAGGACAACCACTTTTCATGAAGTACTCGAATAACATCACCAATATCCACCACTACTAGCATGTCCCTACATCTTCAAACACTGTCATCACTTGATTCATTTTTAATAATCTATGTATCCCATATTCATATGACATGTTCTACCCATAAATATATATTCTACTAACATACCATAACACTATCATTCTACATTATCCATCCATGTGTCCTATAAGTGATAGATTAATATTGGTCTATGTTATCCTTGTTCCACTATATGACCACTTTATGAGAGTTATTTATCCCTCAAATTATGACCCCTAGCATTGGCCTATTTTTGAATTACTTTTCTTTCATAAGTCTTAATTTTTTATCTGTGAATCCTGAGAGGGTGATGTTTTTCACCTTGCTAATTTTTTTGAGATCATTAGAGTGGTGGAATTTTTTTCTCATTTTTATGAACCTTATTTTTATAATTTGTAATTTTTTGACCAAATTTTATTAGTTAGACCTTCTAAAGGCCATAAATGTTGACTTTTAATTTAGATTTACATGTTATTGTTTTGAAAGTGTGTATTTTTATGGTCCTTACAGTAGTGATGTCTATTTATTGTAATTATGTCTCATATTTTTATATTATTTGTCATAATTTATTATTTTGAGATATAAATCATATTGATTTTTTCACTAAATATAAGTGCCACCTCATTTTCAAAGGGGATCACTTTTTAGTGCTTTATACAAATTTTGAGTGGTATTTTAAAATGATTATTATACTTGCATTGATTTATGACATGCTTATTTAACCTTATTTTATAATTAATGGTTTGGATGAGTTGAATATTTAAGAGTGGTGTAAACTATTCCTCAAAATCAGGCCAATTAAATAATTTAGTTTATGATATTTGATTTCAATGTTCAATTACAAAAAAATACTAAATATAAAAATTATAATGCCAAATAGTAATTTGATTATGTAATCATGAATAATAAAAAATGATTAGTTTTTACAATGATGCATAGATGGATATGATATGTACAGGGGTGGAAATAGACTATTTGATTTTCAAAAACTAGTTGTCAAATTTTAGAAATATTCTTTATAGTTGTATGTAAAATTGTGTCGATGTGTGGACACTTGAATTGATGATAATATATAAATCTGGAGGAGATTTTATTATACAAAATGTTAGTTTTATCATGATGCATCCACCTAGGTCTTTCTATATTTTTTTTCACCATTAATTTAATGTATCTAGATCTCCCACACATGCACTCTATATCTTATTTCAGTTCAACCTTAGATCTCCACCATATATGATCTAACTCTATGTGGACTAACTATGTGATTTATGTTGAGATTAAAATTATGGTGGTTCATGTGGATGTTGTAGAGGAAACCACTATTTGATTGACATTATGTTTTCATGAATATAAATACTATCTAATTTACATGATGTCTCTACAGAGGAAACCAAACTAATTTACATGATGTTTATATAAATGAAACCACTAACTAACTTACATGATGTTTTTATATAAGGAACCATTATTTTATTTAATGATGTTTCATGGTGGAAACCACCACCTAATTTACATGATGTTTCTACAAAGGAAACCACTAGTTGATTTACATGATGTTTTGATGTTTCCATAGAGGAAACCACTATCCAATTTATGTGATGCTTCTATGGAGTAAGAAAATACTTAATTTACATGATGTTTCTACTGAGGAAACCACTATCTGATTTATATGAATTTTCTATAGATAAAACCATTATCTAGTTACATTTGATTTATGTGGTGGAAAGCATTATCTAATTTAGATTATGTTTATACGAAGGAAAATACTACTAAATCCACAGGTTTTATTTTTCTCTAGTCTATTAACATGAATGGAGAAAATATTAAATGGAGTCCCAAGTAAAACAAATGTTATCTCCAATAGAGTGTATTACCGATATGAGTTGTATTTCATTTTTTAACTTGTTGTTTATAGTGAATAGAGAAAATATTGAATGGAGTCATGAATAAAACATATAGTATCTATAGTAGATGGATTTCATACTATGATTTGTATTTATTATTTTTAGTTTTGTTTATAATGAATAGAGAAAATAGGAAATGGAGTCACAAGGATCATGGATTGCTATGACTATGAGTGTTTATGATACATATACCCTATATCATGTGACCATTGTATGGTTCAATGATTGGTATGACCATCATGTAGATGCATTGAATTCATTATTTAATATATTTAATATTGCATGAACATTTATATGGGTGAAATAAGTGTGCATGTGAATAGTGTTTAAATGTATAAATAGGGACAAGAGGTTAACCATTGACCCAAAACTGCACCTAGCCCATATTTTTAATATGGGATTCATCTTCATGTGTGTTTTGATAACTGTTTACATGTACCTTTATCACATTTTGATTCATTTTTAAAAAAAATAATATCATAAATCTTGGAATGCATACAATTTATGTACCTTGGTTAAAATATACCTTCCATTATTATTCCCTATGTATGTGAACCTTGAGGAAAACCTTTTCTAAAATCATATTTTAATAATTATTGAGAATTCAAATTGAATAAATAAAAAAAAAACATACTTTTGCTTTTGTATTGGTAAGAAATCAGGTTTCATTGATATTGTTTAACCCTAAATTTAGTTATATGTGATAATATAGGGTTAAAAATATATAAATGAATAAGCAAAAAGGTGAAAAATAGATCTACAGTAGGCCAATTAATTTTTGAACTCATATAAATAATATTTATTGAGATACACGAAAAATAGAAATTATAGCTATTGGTTGATATTATAATAAATTAAAAATTAGAGTACATAGTTGGTTTACTATGTGCATGTAGATCTAGGATGAAATAAGCTATAAGTCAACTATATTAGGATCCTAGAATAGTTTTCACATTTAATAATTTTATAATTTATAGCCTCGGACACTTGAGTCAAATCTAGACAGTTGTGTTAATGTTGGTGTCTGAGTTGGATGCAAGTATCCAATATAGAAAAGTGATTGGATCTAGGTGTGAAAAAGTAAAGTCTTCTAGGTTTTATATCACCTTTATTTTGGTGTATAAATATCATGTGCACGTGTTGTCTCTCTTTTTCAAATAATCAAACCCTAGCTTCCTCACCCTTGGAGTGTCTGTAGGAAAAATGGGTTAGTAGACAAATGATGTTGAGATACCTCAAGTACCCCTTTATCAATAGTCATTGCCTATGTAGAAAATACTTTAAAGAGGAATTTATAATTATTTATTTCACCCCTATATATTATATTATGTGTGCATAAGTATGCAATATATGATAAGAAAGTACATAGAGTGACCTATCTTGTAACTTAGAAAATATGGTTCATATGATACTACTTCAGTACTTTAGACCTATAGGGATATTTTTCCTATGACTGATATATAAATAGGAATGAATATGGTGTGTTGTCTCACTTGAATACTTGAATTAGTATAATTGGTAATTTTCCTTAGGAGTTATTTATATTTTCTAGGTGAGGAATGAATGAGGGTTGATATTTATATATACAAATTCTTTTTGAAAATATATCACACTAAAGCAAATTATAGAAAATTAAAATAATATTAAGTTTTTGCTTTTAAAAAAAATCTACATTTAGGTCAAGTTATAATACTATGTCCCACTAGATGGCTATAATTTTATTTAAATAATTCAAAAATAAATCCTAAAAAATACTTCATGATTTTTAATATATATATATATATAGTTTTAAAAATATTTTTTTGATTAATATCAATGACTCAAACTCAATATATACTAAGGAGAGATTAGAAGTGTATGTAGCCGCTTTATGCCAAAAAGTGGAACACACTATTCTACTTTGATCCATTTCTAATAGGATAAAGAAGAAGAGATGGTTTATATAAAGATTGTGAAAGCCCATAATAAAATGAAATAACATAAAAACATGTAAATGAGAAAAATAAGGAGGTTGAGAGGTTCTCATGTGAAGAACCTAAGGCATATTTTCAAAATAGTAAGGAAGAAGAAATTGAATATACATTACTTGTCAAGCCAATAACTTTTAAATGAATGCTCAAAATGACTTGGAATTTTTAAGTCGTGTATATTAAGATGTACATGAAGTATTCCAAGTGGTTATAAATTTTTATGACATTTAGAGAGAAATATATTCTAAAAACAAAAAAATAGTCCTTATACGAAGGGCTACAAAACCTTGTTTTGTATATTTTTCAATTTCAATAAAATACAAGAGTAAAGATCAATAAGAAAGGTTGGAAAAAAATTATATAAATGTGATAAATACTTTTTTATCAAAATAACCTCTTGTTTTATCTTAAATTATCATAGAGAATACCAAGTTGCCATTAAGAGGGCTTGTAGGCCTAATACCTCAATCAAGTAAGTTGTAAGTTTGATCATCTTCCTTAGTCTTATCATCATCATCATATATATAGATATATACTTGAGCACAACATGCCCCTAACCTTAGTTAAAAAATTATTTTCCACATAGACATTGAGCTAATCTTAATCATATAACTCAGTCATACTTATAACTTGGCAAGTGTAAATGATCCAATCAAATCACTCTATATATTTGGTGAGGATGGATGATTTAATCACTCCATTATAAATATAGTGAAATTAGATGATTTAGTCAATTTTAACTTGTAAAATTAGTATGATTGAGTAATTTAATCACATCAATATTATCAAAAGGTAAACCAATTATTGCATTAGATTGACTCAATAAATGTCTATAAAATTCCATCATGGGTATGATAATAGTCCATAGTAGTATTTGAAATCTAAAAATGGTTTTTTTTAACATTCAAGGTGCACTTTTCATGGCACATGCACTTAATATATGTCTCAAGCTGAAATATGGGTATAATAATGGCACCAATGTATAGAATGTTGCTACAAATGTGTATATAAATCATATAACTATAAAATTTGGTCAATTTGAAAATTTTCAAGTACGAAGGAAATGTTCCCAAGATATTCCCCCATTTAATGTGGATAATTTTAGAGATGGTTTGAGTGGGGAGAACATATTTTCATGACATGCTCCCACTATAATATGTAACTGTGAAAATATGGAATCCATGCCTCTATGACATGCCCCCACTAGCATACCCCCACTTTTAAGGTGAGGGGAAGTAAAAACTAATATTTATCTTTACTCAAAAGGATAATATAAATATAATTGTATATAGATCATGTATCATATATGATTATCATGTCTAGGTAGACATATCAATGAATTACATAGTATGTGATCACATCAAGTCCTAATATGCATGGCATAGACCATATAAATGTCTAGAGAGTAATAGTAAAAGCTAAACAAGCAATAACAAACATACCTAAGAGTACTCTAAATCAAAATAAATGTTAATTGTCCAAGGAGACCTCATATAAGGGGTATATTGAAATGTTGGACAATCAAAGGTACATAACTTGGTCAAATTTCCACAAAGTATAGAATGACATATTCAAATGTCTATATAAAACAAATTATGGCATGTTCAAATGTCACAAAAAGAAAACAAAGGCAAAGGGGACACAAGTAATGGAACATATTCAAATGATCAAATGAACAAGACAAGAGTAATCAAGGCAAGATAATAAAGTAAGTGCAAAAATAAAATCATGGAATCATAAGCAACTAGTATAAGCATATCATATTAGTCCTTGGATATATGTGTTTAAAAAAAATTAAGTAAATAGCATATCAAGTAGACTACAAAATATATATAAGTATGGATAAAGACATGTGTAAGTACATAAGCTCAAACATGATAATGGAAAGTGATCATAGAATATTATAACTTGGGTGTATCATGATCAAATAAATGGATGCCCCCAACATATTGATAATTTGAATAAAGGGAAGACCCAACATCTATATGTACATATATCATGTGCCTAGGTACTTATTTATCATAATAAAAATATGCATGAAATATATGCATTTATATAGAAAGAAATGATATGATATATACCAACATGGAACCAACAACATATATGCCAAGGATCCAACAAAACATGGAAATGATGAATATTTTTGGATTTTTGTATTTTTTATTTTATTTTTTCTATATTTTTGGAATATTTGAGTTTTTTTAATATTTTGGAATTTTGGAAGGAGAATCAAGGAAGACATGTGAAATGAAAAGTGATATTAGAAGATAATGTACTCATCAAGGAGATTCTTTTGTAAAGGCTATATAGTATGTGTATCATATTCATGTGTTATGTAATCAATATTATTAGGATCATATCAATATTCTATGTTAATAGTATAGGAAAGATGAAACTTTTTATGTTGTTCTTGAACCCATGATATATCATTTTGAGCACGCTTGTGTGAAAACCTAGCTACATCATAGATTAGAATGTCATTTTTGAAAGTTTATTTTTTTCAAGTATGTTCATCATTATCAAAATGTTGAATATTATTATGGGAAAGAGAAGATTCATGTATATTTGCCTTCACATTAGGAAAAAAAGTAATTTTTGCTTTAACATCTTGATATTTTTCTAACAAATCTTGCTCTATCTTTTCCTTTTGAATCTTTTCCTTCTCTAGTTTTTACATTTACAATTGTTTATCTTTTGAATTATCCTTTGGTACACATACTTGTTTTTTTGAGAGATTGTAGTTTAGAAGAGGTAATCATAATGTGAGTGAGAAATGTTTAAGCTTAAATTTAGATATGTGATGTCATCTAAGGTTAAGAACATAGAAATGAATTAAGCTTAAAGGTGATAAACAAATATAACATGGAAATTAATTTGCAAACTCAAATAAATAATATGAATTTAAATAATAAGATATGTCAAAAGTAGAAAGTAAAGTTATTGGTTGATATTGAAATAAATTGAAGAAATAGTACTTAGTTGGTTTACTATGTGCATGTAAATCTACTCTAAAATTTACTAGAAGTGGACTCAATCAGGATCCTAGAACACTCAACATATTCTATAATTTTTTATTATGTGGCATCAAATACTTATATTGAATATAGACAGTTGTGTCGATGCTAATGTTTGAGTTAGACACATGTGTCAAGTATAAAATAGTGATTGGATCTAGGTGTAACCAACTAGAACCTTGTATGTTTTCTATCATATTTCTTCTTATGTATACAAATTGTAAGCATAGGTTGTCTCCCTTCATCAAAATATCAAACCCTAGATTCTTCACCCTTGGAGTGACTATGGGGAAAATGGATAAGTGGGCACGTGGTATCAAGTTGTTGTAAAGACCTCTTTATCAGTGGATGCTACCTGCATAGATAATACTCTGAAGATTGCCTCATACTTATGTAGTTTTCCCCTATGTGTTGGCTTGTGTGTGTATAAGGATGAAATATGTGATAAACAAGTACAAAGAGTGATCTATCTTATAACTTGTCAAATATAGCTCATGGGAAGCTACTTCGGACCTATGAGGATACTACTCATATGACTGATATGAAAATAAGAATGAATAGGTAGGATTAATTAGTTGAATGCTTGATTGAGTGATCTTGGTAAATTTCCTTATGAGTTCCAAGTATTTTATAGGTGAGGAATGAATGAGGGTTAATATTATATATATATATATATATATACAAATCTATTTTAAATATGCCTCTCATTAGATCACTTAATCCAACCATAAGGAAACATTTCAATTGTAAAATTAGATGACTTTTGGGTACTGGGCACTTATTCGGAAAGGAGACACTTGTGTCAATGTAGATGCAAGTGTCTAGAATTTTATTAAATAGGTACAAGTGCAAAAATGGCAAAGAAGGATAGTCATCATGTTTACAATATTTTGCATAGTTTAGAAGGCCTCATCATCAGAATAACAATGATTGAACTAAGAGATGAGTAATTAGGAAAAAAGAGATAATTCACACAAGCCTTTTGGCAAAGAAAAGGTCTTAGAATTGAAGGGTACATCCATTATAGGTATTTTCAAAGTGTACAAGACTAAGGTGTTATATAGTTCATATTTAGTGTCTACATATATTATAAATTTTGAAATAATTTAGGAATACTAGAACTAAGGAATGGGATTATTTATGCATGTTATAGGGAGATGTACAACAACAAGCCTAGAATAGACACTTATCACTCTTTGATAGATTGTATAATGTAGTAACCTTCTTCTTGATTCATAGACTAGGTGAATATTCCACAATAATACTCACCAACACATATCCTATATTCCTAGCATAATACACAAATTGAAAGAGTGTTGTTCTTTCGAAAGGCCATTAGTTCATTAGTGAAGTTTTTTGGCTCATATATAGCCCACCAAGGATCAATTTTAGATAGATTAAAAGACCAAACACCATACAATATGAGGCCAAGTTTGATCCCTAGGTGAATTTCATAGAATGGAACCCCTTAGTCCTTAGCGTTAAGTTGAAGAATTGGTCAATCAAAATAAAATATATATAATTTTTCTAATCTATTTTACTTTCTAAAAAGGAGATATGAATTATTGAAATAGAAATTATAGCTTACTATAATAAATGGATAGAAAATAAGAAAACACAAAGCACATAGAACATCATATATGACATGGAAAAACTTGATGTGGGAAAAACTTCAATGTGAGTTAGTTTCACTCCCATTTGCACTATGTAATTCTCAACATGAACAAGCTATTGTCACTTCTTAGCTTTCATGGTAGAGGTTGCATTACTCACTATCCAAAGGTTTAAGACAATTGATTTTTACTTTTACAACACCTCAAAAAATCCCAACACTACAATAACTACTCATGGCTAGGAAAATAATGAGATAACATGAACAAAGACCAAAACTTTTAATTCTAAAATGTGGATCCAATTATAATATCTCATTGATGTCTCTTCCTTCCATAGAGCTCATGCTTTATGATTTTCAACCAATAACCACACAAAGAAACTTAACCAAATCAACAAGAGGGAGATAGAACATTTGTAACTATTCATCTGCCCATTTTTTGGATTATGGATAATCTACCTCTTTATGCAGACCAATGGTTATGAAACTACCAGGGAGGTTTCCAAACATTTTACTGCAGACATTGTCGATTGCACAACTTACATATATAGACACTAGAAGGTATGCAACTACTACTTATAGACACTAGTGATTATGTAACTACCACATACACTAATCATTGGTTTCATCATCATTTATAAAACCCTTGGATTTTAAGGTTTGAAAGCTACTGAATTCACCATTTTACGGATGTCTAGATCATCTTCATACTAACCCTGTCACAACAACTTATCTAAATGATGCTTTAACACAATATCTTACAGGCAAGAATTACATAAATTTGGAATAGTGAAAACATATAGCAAACAGATTTACATTAGGATTCAAATTTGGATCATGCTTCCCTGATTTCAAGGTTTTGATCCCAAAAAGATCCATGAACTCATAGGGTGAGCAATCTCTAAACCCACTTTCTAGCCCTCCTTTGGAAGTGCATCTTCTATAATAATTTCTCCATCTTTATCAACTTCAATGTTGACCACTTTATTCCCCTTGTGTGGCCTATTTCATTTCAAATCAAAGAAGGTTGAAGACTGCAAATAAATAGATGATAAGCTAGTAGTAACTTCTACTTTTTGTTAGTAGATATGCCTTGCAAAGGATTTCACCAATCTATCCCCTTATCTTTTAAAAGGAGAAAATAAATATGTCCACTAGCGTTCAATAATGTATTATCCTAAGCTATAATTAGTAGGGAAACTAAATAAAGAGAAAAACAAAACACAAAGCACAAAGCACATAAAACACAAGATATGACCTAAAGAAAACGTGATGTAGGAAACTATTGTGAGAAAACCAACAATACTAAAACATACCACAAATTTTCTAAAGAAAGAAGAATGTCATTTAAATAATGAATACTCATGGAGGTCATTTGAACAATAATTTATACGCTACTAAAAACCCAAAAATTAATAATATTTAATTAAAATTACTCATAAAAACCTTCAACTTTACATTAGTTTAATATTTTTTAACTTCACCAAGATTTTTTTGAAGGAAAGAACCTGAAAGAGAATAACCCAAACATCAACATATACCCTTTAATGCAAACAATAGTGTGTATTGATAACCACTTATATAACAAAGGAATGATAGATATATATAAACTTTCTCAAAATATAAACCAAACAAGAAGATACCAGACTGCTATGGAATATGTATATATAACTTATGACCTTTTAAAACAAATAACATCATCCGTGCACCTCAGAACCAGGCACACCACCTCTATCAGGACCATATTTAATACTGTTATCTACAATACTGTTATCTGAAAGGCTAGCTAGATATACTACATAGTTGAATAGGTTATTCTATGCACCGGTAAAATTAAAGTGCGCATCTACTGGTCCTCTTCCATTCCCTTATGGAAAATTGAAAAAACAGTGTGAGAGATGCTGAAGCCAATCATCACGGTTGACAGTTGTGAAAAAAATAGCTTTCATTTGTCTTTCCACATTCCCACCAAGAGATTAGGTATAAGGTATAGTTACCCATGCCAACAAACTTTTAAATTGGTCAATTGATTCCGTTACCAGTTGTCAGAATTCACATTTGTTTCTGTGAACTTGAAGGTGTTGCAGGCCCACTGTCTGCTTGAATGTCTGGAATAATTTCTTGTGTTTATTAGGGCAGGCATTCCGGACAATGCGACGTAGTTTTCGCCAGCTACAAGTCGATCTCTGCCCTCTTACGGAATTTGTTCACTTTACTTTTCTCACATAAATATGTACCGACAGCTTTAAGTAAACGAGTCATCTGCACGGGATGTTGATGTTTCCATTGGCAAAAACTAAGTTTTTGCAGTTGAGATGAAAAAATGAAAGCGATGTTTTCCAACAGTGATTAATGGCTTCATCATAATTATTCCAGGTCGTGAGACTGCCACATCGTCTGTTTTTTAATTGAACGATAAGTATTTCTTTTTCGTTGATATTTTTATTGTTTTAAATGGAAGGATAAGCATATCTCTTAGGTATTTGGATAAGTGATATGGATTGAGGTGGCATTTTAGTCTCGTACATTTATATTAAAATTAAATTTAACTACATGTTTCTATCGTTTAATGGGGGGGGTATTATAGTCTCTTTGGTTTTTAGGGATATTATTTTGGATGGGTATAGGTGGGTGGTTTTGATTCTCTTTTCGTAAAATCGTTTTTTAGTATCATTTTTCTTTTTAATGATGATTGGAGGGGTTATATTTTAATGTTATTGTTTATGTATAATGTGTATATTTATTTTAATATTTTATTATATCGAGAGGTATTCTACAATGATTTTTAGGGTGGTGGTGAGTTGTAATATAGTGAGTGTGTTCACCTTTAATTTTAACATTAAATTTTATGTCTATTTAATTCTCATTTAGAATTTTTCATTTAAAAAATGACCGACATTATTATACCATATATTTTTTTATAAAAAATATAATTTTATAAATAGACACTATTACTAATAAAAACCAAACTGATATTATTACACCATATTAACTTCTATTAAAAATATAACTTTATGAGCAAATAATATTACAAGTTAAGAACTTAAAACATATATGTCACACATTAATTTTATATTCTTTGGCACATTAAGATTGAAAACATATAAGGTTATATCATTATGATTATTAATAATAATTAATTTTATTCTTATTTGTTCCATGTAAAGCCAAGTCCAACCCAAAAAATATTTTTCAGTATGTGGAATGATATTGATTGTTTTTATTTAAATTACAATATTGATGTGTGTTTCCAAGGAACCACTTCTACTTCCAACTAAGACACCAAAGTGTAAATTGAGTAGCGTTGTGACAAGGCTCTCCAAATCTATTAAATGGTACTTATAAAACTAGGTTCATTTCTATGCTAAGAAAAACTATTGTTTTGATGGATTACTAATTGTGTTATTTTTTTCTAAGGTGAACATGCAATGAGAGTTTGAGAGAAGTAGTATTTCCTAGAGATGTCAATTATTTTGTAGCAGTCCTAAGTGATAATTTTTTTGGGTAAATTTAATTATCTATAACTAAAGAAAAAATAGAGTTACGCTTATGTTTATAAACTAAATTTGATCACCATATAAGTCATGTATTTATGTACAATTTTTTTTATTAAACTATAATCAAAATGTTTTTCTTTAATATTTCCAAGTTTACTTTGATTTATATTGGCAATGTTGAATAACAAAATTTTGTAGACCTATTCGAGCTAGACATATCATATAATAAAATTTTAAAACTTAAATGTCCACTAAATTAATTTTATTATAGATTAATTTAAAATGAACACAATTTCCTAAAGTGACTCACAGTATCAAAGATTAATTTGAAATGAACCCAGTTTTCTAAAGTGACTCATAGTCCTTAAGACTATTGTTATGAATGATAAACAAACACCATATACATGGTTTTCGAGTTTAATTATATGTACCATAAAAATATGCATAACAAATAAAATATGAACCAAAACAAACAACTTAATTAAAAATTGATAATTTAAATATTATACTAATTAATCTTATAATTTTTTCATATATTTATTTCTTATTTTAAATTAATAATTAACTAATATGCATATCTTAAATACATTTAGGTAAAATATGTCAAGAGATATCATTCTAAAAGTATTTCATTGTATTTATATCATAAATCAAAAATCTTATTGATGTCTTACGAATGATATCTCTCAACATCTATTAAATAATTTTATGTAATATATGTGTACATGTGTTTTATGATATTTTCATAATCTAATTGTTTAACCATATTTAGTCTGTCAGAGACCTGCTTCTCTAAATAATTAGAACAACTCATATATTAATCTTAAATAGCTGAAACACTCACATTACAAACGCCACATTCCTTTTGAGGAAGGAATAACTCCGATCGTAGGCCTCTTCGAGGGGGTAGCCTCCTATTACATCAATATCTAATGCAAATTCTTCTTCTGGGATACTCTATAACACCATATACCCCAATACTTATACTATTTCCTACCTATCTCTCTCCATATGCTAATGTATGTGGGATTATTACATGCTACTATTTCTATTATTTATTCTCTATCTAGGTACATTACATTCTATCCCCCTTAAATATGTTTTGCCCTCGAAACATGATAATAAATAGGAGGAGGACCAAATGAAATCGAGACCAAAAATAAGTTGAAGCCCATATGGAAGCTCTACCATGCGTGTGTTTATGCTTTCACTTCTTCGATATGTGCTGTGATAGGAGCATGTAAAATAATGAGGCAAACATAAGCACTGAAATAGGAGGTGGATGTGCATAAAGATGGAGTGGACTAGCCACAACTAAAATTTGGCAGTGAGAGGCGAGCAATGAAAGTTGAATCTCGATGATGAGCACCTCAAATATAGAATAGGGGTGCATAAAATAGTTGTCCTTGTGAACCAACTAATGGGATATGCCATCCCCCTTCGCATTATTTCTCGAGGCTTGTGGAGCCTTGATTCCCTATTTGGGATCTATGATTGTCAGCTTGGGCTTATCTGGCATCTGCTCGAGTATGGAAGTTACTTGAATGGACTCATTGGCCATCTGAGGGAGCATTATGTGCAGATGTTGCCATTTGATACGATCTTCAGCGAATTTGGCTAAGCCCTCCACTTCCATCATTATTCAAGGGTGCCACATTTGAAATTTTGTTCGAATCTCTTCTTGTAGTCCGTTGATGAAGCAATGAACAAAGAATGCAGTAGAAATGTCATTGGTTAATGTCTCAAACTCTGTTTGATATTCTCAAACTGTATTGATTTGTTGAAGCTTAGTTAATGTATTGGTAAAAAACCCCATAAAAACTAAAATTTAAACATATAAAGACTTCGACTTCAAAAAAAATATGTCCTTTACAATACGATCAATTTTTTTGATTTTTGATTTTATATATATTTTTATTTTTTAACACTAACACATAATAAACGATTAAATGGCAAAAATGATATTATGATCATAACAAAAATACTTACTCACATAACCATACTACATAACACCTAATGACTTACGCTCACAATGAAACAACCAATATAATGGTCGACACTAGCAAAGTTACACATGACATAAGGGGTATTAACATTTACTTAAGCTAAAGTAAGAGATAAAAACTAAAGATTATTTTATCGTGAGGATGCCACGAGAGACTTATCCAACACAAGGTGAGAATAATAAAAGGAAATAAATAAACGAAGGATGATAGCATAAAATACTACCTACGAGACTATACGTACATTATAGAATATAAAAGCCCTAGACTATAACGAAATCTTAAAAAAAGGAAACCAACTAAATACCAATGAATATAGAGACAACCTACGTGGAAGGATATCTCTAGATATCTTCTTAACAAAACACAAACGTCGAATGAAAACCTAAACTGAAATTACAAGTACCACTGAATAATGCCAAAAACCACGAATGGTATGGACAAACCCGCGGCGTTCAACGAAGATTGGTTTCTATGCAAAATGCGTGGGAAGATGGGAGGTTCAAGGGAGAGCATGCACTTCCAGAAATTTCGATCTACAAAAGCAAAATCCCTATTGTGGCACTAAGATCTCATGCCCAACTAAATCGATGTGTGCAGTCACGGAGATGCGCATGGGGGCCGAGTCATAGTTTGATGCAAAGGAGAAGACAACAGTCGTGGAGGACGCAGTGGAAATAGAATGGATGCAAAAGTGGATCCAAGGTGACGTAGATCAGAGAGTTACCGCCAAGCTAATGTAGACCTCCAACATAAGTTTGGATAGAGGTGGAGTTCGCAAGGCACCTTGGGACTTCTGGGATGCCAACAATAGACAAGTGCCAAATGCCTAGGAGCTGGTTGCACCTATCCAAAGCCGTTATGAGAAGAGGAAGGCTGCCGTGTGAATCCCGTTCTCAAGTAAACTATCAGATGCAGATAACAGTAAATAATAACAAACGATGGAACCAAAGTGGAACTAAATTGTGGCCGAGTCACTAATTCTGGTTGTCTGCAGTCATGGTGATGCCAAGGAGAAGTCGTCAGGTGAGGATTGCTGATATGTGTTGCGGTCTTGAGAAGGAGAATGCAAACTAGAAGGAAAAAATAATGCCACCCAGCTGAAGAAGGAGAGATTTATCTGCAAATAAAAAACTCTGATCCCAAATATTACAGATCCCAATAAGTCGATGCCGAGCCAAAGCGGATCTCGTCAGAGATATGAGTAGGCCGTGGATAGATAGTGAATCGAGCTCTCAAGAGATCTTCTAATGGAAAGATAAGCAACTCAATGCAACCCAAAAAATATTAAGCAGCTCAATGCAACCCTGCAGAAATTGAAACCCTTTCAAAGGCAATAAGCAGTGCACAGAAACTAAAACTATCAGCAAAAAAGTTCCAAACCCACAAGTAGAGACAAAAGATATTCCCACTCGTATACACGACAAACACTAATTTAACTTCAGATTTTACGGAATCATCAAGACTAGCAAAAAATTCTTTATTCCCTGTCATATGATTACTGCATCCACTATCTAGGAACCAAATATCTCTAGCATTTTCTTGAGTAACATGACAAGTGAGAAAAAAGCTTACAGGATTAGAACTAGATTCATTTGATTAATTAGCATTCTGCTTGTCCACATTTACTTGTTTCTTTCTGCATTCACTTGCATAATGTCCATATTTTTTGCAGTAATAACATTGAATGTTAGATTTATCAAACCTCTGTGAACTTTGCTAGAAGTGATTGTTGCCACGTCCTCTATTGTTGTAGTTTTGATTATTGTTTTCACCTTGATCTGGATTGTTCCTTCCATTTCTGCCTCTGCCTCTTCCTCTGAAGTTTGACCTTCCTCTTCCTCTTCCTCTACCAAATGATACATGAGACTTGAAAGCATTCTCAAGAGAAGTATTGTTATTCCTATTCATTCTGGATTCATATGTTAACAAAGAACCCATTAATTCATCTACTGATAACTGTTCCAAATCTTTGGTTTCCTCAATAGCTACAACTATTGCATCAAATTTGTTGGGTAAACTCCTAAGTATTTTTTCTATGATCTTCTGATCCATTATAGTTTCTCCATTAGATCTAATTTGATTCACAATATTTAATACTTGACCCATAAACTGATCTATAGACTCTGAATCATTCATTTGCAAATTTTCAAAATTTCTCCTAAGAGATTGCAATTTAGCAATTTTCACCTTTGTATTACCTTTACAGGTAGTCTCCAAGATTTTCCATGCCGATTTGGATCTCGTTGCTGCTACAACTCTAGAAAAAATAAATTCATCCAATCCCTATTGGATTAGAAATAGAGCTTTTGCAACTTTTTTTCTTGTTCTCTTTAAGCTCTTTCTTTTGTGCTCGTGTTAATGCCTGATGGGCAACCTCATCCTGTGGTTCTACAAAACCATTCTCTACCAAATCCCAAACATCTTGTGAGCAAAACAATGTTCTCATTTTAATTGCCCAAAAATCATAATTCTTACCATTGAAAATGGGAATTTGAGGCTGAGAAATACTGTTATTCATTACCATGTCTTAAGCTAAAAGACGACAGTGAACAGTGGCTGCAAGGAGGGTTAAAGCGCACTTCTTCGTTGTGCTTCTTCTTAGTTGTAAACAGCTGCAACTTCTCTATGAAGGAGCCCTGTAAAAATATCCACTCAAGTGATCAAAAAGCTTCTGTGTTTTTTTTTTAATTTATTTGCCCGCTTTGCGAATTGTGATGGCTCTCAAAAAATCTTAGGCGATGGCTGTGGCATCATCAAGATCTGAAATCCTGGCCTATGGCATCCCCTATTTTGACAGAGTGGCGCAAGCAAGAACAAGTTAAAAAAAAAGAAAAAAATTTACCATGATTTACACGACCAAACCAGGGATTCAAACGTAGCTCTACAGCCGTCGCAGCATCTCAATGTTTCTTCCGACCATCTCACCACACACCTGTTGTGCTATCTTAGCTTCTGACCGAAGCTCTATCAGACACTAGCGTCGACCAGTCAACTTCCTGCAAATAGTTGACTGCGCCTCAGACTCTACGATCTCTAATATGACTGCACTTCTCTAACCTGTGCTCTTCCTTCACCACTTCTTTCCCATAGTTTTCCTGGGCTCTGATACCAATTTGAAGGAAATAAAAGAGTAGAAATATGACAGAAATATAGAAGGACTCAGATTGCTACAACAATCATGCATAAAGAAAAGATTTTATTAATCTTCTTGATCTCTATTACAAGACTGCACCCATGGGTCCTTTAAATAGAATTTGAGAGCAAAAATAACTGAATAACAAACTAAAGATTAACTACAGTCTTTGCATGCAAACTGAGACTAAACTGCTTCTCTAACTGTTTGAACTAACTGATAGTTAACTGTTGTGCATGAGAAGGAGCAGACAGAAGAGGGAGGTGTAACAAGGAGTTAAGTGGAGAAATTATCTCTAGTCTCTAACATCTGTAAAAACATTCCAAACCCACAAGTAGAGACAAAAGATATTCTCACTCGTATACACGACAAACACACAGTAAATTATAATACTGTCATTAATGCAAAACTATCTTTCTAATTTTTGAAAAAAAAATTGACCAAGAAAATGCTCTGATAACAATGTCAGAGACCTACTTCTCTAAATAACCAGAACAATTCATATATTAATCTTAAATCGCTGAAACATTCACATTACAAACACTACATTCTTTTTTAGGAAGGAATAACTTGGATTGTTGACCTCTTCAAAGAGGCAACCTCCTATTAGAGCAAGCTCTAATGCCAATGCTTCTTCTTGAATACTCTATAACACCAAATACCCTAATACTTATATTATTTCCTATCTATCTCTCTCCATATAATAATGCATGTGGAATTATTGTATGTATCTATTTCTACTATTTATTCTCTATCTAGGTACATCACATAATCTATATGTATTTTAACACACTATACTTTTATCTTTTTTTAAAAAAATATTGTTTTTATTTTTTTAAATTATTTGATATATTGATGAATTCCAAATAACAATTTGACTTTAATTTTCTAATATTATCTTTACATTTAATAATAATTATTTTATTTCTTTTTTAAATTAAATAATCACACGAATAAATCAAAAGAACTTTATTTTTATTTTTTAATTAATTGATATAAAAATAAATTCCAATAAAAACTTAACATTATTTTTCATAGTATTAAATTTTTACACTTAATAACATTATTTTTTAATTTTTAGAAAATTAAATAGTCACACCATTAAATCAAAGGCCACTTTATGAAATATTTTTTTAATAATTTTAACAATTTTTGATGTCATATGATGATTTAATTATTAATATAATTTATAATGTAAAAAATAAATATAAATATTAATATAATTTATAATTTAAAAAAGAAATATTAATATTAATATAATTTGTAATATTATGATTTTGTATTTTGTTTGGGTATAGAATTCAAATTAAGTGTGCATATGAAATTTATTGATGGTTATTTTATATATTAGTAAAAAAATTAAATTAATATATTTTATTTAAAAAAACTATTTATTCAAACAAATATTATTATTTTATGTTTTATATATTAAATTAAAATAATTAATTAGCTAGTTAAAAATTGTTAATTTTTAAATGTTGTAAATTTTTACAGCTTCTTAACATTTTAAATCATCTATAGATCATTAGTTTCATGACCTAGTTTGGAGGAGTGGATACAAACTAACATAAATCTCCCACTAAACCATAACTCCTACACAATTAACTTAACTAGCTATAATTTGATATTTATATTAAGAATTTAATTAAAATCTAATTATTCATATAAATGTTAATATGATAATTAAATATTATAAAGATATATTTTTTGTTTTTAGATAGGTTTCAAATTTTATGGGACCCCTTCCCAATAACAAAAAAAAGTCAGAAAACTATATAGGCTTGGCTTAATGTCAAAATCGCCAAGGCATATAACCATCATAATCCAAACAAAACAAGCTACCTTTAAATATTTAAAAATACTTAAACTTTACATCAAAAGATAGTGTTTACATAAGCAAAAAATCTAGCTTAAGACATTAGCCACTTTATACAAAATAAAAAAACCTGTCGTTAAAAACCAACTTTTAATCTAACATAATAACCTAGTCACCACCCCATTTATCACCTTGAACTTCATTAACACACTAAGATAGATCCTTCTTTGGAATCTTTGGACCTTTAATTTCCACCATCTGTAGACAAGATGATGCCTATGACTTGATCCCTACCAATAATATTTCTCCACCTGACACCTCAAACTATGAAGGCCTCCCCAATTTATTTCACTTCATGTGATCCTCCAATGCTTGAAACTTGTCCCCTTATCCTCCAACCAAGCAAGTGCCTAGAACCTTCCTTGAGTAAACCCTTAAATCAAAAATTTTACCACCTGTAAGCTCTCTGATAACCTGTGCACTGCTCACCATTTTGTCATTAGAGGTAGAGGGGATGTCAATTCTTTCAAATTAAGAATGACCATTCCCTTAGCTTCCCCCTCTATCTCTTCACTAGAATACATAGTATCCACTTCTTCTACAAATTTTATAAGAGAATCAAACATCTCTTCCAAGGCCCTGAATATTGATAGTGAGATAAATCCTAAACCATCCTTCCCCAAAACGAGATTATTTTTCAAAATGGTTAAGTATAACTAGGTTAAACATCTAAAAATTGAATAGAAACTCTTGTTTTTTAGGAAAACAGAGTAGATAGCTGATCGTACAATTCCTCATTTTTTAGCATCATTTATTATTGTTAAAAACCATTTGGTGAAACTTTAGATAAGATCATCTAGTCTATAACTTATATTTTTCTATAAATTTTCAATAAATATATTTTTTTTATTAATTTTAAAAGTAAATAGATCCTAAACACTGATAAAAAATGGATAGTCAGTCGTGCGACCCCCTAACTACCTCAAAAAAAATAAAACTAATTTTTTTTAATGTGTATAGAATTAGGCCTAGTTTGTAATTCTATAATTTTTTTTGCATCAACAGAAAAAAAAAGATACACAAACACATATAGGCATATATATTTATGGCATGTAGTGGCCTAAAAAATATGTGGTTAGAAATCAACATAGATTGAAACCTTAAAATAGTCCAAAAATTATAAAAATCTTATATTTGGAAAGAGGAGAGCGTACTCATCTTGATGGCAATAATTTTATGAATTTTATCATTCAAATTTGTAGTGTATTTGGTAATGGAAAGTTGACTTTTATTTTTTATATTAAAACTCTTCGATTCATTTATGTGTTGATAGGTCCAAACCTTTAGCTCAAGAATCCAAGAAAATTTCAAAACAAAAGGGTTGATTTTGGAATTCAAAATACATAACATGTATGTACTATAACACATTCATTATAACACATACACATTCCTTCCACATAAAACTAAAAAGTAGAAAATATCTATTGTAATGGGTATTTGATTTTTTCATGTAATGTGAAAAGAACACATATGCACTATAACGTTTATGTGTTACTTTCAAATTGCACAAAAAAGTAGAAAATATATATTGGAATGGGTAGAAAAGTATAAGTTTACATTTATATTATTACTTTTATATTCCTTATGCTTTACATTTATTTTAGTAAATATAATAAATTAGGGTCACTCTACATCTAATAGAGTTGGTCTCACAACTACACACCTTATGATGTGGGAGATAGTTTTTTAAAAGCCAATATGGCCAGTAATTAGGGATTTTTAGGGTTTTAGTATTGAACCCATGGATTTCAAGGCATAACTTTTACAATTTATATCTATTTTGGGTAAACATATATTCATTTTTAAGCTTTTGTGCCTTCTAAATTCCCTGTTGGCATTTTTAGGACTCATAGGTTTGTCAAAATTGAAGTTTACAAAATAGACTTTAAATTCAAGCCAAAGTGGTGTGATTTGGGCAACATAGTCCACATTGATGATCTACCCACATCAAATGACCACTTTGTGTTAATTGCACTTGTTCATCATCCCTCTCTCATCCCTAATCACTTCCTTCTTATCTGCCATCACTCATAATCACTCTCTTCTTTTTCCTCATTGTCCCTAATTACTCCATCATTGACCCTCACCATCCATCATCATCTCTAATCACTCCCTCATCATCCATAATCACTCCTTCATTAACTCTTATTGTCCCTCATCATTCCTAATCATTTCATCACCCCTCATCATCCCTAATTACTCCATCCTTATCCCTAATAATCTCTAATCACTCCCTCATTATCTCTCATCATCCTTAATCACTCCCATATTGACCCTTACCATCCCTCATTATCCTTGATCACTCCCTCATCATCCTTAATCACTCCTTCATTGAGCCTCACTATCACTCATCATCTTTAATCACTCCATCATCCCTAATTGCTCCCCCCTCATACTCATTAAACCTCACCATCCCTCATCATCTCTAATCACCCCCTCATCATCCCTGATCACTTACTTATTGACTCTCACCATCCCTCATCATCCCTAATGATTCCTTCATTATCCCTCATCATTTCTATTTACTCCCTCTTCATCCCTCCTCATCCCCAATCACTCCCTCCAATAAATTTATGGTGGGAAAGTGGCTTCTCACTTATGCCCAATTGGCTTATATTCTAATTCTAAATTTTGCTCACTCAAATAGGGCTTGAGGAAACTCTTCTTTCATTAATCTTATTTCATTAAACTAAAGAAGTCAGAGATATTATCTGATTATCTAGTGGTATTTCATATATATATATATATATATATATATATATATATATATATATATATATATATATATATATATATATATATATATATATATATATATATATATATATATATGATAATCTATGCTTAAATTGTAGAGTGAGTGTGTATCTAGATCCCTGAGCTAGAATAAATAGATTCGCAAGTGAGCAAAGGGTGGAATGAAAGTGTATTACTGACAATATAGTTGAGATTTGGGCATCTAAGACACCCCTTCATGTCAATTTTACTTTTGTTTAAGTTCATTATAATCCAAAAGTGATACAAAACCACCATATCTACTTATGATCAAGATAAATGCAAATAATGGACCCACCACACTAATGTAACCCATAAATAGTGAAGTGCATTTAATGATGTTTAAAAATTGAAACTAGTTATTGTATTAATAGGGTATGACTTAACCTTCACATCATGTTACCCACACTTATATTTTTGGAAACACAATGACTTGGGGAGGGGGGTGAATCAATCTCTTAAAACTTTCACATGTATTTTAACATTCCTTGCACCATCAAAGTAAAACAAAGATATAGCAATGCATAAAGAGTCATTCACATGAGCGTAACATAATAATTCACACATATGAGTTGGAAACCCTCAAGGGAAGAAAACCCATTGATCCATTAAAATGGAATACAATCCTATAAGTCAAAATATCATAATTTATTAAAGCACCAACTTCACATGGAGCATCAACCTAGCTAGGCTTTAGCAAGCACAAACTTGCAAGGAGGCACCAACCTCCTTGATGACTTAGCTCCAACTTAGCCACTTGAAAACTTTCATCACATTAATAATACATTGTTTTTCATACAATAGATGATGATCACCTTCTTCAGCTATTTTATCTCTTCTACCCCTCTCAAACTATCTTCTAGGCTTCTTCACTTAATTAGGTCTCTTCAAGATAGATTAACTGATATGAATTTAATATTCATCTACAATACCCTTGTTATATATTCATTATATTTTATCTTCACCCTTATTATGGTCTAAAATACCTCGTTTAGCTCTTCAAAGTGTTATATCCTTTGCTTCCACTTGCTCATCCTCTAACTAGTCAATTAGTCCTATTAGGCCTTGTTCTTATACTAGATTCTTGCTCACACACCTCCTGGTCATCCAAACACACTTGGACACTTATATTTTACACACAATAATCCTTAAGACATTCCAAAAACATGAATAAATCATTACATTAGTTTGGTCATAGCTCAAATGGACCAAATCCTTCTTTAGGCCTTCATTAGTACACGTTACCCTTTAGTCTCCATAGAATAATTTAAAAATTCATAATGAAAGGAACACTTAATAGTCCACTCAAATATACCCCTAATAATCTCATCTTAGTTCCATGAAAATTTTTAGTTCCAATCACCACTTGAAGTACACCATTAGTATTGTTTACATTAAGCCTTCACACACACATATAGGTTTGTCTTGAACAACTGAAGATAAAACAATGTTTAGACACACAACCATGAAAATAATAAATATGCACAGAACCTCCAAGACCTAAAAAACTTCACCAAATTCATTATACTTCACTACATAGGTCAAAAATACTAAAAAACACTCTTACAACTTGCTCACTCAAAACTACCTATTTTCTGTAAAGACCAATCATGGTGACTTAGACTTCCAACACCTATATAGACATATTAAATAAATTATGATGAATTTATATGATCCTATGAGATAATTATACCATTATAAAATATAAATATAATATGGTCAAATGGAAATATTGGTCTTGCAGACCAATCTCATAACCTTATATCTTATTGTCTCATCTAAACTAGACAGGTCAACTTGTGAGCAATTTTTTCACTATAACCGCTAACCTCAAAAAATTATACCAAACATTAACATGTCTTAAAATTCATATAAAACATATCCATTTACTTGGTTTCATCTCTATTTCATGATAACACATCCCTAATCATCTTCTCACTGCTACCTAGATTTCTCACTATTTCCACCATTAGGCATGTTAGCGATTGGCTAACTTGGATAACTAGTTTGGAGTACTTAAAGGATATAAAATATCCATAAACATTAATTATAATGATACATGAGTCTCAAACTTCATCCTCCATCCATTTTCATACTTTGACTTGGTCAACTCTGATTGCTACGGTAAATCTCCAAGAAATGTGCACTTTCTTGTAGCATTTATTCACACACCTAACAACTCAATCACACCTGGAGGTGCCTGAGAGATTTTAATACAAAATACAATAGTTTTTATATTCATTTTATTACATTCTAAGCTTTTTAAAATAATATATTTCACATCAGGTCCTTGTTAGGATTTTAGAGAGGTTTGATATAGGTTTTAGTGTTAATAATTATTCATAAAGGATTTCCCCATAAATCCAAAACAAATGCTTATAGTTAATATCTAGGACCATTCCCAATCTATCCTTGATATCTCAAGTTTCCATTTAGAGGTTACATGTGCTAATGAACACTTGAAAATACTTCTTCAGTTTGCATGCCTTCATTTTGTGTATTCGAGATACCTCAAAACCACTTTTCATGGATTTTCTTGCAAACCATGACCTCAAAATTTATGAAAATGCTTGAAAAAACATATCATACCTCTGTAAATTGTAAAATATTCACATTTTATTTTAAAATTGATCCTAATACCACATTAGGCTTACATACTCTCTCTCTATACCATAATTATGATACCTCACTAGGCCTTAATCTATCTTTCATGCCTTATTCCATGCTCTCAACACCTAAATATCATGTTCAACATCTCATTATAATTCCATAAAACCTCTCTCATGCTTAAACATATCCATACATCCTTCATATTTCTTGACAATAGATCATGATGCCTCACTAGACTAGGTAAGGTCTAGGAGTGGTGTAAGCAAAGACTTGATTTGAAGATCCTACCACTATAAGCTCACCTTGATATTCTCATGATTGATATAATTCCTCATATACATGCTCAAAAAACATCATATAATCACTCATGTCTATGTTCATTAATCTCACCAAACCATCATTCTCCTTCATGCAAAAGACTAGGCAACCTATGCACATACATTCTCAAGATACCACTAGGCTCAAGCACTTGACAACTTTGACAATAAGGACCTTCCATGTTGACCTTCACAACATTAATTTAATCATAGTAACATATCTTACATTCTCAAAAACACTGATCAATATTATCTCTCATAGTTATACTCTTTAATGACCTCATGAAGACCTTCTCAAGAGCCTTTGACATCAATGACAACATCAATGCCAAACCTCAAGAATAAGAACAGTGCTCAACAATATCCCCCTTTTCTATTGATGTAAAAACATACTGCAAACAAATCATTCTTATCTCTCCATTCTGGTATTTTTTCCCTTTGATATAAATGACAAAGTGATGTCTGTAACTCCTTAGATCACACTCTTTATAGCCAAAATACTCAACACACAGGACTGTGAATTTATGAGACATAATAAAACCATGCTCCCCCTATCTCCATTCTTACCTTCTTAGAATAACTCACCTATTTTTGGAGATAATGAACCTAATTATCTCCCCCTAAGTGTTTGGCTTCTTCAAGGATTACTAGGGGTAAGAATTACATCCAATTCCTATTTTAGGTGTTCAAATGTTACCTTTAGAAGTGGTTTGGTCAAAATGTCTGCAATCTGATCCTATGTAGAAACATATTCAAGCCTGACACTTTTTTCACTTAATTTATCTCTTATAAAATGATACTTGATGGGAATATGCTTAATCCTTGAGTGCATGGTAGGGTTCTTTGAGATGCTTATAACACTTATATTGTCACAATAGATAGGGATAAGACTATCATACTCCACCTTGTAATATTTTATGGTCTATCTCATCTATAGGACCTAAGTGAAACATGAATTTGTTTCAATGTACTCAACCTCACAAATGGATAATGTTACTAATGGTCATTTCTTTCTTATCCATGAAACTAGGCACCCACCTAAGAAAAAGACTCCTCCACTAGTACTCCTATCATCTAGACTTCATTCCCAATCTGCATCTATATAGGCTATCAAATTAGACTCCTTACTCCTTGGATACCACAACCCATACTCCATAGTTACCTTGAGATACCTAAGTATCCTTTTAACTACTTACAGATGATTTTCCTTTAGATTTGCTTGAAACCTTCCATCAAGACCTACTGCTTGCATGATGTCAGGTCTCAAGGTAGTGGTATATAGAAAACTTCCAATCATTGACCTATATGATGTATGATTGACCTTTGCAGACTCATCTTCCTTACTCAACTTACACCCTATTATCATAGGTTTACTAACTAACTTTCAATCTTCCATCTAAAACTTCTTTAACATCTTCCATCATAGGTGTACTTGGCTTGTGAAACAAATATAAATTTTTTAGATTGATTGATTTACAACCCAAGAAAGAATGATAGTTCCATAAGTATTAACACATCAAACTCTTTCTTCATCACCTCTGTAAATCCCTTGGTCATTTTCTCATTGTTTCCACTAAAATGATGTCATCCACATATATAATTACTATCAATTGATGATCATCTTCTAACTTTATGTATAGATTACTATTTGCAACTCCTCTTTTGAATCTTGTATCCAATATATATCTATCCAACCTAGCATAACAAGCTCTAGGAGCTTACTTTATACCATAAAGAGCCTTTTTCAACCTAAAAACATAGTCCTTATCACCTGATAGTGAGAACCCATCAAGTTGCTCTATGTACACCTCCTCTTCCAAACTCCCATTAAAAAAGGTAGATTTGACATCCATTTGATATACCTTAAACCCTTTGAATCTTGTATATGCTATAAAAAATATAATAGCCTCCAATATTACTACTAGAGCAAAGGTCTCCTCAAATTCTACTCCTTTAATTTGTGTATATCCCTTGCATACTAATCTTGCCTTTTTCCTAGTGACTTCTCCATATTCATTCAACTTATTTCTAAACACCCACTTTGTGCCAATGACATTCTTATCTTTAGGCTGATGAACTAGTTCCCAAGTCTCATTATACTTTGTTTGGTCTAACTCCTCATTCATAGCACCTATCCAAAATTTGTATTTGTTTACTTCTATAATATTCTTAGGCTCAATCTTAGTTAATAAACATTATCTTGATTTAGATTACTTACCAGTCCTCTCCTTGTTTTCATACCTACATTCTTGTTTCCAATGATTTGAGATTTAGGGTGATCTCTTTAAATCTGTCTTGAAGGGAATTTTGATTCCTATCTCTCCTCAAATTATTCTTCATCATCAACCTCTTTAGCTTTATCTTGATTGTGAGTGTGATTTTCCTGTCTCATCAATCTTCACATTGGTGCTTTCCACTATCTTATTTAACCTATTGTTGTAACATCTATAGTTTTATCTCATTGATGAGTATCCTAAGAATATTCCTTCATCAGATCTGGAATCAAAATTTCCTAAGTCTTCATCATCTCTTTTGATGAAACATTTTCTCTCAAACACTCTAAAGTGCTCCACATTAGTAGGTATGCCCTTTCATAGGTCAAGAGGAGTCTTGTTTCCATTATTCCTTATCTTTATTATATTTAAAATGTGTATTGTAATATTTACTACCTCTCTCCAATATCCATCAGATAACATAGATTCATTTAACATAGTTCTATCCATCTCTTGAATTGTCCTATTCTTTCTTTCCACTACCCCATCCTATTGAAGTGTCCTAGCTGCTAAGAATTGTCTCCTTATTCCATGAACCTTACAAGAGTCATCAAAATCATTGGACCAAAACTCTCTTCCTTTATCATATCTTAGGCACTTTATCTTCCCATTCTTCTCATTCTCAACAAGAGCCTTGAATGCCTTGAACTTGTCAAGAGCTTCTAACTTTTCTTTCAATAATGCAACCCAAGTCATTCTTGTGTAGTCATTTGTGAATAACATGAATTAGCTATCTCCTTGAATGCTTTGAATTATTGTAGACCCATAGAGATCACTGTGTATTAACTCCAAGGTTATAGTAGTAGAATGCTCCTTGGACTTGAACCTTCTTCTAATATGATTACTATGTTGACATGCTTTGTAAAGTATGTTTGTAGGTTTGGTGATCTTAGGCATGTTCTTCATAAACTTATTAGTGATTATCTTGACTATATTGTCAAATTTTAGGTGACCTAACCTTTTGTGCCATATCCAAATTTCATCCATCTTGATCATAAAATATCTCTCCTTCTTGATCTCATTCAAGACATATAGATTATTCTCAATCCTCTTAGCATTGGTAGTTATACTTCTTGATTTGAATCTCTTTATTTCACACCCTCTATCATGAAATATTAGTGTGTGTCCTTGATTACACATTTGAATTACACTAATCAAGTTATATTTTAACCCTTACACATACAACACATTTTTTGTTTTGGTCTTCCCATTTTCCAAACTCAAGATACCCTTACCAACTATATTGGTAGTTATGTTATCTCCAAACCTCATTGTTCCTATAGCATTATTTTTCAATGAGATGAACTTGTTTTTGTCTCTTATCATGTGGCTTGAGATACCACTATATATATATATATATATATATATATATATATATATATATATATATATATATATATATATATATATATATATATATATATATATACCATTTAATGCCTTCATCTTAAATGTGAAAGGTAGACTAAGATATCATATAATCATCTTTAGTCTTTTGTTCCTCTTTGGAAAATAATCCATCTTGACTGTTGAGCTCAATATGATTAGTCCTAACTTGATTTGGCTTCCATACCAATGTTTGATTCTTTTAATGTACTCTAGGAGCTTCATATGTCTTTTTTAATCTTGAGAGACCTATAAATCTATTAGAATAGAATGTTTCAATGTGCCTCATATTATGATATATGTAGCAAACAACACTCTATACTTACCTCTTGATTGATAACTCTTTTTCCCATGGTCCCATGATAAATTATACTTTATTACATTGGGATGCCTCATTTATCTTTTCATGTTGGTGCTCTTGAATTTTTATGACTCCTCATGCTTTATCTCAAACTTTCTCATCTTGTTTATAAGGTTCTCATGTTCAACATTTAAGGAATCTATCTTTGTCTTCAACTGGTAATACTCAATTTCCATTTATCTAAATCTTGTATTGACACCTTCTAGTTGATTCCTAAGATGATTTTTAGTCTTATTTTGATTCTTAAAATCATCAATGGCACTTATGATCTCAGCTTCAATGTCTACTTTAGCTTCTCCTTATTCATTTTCATAGTAGACTTCTTCATCGTACATGTTGTCTTCTTCCTTTTGATCACTAGACATCTTGTGCTTCTCAAGATCACCTTTAAGCTGTTAAAATTGCTTCAAAGAACCATGCTCTGATAATAATTTTACATAATGAATAAGGGGTGGGGGGTGTGAATCAGTCTCTTAAAACTTTATTTCACATGTATTTTAACATTCCTTGAACCATCAAATCAAAACAAAGATATAGAAATGCATAAATAGTCATTCATATGAGCATAACACAAGAAAACACACATAAGAGTGAGAAACCCTAAAGTGGAATAAATTATATTGATCTATACAAATGGAATATAGTATTATAATTAAAAATATCACAACTTAGTGAAGCATCAACTTCACATGCAGTACCAACCCCAACTAACTAAGCACCAACCCAACTGGGCTTTTGCAAGCACTAACTTGCAAGGAGACACCAATCCCCTTGATGTATTAGCACTAACTCATCCACATAAAATATTTGATCACCTTAAAAATAAATTTTTATCATAAAATATATGATGATCACTTTATTTAGTTCTTCTCTCTCTTCTACCCCTCTCAAACTATTTTTTAGGCATCTTTGCTCAATTAGGTCTCTTCAAGATAGATTAGGTCATATGACCTTGATATTCATTTAAAATACCCCTAATATATCTTCATTATATTTTATATACACCATTTTTATGTTATATAATACCTCATTCATCTCTTAAAAGTGTTATGTCCTTCGCTTCCACTCGCTCATCCTCTAACTAGTCATATTAAGCCTTGTTCTTATACTAATCTCTTACCCATACACCTCTTGGTCATCCACACACACTTTAACACTTATATTTTACACAAAATATGACTTAACACATGCAAAAAATATTAATAAATCATTACATTAGGTCAACCATAGCTCAAATGGACCAAATCCTTCTTTAGGCCTTAAGCAAACCTAATTTAATTAGGCCTTCACTAGTACATGTTACCCTTTGATCTTCTTAGAACACTTTTAATATTCATACACAGTAGGAAAACTTCATATTCCACTAAAATATACCCCTAATAATCTCATCTTGCATCCATGACACTTTTTAGCTCTAATCACCACTTGAAGCATGCCATTAGTATTGTTTACATTAGGCCTTCACATACATAAAAAGGTCTATCTTGAATAACTGAAGATAAGACAATGTTTAGCCACATAACCATTAAAATAATTCATATTAAAACAACCTCCAAGACCTCAAAAACTTAACCAAATGAACTATAATTCATTACATAGGGTAAAAGGACTCAAAAACACTCCTACAACTTGCTCACTTAGAACTGCCAATTTTCCTTAAAGACCAGTCATGGTGACTTAGACTTTCAACACATGTATAGACATATTAAAGGAATTTTGATGAATTTATATGATCATATGATATAATTATACCATTATTATATATAAATATAATATTTTCAAATGTCAATATTGGTCTTGTATACTAATCTCATAACCTTATATCTCATTGTCTCATCTGAACCAGATAGGTCAACTTGTGATAAATTTTTTCACTATAACCACTAACTTAAAAAAATTATATAAAACATGAACATGTATTAAAATTATTGAAAAAACATCCATTCACTTTTTTTCATCACTATTTCATGATAACACATCCCTAATCATCTTCTCACTACTCCCTGGATTTCTTACTTTTTCCACCATGCCTGTTAGCAGCTGGCTAACTTGGATGAATAGTTTAGAATAATTGAGAGATACAAAATATATATAAACCTTAATTTTAAATAAAAATTAGTCTTAGACATCATCTTCCATCCATTTTCATACTTTGACTTGGTCAAATCTGACTACTACATCAAATCTCCAAGAAATGTGCACTTTCCTATAGGGTTTACTCACACACCTGACAACTAAATCACACCTATAGGTGACTAGGAGATTTTAATAAAATATAAAATAGTTTTTATATCCATTTTATACCATTATATTCTTTTTTTAACAACATATTTCATGTCAGGTCCTTATAGGAAACTTACCCATATCTCATTAACGTCTCAATTTCCAATGTATAGGTTACACATTCCAATGAACGCCTGAAAATCCTTCTTGAGTTTGCATGCTTTCATTTTGTGTACTTGAAAGACCTCAAAACCACTTTTTATGCCTTTTATTTCAAACCATGACCTTAAAATTTATGAACATGATTGAAAAAAATATCATACTTATATAAATGATCACATACTCACACTTTCTTTGAAAACTGATCCTAATATTCCATTAGGCTTACACACACTCTCTACACCATAGTCTTCCTACCTCACCCGGCCTTGATCTATCTTTCATGACTTATTCCATGATATCAACACCTAAATTTCATGATTGAAATATAATTATCATGCCATAAAAAATTTATAATTCTTAAACATATCCATACATCCTTCATATGGCTTGACAATAGATCATGATGCCTCATTAGGCTAGGCAACATCTAGGAGTGGTCTAGGTGTAGACTTGATCTAAAGATCCTACCACTATAGGATCACCTTGATATTATCATGAGTGTTATAATTCCTCATATATATTCTAAATCAACCTAATGTAATCACTCATACCTGTGCGCATTCATCTCACCAAACAATCATGCTCCTTCATGCACAAGACTAGGCATCTTATGCATATACCTTCTGAAGACACTACTAGGCTCAAGCACTTGATAAATTTTATAAGGACCTTCCATTCTGACCTTTTAAACACTCATGTATTCATAGGAACATATCTTACATTATTATAAACATTGCAACATTGATCAATATTCTCTCTCATAGCTATACTCTTCAATGACCTCATGAAGACCTTCTTAAGAGCCTTTGACATCAATGACAACATTAATGCCAAACCTCAAAAATAATAACAATGCTCAACATTAGATTCCATTATGTATGACATCAACATTTTGAAATATGTATAAATATGACATCAATATATTCTATGATATGGATATGTACTGCATCACACAAATCATTCATACCATGTTGGGCATTATGCACGTTGGGTCACTCCCTCAAATACCTTTATGGTCAGTCTAGTAAATTTATTATTGTTCCTAATTATATCCCTAGTTACTCCTTTCTATATAAATTTATAATTCACCCTCTCCTTTCAATATATGTCTTGGGTGTTCAATTAGGTATTTATGTATGGTATGTCAAGATCAAGATATGGCTCAGATATTCAATCAGGTAAGGCATACTCAAGTAGGTAAAGTAGGTAGGGAATACTCAACTAGATAAATTAGGTAGGTAATACTAAATGGTATAGATCTATTACATATGTGTCATGATTCAAAACTTCATTTATCATTCTATATATTAGGAAGTAAGCTTCCCATGTCAACAACAAAAGCTAAGTAGGTAGGAAATAGCTAAGTGGGTAGGGAAAGAATATGTGAAAGTTGTAGATCAAGAAGAGAACTTCCCTTGATAGTTAATAATCTATTATATAAATGTAAATTAGGTAGGACAAGAATGAATCTATATATTAGTAATAAATATTACTTTGCCTTATTGGGTAGGGCATAAACTATGTAGGTAGGGTAAGAACAAAACTATCTATGAAAAATTAATCTTCCCTTCATATTTATGCCTTAATCCAAAAGTAAATCAAAGATAGATATCAAGAAATCAAACTTCCATTGATATCTATGACTTACTCCCTTACTATATATCAAGAAGGTAATATTCCCTTGATATGTTACTAGGTGAAGCAAAGCTAGATATTAAGAAGGAAAGATTCCCTTGCCTTACTCCTTGGCATCGATGAAGTAGGTAGGTAAAGTTTCCATTACCTTATCAGTTAGAGAAATTTTTAGATTGGGTTAGGGACTTAAAAATGGTGCCCACCATATATCTATGGCAGGGACCCCATTCCTATGCTATCTTTTGATATATTGTATTGGGTATCGGGTCATACTTAGAGTATGTTAGGGCCCCAATTTGGCCTTTAGGTCCCATTGAGACATGCCCAATATCTAATTATCCTATCCTCAATACAATGGATTAAGTTTTATGCCCTTCATTCACTTCATATATCAAGTTTGGTATAGATCGGGTTGGGTATAAATCAAGTTAGGTTGGGAAACACACTCTATTGGCTAGTAGATTGGAACACACTTTAATAAATTGGTGAATACCTATATATATATTTGGAAATATGATCTACTATGGATAGAATCTCAATGACATATAGAGAAAATAAGAATCCAACTATGGGGTTGGGATTATATTTCTCAACTAGTCTCTAGTCACCCCCTATATATTGAGATATAAATTAGGATTCTCAGCTCTAGGATTGAAATTCTTAGTTGCTTAAATCCCAATCTATATATGTAAGTAATAAAATTTCATCCCACCATTTTACCACTTTCATGTATATTTATTCTACCTTAAGGCTCTGGATACACTCTCTCTCCATGATCTAGGCATGGATTTCCATATAGATGTTCAAACCCCCCAAATAATTAGACAACATCTCCAAGTTACTTATTTCAGTGAAAGAGGATGAGTAAAATAAGATTTTATTTGGGCCTTATTTTAGTGAGTAAATTTTGGTATTGGAACATAATCCAATATAGCACAAGTGAGAAGCCATTTTAACCATCATCAAGGTATGAGAGGGAGTGATTAGGGATGATGAGGGATGAGGGAGTGAGTATAGATTATGAGGGAGTCATTAGGGATGATGAGGGATGGTGAGGGTCAATGAGGGATTGATTAGGGATGATGATGGATAATGAGGATCAGTAAGGGAGTGATTAGGAATGAATAGAGATGAAGAGGGAGTGATTAGAGATTATGAGGGATGAGAAAGGAGTTATTAGGGATGATGAGGGATGATGAAGGATTGATAAGGGATGGTGAGGGATGGTGAGGGTTGATGAAAGAGTGATTATGTAAAATGATTAATGAGGAGATAGTGATTGGGGGTGATGAGGAAGTGATTAGGGATTGGGGAGGGATGATGATCAAGTGAAATTAAAAAAAAGTGGTTGTTTGATGTGTGTAGGTCATCAATGTGACCTATGTTACCTCAATCACACCAATTTGGATTGAATTCAAAGTGATTGGTTTGTAAACTTTAATTTTTATAAACATAAGACTCCTATAAATGTCATCAAGTAATACAAAAGGCACAAAAAGCTTAAAATGACTATATGTTTACCTAAAATGGACATCAATTACAAAATTTATAATTAAAATCCATAAGTTTAATATTAAAACCCTAAAAATGCCTAAGTACTAGCCATATTGGATTTTGAAAAAATATCCCCCATGTCGTAAGGTGTGTATTTGTGATAACAACTCTATCAGATGTAGAGTGACCCTAATTTATTATATTTACTAAAATAAATTTAAAGTATAAGGAATATATAAAAGTAAAAATATATTATAAACATGTTTTTTGTGAAATGTTAAAGTAAAGAGTATGCATTATAGTGCATACATGTTATAGCACGTACATGTTAAAGTGTGTATATGTTATGGTTTCTTGCATTCCAAGTACACACATTTTTTACAAATTAAATTTTCACTAGAGAAAACATATACATGCTATAATGCATATGCATTCTAGGCTCAGTGTTTATCGAGCCCAAAAAATAATACATATGTTATTTCTATAACATGTACACATATGATAAAATTCCCTCAAAATTATCCCCTAGCTTCATGCACTTTCCCTAATCAAGAGAGAATCATCCTCCATAAATAATTTCCTAAATTTTGAAACAATGGAGGTTCTTAAACCTATGAGATGAGCTAGAGCTTTAATATAATGGTTTGAATACCATGGAATATTGAAGTAAAAATAAGAAGCAATTATTAAAGTAAAAATAATCACTTATACCATATTATTTATGAATATGCCTCCACCTTTAGAAAGGCATAGGTTCTATACACTATAAAACCGCACATAACAGTTCTAGATGTCAAAATGCCTCAGGACCACCTAAGGACCACCCAACATCTCCCAACCATAAACACAAGTCAAAAACCCATTAAAAACCCTTTTAACCCAAATTTATTCAACCCTAACCACTGATAGCTACCTTGACCACTGAAGGTTACCCAACCACTGATAGTCACCATGATCACTGATGGTTAAACTCGATTGCTGATGGTCAAGTCTTCCAAATCTGAACAAAGACAACTCAAGCTGTGTGTAATATAACACATCAAAATTTAATATGTATCACAAGTTAACACAAAAAAGAATCAAAACTAAAATCCGAACCTCCTATGAACCTTCTACCTCTATCTCTCTTTGCCTATAAAATGAGGGGAGAAAGAGGTGGAAAAAGGATCCAAGATCCAAGAAATTTAGTAATAAGGCAATCAAGCTATCAACCAATAGTCATCAATAGATTATAGCATCAAGAACTTCTTTGTATATATTCCCTCCATCAATTTAGTAACTACAATAGAGACCCAACCCTAGGCTAAAATTATTCTTCAAGAAAAGTATCGTGACTCTGCTAAATCCACTCTAGGATCTACCACCAACTATTAAACAACTAGTTAAATATATTTTTGGTTTTTAAGTTCTGATTATTCAGTCTCTAACCCAAACCCTTATGCATAATATATTCTAACCTCCTGACATTAACCAGATCTTGAAACACTTATTGACCCATTGTACATCCCTTTTTTGAACACCCTTAGAAACCACAACAACTTGGAAACCACAACAACTATCGATGATCACCCTAATTGCAAATGATCACCTTAACCACCAACAATCACCCTGACCACCAATGGTCACTATGGTAGGAAATAAAAACAAACTATTTTCACCAGCTTACGCCCAACCAAATTCCACTTTTTATCTTTATGAGTATTCACAGAATCCCCACCTATTTTTTAAACCCAATCTAACCTATTTAGCATTAGTATTGACCTACTTATCACTATAATTAGTCTATTTCCTTTATCAAGAAATTATTTCTTCTTGCATTCCCTTTCAGTCTTTTATATCATTTGATGCAATTAATTCATCTTTATTTCTTTCAACTTAACTATTCCAAGAGAGTGGATTGATATCCTCTGAGTAAGCTCATGTTTTTTGGATCTAGCTCATGCTAGGTAGTCCACTTTGTTATCCATCTAACAACCCCTTTACATTAGTGTTTTCTTATCTACAAGCCATTCTTCCAAAGATAAAGAGGATCTCTTCATAAACATCTAGATCATGCATGCAAAAATAAATAGGTTCTTCTATCATACACATATTTAGTTTCTTTTTTCTTCTTTAACTAGAAAATAAATTGAAGTTGAGAGAAACATTATAGCACGCTTAATGGGACCTAATGGCATTTAGCTACCCTTTTCTTCCTTATTCTATGCTTATATAAAGAAATCAAAATATAGTTTGGGTATAAAATAAACCTTGCATACATTGATTGCTTTCATGTTTAGCTCACGTAGTTAAAATTAAAGGCTAAGTAAATCAATCATAGTTTCACCTTTGTTATCACACACAAAAACCAAATAACTTATATCAATTAAACATCACAACATTGGACATAAGGCCCAAATAGGGTTTCATATCCTCACAGTTCACCTTCACCCTTTGGTTATCTTACTTGGAGGTCATTACCAAGAAGAAAAACCAAAACTCAGCTCTCTAGTTGAGTCTAAACTCTAGAAATCAATAAATACTAGCTAAGCACCCAACACCATTATCATTGTGGTGTGTGAAATGAGGGGGTAGGCCCCAATACCAAGCCACGTATTGATCTCCAACACATATCATTTTGAGATCCTTAAACACCTAAAACTAACCATAGACTTCTTTTCTAGTACCTATTCTACAAACGAAGTTCTTCTTCACACTTTCCAACTAAAGCATAAGCCAAAAGTGAGATAAAAAGTACCCTAAGATTTTAAAATTAATTCTAGTGTATGTTTTTATTGCCTTAAGATATTTTTCTTTTGTTTTCTTTGTGTTTGAGTTGTGAGATTTCCTTTATTCCTTTCTATTTCTCATATGGTTTTTACTAGATATCAGTTGTGAAACCAAACCAACCAAGAACCACCTTCCTCTTCTTATTCCTCTATGGAGTATACCTCAAATGTTGAGAGTTCTCCCCCATCCTTATACCAGCCCTACCATGCCTTGAATACTTGTCCAAGGTGATATAAATTTCTCCACCTTCCTTGATAGCAACCCCTTGGCCCTCCAACATTACCTCAATACCCTATCTCAGTGTACCCCTGATTCAATTCCTCCTAGTGATCCACCTTATGGGAGACACCTTTTTTGATGCTACCTCTACCCAACTTATGATCACTCAAACATCTCCCTCCATGAATAACTCATCCACTACCTCCACCCAAACTCAATCAAACAACCCAACAAATAACCAAACACCCCCTATACCAACCAACAAACCCCTCCAACATAGGGGTAACCTTACCTTTTGTTACCCATACTCCACCTACTATGGGAATACCTTCTACCCATATTTCCACTATTCCCCTTATCACTACCAACCCACCAATCTCCACCCCACTTAAAAATGTGGTTTTTTCTATACCTTCTACCCTTCCACCCATTAGTACTAGATTTACCACTCACCCCCAACCAAATAACCTATTCATACCTCCAACCCATTCCATATAAATTCACCAATCTCTTAATCCAATCATACCTCTAAACCAACCCACATCAACTCCTCAATAGATACCTATGACACCCTACCCACCCACACTATGTTCTTAATCCACAAGGATGCATAGCTCCATCTTCTACCTAACATCTTGTGCCTATTAACCCATATGTGCCACCTTCTACCCAACCTTTTGTGCCCATTAATCCTTATGTGGCATCATCAAAACCTTCAATGACCACATACCAACATGTGGCCTCTTCTTAAACTTCTACAAATTATCCATATATTGCATCCACCTAACTCCAGCAAAATTTACCATAAAATTATGAAACTCCCCAACCCCAAATAAATTTGGTCAAAATGTTGATGGACAAAATGACCAAGATAGAGTCATCTATCTCTAGGGATCACAACCTCTTGTCTTATGAATATATCTATAATTAACTTATTCACCCTTCCATCCCTATCCAACCTTACCCTCCTCAATGGGAGCTACCCAAATTTTCTAAGTTCCAAAGCAAGGAAGACCCCCAACAACACCTAAGAGTG
Organism: Torreya grandis; assembly: GCA_037957365.1. NCBI lineage: Eukaryota > Viridiplantae > Streptophyta > Pinopsida > Cupressales > Taxaceae > Torreya > Torreya grandis. The sequence continues at coordinate 1,654,246 of JARHVA010000069.1, forward strand.
TTTCAACATTCTTTCTACTTGATTTCCTATGATGATGATCTTATCCTTTTCACCTTTCCTATGTCTTTATCTAGACAAACATTAGATTAGTATATTTCTATCACTAATCACTCCATCTTTTCTTTTTCCCAACTTGCCCAAACTTTTTTAGACCACTTCACATTTAATATATCTAATAAGGTCTCCATCACTAACCTCTACTCCATTAGGGAATTTGATTATGAATCAATTAACAATTTCATTGTTCGATCAATAGGTCTTATCAACAATCTCTCTTTCTCTTTGCCCCAACTTGAATTGATTAAAATTTTCTCTCAGGCTTGTGCCAAACACATCACCCCTACTCTATAAGTTCAAACCTTTAGAACCTTTGACGAGGCTTTCACCATGGCATGCAAACTAGAAATTAGAGCCATCAATGAGGGGAAGTTAAAACTAAGAAATAAAAACTCTAGCTTCAAATCTAATGACCCTTCCCCATCTAAAATCACCAACCAATATAACCACCCTAACACCAAACCAAAGTCAACAACAAATGCAATTACCCTTGAAATTACTCCACCTTTGATTATCAACCAACCCAACCAAACCAACTCCTCTAACTCATCCAATCAACAAACCCAAAACCAAAACTGGGCTATGCCAAAACAATATACTTCACTAGGGGAGTCATATGCTTTAATTTTGGATAATTTACTCAAATCCAACATCATATAGCTTTCCCCCATCAAACATCCCCAAAAATTTGATGCTTCTTACCCTATGCTTGGTTGGTATAATGAGAGTGATCTATGTGCTTTCCACTATGTCATTGGGCATGACGCTAGTAGGTGTAACACCTTCAAAATCATTTTCCAAAACTTGATTGATAAGGGAGAACTATATTTAATAATCCCAATGGACCCCTAAATCAGTCACTTGACATATTTTAACAACATTTTCCCAATCATTCCCCTTATACCCACCATGATGATAACAAACTATAATCATCTCATGCTTGTGAGGTTCATATGGTCAATGTAATTATCAGTGAACCTATTGTGGAAAAAAACCACTGCCTCAACTTCTTCTTCCTCCACTCCACTTACTGAAGTGGTGAAATCACCCTCCATTCCTTTGGATACCCAAACAAAGGAAGCAACCACCTCCTTTCCTTTACCTTACAAGATAATGTACTTACCCACCTATCCTTTGATATAAATACCAAAAGAGGAAAGCATTTCCATCACACCTTACTCCCCCACCATAAAATCACCCACTCTCTATTTGGAAATCATTCCAAAAGGAGAGATCACCTTATCTACTCCTTCCATAGAGGAACCATCCTCCTAAATATTGGAACCTTTCATTAAGTACAAGGGTGAATAAACCATTATCTTACCTCAACCTATGGGCCTAATCTTTGAATTTAATTCCCAAGGAACCAAACCAATTTACAAACCCTTCTCTAGACTAGTCTAAAGCCTATAATTCTCTTCTCAACCCAATATGGATCGAGCCACCTTGTGGGACCATTTTGGGATCCCCTATCAAAATAAGCATGAGCATTCGACCTCACCTTCATCTACCCCATATTTAACCACACCTACCTTTTAACTTATCATCACCTCAATCCCTTCATCAAACACCTCTCCCTTCAAAACCATGGGAGAATCGTCCAAACCACCTCCATCCAAAATTATCAAATAACCTTACACCTCTTTAATCAAACCTATCAAGAACCTAGGGGCACTTCCTACTCCTAACCTTATCCACCCATTTTTGAATTTGGATTTAAACCCATCTATTCCACCAAAGAAAACCTTAACCAAACCAACCAAGAAGGTTGAGCCACCCAAACTCCAACCTAGAACCAGAACCATACCACTCACTTCTCTCTTCCCTTTAATCTTGGTAACTCATCCTTATTCCATCCTAAGAGCTCATCCTTATATCAAGAAGGTTAACCCTCCCAAAAATACCCAAAATAAACTTCCTCTTTTTATTCTACCTTTACCTAACCCCTTCCAAATCATCAAACTCCCCATCATTTTTAACCAAAATATTTACCTCTACCTACCCACCTATCTCCAAACCTCCATCATCTCAATCACCCACCTCCAAATATTTCACCTTTAAAACTTCCACCACAAAACCATCCAACATCAAACAATCCCAATAAAACCCACCTACCAAAACCATTATACCACCCACAACTTCCATGGTGAATCCTACTTCTAAGAAGGCTCCCACCTTTAAAACCAAAATCCCATCACCCTTAACACCTTTTCTCAAATCTTATTCAACCATTTTATAAAGGTTGTTAAAAACTTCTTCCTTAAACCTACCACCTATCAAAACCTTTGACCCTTCGAGTCCTAAACCATCTTGGTTCAATGAAAATATAATCTACTCATACCATAGGATGCTTGGACATGACACAAAAAATTACAAAGATCTCTAAGCACTTGTCCATTACTTATGTGATGAGGATGATCTATTATCAGATGAACCTATATTAAGCCCATTATCAACCTAACCACCAAACCAACTTATCCAACACTTACCCACTCCCACACTCTCATCCAAGAGTGAGGAGGAACAAAAGCAGCCTTCTAGCCCAATGATTCCCCTCATCCACACTCTCCATATGGTCACTTGATCTCGAGCCCAACAAAATGATAATGGAAATTCCAAAGTGTCTATTCTATGGACATATCCTTCCACCCCTCAACCTTTCAACCAGACTCGAGTGCCTTAACCTTCACCAAAACCCAAAGTATCTATTTTGGGTGCCTCCCCTTTAACCCTTCTGAATCTATCTAATGAGTAGTTCTAAAACAACTTCACTAGACACCGATGAAGATAAACTCATACAAAATGATAAACACCTCTCCCTATCACTGCCAAACATTTATAGAGACCTTACAATCTATAGAGGTCCAACCCAAAGACCATTAACCTATTGTATCCTTTATCAAAGCTCTTCAACTTTCCACCTTTGTCACATTTAAGGATTCAGAAATACCTTTTATTCATCCTGAAGATCCCAATCATCCCCTATTCATCACTACATACATCAATGAAACCCACATCAAAAAGGTAATGATTTATGGGGGAGATAGTATTAATATTATCTCTTCTCATGCTTATGACCAACTCCAATGACCAAATAATATCATGTCAGAAACCACAATGATCCTCCATTACTTTAATGATACTATGGCCTCAACCTTAGGGATAGTCATCCTCCACATCCAGTTTGGACCTTACACACATATAAAGCTATTCTGCATCATATAAATTGAGTTCTAATATAATTTATTACTTAGACACCCCTATATCTACTCTATGATTTGTGTCCCATCCACCTTGCATCGATGTGTCAAATTTGAACATGAGGGTCCGGTCGTCACTATACAAGCTAACCCTAGTCCTTTCACATCTTGTAACATGACATATCAACCCAATGACATTATTATTCCTTGTTCATCTACCTCACCACCAACCAACAACAACTCCACCCCTACCATCGATGAAGCTTCAACTAGTTCATCTATCCCTTCTTATTAGATCCCCATAAATGACCCCTTAGAACCTATATTTCAATGTCTCTCACTGCGAGAATATCATATTTTAGCCTTGGATGCCTTCCCGACTCCTCAAGAGTATGGGAATCTTGATCACAATCATATTTACAATCCCAATATCAGAACCATCATTCCCTTCAGACTTCCCACCCACCAAACTAATTTCATCTATGGGGGACTTGATCATCTACTTTTCACTTCCTCTACCACCTCTTCTATTTGACCATTTACCTCTAATTTCTCCTATTTGGACAAACCAAAATTTGCCAAATTATACCTTCACAAGTGTGCCTAGAATGATTTGACCTTGGTCATTATGAACATGGACCCTATGAGTTACTTTTTATTAAAATTGAGAAACCTCGTGAGCTATTTGGCCTGGGATTTATCCCACTAGAATAACCCATTGATTCACCTAAACCTATCACCACCATTAATGAGTATATTCCATCCTCACCAACCCCATATCTTTCAAAGTCTGAGGATTTTAAAACCATCCCTTCTAATTTTTTTAAGTTAATACCATTAATTTCTCCCCCTTAACCTATAACAAAGGTGGCTAAACTAAGACCTTTCCTCTTATTCATCCTAAAATGGTAGAAAATGATTCTCCTACCATCCACACCATCCAACTTCAAGGTGATGATTTCATTCTCACCTATCTTGGTGAAGATGGTTCTTCTATCCATAAATCTCTTCCTCTTAAAAACCAAACCATGTTGAATGAATCCACTATTAATGTCAACTTGGGTACTCAGGATAATCCTCACATTATAAAGATTGGTCAATCCTTAGATTCTTTAGATAAATAGGATTACCCTTCCTTCCTTCATGACTGAAGCATAGCATTTGTTTGGTCTTATTAGGATATACCTATAATTGACCCTTCCATAGCTCTCCATAACATCATCATTCATCTTAATGCTAAGCTTATTAGGCAAAAGCTTCACATGATGCACCCTCGTATCGCCCTTCTAGTCAAAGAAGAGCTTTAGTGCCTCTTGTCTATCAACTTCATCTAACCCATTGACTATCCCCAATGGGTTTATAATATTATTCCCATCACTAATCCCATTGGGTGACTTCACCTCTATGTTGAATATCATGACCTCAACCTCAATTGTCCAAAGAATGACTTCCCTTTACCTAGCATCAACCAACTTATTGATCTTATATCCAGCCATGAGATGTTATCTCTCATGAATGGTTTCTCAGGATATAATCAGATCTTGATTTCCCCTAAGGATCAACATAAGACTTCCTTCATCACCCCATGGGGAAACTTATACTATAGGGTCATGCCATTTGGTCTAAAAAATTCTAGAGCAACCTACTAGTGTGTGATGACCTACATCTTCCATGATCTCATTCACAAAATCATAGAATACTATGTATATGATCTCCTTGGGAAATCCAAATATCGTAAGGATCATCTAGAAGTCCTCAAAGTTATCTTTGAGTGCCTAATCCATTTCCATGTCTGACTCAACCCCAATAAATCTATTTTTGGGGTCTTATCTATAAAACGCCTTGGCTTTATCATCTCTCTTATAATAATCAAATTAGACCTTGCCAAAGTCAAAGCAATCCTCAACATACCACCTCCAACCCACCTTAAAGAACTCTATAGCCTACAAGGGAAGATCCAATCCATCTATCACTTCATCTCTCAATTTTCAAATAGATGTCAACCCTTTCACCATCTTCTCAAGAAAGATACATCTTTTAAGTGGACTAAGGATTGTCAACAAGCCTTTAATTCACTCAAAGAGTACCTTCTTTTTCCACCTATTCTTACCCCTCCTAAAGAGGATCAACCCTTACACCTTTATATCTCCACCATTAGCCATTCCTTAGGGGCAATGCTTACTCATTGTGATGAACAAAACAAAGAGAAATTTGTCTACTATATAAATAAAACACTTATAGAGTATGAAAATCGGTACACCCATACCGAGGATCTTTACCTCGCCTTAGTCTTTGTGGCTTCTAAACTTCATCATTACCTCCTCAATCACAAAACCTTTGTCATCACCAACACTAACCCATTTGAGTACTTATAATCTAAACCATACCAAAATCAGTGTATGGCTAAGTGGCTCATGCTCTTAGCTAAGTTTGACCTTGAGTTCCTCTAGTAGAAGTTGATTAAAGGGAAAGTCATTGTTGATCAATTAGATGAAGTTCCTTTTATAGACAACCAACCACTTCTTCTTGTATTTCTAGGTGATTCCATCATGACTCTTTCTCAAGAGGATCTCACCTACCAAATTACCATGTTCTTTGACAGCTTGAAGTACCAACATGGTGGGGGTACTGGAGTTATTCTCATTCTCTTCAATGGTAAACCTCTTCCTCTTTATTTAAAACTTGATTTTGAGTGTACCAACAATATGGTAGAGTATGAAGCCCTAGTAATAGGTCTCTAAACCATTCTAGCCTTGGGAGTTAAGATGATCAATGTCTTTGGTGATTCCCAACTTGTGGTCAACCAGATTAATGGATACTACCAATGTAAGAATGATGTCTTACAATAGTAAAAATAACTAGTAGATGTACCCTTAGCATCATTTGATCATTACCTTATCCAATTTATTCCATGATCTACCAACAAGTTTATGGATACAATAGATTCCCTTACTTCCCAGATCCTATGTGTGCCTTCTACTTCCAAGCTCTTTGTCACCATTCATCATTTTATCACACCCTCTGATATCTAATCCAACATCCCTACCATTTTTAGTGTGGAGGAATATCCATTAGACATTTTATATGAGTAAACCTTTGACTACCTCAACCTTATCATCATTCCTCCTAACCTCTATAGGAATGCTTGAAGAGCCTTTGTTTAGAGTACCTATCATTATACCATACTAGGGGGAATATTTTACAAACATGGTTTTGACATCCTCCTTCTCTATTGCCTATGTAGTCATGAAGCTTCCCATGCTATCAAGGAAATGCATGATAGGATATGTGGGGGACACTTTAGTGGTCTAACTACCAATAAATGTATCCTTATCCTTGGCTACTATTGGCCCACCCTCAACCAAATTTTTTATGATTATGTGAAGAAGTGTGTTAAATGTCAAAAAAACACTAATTTATATCATGCACTAGCCCATGGCCTTCAAGTATCCAAGGACTTTTGGCCCTTCTCACAATGGGGACTAGATCTCATTGGGGAAATAAATCCCCATTATTTATAGTGACACCACTCCATCATCACTGCCACCAACTATTTCACCAAGTGGGTGGAGGCTATTCCTCTCATCTTGACCAAAGCTGACAAGATAGTCGACTTCATTAATCATCATATCATCTATCATTTTGGTGTTCCCCATAAGATCATCATTGATAATGGTAAATATTTCAAAAATAAAAAAATTCCAAGGTCTTTGTGATGCATTCAGCATCAACTTAAGATTTTATTTGCCTTATCTTCCATAATAAAATGGACAAATAGAAGCTTCAAATAAAACCTTTAATAGGATGTTAAACAAAATTGTCAATGCTTCTGGTCAAGATTAGCACTTGCACATCCCCTTCACTTTGTGGGCCTATCACACTAGAATTTAAACCTCTAAAATTGCTACCCCTTTCTAGTCTTTAGAGAAGAGGTGGTCCTACCTCTCAAAGTCTAGATTCCCTCTCTTTGCATATCCTTACAAGACATCATTTTTAAGAGTGACTATTGTCAAGAGTGTCTAGCATGATTTGACCTACTTAATGAGCATCACCTAGTTGTGCTTAACCATATTTACATCTATCAAGAGTGATTCAAGAATGCCTTTAACAATCACCTAAATGAATGATAATTCAACATTGAAGACCTCATCCTGAAAGAAAATAAACATGTGACCAATATGGATAAAATCAAACAAGGCAAGTTTTATTTCAATTGGCTTGGACCCTACATCATAAACCATAAGTATGGATCAGGAGCTTATAATTTTTCCTCTCTTGAAGGCAAACCAGAACTTGAGCCTCTCAATGTTTCACACCTACATCCTTTTTTTGTTAACAAGGATCAAACTCACCTTTTGATAAACTTAAGCTCGTACCTTGATTTATGAGATTTTCACCATCCTCACACCTTCATCCCATCCCTTTTAGGATAACCAATTATAACATATAACCATGTAATTAATTTTCATATTCATATCCTAATCCTAAATATGGGTATCATGGCTCTACCAATGGCATGGTTCTCATGGATACTTTTCATCCCTAATAAAATAGAATCCCATGGTCATTATTTCTCGAAACCACCCCTTTCAACTATCATTAACCTTATTGTGCTCTATTTTTTCCCTCATAAAGGTAAATGCCTAAGTTTATATAAACTTTTCCATGTCTAACCTAGCATCAAAACAATTTAGGATACCTAAATTTCACTTGGGTCAAATATCTCTAACATGCAGATTGCTCCTTTGAAGGATAGCTACCCAAAATCTAAATTGTTTAAAAGATAGATTGCTCCCTTGAAGGATAGCTACCAAAATAAACAAATCCAAACTTAGACCACTCCCTTGAAGGATGGCCAAGTCAAATTTTGTCAAAAGCAATCATTTTAAGCTTCCTACACTGATCAACTTCACAAACCTATCAAAAAAAAGTAATAAAAATAGCCTATATCAAAATCAAGAACAAGCTATCCCAAGAAAGTTGTAATCCACTTTCATAAATAACATATGTAGACTTTCCATATCAATCAATCTAAACCTTGCATTAATAAATAGACTTATCTATTATAGTTCTTAAAGTCACCTATAGAATTGGAAAACTAACCCCCAATAGGTTACACTACCCTTCACACCACATATCATCTATCTCCCCTTTGTACCATTTAGAAATAAAATTATTCATAAGCTTACTTGATTTGATGTGATCAATACACCTTTTTACCAATCAACACATGCTAATGCAAATAATTTGAAGGGCTTATGTTCCTTAAGCCAATCTAACTTCAATTTTATTTAGTCTGTGCCAATGAATAAGCATCATGCCTTTTCCTCATGCTCTCATAATTAGTTCATGTATTTATTTAGATGCATGTCTCATCATTTTCATCTCTTTTCCCACATCTAGTTTTGTTATCTAAAATTACTTTATGTGTTATCATAACCATAATCAAAACATCACCATATCACATATTCATGATCATAAACCACATACATAATCAAAACATCACCATATATAGAACAATAACCATAATCATAAACATCATATCTATATATAAAACAAAGCATCACTTCATCATAATCATGTGTAACCATTCATCATAAACATCATCCATAATCATCACATGCCTAAGCTATTAAGTCTATATCTCATAAGCATAATCATAATAAACTATGCACATCAAAATCATGAACCATGAAACATAAATCACACACACACACACACACACACACACACACACACACACACACACACACACACACACACACACACACACACACACACACACACACACACACACACACACACACACACACACACACACACACACACACACACACACACACACAAACACACACACACACACACACACACACACACACACACACACACACACAAACACACACACACACACACACACACACACACACACACACACACACACACACACACACACACACACACACACACACACACACACACACACACACACACATCATCATCATCATCATCATCATATCATATACATCATTTCTCATCAAAATAAAATAGTACATGTAATAATGTGTATCTCTCTCTCTCTCAAAACATATACATCTCACTACATTAGCTCACATGATGGTATCAAAATAATATACACCTATTCATATCATATCATAACCTATGCCCTTAGGGTACTACTACCACCTAGTGCTTGGACCCCTGAGGTGTCTTCCTATCCACCCACATAAGCAACCCACTAAATTGGAGTCACTATACCCACACCACCTACCAGACTGGCTCTATAATCACCTAATGAAGGCTCACCAAGATAATGTGTTAGGACTATGGCCTCATAATAATGTAACTCCTCAACTGTGGCCAAGTAACATGCCCTGGGGATGCTACTTGGTGGTCCTATTGGTGTTGCAACTCCTCCTCTATCCTATCTTAAGGATTCCCTCTCCTAAGTCACCAAGGCTAGTGTAGTCCTAGCCTAGTCCCTCTCACCTGTCATAGTCATCACCTAACCCTACACTATTGCTAGATAAATCTATAAAGTTACTACTTTAGCCTATGTCATGACTAATGTTGTTCAATCCTAATCTCTCTCTATGACCATTTCCTATACATCAAGGTCATATCCCTATACCTATACCTACATACCCCTACTAGCTGGGTCAACATCCATAGGTTGTCTTCCCCCATCATCCCATCTAAAATTTACCACTACATAGAGGGTTTGATACCACACTACATAACCATCAACATAACCTACATCATCAATATCTACTCTAGTGGGTAGGTCCTCATAATCAAGAACCATCTCTACTGATTTTGACTTAGGAAGAAAAAACTCAACATACTCTTGCTTATACCTTGAGAATAGACCCAAAATCCCTTGTATCAAGATGCATTAATTTTAAACCTAGTTAAAGGGGATAAGCTTAGTCTCACCCTCTCTCCTCCCAAAAATCCACCTATATCTCTACAATGATAAAATGTGTCGAGTATAGTGGACCTACCTTGAAAAGATGACATAAGGCCTCCAAACCACATCTTTAACCATTAGAGCATCCAATGTCCCTCTAAACTAATCAATGTCTCAAAAACCTCCTCTAGGTCCTATGAGCATGTGATTGCTCCTCCACCACATAAAACCCACCCTAAAGTCCATCTCATCATTTCCCTCCCATGGCAACCCCATTGGCCTCAAAACCTAGATGTGCTCATAGGCCTAGTAGTGTAACATGAACCCCACATTGATGTCATCTCTCTTATGCACTTTGAACCCCCATAGTTCCCTATATATCTAAATCAATAGCATAGGTGCCCAACCAAACACTGTGCAACCTAGTAGTATCTCCACCAATACATCCCACAATAGATAGGAAAGCCTCCCACTACTCAAATCTAGAACCACAAAACATGAGACTTCCATCATCATCATGGTCATTATCCTCCTATCATCTCTGGCCCTTTGATATAAAGGTGTGTAGCTGAACCCACTAGCATACCACCTAGTGAACTCATGATCATCACCATATAGTTATTCCATTAGATCATCCCTCTTGTTTCACTCAATGTGATACATTGGCTCCCCTTGAATTGATAGCTGTGCGATCCTATGTATATCCTTTATAAATATCATCACCTCATAGTCAACAATCAACCCCACCTCATCAATTCTCTCACACAAAACACCAAAGCTACAAGCTCATAGAGTCATGAGTCAAAAATCAAAATGAGTGAAAATGACTAGTCATCTCACTTTTTAGCCTCCACACTTTTAGGGTTTTGTACCCTAACCATTGATGGTCAGGGTGATTACCAATAGTCATATTTGTGACCCTTGATTAACAATAGTCATGATGCCAATCTTTCAATTTTAAGCACCTACACACCTTAGTGACCACCTTTGGATATTACCTTCTTTGTCTACCCTACCAATCACCCTATCCACCTCAACATTAGCCATTTTGGCCTAAAATATAGCATATTTTATGATGACCTTATCTTGGTCTTTTTTACTACACTGACTAACATTATCATGTTAACCATTTAAACTTGCACCACCTATTTCACACCAAACTATTTAAGTTTTTACCAAGATCACTTCCTACTTTGAATACCTTTGAAAATATTAACCTCGTCTAGAAGACTTGATAGGATCAACCTGATCAATTATGCCTAATGATGTGGCCTAATTACACCATCACCTATCCTTCTAGAACCAACCTATTATTTTTTTACCAACTATGGTAACTATTCTATGCATGATCTTGGCTATCACACTTAGTCACATTTTTATGTGTATGTTTACACTTCAAATTCCCAATCATTTTGTCACCAAAATCATGACTCACCATAACCACTCATCAAACCTCCACTTGATTTTTTTCACCTCATCAACTCCTGATTTGAGGGAGACAACCTTCTCCCATGTTTGAGGCAACCAAACATTCAACTCATAATCCATTTTGGTTTTTCATCTTTTGATACAAGCTATATAACAAAAGGGGTAAAATGTAGACACTAGAAAATTGTACATAATGGTAATAGATGTTAAAATGCCTTGGGAGCCCCTAGGGACCACCCAGCCTCTCTTGACCATAAACACAATTTAGAAAACCCACCAACAACCCTTTTTACCTAGATTTCTTCAACTACTATTGATGATCACCTTAATTACCAATGGTTATCCAACCATTGATGACCACCATGACCATTGATGGTCAAGTCTTTCCCATCTGAACAAAGACAACTTGAGTTATGTGTAAGCTAACATGTCAAAATTTAATATGGATAGTAAGCTAATGCATCAAAAAACATCAAAACCATCAACCAAACATCCTATGGAACCTTCTACCTCCATCTCTTTGCCTATAAAATGAGGAGATTAGGAGGTGGAAAAAGGATCTAAAATCCAATAATTATTAACAATTAGGTAATCAAGATATCAACCAGTAGTCATCAAGAGATTCTAGCATCAAGAACTTCTTTATAAGTCTTCCCCTTAATAATTCAAAAAATATGATAGAGACCTGAACCTCTACCAAAATTATTCTTCAAGCAAAGTATTGTTACTTTGCTAAAATCACTCTAATATCTACCACCAACTATCAAACAACTAGTTAAATATATTTCTAGTTTTCAAGTTCTGATTATTCAATCTTTGACCCAGACCCTTATGCATAATATATTATAACCCACTAACCTTAACCATATCTCCAAACACTTATTGATCCATTTTATATCCCTTTGTAAACACCCTCAAAACCCACAACAACCACTAAATATCGATGATCACCTTAACCATTGATGATCACCCTGACTATTGACAGTCACTATTGTAGGAAATAATAGCAAGCTATTTCTACTAGCTTACACCCAACAAAATTACACTTTATATCTTTCTAATTGTTTATAGAATCCTCACCTATTTTCTAAACCCAACCTGACCTATTAAGCATTAGTATTAACCTGCTTATCACTATAATTAGTCTATTTCCTTTATCAAGCATTTATTTCTTCTTGCATTCCCTTTTAGTCTTTTTTACCATTTGATGAAAGTACTTCATCTTTATTTTTTTCAACTTAACTATTCTAACAGAGTGGATTGATATCCTCTTAATAAGCTCACACTTCTTGGATCTATCTCACGCTAGTCAATCCACCTTGCTATCCATCTAACAACCCCTTTGCATTAGTGTTTTCTTATCTATAGGTCATTCTTCCCAAGATAAAGAGGATCTCTTCACAATCATCTAGATCACATGTGCACAAAAAATAGGTTATTCTACCATACCCGTATTTAGTTTCTTACTTTTTCTTTAACTATAAAATAAACTCAAATTGAGAGAAACATGGGTTACCTTTGGATGACCCATTAAAATTTAGCTTTACATAATTGTCTCTTAGAGGCTTCCAAGTGGCTAATAACATTTTGCTAATTTGAGGGAGGTTGAGGTTGTTTTTTCAATAAATTCCATTTTAAGAGAATATGGTGATCCTTACTAGTGATTTTATTTTTAGGAGTTAACAATTTAGTCTAAGTATAAACTACTTGAAGGATCACCTCAATTTTAAGAGAGGAATCCTTTAGAAAGGGATAGGCTCCTAAAGACTCTATTTTTTAATTATTTCAATAAGCAAAAAATAATTATATATGGGGATATATGCAAATATTTCTAACTTGGTCCCCTCCTTATTCTATCCAGTTAATCAAAAGTTACTAAATATAGTTAGTTGCTACCAAGTGTCTATTCATTTTCCTAAAGAATCAAGACTAATTTCTCCAAGAAAATTTGTAATTAAGGAGGACATGATTCAATATTTAGTATTATATTTATAGAAGACACATGAAGAGGGCCCCTAAAAACTGATCCTTTAAAGTCTTTCCCATAAAAGATATTTCTTCTTCATGATAAACCACATATTTACGTTAGCTTTAGGCAGACCCCAATGGATCCATACTTTCTCCACATGTTATATTGGTTTATTAATATGAGAGATTAAATTATTATAGCCTTGTTTCACCAAATAATTTCCAAAAGGATCTCCATTCCATTTTAAGTCATCAATCTCCTCATAGCTACTGATATGGTGAGATTTCAGGAAGAGGTTGAATGGGAAAAAAAAATCAGACGAATGGTTGGTTATAGAAAGACTTGTATTTTTACAACTTCTCTAAAGGACCCTTACACTAAGGTTTCAACCTAGTAGTTAAAAACTAAGGGCTCCCATAAGTTTGAAAATTATTCTTCTAAAATGGTAAAGGAGAAATGATTTGCATAAAAGACCCACACTAGACCAAGTATCCTTCCAAAAGTTAACATTTCTACCATTTTTTATATTCTAAAAAAGAGAGATAGAGATAATGTCTCTACACTTTTTTAATAAAGTCTAGACCCATGCATCCAATGTTATATTAAAAAAATATTTGACAAGATTATCTATATTATTAAGATATTTTCTTAATAATGCATAGATCTAGTTACTATAGTTTTATGATTGGATTGTACTTTTTTTGTATTTCGAATATATTATCTAGATTACTATAGTTTTATTACTAGATTGTTTTTTTTTAGTATTTATAAGATATTAATCTATTTTTATTCTTTGTTGTTTGATCTTTCAAACAAGTTTAGTTTAAGATTCTATTATATATACTTAATATATATAATTTGAACATAAAGGTTTAATTTTTTGAATGATACAACCAAGCAATACGTTATTGATTTAATAATATGGTCTAAGATGGTTAGGTAGCTATTTTAAGACTTTTATTATCCTAAAGAAGGCAGATATATAGGTTTCAATTTGTGTTCTTTTGTTTTTTTGCTTTGGCAACCCAATACTTACGATATTTAACATATAGTTTTGGAAAAATAAATATTCAATTAATTTTTTAGAAATTTTTTATTATTTTTTGATTGGCCAAATTATTTTTCTACCTATATAGGAATTTTTTTATTAGTTAAAAAACTAGTTATTTTTTGCCAACTAATCATACCTTGATGTCATTTTTTTAATTTGGAAATACTTTGGGTCAAGTCATGTCGGTGTCTATCATATTCACACTTTTATTTTTGTTATTCAAGTGTGATGCATTCTTCATCTATAAATCAAGTATATATTTCACACTAGGCTTCACCAACACAAAGCCTATACTTCTAACTTAAAGAAGTGATTAAAGAATGATTGTTTTAGACTAGTTTACTTTCTACAATAGAGATGTATTATTTTGGAATTGAAATTTACATAAATATAATAATGAAAGAAACACCAAAGGATAATATGAACAAAAAATTGACTCAGAGAAACCTAGGATAATAAAAACTCTAGTGGGTGAAGTAATTGCACTCACCTTTCCACTATGTAATCTTCTAATGTACAATTTACTATCACTTATGTTCTTTCATGGATGAAGCTACCAATTAATACACTATCCATCCTTATACCTAGTTATTTTTCACTCTCATAACACTTAATAGAATAAACCAACATATTAAACAAACATTAACAACTAGGAATAGTAATATATATGAACAAAGACTCACACTTACATATTATAATGTGAATCCATATTCAAAATGCTTTATTGACTTCTATGATGTCTTATACCTTATACAAATTCTTTATTCATGCTCTCTTATTTTGGAATCTATCAAAACTTTCAAACAAATCATTATTGAATAGAAAAAAAATTGCAACCATCTTATCCATATTTTGTATGGTCAAAAAACATCAATTTATAAAGAGTGATAGAGAATCAGTCATCAAGGTGGTTTGAAAATAATCTCCTAATACACTGGTGATTACAGAATGATTAGAGTGGTTTCACAACTATGACCTACATATAAAAATGTTTTCACTATCTATGCCAAACTCCTCCAATTCAATAGCTATAAATTATAGACTTCATCACTTTGAAGATTATTTGATCATCTCATGCTAACTTTTCCATTAAAACTAATTTCATTTTATGTTCTAACATGAAGTACCTTATAATAGTGTCTTACAATCAAGAACTACATATATTTGGAATAGTAGAAACATCTAGAAAGTATATTTAGTATATTAGATTTATATTTTGGATCATACCTCCCCAATTTGAGGTTTTTTAATCCTCTAAAATTTTTATTTACTTTGTAAGTGAGGAAATATCTTCCCCGCATATTTACTATAATTCTATTTGGCCTTCTCAAGAAGCTAATCCTTTAACCCATCCATCCAATTCTATTTATAACCACCTAAAAGTGGTATTTGAATGCTAAGAGTTATATTTGAGACAACATATTCCTAACTTAGCCTTAGACCTATCCTAGAGCCTTTTAACACACTTTTCTATCCTTTGTGCACACCAAAAGCATCCTTAGTTAACTAAAATAGTCTTAGACCTTCATTATTAGATCTTGACCCTTCATTCCCAATATTCTACTAGATGGAAATTAGTGCCACATTAAGGACACTATAGACACATGGTGCTAGTATCCCCAACATGGCACTAATTTTCTTTCCCCTAACTCTCTTGAATAGATATAGTTTCAAAATTTAAACCCTCCTAAGGTTTTCCTAAGAATATTTTATTATCCACACAAGCTATGAAACACTATAAATACATGACTTTAGACCTCTATCCACTAGATAGAAAATATATGCAAAAGACTTATTCAAACATAAAACAAGTTGAGAAAAATCAAGGTTATTAATCCTTATTCTATACTAATTTTGCATACTACCATCTATAGCTTCCTTAAGCCTAGATTTCCAATCTCAAGCACACTCATGGAATCCAAGACCACTATCATTTGAGCATCATTTACACTTGCATTGTTAGGAATGGTAAAAACATTCCAAGAAGCCAAGATCTAAAGAGTTAGCAATAAGAACATCACACATGAATCAAAAAATAAATGAGATGCAAAACAAAGTAAGTCAAATTATTATTCAGAATGAGATGCTAGTATAATAGGAATCCCTTGCATAATTAGGCAAGGAAAAATAAATAATGATCCTGACTAAATAATGTGGGATAAATCCTCACATAAGAGAAATTAGAAAAATAATAAAATAACTAGCTAATAGACTATCAAACATGAGAAATACATACTCTAACACCCCCCTTAAATTGAAGATAGGGGCTAAAAATAGCCAAAAAATAAATAGTGGTATATCCATAGTATGAGTTTCAATAACTAGGCTTAATAATGTACTCATGTACAATATATATCCATGAAATGAATAAGGAAGATGTCTTCACAAACACCCCCAAGGAAAAATTCTAAACCCCAATCATCCCACACAACTCAAGGAAATGAGGTAATGCAAAAGGCTCCATGAAGATTTCTGCATCCTACTGCATAGTCAGAATATACTCCAAGCTAAGAAATGCATCCTGAATGTGTTGATGAATGAAGTGCATATGTACTTCAATGTGCTTGGTCTATTAGTGCTCAATTGGGTTATGATATATATGAATTACACTCTAGTTGTCACACTAAAGTATAGTAGGTGAATCCTATGTGAATCCAAACTCTATAAATAACTAACAAATCCAAAGAATCTATTAACTCATTTTAACTATTTCCCTATACTTAGCCTCTATAGATGAAATTGCAATAACCTGATGTTTCTTATATAACCAAGCAATAGGTGAAGAACCAAGACAAAAGGTATATCTAGAAGTGGAATTCATATCATCAAGATAACCTACCCAATCTGAATCATTATACCCAACCAACTAAGTATAACCCATGGTGTAGTGTAATCTAAAATGAGTAGTGCCTCATAGATATCATAAAATCCTCTTGATAGCATGTTGATGATTTTAATGATGGACATGTACAAACCTAGATACAAGACCAACTACAAATCAAATTTTAGGGTGAGTATGGATCAAATGCATAAGACTCCCAACCATCTACCTATATAATGTAGGATCACAAAGGGGAATAGTATAAGTGCTAGTGAGAGTCACTCCAGATTGAAAAGGAGAAGGACTTGGATTACAATCAACCATGCCAAAATGTTAAAGAATATCAAGGTTGTACTTATGTTGCCTTAAATAAATCATTGTATCTGATTATGAAATCTATAAACCAAGGAAGATCTATCATATCAACTATGTTGAAAGTGCCTACTAAATAGCCTAAATCTAAGAGGAGGAGCTACCTATGAAAAGTAGATCATTAACATACAAGACCAGTATAATAATGCCCTCCCAAATATGTTAAATATACACTATGAGATTGCATTAGTAGTGAATAAATCTAGTAAAGAGAATAAATGAATACATCTTCTCATACCAAGACTGAGGGCCCTATTTGAGACTATAAGGAAACCTCCTAAGGTAATAAATAAGATAAGAATCATGAAAAAACCTAGCAGACTACTCCATATAGATTTTTTCATGTAAGGCTCCATGAAAGAAGGCACTCTTAATGTCCATTTGATACACTAGCCAACCCTATGATGTAGTAAGAGAAATTATAATGTGAACAAAATCCATTTTGGTATTGGGTGTAAAATTCTTAGAGTAGTCAATACCTTCAACCTGTGAGAAATGTTTTACAATAATAAATGTCTTTTACTTATTAATGAACCCATTAATTACATACTTGGTGTGGTAAATCCACTTGAACCTAATCAACTTTTTTTCCCTTAAGAAGAGTAACCAGATCCAAAGTGTGATTCTTCATCAAAAAACAATACTCATCTATCATTGCATCATCCCACTCTTGTATCCTATGAGCCTATGAGACAGACTATGGATCCCCTAAAAATGCCTAAAATAAAATTTTAATATATGTAGAATGTGCATGATGATATCGAGTGGGTGTAAGATCCTATATGAAAGGTGTTGCCTTAGAAACTGTGGTATGAACCTACCTATGCATAGTGGCAACATTAGTGTGAATAGGATCCTCATCCTCTATAACTTCCTTAAGAATATCCTAAATTAGTTCCTCAAAGAATTAATCCACAATATTAGGTGATGAATCATCAAAATAATAATAATAAGTCATAGAATAAAATGAAGAGTCATGATATGTGAAGTGATCATCAAACTATACATGTGTTAAAAAATGACCATCATGAGTATCAAGATATAAAAGATTATAATCTCTCATGTCCTTGTAATACTCTAAAAATATAAAAGGTTTAATATTATTATTCAATGCTTTCCTTTTATTCTTTGGTACAAAATCCAATCAAGTATCCTAAAGACTCAAAAAAATAAGACATCAAGTTTGGTTCTAAACCAAGCCTCCTCCAAAGTCAAATGCTTAAGTGCTCTATTTAGTGTGTAGTTTTAAATGTAGTTCACATAATTAACTGACTCTACCCAATAGATATGTGGTAAATACCATGAATAAATCATGTAGTTAGCCATCTCCTTCAAAGTTTGGGTATTTTGTTCTGCTAAGCCAAAATGCTGGTGAATTATACTATGAGCTACTAAAAAATCAGAGAACTAGTGTGTAATTTTATATGTTATTCCTTAACATGTGAAGTGTAAAATTTTCAATTCATAGTCATATATATATATATATATATATATATATATATATATATATATATATATATATATATATATATAGTTCACTAATAGAAATCTACTGATAAGGTTGAATAAAAAAAATTGTTAAGGGTTTGATTCCTCTAACCCTTCTCAATCCATTCCAACATCTCTTTAACTACATCTAAAATAAAATATTATCCACTAAGATTACCAAAATAATTGTATAATAAGAGGGATTTTTTTGTGTCTATTAGTTATAAAATCTATAAAATATATTTTATTTCCAATATTCAAGAAGCCTAAACTATTCAATAGTTTTTAAATTACTTTGTAATATTTTTAAAAAGTAATTAAAACCTTGTCAAACAGCAATTTCATATTGTATAAGATCATTTTATGGAAGAAATATCATAAATGCACTTAGTACAACCAACACAAATTATTATTATTATTATAGAATAATATCCCATCATAGTAACATCATGATGGATATGATATTATAATTTAATAAAAAATAAATTATAAACTATTATAATTATAATATGTAGATAATAAAAGATCATTTTTACATAATCTTATCACTATGGAAATATTATTAGATCTATTGATTTATTAAAAGGTTTGAATAATCTTCCAGTACCCTTGTAAATTATAAGTCTTGGATAAGGTCTAAAATCATGTTATCTACTATAAAACAAACACTTACAATACCTACATAATGATTCTATTAAATCTTAGAAATAAAATAACATAGATTCATCGAAGTAGCATAGCTAATTCTTTTGATTAATTACATTGGCCTAATTCTCTTAGTATAACAATATCTCTCATCCAAAATATATCTCAACCACTAGCCTTATATGTTCTTATATAGATAATACATGAGGCTAGGGTTAGGTATATGGTTTTGGAGAGTAACTACAAAATTAATAAAACAAAATTATTATTAGCATAAGTCAATTAAGTATTTACTAAAGTGATAATATTATTTAATAACAAGTTATGGATAAGTAAGCACTAATTAATATCTGACCATAAATTAAAAATAAATAATAGATTTATCTTAAAATCATACAATAGTATATGAGTAATTAAATATGTTAACATCTCCCCTTAAGATGTACTTAGATGAAGTGAAGGATAGAGGAATCACTGAACTATCCCCCAGTTGATGATACATTCCTTCACACCCAAATTTTTTTATAAGTGGAACAAATCAAGCCCCAAGTAATGATTTTGTGAATATGTCTACAACTTAATCATCTCTTCAAAAAATCTTAAGATAAATATTAATTAGGTAGATGCAGGCTAATGGGGGACAAAGGGGGGTATAAAGTGACATTTTTTTCTTAAAATAAAAATAGTTGGACTTAGAGAGAATGTTATATAAACTTAAAAAAAGAATTTGATAATTACAAAGAACATGAAATATGGTATTTTGAATATAGTTTCTAAATATATAATTTTTTTCAATGCCCAGATGATAAAATTGTGAAAAATAGATGCATTTGTGACAATAGCATTGTTATTTTTTATGAAAATATAAAGAGATTGCATGTGTATGAACACATTTTTTTTAATATACGAGTGAATTTTTATATGAAACTTCACATATGGATAGGTAAAATGTCAAATATTGTTGAGAATATTTTTTATTATATGTACATTTTTTAAATAATTTTACAAGTTAGGATAGCTAGAAAATTGAAATTGCAAAGCGAACATAACTTTTTATCCTTAACTTCATGAATATCAAAATATTTTTTTAAGCATATTTGACAATGTGTAGATTGTTGAGATATAAGTTTTATAAAAATTTGATTACTATTCAAAAATTTATAAGGGAATTTATGATAATATGTATATAGTCCATAATGAAGTATTTTATGTAAAAACTAAGTAATAATTGTAAATAATATTCTAACATTAAAAAAATTATATATTATAAAACTATGATTTCCTCTCTACAAACCCATATAAATTTTTATAAATAATAAAATATTTTTTATGAGATGTGTCGACAAAAATGAAAAAACTCTTAAATTTCTTAGAAATCAAATTGGCTAGTTCATGACAGGGTTTAGACTAGGTTCGAGACCACCCAAGCCTAAAAAAAAGGCAATTTTAGAGGGAAAGTGACCAAAAAAAATTTGTATAATTATAAAGGGTGTACACTCTTTGAAAAGGGCATACACCCTTTGCAAACCAACTTTTCACCCTATTAATTATTTTTGCCCATTTTTTCATGGATCAAAAAGGGTGTGTGTGCTTTCAAAATCACACATGCGCTTAGTGATTCACAAATTTATCTTAGATTTCCTATGAATTTTTCTCATTTGTTTTAATTTTTACAAACTATAAGCTAATTTTTGTTACTATAATTATGTGAATTTGGTAAGTTATCCATTCACTTTGTTTGAATCACTACAAATTCTTCAAGTTTAAATCTACAATTGGATTATTTTAGTAAAGATAAATAGTGGGGTCATAAAGTCATCAAAAAATGCCAATCAAAGAGATAAAAAATGAGTAAATTGAAGAGAAGGGAGAAAAATAAATAAAAAGACAAGCATATAAGAGTGCATCCATAAATGCTTCTAGGCAAGGTCTTGTGTTTCCTTCACACAAGGTAATATTTCAAATGAAAATAACATGCCCAATTCTATATAATTTAGTTTAGATATGTCTTCAAATGAGATAAGATAACTTAATCAATATTTGTTGAATGATGAAATTCAAAATTTAGAACATGTAAGTAATGAATTTGTAATGAGTGATGAAACATATGGATAAATATAATATAATGAAACATCTATTCATAATAACTTTTTTGAGTATGATGATAATCAACATCAAGTAATTACCCCAAATCATGTGTCTCCTAATGAAGAGGAATTCAATTTGCCTAACGGTCTAATGTAGATAGTCAACCCTCTACTATCCCTACTATGGTTAATTGGTAACACCACCTAATTTAATATAAAATATAGATCCTACACCCACACCTCCAAGGATAATAAGATGGACACTAAGGTATTAGTTGAAATATATGAGAAAATAATAGAACCTATGGAAGGTAAAATGTAAAAAATATCAATTCAGTGTCATGTTTAACGTGTATGGGATTATGCATTTGAGAATAAAACCCATACAAAACGATGTCAACTATTTGTTCAATTAATGAAAATACAAAAAATATGCTTTGTGATGCATAATTTAGGGTTAAGAACATTCAACATAGAGGGAATAAATAGTACAATAGTAAATAATCTATTTAATGTATTTAAGGCAATTGGCAACGAAAAGTTAGAAAAAATATAGTAGTGTGAAAAGATGAGTAATAATGGAATCTATAGTGAGTAATTCAATATGTAAAGTTCAAATTTTTAGTGAAAAAAATAAGTCCTTGAACTTAAATATAAAAACTCTAATAAATATTGTAAGAAGAAGAACAAGGCTTGATGACTCATGGATTGTTGAGAGTTTAGTGATAGACTCTTATGAAAAGATAAGGTATTAGTTGAAGGAATAAGACATTTTATTGAATTTTTTTGGCACAACAACACAAGGGTATCATCTAATATGAAATATGTTAAAATAATATAAGGCTCAAAAAACTATGACTCACATGTAAAACATTTCTTAGACATTACCCAAATAGAATTTTATAAAAAGTTTATTGAAAATTTTAATGGCCAATTGATAATTAACCAAAGGTCATTTGAGATGTGCAAGCTTTTCTATATTAAAATCAATCAAGCACACACCACATGTTGTTGTAGGGTACATGTTGAATTTTCTATTCATTTTTTTTTGTCATATATGTTGTAATTTACATATTGACAAGATTTTGTAGAAATGTATGGTGTCTTCCCCACATAAGACATCAAGAGAATTAATCTGAAGTCTTTTCTGTCAAAGACTTGAGGGACAGTTTTTTTTTACCAAACAATATTTAGATGGAACATGTAATATTTGTGGTGGTTATTCAAATTTTATGAGTTGTATAAATGAAAAAAATTCACATGAATTTGGAAAGTAACTAGTTGACTATAATAAGTACAAATCTATAAAGTATGTGTTAAAAGATGGAAAAGAGTCATTAAGATGTGATTTGGTTATTAAAAAAGTTTATATATCTGATTTCATGTTTGAATTCAAGAAGAATATTATATACCACTATGCAAGACACACACAAATAAAAATGGTTAGATAATTAATTCAAGGTATGCAAGGACAACTTCCCAGTTAGCACTATTGTTTCGATTGTAGACTTTGTTGAGAAATACACACTAAACCTATAGAATGAGGTTAAATAATAATACTATAATTAAATTCAAGCTAAAATTTTCATTCATATTACATTTATACATGCATCTAATATCATAGATGACAACAGAAATATTTTGAGGGAGTACCACTTTTATATGAGTGATGACATATCACATTCTCTAGAGTTTATCTAGGGTTATTTTGAGATATTTTAAATAAATATGAATTCAAGAGAAATCATGTTTGATATACACTACATTTGGTCAAATAATTATGCAGGACAATTTAAGAATTCTTGAATGTTTTACTAGTTAATCAAAATGCATAAGAACAATGGTGTTCAACATTTTTTGAGATTATTTGAGACTGAGCATAGAAAAGGGGAACTTGATGGGGTGGGTGTATGTGTAAAAATAAACCTTAAAAGAGAGTAATGAAAGCATAAGGATGGTGCTAATTTGATCGATGTTTCAAGTATTATGACTTGGTCTAATGAAAATATTTGTCATAGATTAGATAAACATTCTCGTGTGTGAATATTCTTTTGGTTAATGGAGGAACAACAAAAGGCAATGTATGAATATTGTAGTATAGTACCTAGATCGAGTGCTTTCCACTCTATTTAAATCACAAATTCAAGTTCATGGACTATTTATACTATGGATATAACATGTTTTTATTTCTCATGTATAGAATTTAATTGGAATGATTATGAGTTCAAAGAATGGGTTAACAAATGGTATTGTAGACCCATATCACCTGTAGAGAGTATCCATTCACTCCAAAAATTGATGGATCATGAAATGGTATCATCAGTTGACTTTGACCACATCTCAGATCTTATGTAACTAGGTATAATTTATTCTATAATTAAATATACAACCTTAGATATTAATGATATATTTATTTTTTCCTTGATGTGCTTACAATTTGATTATAATTTAAATACAGGGCATATTTTTTTAGTCATTACACCTGAGGATGATAATGAGAGAACATACTAATACTTAAGTTGTTATGTATAGGCCATAAAAAAATTAACCACAAATGTTATGGATGGAAAAGAGCTAATTTATCCTATTATATCTATAGTGGTTATAAGAACCTAGATTCATAGGTACTATCATAAAAAGATAAAAATAAAAATTATTTCAGGACTTTGAAACACACAGGGTGGTGCTTCATTATTCAAATATGGTTATTTCTAAAAATATTCAAATGATCAAATATCATGGAAAGCCTCACAATAAAATTTTGTGGAAAGTGGGTGAATTTGACCACAAAGTGATTCTTGAAATACCTACAAATAGAGTTGATCCTGAAGGTACATTAAATTGAATTGGTAATTTTATATTATATTTCAAATTAATATAATTAACTTATTTGATTTATTATGTTTTAATTTTTAATTATTTTATCATTATGTGTTTATTTATATTCAAAGTTTTTACTAATAATTTTAATTTAGGTTAGTGGCCCCAGATGAGATTCCACCTTCACGTGATTAGTATCATGAGTAGATAATATTATCTTCTTAAAATAAAGAAGCCAAAAAATAATTCATATTAATGTTATCTACCTTAAGCAAACATGTTTTCACCTAATTATGGTATGAAGTTAGAGAGAATCCTCCCAGGATTTCTTAAAGGAGTCATATATGCATGTTTAGGATCTAAAGGCTCATTTATATCCCTCATGATCCTCCTATAATGTGAAACAAAAGTTTGCTTAGTTTTCACACTTAGGTACAATGAAATTCTCTTGAGGGATGCATCTAATCAAATACAACCTTTACTCCTAGGGCAAGACCAAGATTGGACAACAACCATTCTAGCCTTAAAATGTCTATCTAAACATGTATATGTAGATGGTTTGTTGATTAACCTAATGATTCAGAATATACGACCCTATTGACCAAATTTTGGCCCATTCTAAGAGATTTGACTACGAGATAAACCTCATTGCCACATCTCACCTAGCTCAAGTTAGAGAGAACCCTCCTAGGGTTTTTAGATAACTCGTCTTTGCATGTGAAAGAGCTTATGGTTCATCTATATCCCTCATGTTTCTTATACAATGTGCAATGTAAGTTCACTCAATTTACACACTCAGGGATGAAGAGATTCTCTTAAGGGATGTGTTCAATCAACTACAACCTTTGCTCTCAAGATAAGACCAAGACCAAAAAATGGTCATTTTAGCCTTAAAATTCCTATCTAAACATGTCCACACATAAATTTCATTTATTGGGATAACGAGTCACAATATATGACCCTTATTGACAAACTTTTGGCCCATTTTGAGTGTTAAGAACCCATGTTACCCCTTCTCTTTAATTTGTTAGTAAATTAGTTTTTATGTATACATATACTTTGTAAGTCATCCCATAAGAATTTTTTTTATCCCACATTCATTGGAAGTAGTAATTTCTTATATTATACTTAGTATATAAGTAAGTTTTGATGCCAATGAAGGCATCCATGAATTTATTGTATTGAGTTTGCTCAAAGGAGGTTACCCCCTTGAAGTGGCATGTGATCAATATAATCCATTTGATGTTTATGGTATTTATATAAATATATTATTTCATGCATTTTCATTAATTTGTTGTAGGAGTATCCTCTCATATGGTATCACATCACTTTCTATGGATAATTTTTTTCTTCAGAAAGTGTTTTTTATTTTTCATTACAATGTGTTTTTCTGCTCCACATACTATAATCTATTTTGGATCAGGGTAAATACATGTCCGCATAATTATGAGAAGTGTTTGGACATAAGCCCTAAAACTCATTATGAGGAGTACCATAGGAACCTTGAATTAATTGTCCCATTTAGAGGACCTAACATCGAAAATGGCAATGGCCCCATCTTAATTGACTAGTTCTCACTCGTGAGAAAAACCAAGAGCTATCATTTAGGGGTAAATCCATGGCCAAAAAAAATTTAGAGAATAGTACTCATTGAAACAGCATTGGTGGCTAGAGAGATATCTTTAAACTCTTAATAAACTGTTAAAACATGGAGCCCATTTCTATCAATTTCAGAATATTTCCAATAAAGTATCAAAAAACGTTTCCTACCAAATCTTCACATATTACTAGCAAAGTATCAAAAGACTCACCATACCATTTTTATCATATTACTAGTATCATATCAAAAAACTTTCCATATCAAATCTATACATATTACCAATAGAGTATCAAAAGACTTGCCATACCAGTTTCTAAATATCTCCAGCAGACTGTCATACTAGTTTGAATAATTATATTTTTGTATTTTTGTCATATCTCACCACCTATGACTCTGTTGATTTTCAAAATTTAATAGGACACCTAATATTATATTCTTCACATTTTCTTTCTTGACATCCCATACCCCAATTCCACTTGTAATTTCCACAAATCTCAAATTTTTATTTTTTTCAAGTTTTGCCATAATTTTTCAATTTTTGTCCATTTACCTTGAAATTTTTTCACAGTGTTTATTCCCATTTTTTGTTCCTTTATGCTTCTTGGACAAAGTTTCTAGTTTTTCCATTCTACTGTCAAATTTTCCCTCGCCTTCATCAATCATACTCAGATAGTGAAAAGAACCTATTAAAAGTACCTCTACCACTTCCAAATTTGCCCAAATTAAAAAATTCCCTTACTAATTATATCTTAGCTCTAATTTTCTATCCATTGTAAAAAAAATCTCTAATTCTGGCCATGGTAGTAACCTAAATAGGAGAAAACTTAAGATCCAAATTAAAGATTTTGATGAAAATTTTCTTGAACTCAATATTCAACATACCACTTTAAACAATAGACGTCATCCATAATACTCTCCAGACATTGGTTTTTAATCTTCTAGAAATTTTCATGGGCTGAAGATTTATTTTTATCAATTCAATTATGCATATCTGACTAGATGGATCTATCAGGTAGAATAATATTTTAGTTTGCATAATACTTTTGATGCCAACAATGTCATGCTTGTATCCTTTCACTTGAACATGAATCCCTT
The DNA here is from genome assembly GCA_037957365.1 of Torreya grandis. Lineage (NCBI taxonomy): Eukaryota > Viridiplantae > Streptophyta > Pinopsida > Cupressales > Taxaceae > Torreya > Torreya grandis. Next base: position 1,681,786 of record JARHVA010000069.1, read on the forward strand.
CAAAGATACGATTAGTATAGCAAAACTTATGATGAGTCAATATGGACTCATTATGTAATGGTTTGGCCCTAATGTTTTTGATAACTTCACTAGATCACTCATTAAACTTCACCAAACAAGAGCCATGAGAGAATATCAAATAAATTTTGAAAAATTGGCCAATCACATAGAGGGATTATCTGATGAATTCTTTAGGATTTATTTTTTCAGTGGTCTAAAGTATGTAATTTGATATGAGGTTAAAATTTTCTAGCCCAGTATGATGATGAAAGCCCTAGGGTTGGCTAAGTTGGTAGAAGATAAGATCATATCTCAGTAGTGATCTAAATCCAATTTTTCTCCATTCATTAATATAACATAGAAAAAAAAGACTATGTTATAATTGTGATTATAAATTCACTTAAGGACATTGATGTGTTGATAAAAATCTCTACCTACTAGATGTGGACTTTACCAAACACTGAAGTTTGGGAAGATGCTCAAGATAAAACAAATGATCCAAAAGAAGCTCAGCCTATTGTGAAACCTACTTCTCAGGAAGACCAACCAGAGATCTGTCTCTATACCTTAACAAGAGTTAGCACCCCATAAACCATGTGGGTTATGGGTTACTTAAATAATATCCCTCTTATAATACTCATTTATTATGGTATCAATCATAACTTTATTGACCCTCAGGTCACCAAATAGGGTAATTGTTTTGTCCATCCTTGCTCTAACTTTGAAGTCATGATTGCCAATGGGGGCACATTACCTTGAAAATAGAAATATCACAATGTGTGTATATTTATTGGATATTATAACTTACACTCCAACATGTTTTCCTTACCCTTAGGTGGATCTACTATTATTTTGGGATCCCAATGGTTATGCACACTTGGACCCATCTTATGGGATTTTATTGAACTTTGGATGCAATTTTAAGATAATGGGAAAAAACATACATTGAAAGGCTTACAACTAGGTTCTCTCAGCATCATAATTTCACATCACATGGAAAATCTTCTTAAGAATAATTTAGATGGTATTATTGCCCAGCTCCATTCCATTCAAATGCAACCATCAACAGTCTCCACTACTCCCGATCTACAAACTATTTTGTATAAGTATGCATGTGTCTTTGTCAAACCAATAGGATTGCCACCTTCATAACCAAATTACCACTATATTTATCTCCTTCCTAAAATCATTCCTCCCAACATCAATCCCTACCACTACCCATTTTAGTAAAAGATTGAGATCTAGATGCTCGTGTAAGACTTACTGAAGCAAGGCATTATTTTCCCTAGTACCAACCCATATTATTCCATAATTCTCCTTGTTCAAAAAAAGATGGGTCATGGCACCTATGCATTGACTTCTAAGCACTTAATCACATCACAATCAAGGATAATTTCTTGATCCCTATTATTGTTGAGCTTCATGGCACTCATTTTTTCTCCAAGTTTGATCTCTGCTCTAGATATCACCATATTCGGCTTCATGAGGATGATATCCCTAAGACATATTTCCATAATATGATGTCCATTATGAGTTTATGGTCATGTCCTTTAGCCTCAGTAATGCTCTTTCAACATTCCAAGAATTTATGAATAAAACATTTCAGCCCTACATACAAAAATCCATCCTAGTCTTCCTCGATGATATCCTAATCTATAGTAAAACATAGTGTGAGCATCTCCAACATTTGGATCTCACACTGCAAATTCTCTATGATCATCATCTCTATGCAAAATAGTCTAAATGTTTTTTTATCCAGGATGAAGTGGAGTATCTCATGCATATTTTTTTAACCCAATGGGTTTGGGTGGATCCCAAAAAAATAACTACCATGGCAAATTAGCCTTAACCTCAGACACTCAAGAGCCTCCATGGTTTTTTGGTGATGATTGGATATTATCACAAATCTATCAAAGATTATAGGAAGATTGAAGCTCTATTGATAGATATGTTGAGAAAGTATGATTTTACATGAACACAAGCTGTTGAGTGTGCATTTGAAGAATTAAAATAAGTTATGTGTACTACACCTATTCTAGCTACATCAAATTTTACCAAGACTTTCATTATCAAGATAAATTCTTGTATAAATTGACTTGGTGATGTTTTCCTCTAAGAAGGATTCCCCATTACACTCATAATAAAATCCATTTATATCAATAATTTAGCATTCTCTACTTATGAAGGAAATGATGGCCATTTTAAATGCAGTACAAATGTGGCAACCATACCTACTGGGGAATCATTTTTGCATCAAAACTAATCACCAAAGTCTAAAATATTTCCTAGAACAATGGGTTTCCACCCCATCACAATAGAAATGGGTTATCAAACTCATGGGTTATGACTATGAGATCACTTACAAGAAGGGTAAGGACAATATTGTAGTTGATGTTCTATCTCACACATTTATGGACCAAGCTTCCATTTCATATATTTCTATGCTTATTATAAATTGTATAGATGACTCTTCATTATCTCAAATCATTCAATAGTTGGCCTCTAATCCCTCTAAAATATCACATTATTCTTGGGATGAAGCTTCTCTATGATATAAGGGCCATCTGGTACTTCCCTAGAGCACATATCTTTAGTAGGCTATATTCTATGAATTCAATGCTTCTTCATCCATAGGGAACTCAATATTTCTCAAAAATTATGAGCAAGCATTACATAACTTCTTTTGGAAGGGAATGAAAAAATAAATTCAATAGATGGTGGCTGATTGTGATACCTACCAACATAACAAGGGTGAAACAACACTCATTCCTAGGTTGCTTGAACCCATTCCCATCCCTACTAGGATTTTGAAAGATATTTATATGGATTTCATTAAGGTACTCCCTAAATATGGAGGTAAAATAATGATCTTGGTTTTGGTTGATCACCTCTCCAAATATAGTCATTTTTATACCCTCAACCATCCATATACCACCTCCATAGTTACACAAATTTTCTTGGACCAAATTTTCCATCTGCATGGCATTCCTTCTTTTGTTGTCTTATATTGTGATGCAACCTTTACCATCTACTTTTGGATAGAACTATTTTTATGCATTGGCACCCAACTGAAGATAAGTTCCTAGTATCATCTAAAAATAGATGGCTAGATAGAAATTATCAATAAATGCTTGGAAACTTTCCTTCGATTCTTCACCTTAGAATAACAACATTAGTGGGAAAATTGGCTCCTTCTCACTAAATGGTGGTACAATGCCTCCTACCACACTTCAACTAAAATGACTCCATATGAAGCAGTATATGGTTAAGCACCATGAGTTCTCCATCTTTACACCCCCAGTAGTTTACCATTTTAATCGGTTGACATGATTATCTAAACCAAGGATCATATCCTCGACACCCTCCAAGATAATCTTCATATGGTACAAAATAGAATGAAATAATAGGCTGATCAACACCATTCTAAGTACACTTTTTAAGAAGGTGATATGGTTTTTATTTTCCTACAGATATATAAGCAATCACCCCTAAAACTCAAAGGGCATCATAAGTTGGATCTCAAGTTATATGGGACATATAAGGTTCTTCAAAATATTGGGTTGGTTGCTTATAAGTTGGAGCTCCTACCTTCTTCCTAAGTTCACCCAGTATTTCATATCTCTTATCTAAATAAATTTCTTGGCACATACATTAGATTACAAACTATTTTACCATAACTTGATAATAAAGGATCCATATTTATTGAGCCAAAGGCAATCCTAGATAGGTGCACATGCCACCTTAACTCCTAATCCATGATAGAGGTATTAATTTAGTGGCATGGAATGCAACCAGAGAATGTAAAATTGGAACTAATATTTTAGATTCATCACTAATTCCCACATCTAAATATTTGAAGATAAAGATTTTTCTAAGAGGGAGGGTATATTAGGAACCTATGATACCCCTTATCTTTAATTTTTTAGTATATTAAATTATATAGATGCATATGATTTATAAGTCATCCTGTGAGCATTTTGTTTTATCCCACATTCATGAGAATTAGTAGTTTCTTAGATGAGACTTTGTATATAAGTAAGTGTTGATGCAAATGAAGGCATCCACAAATTTATTGTATTGATCTTACTCAAAGGAGGTTACCCCCTTAAAGTGGCTTGTGATCAACATAATCCCTTTGATTTTTTTTTAATTTATATAAATTTGTTATTTCATGAATTTTCATTAATTTATTGTATGAGGATCCTCTCACTAAGAGATTTGGTTGTAAGAGAAAACTCATCGCCACATCTCACCCAATTCAATTTATAAATAATCCTCTTGAGATTTCTTAGATGACTCATCTATACAAGTTTAGGATCTAATGGTTTGTCTCTATCCCTCATGGTTCTCCTATAATGCATGATGGAAGTTTTGTTAGTTTTCACACTTAGGGATGAGGATATCTCTTAAGGGATGCATCTAATCAGCTGTAACCTTCACTCTCAAGGTGTGATTGAGATTGGATAATGGCCATTATAGTCTTAAAATTTTTATCTAGATGTGTATATATAGATGGTTCATCGATTGGGATAAAAATTCATAATATATGGCCCCCATTGACTAACTTTTGGCCCATTCTAAGAGATTTGGCTATTTGATAAACCTTGTCATGTCTCACCCAAATCAAGTTAGAGAGAATCCTCATGGAATTTATTAGAGGACTTGTTTATGCACATGTAGGAGCTAATGATTCATATATATCCCTCATAGTTATTATACAACATGTAATGGAAGTTTTCTCAGTTTGAACACTTAGGAATAAGGAGAATCTCTTAAGGGATGTATCTAATCAAATGTAACCTTCACTCTTAGGGCATGATCGAGACTAGATAACAGTTTTCCTAACCTTAAAATTTATATCTATATGTGTTTGCATATATGCTTTATCTATTGGTATAACTATTCATAATATATGACCCCCACTAACCAACTTTTGGCCCATTCTAAGAGATTTAGCTGCAAAAAAACCTCATTACCTTATCACTCTCAGATCAATTTAGAGGAAATCCTCCTAGAATTTCTTAGAGGACTCATATATACACATGTAAGAGCTAATATTTTATCTCTATCCCTCATTATTCTCCTATAATGCATAACAAAATTTTGTTTAATTTACACACTTAGGGATGAGAAGATTCTCTTAAGGGATACATCAGATCAACTACAACCTTCACTTCTGGGGTGTGACTGAAATCCAATAATGGATGTTATATCCTTAAAACACCCATATAGACATGTTCAAAAAGATAGTTTATCGATTTAGATAATAAGTTAGAATATACATCCCCTCCTAACCAACTTTTGGCTTATTTTGAGAGATTTGGCTATGAGAGAAACCTCATTGTCGTGTCTCACCTAGGTCAAGTTAAAGAGAATCCTCCAAGTAACATAACATGATAAAATAAATGATATTAATTCTTAGTATGATTCCATGTCCTTATAAGGAGATTCTAGTAGAATATCTAGCATTTTTTTCAAGCTACAAACTTTCACAAGTGAGCTACAAAGTTCATCAGGATTACTACCAACTTTATTAGGCTTGTTACAGACTTAATTAGGCTTGCTACAGTCTTCATCAAGATTTTTCCAAACTTCATCATGATTTCTACAAACTTTGATATAACTAATAAGGACTCATTTAGAAAGCATTTCTAAGGCATTCTAATGATTTTTTGATCTATTCTCATATGATCAAGATTATTTCTAGCTATCACAAGAACACTTTCTATTTATAGTCTTTCTATATATCAATTTCTATATATAGACTTTCCATTTATAGATTGTGTCAAAATGTATATTTGTATAATTTAGAGAATTTCATTTCAAAAAATTATCTCTTTCCATATTTTATGGTGATTGAGGCTATGTTATAATAGATTAGATTCCTCTAATAAATATCTCTCTCCATATTTTATGGAGACTGAGATAGGCTAGAATATTTAGGTTGTTACTCCTGAATAAGGAATTGGTTGGAAGCATGAGATTATAAATGCAACCTCCCACACCATTGAATAAGAATCAATATATTTCTCTCTCCATTATTTTTAATAATTCATTCTAAAATTTTTGGCATAAAATCTTGTGATTTTGAAGAAAGACTTATTTTGATGAATGAGTTGGCCACTCATTCCAAGGAAGATGGATCAATCTATTTGTGTTTACTTCTTTTTTATTTAATTATCCTTTTATTGTGAATTGTTATCTTTTCCATTTGTGTCATGTAAACATTCTTTTTTATATAGTTTGTTGTGAACTTTCAAGTGTTTTATTTGTTTATCATTTCTTTTCAACTTAGTAATTTACTTTCTTGCAAGTTTGATTTAATTTCATGCACGCATGATTTAATTTTTTCAAGAGTTATTTTTAATTTATTCAAGTGTGGAGTTTGGTAGAATGGACCATTCTCCATAGGTCTCTTTCTCCTATTGCATATTTCCTTCAGACACTATCCCTAGATTGACATTATTTAATGAAGGGGATTGATAACCCTCATCAATGATAAGTTGTTTTTTACCAAAAATACACTATATACACCTTGATGGATGATGATCCTACATCACTAGACCTCCTAAAAACTATGATCAAGTACAAATTATAATATTTACATCCCTAAAATTGATCACAAGTTCACTTACATCATAATTACAAATTGATATGTAATTAAATGTAAATGAAACAAGTAAATAATAAATATCACATGTAAATGTAAAATATACATAATGATGAAGCACCTAACTTAGAGAATAATGTGTATTTTTTTATCCCCATATGAAGTTATAATGATCATTAACCAATAATATGTGTAAACATTAAATGATCAATATATAAAATATGCATAAATAAAGGAATCCTATTGTCAAATAGTATATATGCAAAGCTCTATGTCATAATTCAACATAAACAATGGGACATATATCAAGAAAAAATGTAGACCATAACATGTATATAGAAAAAATGTGCCATATAGACATAAAATGTGGGCCACATCAACATACAAAATTCATTGTGTCTACAACTAGACCCATAGCACAACAACTAGCACTCCTGATCCTCATTACCTCTAGATAAATTGTGTTGTATTGTCATAAACATAGAGTCAAGGGTGTTGCACACCTCAATACAAGGAGAGAATCTCCTCTTAGCATGTGATCCATCTCTTATTTCATCCACAACCTCTAAAAATTGTTATGTCTACACAACATATTAAATATAAAAAATTAATGCATTAGAATTGTATATTGAAAATGATAATTTTTTTAAGAACAAAATTTTACAAAATGATTCTACACTCATTGTATTCCATCTAAATGGTAGTCTAGGGATATGAGACTACATATACACCTTTAATGGAGATTTTTTTGGAACATACATATATCATTAGATCCATATGTGCATACATTTATGTAAATATGATATAGAATATCATTGCTTGAAGTTAAAAAACAATTTTACTATGTTATCACTAGTCTCCATCCCTGAATCATGCCCTACTATAGAGATAGTGGATCCTCAGATGTATCCACAACATTAGGAAAAGCTTATTTTCATACATGAAGGGTGCCCATAACATCCCTCATCATATATAAAACTAATAAATGAATAATGTGTGAGTCCAATAAGCATGATAAAAATTTGTGATTATAATATATATCTTAAAACATAGTTTTTTGTTCAAGGGAAAATAAACATACATGAATAAATATGTAATTTAAAATTTTACAAACCTAAATATAAGGTACATCCATGCTAATTTTGGCCTATATAATAGAGTCAAGGCCTGCTGAGATACACAAAATATCACCAATCATCTATACAAGCAACAAATAACAAGTTCAGTCAAATAAATTAGTCAATTAAGTAAACACATACTAGAAAACAAACTTAATATTCTTTTACAAACATAAAATAACTATAATTAAATTTAAACATATGTATCAAACATAGATGGTAAAGTTGATAACTCTTACACAATAGGCCGATGTATCCTTAGAGGAGTTAGTAAAGCTAGTACACTTGGCATAGTGTCTGGCATGCTAGTGTCATGTATTGTTGAAGCATCTATAGGTGGCATATGCTTTGTCATGCTAGTATCTTGAGCTCCTAAATCATCTACAAGTGGTGTATTCTCTAGCATGCTAGTCTTCATAAATGTACTCTATCTATGTCACACCTTAACATGAGGTCCCATACACTTCCTCTCATATGATGTGAAATAATGCCTAGGAATTGTGACATGAGTAAGAGGAGGGATACTGGCACCTATACCAATACCACTACCACCATTACCATTTCTACCATTACCACTACCACCAACACCACTAGTTCCAACTCTACTAGCACCACCTGTAGGCTAAGTATAATTCTTTAATAAATACATAATACCATGTGTTTCTATTAATTTTTTATCATTTCTTAATTTTAGAAGAAGATAAGAAATTATTAATAAGGGTGTGGTATAAATATCTAGTTGGTGATGCATGCATAATCCAGATGAAGATGGAGAAATCTTATTTAGCTTGGAAAGAATAACCTGAAGATAATAAATCACTAACAAAGGGGTTGTTAGCAAGATAGTTAAGTGGATTGCCTAGCATGAGCTAGATCCAATAATCATAAGCTTGCTAGGAGATTATCAATCCACTTTTAATAATAATTAAGTTGAAAGAGATAAAAGTAAGGTACTTACGTAAATAAAATGAAATGCAATGCAAAAAAAATTATAATGTTTGTTAAATAAAATGACTAAATATAGAAAAAGTGGGTCAATACTCATGCTAAAATGGGTGAAGTCAAGTTCAAAAAATTAGAAAAGGGTCTGTGAACAGGTAGAAACATGAAAAGTTAGGTTTGGTTGGGGTTAAGGCAAAAAAAATAACTTGTTATTATTTTCTACCACAGTGACCATCAACAATTGGGTTAACCATCAATGGTTAAGTTGACCATCAATGGTTAAGTTGACCATCAATGGTTAAGTTGACCATCAACGGTTGGGTAACCATTAGTAGTTGGAGGTGATCATCAATAGTTGTGCTAACTATCAATAGTTGCATGTGGATTTCTAAAGGTTGATAAAAAAGAAGTTACAAAATAGGTGAATGGTCTAATAATGGTTCTATTAAAGATATGAAAGTTGGGAAATAAGGTTCAGATAGGTTTGATTAGGTTAGGGGGTTAGAAATATAATGAAACAAATAACAAGTACAATATACATATAGTTTGTTAGATAGCTGACGGTTGAAGGTTGATTAAATTTTTCTAGAGTACTAATACTTTGGCCTCAAAAGCAAATTCGATAGAGGTTTAGGTTTATTTTATTATTGTTGAGTTTCTAAAGGAAGACTATATTCTATAAAGCTTGAATACCTATATGTAAGAGTGATTGTGATGATCATGGATCCATTTCACCTCTTACTCCCCTCCTTTTATAGGCAAAGAGAGATGGAGGATAAAAGGTTCCCTAGAGGGTGAGACTACTGATTTTGATGCTTAGGATTTTGTTATCACCACATAAGGTGAACATATTTAATTGTGCCTTATTATCTTGCACATAACTGGTGATGTGTTAATAAGGTGAAAAACTGATCATTGATAGTCAAGATAATCATCAATGGTTAAGTTGACCATCGATGATCGAGTGTCTAAAGGAAAAGGGTTAAGATAAGTTAAAAGAGGTGGTAAGTTATTGAGTTTTATTAGCTAAGTATCCAAATAGACCCAAGGTTTGATAATTTAATCAATGGGTAGAAAAGGTTTAAGTGGTCCCTAAGGGGTTCTAAGGTATTTTGACACCTAGTATAGTTTTTTATTGTTTACAATTTGCCCCTTTTATTATGTAGATTTGAATTAACAAGTTTCAAAACAAAAATTGATTACTTAGTCAAAGGTATATTTACCTTGAGAATGGGAGGAGGTATTCCCCTTTGAATTGATAATTGATGAGGTGAAACCAAAATCAATTCAGGGTTTGATAAGTGGTATATCATGAGTCATGAGGTTGGTGACAAAAAGTGGGGTTAGGCATTTGAAACACAAACATGTGCATAAAATGTGACTAAGTACGATAATCAAGATCATGCAAAGACTAAGATTTATAATGATGTTTAAAATAAGGTTATTTCTAGAAGTACAATTGATAGGGTAACCGGTCTACAACATTAGTCATAGTTGATAGAGTTACACTATAAGTCTCTTAGAAAGGGTCAATGTTTTTGTAGGTATCTAAGGTAAGAAGTGCTCCTTTGAAAAACATAAATGGTCTAGTTTCACATGAGGTGGTTCAAATTTGAATGTTTTAACATAGCAAGGTTGGTTAGTGCAGTCAAAATGACCAATGTAAGTTTCATCATGAAATATGTGATTGTTCAAGTCAAAAATGGCCAACATCAAGGTGGACGTAGTATAATGGTTGGTTAGAGAAGGGTAATATATAAAAGTTTAAGTTTTGTTTTGGGGGAGATTAGGTGATCTCAACAAATTTACACTTAGGTATAGATGCCTAATTAATTTAAAAGTGATACCCTGACCATTGATGGTCAGGGTTTCTAAGGTCGACCATCGATGGTCACCCTAACCATTGGCAGTCAAGGAAAAACCCTAAAAATCTGAAGATAAAAAGTTAAAATGAATTTTCATTTTTACTTTAACTTATTGAATTTGTGCTTTCTATGCTCTAGTGATTTGGTGTTTTGACATTTATCTAAGAGGTTTGATTGAGTGATTGTAGAGGTGGTTGACTACTGACAGGTCTATTATTGATTGGTGTGAGGTATGTGTTGAGGAGAGTGGTTGGGATTGAGATGAAGGGTATATGAGGACACAATTGATCAATTGGACATGGGATCTATCCTTGACAGTGGTCAAGGAATGAGGTAGGAGACGTTTTAAAATTGTTTATTGATTTCATTATTATTAAAGTTGAATTTGGTTAATTTGTGATTATTTTATTAGGATTTGACCTAAATGTAGGTTTTGGGTGATTTGAAAATTATAGATAGATGTGGTTTGGATGGGGGTTAATAGGCCATGGATGTGGATCCAACTAGAGCATAGGTATAGGGTGGTGGTTTGGATAAATAGGTAGAGGTAGCACTGGCAATTGCATAAGCTTAGATTACATGTTTATAGGGATAAGTGGCCACATTACATTGCCAAATTGTGACTTTGCAAGGTCAGGTTGCCACTATTATATCTGAGAGAGATTAGGTGAGGACCTCCCTTAGTTTGGTGACCTAGGAGAGGGATAACTTGAGGCATAGGGTAGGAGCATTGGAAGTGCCAACAAGTCCACTAGGTACTATTCTAATGGAATGGTAGTTGGCCATAGTGGAGGAGTTGAGGTATTACGAGGCTATAGTATTTGAATAATGTCTAATGGAGCCCTGATGGGGTGAGTACAGAGCTATTTTAGTAGGTGGGGTAGTTGTAGTGACTCCAAGTCAATGCGCCATGTCAGTGACTAGACAAATAAGCATCTCAAGAAGAATGACACCAAATGGTAGTGTAGGTGTAAGATCAAGAGAGGATCCTTAGGGGCATGATATATGATATTATGTATAGATATAGATGATTTTGATATTGGCTTGCATGCCTGTGATGTAAGATGTACATGCTTTGATAGAGATATTATACATTATAAAATGTATCATTTATTTGATGGACATGATGTATATGATGATCTTTATGATGCTCATGATATATATGTGATTATAGATGTTATTTATGGTTCATGGTTCATGGTTTTTATGTTTTATGCTTATAAGATGTGGACTTAGTAGCTTTAGGCATGTGATGATTTATAGATGATGTTTTTGTTTTATTCATGGATATGATGATGAATGGTTTAATTATGGTTATTGATGTGGTTTATGATATGATTTTTGATGGTAGATGGATAGGAAAATACTTGTGATATGATGTTATATGATGTGATTCATGATGTTTTGATCATAGATAGATATATGATGTGGTTCGTAGATATGGTTCATAATGTTATTTTCATCATTGATATTTTTTTTTATGATCATGGAGATGTAATTTGATTATGGTTAATGATTTAATGAAAATACATAAAGTAAGTTAAATAAAAAACTAAATGTAGGAAAAATAAATGAGAATCGTGAGACATATGTCTATATGAACTAATGATAAAAGGGTAAGGAAAACGCACGATGCCTTTTAATTGGTAAGGACCTAACAAAATTGAAGTGAGATTGGATTAAGGAACATAATCCTTTTGAATGCTTCACATTAGCATGATTTGGTTGATAAAAAGGTGTCTTGATCACATTGTGTCAAGTAAGCTCATAATCCCTTGATTTATAGATAGTGTAAAAGGAAGACAGGTGATAGGTGAAAGGTAAATGGGTGGAAAGGTAAGGTAACCTTATATGAGTTAGTTTTCCCCTTATATAAGTGATCTAAGAACTATTGGTTGAATATTTTATCGATCAGCATACTGATAAACAAAATAGGTCTTATTAGCCAAAGTAAGAAGATTAGTCGTCCAAATGTGTAGGTTTACCACATCAAAAGGAGACTGATCTCTCCTCTCATCAAGGGGAGGTTCCCTATAGATATGATATATATATATATATATATATATATATAAAAATAGAAAATAATACTCAAGGGTAGGATAAAACATCCATCTCTCTTTCTTGAGAGATGATGCGTGCAAATAAAAGGAAAAACTCAAGGGAAATGATAGACAACACTCCACTTCTTTCAGAAGTACTATTCAACAAACCATAAGAATACTCCTGGTAGTAAATGCAAAATGTAACTAGGGATGTAGTAACCAGCAAATTGAGATGAAACACAAAGTCTCCACCTGAATTGCTCAAGAGTGAGATACGAAGGATAATGAGGGCACAAAGTCGTCCCAAGGTCGTTTACACAGAAATGAAAAGAAAACACACTGAAAGGAAATTATGGGGGCACAAAGTCTCTCCATAGTTAACTTTAGGACACCTTCCTGACTGCTATCACTAATTATACTTGTTGAATTAAAGGAACAAAAGACATATTAAGGAAAAAGACATAAGAACAGTTTCCTCAACAACAAATATATCACAACACAAAGTTTGAAAAATCACTTGCTTTCTTATTCCAATAAAAAAATATGAGCAATGATCTGAGCTCAAAGTCTCAGTAATGCCTTTCAATTTAGGTAGAGTTTCATTCTAATTATCAAAAAGAGATCCATTTACAATAAAAGAGAGTCCCTTATATAGCCTCTTTAAGAAGGACTCAGGAACAGTAACACATCATGTTGCGTTGAAAATTGTTAGGAAGACAAGTTGGAAATTGGGGGCATCTACCCATTTTTTTTCTCAATACAAAGAAACAAGTCACATTATTGAAAGTTTGCAACTTTTAATGTCCACCTAGTGATCTGATCCTTCTTCATCATTCCTCCTTTTCTAGTTAATTAAATCGGGTCCTAGATTTAATTTGTTATTATGTTCCTTACTCGCTTCTTACTAGTTTTGGCCTTAAAGCCTTTGAATGCATTCAGGTCTATAGATTACAAGGAACAACGGCTATTTTGTGAGCTTTGAAATTGACGTTCGTGCACCCATCACTATGTTTTCAATAGCTAGTTTACTATTCTTGAATTTGACGTCTTCGAGCACGTCACCCCTTGGTCCTTCTTCAAAATTCCTATTTTACATCCTCTCGAAGGGAAGGTGACCCTTTAGCTTTGGGGGAGTGTCCTTTAAGTTGGCCACTGAGAGTCCCCCATAAGGGCACCTACCCTTTGGGGTCCTTCGGCAGCCTTTTATCTTCGGCAGTCTCTCGCGGCTTTCCTGTGGACTATTTCCACAGACATTTTCCCACGGGCATTTTCCCTGGGCTTTCTCCCATAGGCATTTTCCCCAAGATTTCTCCCCCAGGCATTTTCCCTAGGATTTCTCCTATGGGAATTTTCCCTAGGCTTTCTCTCATGGGAATTTTCCTATGGACAAAATTCCCTGGGCTTTCTCCTGCGGGCATTTTCCCTAGGCTTTCTCTCGTGGGCATTTTCCTATGGATAAAAAGTCTGCAGAAATTTTTCACAGATAAAAAGTCCATAGAAATTTCCCACAGACAAAAATTCTACATAATTGTTCCATTTTGTTCCATTTGCCTTGGTCTTTGTGAATTCCTTCAGGATTTCCTTCTACGGCTTCTTTCCCAAATTCCTTCAAACTTTTTGTTCGAAGTAATTCCATCGGATAAAAATTTTGAAGGAATAATGCCTTTGTCTGCCTTGAACAAAATTTTGAAAGAATTTACCTTAATTGCCTTCTTTGAAAATGACCCTTCTGAAGGATACTTTTGTCGACCAAGTGCCCTCCGTAAGGGCACTTGTCCTTCAGGAGGCTTCTTTAAATTTTTCTGTTGAACCACTCTTTTGAACCGAGCTAATGAACCAAGGTGATGAACCAACTGTTGAACTGTTTGATTGAACGAAAGCATTGAACCACTTGGTTAAACCAAATGTTGAATTGCTTGGTTCAACCAAAATGGTTCAAGCCGATGAACCCTTTGATTGTACCAAGTCTTTGAACCAAGTGAATGAAGCAAAGTGTTTAAACCAAGTGAGTGAACCAAAGCACTGAACTGCTTGGTTGAACCAAATGTTGAACCAAGCTGATGAACCAAGCTTTGAACCAAAATGGTTCAAGCTGATGGTTCAAGCCAATGAACCAATTGAATGAACCCACCTTTGAACCAAAAGATGTTAAACCAACTGTTGAACCAAGCTTTGGTTCAATGGTTTAAATGAAGCCTTGAACCGAAGCACTGAACCATTTGATTGAACCAAAGTGATGAACTTTGCTGATTGAACTTTGCAATTGTGTTGAGAGATTTTGAACCTATTGAACCAAATGCATTGAACCTACTTGTAGAAGACTTTTGAACCTAACTGTAGAAGTCTTTGAACTAGGAAAAATGAACCTGCCTATAGAGTCTGTAGATTTTCTTTTCCTGCTGAGTCTATAGATTTTTGAGAAGCTTGAAAATTGAGGAATTGAATGTCCAGGACAAATATTGAAAAGGGAAGAGACAATTTTGGTATTTAAGATCAAAATAGTTCAAATGTTGTCCCAAAAATGAGTGATATTTTTTGGGGGACAACAGCTAGCTCCAGTTGGGGAACTTATATCAATTGTAAAATGAATTGAAGGGAGTAGAATCCATAATCTCCAGTGTTTTCATGTGTACCATTGGGCTACAGAGTCATGCTACCCAAAAATGAAAAACATCAAAAACAAAAACAAAAAAAAAATTGTACAAATATACATGTATATAGATGCAATGATCTGATACTTCAAGAGTTGAAGTGTTTCAGATGCTGCCCATTGTGAGGTAGAGAAAAGAGTGTGCCATCTTGATATTTGAGTAGAAAGTTGTTTTCACCAATGTGATGATGAATTATAAATGGGCCTCTCCAAAGGGAGTCAAACTTTCCATGCATCCCCTTTGGTTCTCTTCTTTTGTCCCATAGCAGGACTTGATCCCCAATTTGGAAATCATGATTTTTAGCTTTTTGGTCAAAGATTTTATTTACTAGACTTTGATGAGCAGCAATTATATCCACCACCATGGTTTTATGTTCCTCCAACTTAGTCAGGCACATGATTCTTTTATCAAGAGAGCTTTCATATGTCTGATCTTCAATTGCCTTTGCCAATTTCAAGGCTAGCAATTCTAAGGTGATTGGTATCTCAGCATTGATACTATATAGAAGTTGAAAAGGAGACATACTAATTTCCCTCTTTGGTGTGATTTTGTCTGCCCATAAAGCATTAACCAATGCTTTATCCCATGTTCTTTGATTGTCATCTGCTAACTTCTTGATGATAGTTACCAAGTTCTTATTGATGGATTTAGCTTGTCCATTCCCTTGTGGAAAATAATCAAAAGAGTGAGAGAGTATAATTCCATAATGGAAATAGAATTTTGTAATCTCCTGAGAGGTGAAACAATATACATTATTAGTAACAATTTTTATTGGAACTCCAAACCTGGAAATGATATTCTCTTTGAGGAAGTTACATATAACTTCTAAAGTGGCATGCTTAGTTGGGTTGCTTCTACCCACTTGGTGAAATAGTCAATTTTTGTAAGGACATAATCATATCCAGCACTTGAAGATGGGTTTATAGTCCTAATAAAATCAATCCCCCATTGCTATAAATGTTCTTCTATGATCACTGGCTTGAGAGGCATAACAGCTAACTTAGGTCTTCCAACAAATTGCTGACAAAGTTCACATTTCCTAGCCCACTTATGTGCATCTTGAAAAAGAGTTGGGCAATAATACCTGGCTCATAGAATCTTGTGAGCAGTCACAGGAGCAAAAAATGTCTTCCACAGGCTAGATTGTGGAAAGATTTCAAAAGCTGGCTTTGTTTCTCTTTGTCTACACAACGAAAGAATACTCCATCTATGCTTCTCTTGTACAAGCCATTGTCCTAAAGGATAAAATTGGTAGCTTTTAACTTGATAGTCCTCCTTTGTTTATAAGACAAATGAGTAGGACATTCACCATAAGTAAGGAAATGAGTGATCCCTAAATACCACTCATTAGTAGTGGAGACAAAAAGGACTGTTGGTGTCTCTTCCACTTCAATTTCTTCATGTTGTGTGTCTTCTGGCTTATTGTTAGTAATTAATTGGCATAGGCCTTTACCCCTGACAAACTTTATCAACTTGATGTATAGATCAAACTCTTGGATCTTTGCAATCCAATTACCTCTTTTTGTGCCAAACTCCTACTGAGTTAATATAGACTTGATTGTAGTGTTAGGAACTAAGGCAGTAGTGTGTGAATTCAGAATATAGAAGTGGAAATGTTTGACTGCTTTCACCAATGCATAAGCATGTCTCTCTACATTTCAATACTTCATCTCATGGGTTTTGAGAGGGTAACTCATGCAAGAGATAGGAGATTCCATACCTTCCTTGTCCTGTTGAACAAGAATTGTTGAAATAGTGTGTTCAAATGCATAGCTGTATATGATGAAATATTTGTTGTAATCTGGACAAACCAAGGTAGGGGCATGAGCAATGGTAGTCTTGATATCCTAAAATGTTGACTTGCCTTATTTAGTCCAGCTAAAGATGGTCTTCCCTTTCATCATGTTCACAATGTGTTTAGTCTTCTCAGCAAATTCATAGATGAACCTCTGTAATAAATTCACCTTTCTGAAAAAAGAATGAACAACATTTTTGCTTGTAGGCAAATTAAGCTCTTGAATAGACTTGACTCTATTTGAGTCAATCTTTATGCCTTCTTTTGACATAATGTGTCCAAAGAGTTTCCCTTCTGTTACTCTAAAAATAGACTTCTTAGGATTTAAGGAAATACCATTCTGGTAGCAACGCTCCAGCACTTGTTGTAAGTAGCGTACATGATCAGATCAATGCTTTAAAAAGATGGTCAAGTCATCAAGGTATACCACTATGAATTTACCAATCTCATCTTTGAAATCTAGATCCATTGCTCTCTGAAAAGTAGCACCAACATTTATCAAGTCAAAAGGCATTCTTCTATATGCAAATGTACTCCAAGGTGTGGTGAATGCAGTCTTGTGTTGGTCTGCTTCACCAACTTTAACTTGATTATATCTTGAGAAACCATCCAACATTGATAACATCTCTGAACCTGTCACTGTTTGAAGCACTTGATTCATAATTGGCAAAGGATAATTATCTTTCAAAGATGCTTGATTCAGATTCTTGAAATCTACACAAATGCAAATTTTTCTATTCTTCTTCCTTACAGGCACTATGTTTGTAATCCATGTGGAATGATGGATTGGGAAGATGATTCTAGCATTTAACATTTTTTGTATCTCAGATAGAATAATACCTGATATTTTTGGATTGTACAACCTGGATTTTTGCTTATAGGGCATTGAATCAGCCTTGAGAGGAATGTCATAGCAGATTTCATCAGGTCTGAGAGACTTCAGGACTTCATAAGAATATGCTAAGACATCCATGTATTGATGGAGTAAAGAGGTGAACTTGAATATTTCTTCAGTGGTGCAATACTTACCAATGTTAACCATATTGGGATTTTCTTTAGTGGTCAGATTCATTTGATCGAATCCCTGAGAGAAACTTGAATCTATTTACTGTTGTTTGATGAATCTATCATGCTTGTCAAACAACTTCTCAAGAGAAACCAGGCCTTTGGGAATTTTGTTTCCTTTTAGCTATAAGAATTATTCATTTATATATGAACTAAATTTAGAGTTTGATTCATACTTTTGAGGTTCACTGCCTGCAAAACATAGTTGCTCAAAATTGTCTTTTCATTCTAAGAAAGTAATGATTTGATGATCATCATTGAATACTTGCCAATGATCAGTATTTTTAGGAACACGTGGTCTATAGATTAGCTCAATAGTATATCTATCTTCTTTGAAATCGAAATGAGGAACTAAGAGAGTTCCTGAAATAGCAAGTGTGTCAGCTCTGTCATTAGACTCTCTGGGTATGGCAAAAATGTTGAAAGTATCAAAGCTTTCAATTTGGTCCCAAACCAGGTTGCGGTAGTGGCGTAATCTTTCATTCTTGGTTTGGTAAAGATTTCTTACTTGACAAACCACTAATTCAACATCCCCTTTGGCATGAAGAAACTTGATGCCTTTTTCTTGAGCAACCTTCATTCCAAGCAGTAGAGATTCGTATTCAGTTGTGTTGTTAGTGTTGTTAAATTGTAATTTTTAAGATGAAGGAAACATATCTCTTTGAAGAGATATCAACACAATCACAGCTCCCAAACTGGTAAAAGAATAGCCTGACATCAAATTCCAAAATCCATATTTCATCTGATACTAATTTTTCTTTAGACTTTCCTTCATCAGAGATGGAGGGTCCTTCTTCATCTGTATTGTAGCCAACTAGTTCTTCTAATATTCTAGTTGAACTAATTTTTGAGTTGACCCTTTCAAGAATTATATCAGATGTTTCATGCACTTTATCTGTAGATAGAAAATAGTTACCCATACTTATGGATTCAAAAATAATTTGAGCTTCAGGGGCTGATGTCTGGGTGACCACATATTTTGCCTCTTTTTTAGGGAGCAACCTCTTCATTACACCTTGTATAGGGATCCTTGCCTCAGATAGCTCCATGCTTAGTTATCCTCCCACATCCTTGTAAAAATTTCATCCAAGCAAAATGTCATAGGATGATAGGATGTCAGCCACCAAGATAGACATCTTGATTCTCTTGTCTAGAAAGGCTGCAAATACAAATTGGGCATCTTTGATTTGCCCCAGTAATGGTACTTGCTTGTTCTCCATGGAGAAACATCTCCCAAATGTCTTGGTCAGTGTGAGACCAAGAGACTCAGCTATTTTAGTAGGCATGACATTGTCAAATGCACCTGAGTCTATAATACAGTTACTCGGCTTGTGGCCATTAATTAACAGGGAAACATAGAAAAGTTCTATTTTTTTAGGAGTAGCTGGGGGACTAATGACAAGATTATTCAGAATAGGTGTGTTATTTGGAGAATCAAGAGTTACCTTTTTAGCTTTTTGTCTTGTAGGGATGATTTGGTTCTTAACATATTAGACCAACTTATTCAATTGATCAAGATTAGACTGTAAATATTCAAATTTAGACATTTGTATTTTTGTCTTTTTGACATGATCGATTATGTTAAATGGCTGAATTGAGTTAGGTACAGAGAAAGGTACTTTAACTTTTTGAGTTTTAAGAGGGATGGGAGGAGGGATGGTTTGTAAATTTGAAATAGAAGGTGAAGGTGAAATTGATGTATTTGCCTTTTGGGTGATTACCAGATCCTTTGACTTAAAAGGCAGAGTGGTTCCATGCTTAGCAATCATGACTGCTAACTGAGGTTGCTCTTCTATCTTCCCTTTATCAGCTTCCTAGACTGATTAGTTCTTGGACCTGGTAAACACTACATATGATCCATCAAAAGGTTCTCCTTTGATTCTGGGTTCATCCTGATAGTTTAGGAAACCAATGTGGGAGTCACCAACTGATTCTTATTGATTGTCTTCAAGGAGATCAACGTCATTTTCTTGATTCAATTTAGGCTAGAAAGAGAACTCTGATTCTGCTTCAAGATATCCCATTGCTGAATTAGTTGGAGGAGCTTCCAGGGCAAGTTTCCCTTATGGAGGAGGAAGGCAATTCTGTTGCCCTTGATTCCTAGCAACATTGCCCTTATATGACTAATTTGGGAATGTCCTTTTGTATGAAGGAGCAAAAGACATTCCTTGAGCCATTTGCTTTTTGAGAGCAAGCAACTCATTTGCCAATTTTTACACCATTGGATCTATGGTGCTTGTAGATGAATATTCAGAAGATGATGAAGCTCTATTTCTATTTGGATCTCTTCTTATCTTTCTTACTAAGATGAGATCATCTTCTACCTCAGTGGCCAAATGTTGAGTTGCAGCAAGATCTATTTGACTAGCATGTCTCAAAAGAAAACTTACTTCAGGTAACTAAGAATTAATGAAGAAACATTTGAGATTCTCAGCTGTAGGTCAAGAAATTATAGGAATGCTATTTCTCAATTTATCAAATTTGGCTATGAAGTCTCTCATAGGCTCATAAGGCTCTTTCTTCATCTACGTAAGTTGAGCTAGAAGTGCATGTGCATCTTATGCAGGTTTGAATCTGGCTTCAAACTTATCTTTGAGAGTATCCTAATCAGTTATTGACTGAGCCTATAGATGATAAAACCAATCTACAGTAGCATCTTGTAATGTTTCTACAAATAGCCTGACTGTTACATCTTCAAATTCTACTCCAATTACTCCACAGGCTATGTTGAAGGTTGTAATGTGTTCATCAGGATGAACTTTCCCATCACCATAGAATTTGGGGAAATTCTTCCTTAAACTGCATGGAAGCTCATGTAGAGGTGGAGTAATATTGAGAGGGCCAAAATCATTACCCCAGGGACCTTGAACTGCCATTATAGGATTATTAAAAATAGGGATAACAAATCTTAGAGGGGTAATTATTGGCAAAGCTTTATCAATATCAAAAGTAGATACTTCGTCTGGCAATGGAGATCTGACTTTAGTAGGAGGAAAGCTCTTAGTTTATTGGAGATGAGATGGTGAAGGAAATAGATCAAAATCACTTTGTTATACCAATTCGAATATAAGGTCAACAATACCTTTAGCCCTTTGGCTTCGTGTATACCTTAAATCTGCCAGATTGTGAAACAAAAATGGGAAAAGAATTGACCTTGCTTCAGTTTGTAGCTTGAGGCTTTAAATTGTGCATTATTTATTAATTAGTGTGGAGGTGAATGGATAGATTATAAATGGATAATGGATATTATATCCCCAGTGGAGTTGCTAAAAACTATTGGTTGAATATTTTGTCGATCAGCATATTGATAAACAAAATAGGTCTGATCAGCCAAAGTAAGAAGATTAGTTGTCTAAATGTGTAGGTTTACCACATCAAAAAGAGACTAATCTCTCCTCTCATCAAGGGGAGGTTCCCTATATATATATATATATATATATATATATATATATATATATATATATATATATATATATATATATATATATATATATATATATATATATATATATATATATATATATAAATAGAAAATAATACTCAAGGGTAGGACAAACCATCTATCTCTCTTTCTTCAGAGATGATGCATGCAAATCAAAAGAAAAACTCAAGGGAAATGATAGACAACACTCCTCTTCTTTCAGAAGTATTATTTAGCAAACCACAAGAATACTCCTGGTAGTAAATGCAAAATGTAACTAGGGACATAGTAACCAAGAAATTGAGATGCAGCACAAAGTCTCCACTTAAATTGCTCAAGAGTGAGATACGAAGGACAATGAGGGCACAAAGTCATCCCAAGGTCCTTTACATAGAAATGAAAATAAAACACACTGAAAGGCAATTATGGGGGCATAAAGTCTCTCCATAGTTGACTTTAGAACACCTTCTTGACTGTTGTCACTAATTCTACTTATTGAATTAAAAGAATAGAAGATATATTAAGGAAAAAGACATAAGAACAGTTTCCTCAACAACAAAGATATTACAGCACAAAGTCTAAAAGTTCAATTGCTTTCTTATTCCAATAACAAAATATGATCAATGATTTGAGCTCAAAGTTTCAAAAATGCCTTTCAATTTGGGCAGAGTTTCATTCTGATTGTCAAAAAGAGATCCATTTATAATAAAAGAGAGTCCCTTATATAGCCTCTTCAAGAAGGACTTGGGAATAGTAACACATCATGTTGCATTGAAAACTGTTAGGAAGACAGGTTAGAAATTGGGGGCATTTACCCATTTGTTTTTCTCAATGCAGAGAAATAAGCCACGCTATTGAAAGTTTGTAACTTTCAATGTCCACCTGGTAATCTGATCCTTCTTCATCATTCCTCCTTTTTTGGTTAATTGAATCAGGTCCTAGATTCAATTTGATGTTTTATTCCTTAGTCGCTTCTTACTAGTTTTAGCTTTGAAGCCTTTGAATGCATTCAAGTTTATAGATTGCAAGGATAAATAGCTATTTTGTGAGCTTTGAAATTGACGTTCGCACACCTGTCACTACATTTTCAATGGCTAGTTTACTCTTCTTGAATTTGACATCTTTGGGCACGTCACCCCTTGGTCCTTCTTTGGATTTCCTATTTTGCATCCTCCTGAAGGGAAGGTGACCCTTTAGCTTTGGGGGAGTGTCCTTTAAGTTGGCTTCTGAGAGTCTCCCACAAGCGCACTTGCCCTTTAGGGTCCTTCGACAGCCTTTTATCTTTGACAGTCTCTCACGACTTTCCTATAGACTATTTTCGTGGACATTTTCCCACAGGCATTTTCCCCAGGCTTTCTCTCATGGGCATTTTCCCTGAGCTTTTTCCCGTGGGCATTTTCCCACTGACAAAAAGTTCATGGAAATTTCCCACGGACAAAAAGTCTGTAGAAATTTCTCGTGGACAAAAAGTCCACAAAAATTTCCCGTAGACAAAAAATCCATAGAAATTTCCCATAGACAAAAAGTCTACAGAATTGTTCCATTTTGTTCCATTTGCCTTGGTCTTTGTGAATTCCTTCAGGATTTCCTTCCGCGGATTCTTTCCCAAATTCCTTCAAACTTTTTATTTGAAGGAATTCCTTCAGACAAAAATTTCAAAGGAATAATGCCTTTGTCTGCCTTGAACAAAATTCCAAAATAATTTACCTTAACTACCTTTTTTGAAAATGACCCTTTTAAAGGGTAATTTTGTTGACTAAGTGCCCTCCATAAGGGCACTTGTCCTTCGGGAGGCTTCTTTGAATTTTTGTGTTGAACCGCTCCTTTGAACCGAGCCGATTAACCAAGGCAATGAACCAACTGTTGAACTATTTGATTGAACTGTTTGATTGAACCAAAGCATTAAACTACTTGGCTGAACCAAATGTTGAACCACTTGGTTGAACCAAAATGGTTCAAGCCAATGAACGCTTTGATTGTACCAAGTCTTTGAACTAAGAGAACGAATCAAAGCATTTGAACCAAGTGAGTGAACCAAGTGAGTAAACCAAAGCATTGAACCACTTGGTTGAACCAAACATTGAACCAAGCCGATGAACCAAGCTTTGAACCAAAATGGTTCAAGCCGATGAACCAATTAAATGAACTTGCCTTTGAACCAAAAGATGTTGAACCAACTGTTGAACCAAGCTTTGGTTCAATAGTTCAAATGAAGCCTTGAACTGAAGCACTGAACCATTTGATTGAACCAAAGTGATGAACTTTTTTGATTGAACTTCGCAATTGTGTTAAGAGCTTTTGAACCTATTGAACCAAATGCATTGAACCTGATTGTAGAAGACTTTTGAACCTGACTGTAGAAGTCTTTGAACCAGGAAAAATGAACCTTCCTATAGAGTCCATAGATTTTATTTTCTGCTGAGTCTGTAGATTTTTTAGAAGCTTGAAAACTAAGGAATTTGAATGCCCAAGATAGCTTTTGCAAAGGGAAGAGACAATTTTGGTCTATAGGATCAAAATAGTTCAAATGTTGTCCCAAAAATGAGTGATATTTTTTGGGGGACAACAAGAACCAGAGTAGATAAATCCATGTCTTATGCCGATCTAGGTGGATCCATGTATCGTTCCATTTTCTAAAGTCTTCAAATTCTATTCAAATCATTTTCACATTGTATTATTCATCAAGAGATTTCTAGTGTTGTTCACAGTTTGAAAAATGGAGTCTCGATGCTCAAGATATGGCTAGTTGAAGAAATCTTACGATAGGGGGTGTCGAAAGTGACGTGGCACTGTTGAAAACATGCCAAGTGGACCAATAGCCACTTGCCACATGGAAATATAACTCGGTGAAAAAAAATGTTGATTTGTTGTTATTATTCACATGTTATTTGAAATTTTCAAACTTTAAAACAAGGCACCAAAGAAACTGCCACATCACCCATCCCACCAAACATGCTTGACCAAGCTTAAGAAAAGCCAAATATGGCACCTAAGCCTTAGGCATTTGAAATGGGTCAAACTTGTCTATTTATAGCATAAAAACTATCTTTCCCAACAAATGTGGGACAAAACCAAGTCAAGAGTGCCAAAAAGGAGGGAAAACATTCAAAATTCCATGCTAAGTGCACCCTAGAAAGAAGGCCGACCTTTTCCTCATGCCAAGGCACCTAGAAAGGTGGGAAGTGGTTTTGAACTCCTGACCTGTCACCTAAAAGGTTAATGCCTTGACCACTTCAGCCATGGAGGTCGAAGTGTTATAAAAGGGACTAATTTCTACTTGAACAGGGACATAAAGCAGACTGTGTAAAGAGATTTAAGAAGGTTAGAGTTTTGTTATTACTTTATACAACCTTGGGCCATTATTTTTAGGTCTAAGAGATATTTTTATAGGAAAACAAATATCAAAGAAGGTGAATTGAAGACTTGTATTGATTTTGGAATCCATTTGTTGCACAAAATTAATGAGAATGGTCCTCACTTTGAATGAACCCAGAGAGGTAGGCTATTGAAGCTGAACTCCGTTATCAATTTGCTAGTGAATTCTTTGATTTTCTCTTATTATTATTTAGTTTTGATCTTCATTTTATATCTAGTTTTAATTTCTTTATACAAAATTAAGCAAAAAAAAGTGAGAAATTGAAGGATCTCTTAAACATGAGCAAGTGATTTTTGAATATACTACACTTGTATTTTTAGTTTACAGATCAAATTTTTGGTATCAAAGTGGTTGTTGTTTAATAGTGATTTCTAGTATATGTTGACAAGGTCTAAATCCCAAAAGGGTGAAGGAAAACTCATTGAGTATAATCTAGAGATTGGTTCAAGGTGTGCTTCAAGGATGGTCGAAGAAGAGATGGAATCCAAACAAGCTTTTTGCCGAGCCTTCATGGACATGAGAAGCATGGTTAAAGAACTATACCATGACAAACAAAGGAAATCTAAGAATGAAAAAGAAGGTGATTCATGAGAATCAAAAGGTAAATAAACCAAAAAACCTTCTCCATCGGATGACAATAAAAAAATTATGGAATCTCTCCCTTCACTAAAATTGGATATTAAGTTTGAATTACCAATGTTTAATGGTGAAGTTAATGCCAAAAAGTTGAATAATTGGGTCAAGTAGTTTGAAGTTTATTGCAGGGTCAAAAAGATTGTAGGAGATGAGTCAAAAATTAATTTGGCTACTCTTCATATGGGAGGCACAACTCTCATATGGTGGGAGAGTAAGTTGAAGGAAGCTAAGCTTAAAAAAGGTAACTCAATTTATACTTGGAATGAATTTATTGAAGAACTCATAAAGCAATTCTATCCTTTAGGCTATATACAACAAGCCATGATGGATTGGCAAAGTTTCAGACAAGGAAAAGGCCAAAGTGTTCAAGATTATACACAAGATTTTAGGAAAAAAACTTTACTTTTGAATGTTCCTCTATACACACAAGAAATACTGCTAAAATATTTAGGTGGGTTGCATATTTAGTTAAGACATATGATTCTTATGTTCAATCCCACTAATTTAGATGCAGTATGTGTTCAAGCCACTCATTTAGAGGCTAGAGGAAAACAATCAAAAGAATCTTTTCCTAAAGTAAAAAGTAAGCAATCTAATGTTAAGCAATCTAAAGGGGAAAGTTCATCAGGAAAGGGTAAATAGAAATCCACTTATACTATTAAAAAAAAAGGAAAACTATTTTGTAATCATTTCAAGAAAAATCATGATGAGTCTAAGTGTTGGAAATTACATCTTGAGTTAAGGCCTAAGAGGTATCAAAAGAAAGAAAAGAAGGCTAATGCTATGGTTCAGGAATTAGGTTTAGATTCAGGGGATGAAACTAAGATCATAGCTATGGGATTACATAATGATTTTTCTCTTTTAGTTTTTAGTACTAATATTGCATCTTCTTCTAAATAGAATTATGTGCATGTTGATAAGCAAAGAAATGAATTTTTCCACATTAGAGTTGTTTCAAAGCATACTAAGATTGACACTCTATTTTATGTTAGGATTGTGGAGCTAAAAGCTTCACTGATGCAGACATGGAGGAGGTTGCAGAATGAGTTGCTAAGTGTCAGAAGTGTTTGGCGTTGGTCTGGCCAACCGGCGTCGACAGGGTAAGACAGGAAGGCAACCGACGTCGGTCATATATCGGCCGGTGTCGGCGACCCCAGGCGGACAGGGACCGACGTCGGTCGCCTGTGTAGTTCGACTGTGAGTTAATTACGGGCAGTGAGCTAACGAACCAAGAGTTTGCATGATGAGTGCTAATTTTAGACTCATAGCTGCAGATCTAATTATTGTAATTAGATGTCTAATCATTGTTTGGATGAGATCTATATAATAGACTCATGGTTGTATTGGAAAAGTGTGCTAGGGAGTAAGAGAGCATAATTATAAGCTCCTTCTGTATGTGAGGTAGAGCTATGGTGCGTTCCTCCTAGTGCCACAGTACCAGGTGTGTTGGTGCTGGATTGGAGAGCCAGCTGGGTTCTTCAAGATTGTAGGATCTTGGTCACAGTTGCATGGCCTATATAGGAGATCTACATGGTAAGTAAGATCGTTGATCTGCAGGTGTATGTGTGTGCAAGGTCGAGGTTCACAGGTGAGCAGAACCATTGTTTGATTTGCAGGTGTGCAAGGTCATACAGACAGCAACACAACAGGGAGTAGTATCAGGCATGATCTACTTGGAGTACAGGTGTGTACTCGGATAGAGCAAGAGGAAGGCAAGGGAGTTCCTTCCATAAGTATGGTCTGTTGAATTGTAGGTTGTTGCAGATTCATGGGAGATCTACTTGAAGTACCTTGAGTACTTGTGGAGCACGTGGAGTGCTTGTGGAGTGCGTGGAGCACTTGTGGTGTGCGTGGAGCACGGGAGGTGAACACCAACTCTGTATTTGAGTTGGGTGTTGGGACCTGTGAGAGGGAGAGCTTTGGGGAGAAGAATTACTGTTCACTTGAGGTGTGGGAAACCTCTGTAAGGTGGTGGAGAAGAAGTGGCATCTTCTTTATTGTATTCTTTTCTGTATAAAGTGTTAATACAATTTGGTATTGTCTCTCATATGCTATGTTATTCTGAATTCTAGTTACTTGGTAAATCTGGTTAATTTCCGCATATTAAGTTGCTTGGTATTAGTAATCAAATTGTGTGCTTCCGGTTTATCCACCCATCCTCCCAACAAGTGGTATCAGAGCCTTAGTTGTAGGTTCTTGAGCTTGATACCAACAAGTGGTATCTGAGCTAAGGTTGGAGGAAGCAGGTTTTGTGTTTGGTTACAGGGCACTCTCAGGGGTTTCTGATCGAGTGGGAGTAGAGCAACTACAGATCAAAGTAAGCTAAGAATGGAGGAGTTGAAAAGCACAGATGGTCACTCACGGTCCTATGGAAAGAAAGAGCAGGTAAAAGATTATTGTTGGTTGGTAACAGATCAGCATGAAGAAACTGAAGATACAGATGTAGCAGGTATTGTTGCACAGGATGTGTTTGCAGGTTTCTTGGATAAAGTTGAATCTTGGATAAAAGATTCGGTTGCCTCTTTCCATGCAGTTCCAGGTAGAGGAGCTGGTGAGCCTTGCCAAAGGATTGGCAAAGGGGAAGTGAAGCTAAAATTGCAGGCGGCCAACACACAGGTGTTGATGAAGGTCATGCAGGTCCCAGATTTGGAGATATGGCTAATTTCTTCAGAAAGATTGGGTGATGAGAGATGCACAAGAACTCTCACAGCGGATGCACTTGAATTAGCTGGTGGTAAGAAAATAGGTATCCTTTATCTACTTGTTTATATTACTGATTCTTCTTTTGTTGCGGAGACGTGGCTTCGTAGGCTTGGTCACATGAGCAGGAAGGAGATGCATGTTCTTAAGCGGAAGACAGATATATTTGACAGGGTTAAGAACTGGAAAGCCTTGGTGTTTATGGAGGAGATGGCAGACAGAACCCAGTGGATGTGGCTGGATACTTCTGAGCAGGGCAGTTTGGACATGGATTTTGATTCAAAGAAGCTCGCGGGTAAAAAGTCATCACTCACAGGCGAACACAGGTACCGATGTCGGTCAGGAGGAACCGGCGTCGAACAGACAGATGCCGATGTCGGTCATGTGCAGACCGAAGCCGGCGATGTCGGGAAGGGTAAGACCGATGTCGGTCATGGGACCGACGTCGGCAGTATGTAAGACCGATGTCGGTTATGAGGGCCGACGTCGGCAGCAGGGACACCAGCGCAGGCAGGTTGGTAGTCAGGTACAGACACATGGAACCGACGTCGGTCGGATGCAGACTATGGGGTGACCGAGGTCGGTCACTGTAACGAATTTTGGGTGGACAGCAAGCTGTCAAGGAGTCTCAAACACCCATACGGAGGACTGAAGGCGTAAGTAGGCCCTCAAATTTGTTGTTCCTCTTCTTCATACTTGTTGCTGATTGTATAGCAGGAAGGATCCAGGAAACAGGTGTGAGCTTGGCATGGATGAGGATGTGATTCCTTGGAGGAGAACCAGACATGTGTGTCTTGGTGGAGATGCCAGCAGGTATGAAAGCACAGAGACGAATGGATACCTTAGTAGAAGAATAGAGAGAATGAATACGTGAGACGGAAGATCAGTTATATGGTCTTGTTGAGCTGCAGGACAGTGGTACAGGTTTTGACAGGTGGAGGACGGAGCATGGCTTCAGTCAATGTCAGGGTAACTACTGTGATTTGACTTACCAAGGGGATGGTGATTGCAACATCATTCTGTTACTGTATGTGGATAGTATGCTAGCTAGCAGGAGTGTACATACAGGGTTTTGCTGAGCTAAGGGTAAGATTAGTTCAGTGGCATGTCAGGAGGAGTTTGGAGCAGCAGAATTCTTTGACATGGGAGGCATGGAGATCATAGGTTGATTTTGTCTCGAGTGGGAGCTGATGTGAATCAGGTGTTGGCGAGGTTCAGGTGGCAGAGCTGGAGCACACTAAGGGCTGGACAGGTACAGTGTCCGAAATCACATGAGGTCTGGTATAGACCTGAGTATTCCCATGCAGTGGGAGCTGTCAGAGAGTTAGGAGCCAATTCGGGGAAGTGGATTCTCAGGTTTTCTGAGAGGGACCGGTAGCAGGTGTTGCTATGCAGGGTCAGGACTTCACTACATGTATTTGTAGGTTCAGATGTGGCAGGTTACTCGGATGACAGGTGGTACACCATGGGATGTGTGGTGGGTTGTCTTCAGGGGGGAGCTTGAAGAGGGATACAAACTAGGAAACAGATTAGACGGAGTACAGGTACAGTGCAGCTGTTTATCTCCAAGTGGGAGATTGTTAGGATTGTGGAGCTAAAAGCTTCACTGATGCAGACATGGAGGAGGTTGCAGAATGAGTTGCTAAGTGTCAGAAGTGTTTGGCGTTGGTCTGGCCAACCGGCATCGGCAGGGTAAGACAGGAAGGCAACCGACGTCGGTCATATATCGGCCGGTGTCGGTGACCCCAGGCGGACAGGGACCGACGTCGGTCACCTGTGTAGTTCGACTGCGAGTTAATTACGGGCAGTGAGCTAACGAACCAAGAGTTTGCATGATGAGTGCTAATTTTAGACTCATAGCTGCGGATCTAATTATTGTAATTAGATGTCTAATCATTGTTTGGATGAGATCTATATAATAGACTCATGGTTGTATTGGAAAAGTGTGCTAGGGAGTAAGAGAGCATAATTATAAGCTCCTTCTGTGTGTGAGGTAGAGCTATGGTGCGTTCCTCCTAGTGCCACAGTACCAGGTGTGTTGGTGCTGGATTGGAGAGCCAGCTGGGTTCTTCAAGATTGTAGGATCTTGGTCACAGTTGCATGGCCTATATAGGAGATCTACATGGTAAGTAAGATCGTTGATCTGCAGGTGTATGTGTGTGCAAGGTCGAGGTTCACAGGTGAGCAGAACCATTGTTTGATTTGCAGGTGTGCAAGGTCATATAGACAGCAACACAATAGGGAGCAGTATCAGGCATGATCTACTTGGAGTACAGGTGTGTACTCGGATAGAGCAAGAGGAAGGCAAGGGAGTTCCTTCCATAAGTATGGTCTGTTGAATTGCAGGTTGTTGCAGATTCATGGGAGATCTACTTGAAGTACCTTGAGTACTTGTGGAGCACGTGGAGTGCTTGTGGAGTGCGTGGAGCACTTGTGGTGTGCGTGGAGCATGGGAGGTGAACACCAACTCTGTATTTGAGTTGGGTGTTGGGACCTGTGAGAGGGAGAGCTTTGGGGAGAAGAATTACTGTTCACTTGAGGTGTGGGAAACCTCTGTAAGGTGGTGGAGAAGAAGTGGCATCTTCTTTATTGTATTCTTTTCTGTATAAAGTGTTAATACAATTTGGTATTGTCTCTCATATGCTGTGTTATTCTGAATTCTAGTTACTTGGTAAATCTGGTTAATTTCCGCATATTAAGTTGCTTGGTATTAGTAATCAAATTGTGTGCTTCCGGTTTATCCACCCATCCTCCCAACATTTTATAGTGGTTCACAAGTAAATTTAATTTCTGAAGAGGTTGTTAAGAAGCTAGGCTTACAAACCAATCCCTATCTGAAGCCTTATCCACTAGGTTGGGTGTGTGACAATGTGAAGCTACAAGTCTCACAAAATTGTAGGCTAAGGTTTGCCATCACATCCAAGTTTGTAGATGAGGTTGAGTTGGATGTTGTTCCATTGGACATATGTGGGATTGTTTTGGGAAGCCCATATCTTTATGATAGAAAAGCAATCTTCTATAGAGAGGAGAATAAGTACTTGCTTGTTAAGGATGGCATTGAATATATAGTTAGAGCACATCACATTATAACAAGTCTTTCCTTGGTTATAGCAGGGCAAATGAAAAGACTAGTTAATTCAAGCAAGACTTTTTGTCTCATGTTGATTAAGTCTAAGGAAAAAGAATATTCTCAAGCTTTGAAAAAGTGTGATCCTAGACACAAGAATGAATTGGTTGAAATCATTTCTACTTACGATAATGTATTTTAGGATCCTAAGGGCTTACCCCTTAAAAGGGGAGTTCAACATGAAATTTAGCTATTGTAGGATTCTCCTCTCCTTAACATTGGCATGTATAGGTTATCAGTGGTAGAAAATGAGGAAATCAAAAAATAGGTAATGGATCTTTTAGATAAAGGGGTTATTCATCCAAGTTCATCTCCTGTTGGTTCTCCAATTATTTTGGTGTCAAAGAAAGATGGAACTTGGTGAATGTGTTGATTTTCATGCCTTAAACAAAATTACTATTAAGAATCGTTGCCCTCTTCCTTGTATTGATGATTTGTTGGATCAATTAAAACATGATATTTATTTCACTAAGCTGGATTTGAGAAGTGGATATCATCAAGTAAGAATTAATGAAGATGATGTTTGGAAAACCGCCTTCAAAACAAAATAGGGATTGTTTGAATGGCTTGTTATGCCTTTCAGGTTGTGTAATGCCCCAGCTACATTCATGAGATTGATGAATGATATTTTTAGATAGTTCCTTGATGATTTTTTTATAGTTTACTTAGATGATATATTTTTTTTTAGAAATTCACGGGAAGAGCATGTGATCCACATTAAGAAAGTCATGGATGCATTACGAATGGAAAAACTTTATCTAAAAATGTCAAAATGTGAATTTGGCAAGACCTCTTTGATATACTTGGGTTACATTATAGGACATGGTGAATTGAAAATTGATCCTACAAAAGTGGTAATCATTGTTAATTGGCCTACACCCACTAACACAATTGAGGTTAGAAGTTTTCTTGGTGCAGTACAGTTTTGGAGGAAGTTTATTGCTCAATTTTCATATATTGTATCACCTTTACATTCTTTGACAAGTGTGAAATAGGTCTTTCAGTGGGGAGGCAAACATCAAAAATCCTTCAACACTTTGAAAGAAAAGATAAGTACTGCTCTAGTCTTAGCACTTCCTAATATACAACAACCATTTGAGATCGAGACTGATGTAAGTGAGTATGCTATGAGAGCTATTTTAATGTAAGGTAAGAAACCAATTTGTTATCATTCTAAAACCTTTACAAGTGCAGTAAGAAAATATCCAACTTATGATAAGGAATTGTATGCATTGGTTCAAAGTGTTAAAAAATGGAAACATTACTTAATGGGTAAAGAAACAATAATACATACAGATCATCAGCCCTTATAGTATCTCCAATCACAAACTAAGCTAAAACAATCTAGAAATTTTCATTGGATGGGTTTCTTACAACAATTTCATTTTGTGATCAAGTATAAAAAAAGAATTTAGAATAAGGTTGCATATATGCTATCTAGGCCTCCTATGGTTGTTGCATCTATTCTTTTACAACATGGTTCTTTGTCTCATGAAATTTATAAAGAACAATATGTGAATGATCTTGATTTTCAAGATGTTTATAAAGACTTGATGAGTAGTAGACAAGTAGAAGAATTGGACTATCATGTACACAATGATCTTTTGTATCATTTGGGTAAACTATGTATTCCTCAAAATGAGAGGGTGCACAAGATTAGATAAGCACATACTTCTCTTATTTATGATCATTTTGGAGTTTCTAAAATGGTTGCACATTTGAAGATATATTTTTATTGGCCTCATATGTAGGAAAATGTTGCTAAATATATAAAGGGATGTACTCTTTGTGCCACAAGTAAACCTAGTAACAGGAAATTGGGACTTTACACTCCTCTACTTGTTCCTACTCGCCCCTGGGAAAGTATCTCCATGGATTTTGTGGGGGGGTTGCCTATGACACAAAGAAAACATGACTATTTATATGTGGTTGTGGATAGATTTAACAAAATGTGTGTTTTGATCCCTTGCACTAAGCAGATTACTGGCAAAGGCACTGCACATTTATTCTTTAAACATGTATGGGTTCATTTTGGTTTGCCTACTTCAATTATTTTTTATCAATATTCTCAATTTATTAGGGAGTTTTGGTCAACTTTGTGGGGACTAATGGACACTAAATTAAAAAAGAGCACTACATTTCATCCACAAACTGACAGACAAATAGAGGTCGTGAACCACACTGTGATACATTTGCTTAGAGGTTATAGTAATAAACATCCAGAGTTATGGGATGAACAATTGTGTTACATACAACATGCATATAACTAGGCACTTCATTCTTCTACTATGAAATCTCCATTTGAAGTTTGTTATGGATACTTGCCTAAATCTCCTCTAGATGTTTGCTATGGATAGGATACAAATATTAGTGAACCAAAAGAAGCCATTCGAGCCAAGAAGTTCATTAAACAAATACAGCTCATTCATGAGGCTGTTCATACTTAATTGGAGAAAATTCAAGTCAAGTACAAAGCTAGGCATGACAAACATCCTATTGATCACTAATTTGTTGTAGGTGATATGGTATGGCTTCACATTAGTAAGGAAAGACTGATAGGTGAAGGTAAAAAGTTGAAACCAATCTGGTATGGTCCTTTTCAGATAATGGAAAAAATTGGCACAAATGCTTTTTGATTAGATTTAGCATCTTACATGCAGATTTATTCAGTTGTAAATGTGGAAAATCTGAAATTGTATGAGCCTCCAATGATAATTGATCATGATGAAAGTGTATCCATTCCTTCCGTTGATGATTTTTCTCCTAAATATCTAATAGAAGTGCAGGAAGATACTATACTTGACAGGAATATGCAAACTTCATGAAGAGGTAATGCTAAATATCTTCATGTTGGTCTCAAAGGGATGCACCCAAGCAAGGCCAAATGGATGGAAATCATAAAGGTGAGGTAAAAATACCCTCACCTCATTACCAAATAATTTCAACTTTTGGAGGTCCAAAAGTTCCCAGTGGGGAAGAATGATCAAGGTGGATCCATGTACCATTCCATTTTCCAAAGTATTCAAATTCTATTCAAATCATTTGCACATTGTAGTATTCGTCAAGATATTTCTAGCACTTTTTGTGGTTTGAAAAATGGAGTCCCGATGCTCAAGATATGGCTAGTTGAAGAAATATTACGACAGGGGGTGTCAAAAATGATGTGGCACTGTTGAAAACATGCCAAGTGGACCAATAGCCACTTGACACGTGGAAAAATAATTTAGTTCAAAAAAAATGTTGATTTTTTTTATTATTCACATGTTATTTGAAATTTTCAAACTTTAAAACAAGGTGCCAAAGAAATTGCCACATCACCCATCCCACCAAACATGCTTGACCAAGCTTAAGCACAACCAAAGATGGTGCCTAAGCCTTAGGCATTTGAAATGGGTCAAACTTGTCTATTTATAGCATAAAAACTATCTTTCCTAGCAAATGTGGGACAAAACCAAGTCAAGGGCACCAAAAAGGAGGGAAAACATTCAAAATTCCATGCTAAGCATGCCCTAGAAAGAAGGCCAACCTTTTCCTCATGCCAAGGCACCTAGAAAGGTGGGAAGTGGTTTTGAACTCTTGACCTGTCACCTAAAAGGTTAATGCCTTGAAAACTTTAGCCACAAAGGTCGAAGTGTTATAAAAGGGACTAATTTCTACTTGAATAGGGACAGAAAGCAGACTGTGTAAAGAGATTTAAGAAGGTTAGAGTCTTGTTATTGCTTTATACGGCCTTGGGTCATTATTTTCAAGTCTAAGAGATATTTTTATAAGAAAAAAAAGATCAGATAAGGTGAATTGAAGACTTGTATTTATTTTGGAAGCCATTTGTTACACAAAATTAATGAGAATGATCCTCACTTCGAACAGACTTGGAGATGTAGGCTATTGAAGCTGAACTCCATTATCAATTTGCTAGTGAATTCTTTGAATTTTATCTAATTATTATTTAGTTTTGATCTTCATTTTATATCTGGTTTTAATTTCTTTATACAAAATTAAGCAAAAAAAATTGAGAAATTGAAGGATCTCTTAAACGTGAACAAGTGATTTTCAAATATACTACACTTGTATTTTTAGCTTATAGATCATATGCTAAGGTGTAGATTGATCAATGAAAGAAGTCTACTAATGTTATATATGAAAGCTGATTGTAGATTTTTTAGGGTAACTTCTTCTAATTTTGATATAGGGTTGTTTGTTGCTTTTGTTTTTGATAGGTTTTTGAAGCTGATTGATGAGGGAAGATTATAATGATTTCTTTTGACCCATTTGACTTAGCCATCCTTTAAGAAAGTGGTCTAAGTTTGGGTTTGTATATTTGGTAGCTATTCTTCAAGGGAATAGTCTATCTTTTAAGAAATTTTAGTTTTGGGTTGTTTTCCTTTAAGGAAGCAGTCTACTATGCTAAAGACATGTGACCCAAGTGATATTTTGATATCTCAATTATTTTGATGTTAGTTTCTAGACATGGACAAGTCTAATTAGGCTTAGAGGTTTAATTTTATGAGGGTAAAAAATTTATCACAATAAGGTGAATAATAGGTAAAAGGGTTGGTTTTGAGAGACAAAATATCATGGGATTTCATCTTGTTAGAGATGAAAAGTGTCCAGGAGAACCATGCCATGGGTAGAGCCATGGTACCCATATTTATGATTAGGATATGATTGTGATGGTTAATCACATGGTTTTATGTTCTAATCAATTGTCCTCAAAGGGAGAGGGAGAGGTAAGCGAAGGTGAAAATATCACAAATCAAGGGATAAGCTTAAGTTAGACAATAAAGTGAGTTTGGTCCTTTTTTAACAAAAGAAAGGATGTATATGTGAAACATTGAGAGGCTTAGGTTCTATTTTGACTTTAAGAGAGGACACATGGTAAGCTCCTGGTCCATACTTTTGGGTTATGGATCTAAGCTTATTGATTACATGTTGGTTTTCCTTTAGGATGAGGTCTTTGATATTGTATTCTAATTATTTTATATATTTATTATAGGCATTCTTTATTTGTTATTGATAGACATGAAGATGGTTAATCACTTCAAGGTGATGTTCATCAAGTAGCTCAAGTCATGTTAGACATTCTTGATGATAGTCTCTCTCAAAAATGATATCCTGTAAAGATATGTGAAGAGAAAGAATATAGACTTCAAGAGGCAAGACTACCTCTGCTCTAAAGACAAGAGACAAAGGGGTAGCACCTATAAAAATTTTAATTATAGTGCCATAGGCCCATAAAGATAAAGGGATATGCAAGTGCCAATCCTGACCTGAGACACTGATTACTTTGGTTAACATTTTGTTAAGGGTTTTGATAGAGGTTTCTACTTATCCATTTGCTTGTGGATGGTAAGGGAAGGAAAATCTTAACTTAATTCCAAATTCATTATAGATACCTTGGACTTAATTCTTTTTTAAATATTTACCATTATTAGTGATGAATTTATGGGGAACACCAAAATAATAAATTATTTGATGGTTAATGAAGTCAACAATATTGTCTGATTTGGTTGAGATGAGAGGAATAGCTTCCACCCACTTCATGAAATATTTGGCAGTAGTAATGATGGATTGGTATCATTATGAAGAATGAGGATTGATTTCCCCAATGAGATTAAGTACCCATTATGAGAAGGGACAATAGTCTTTAAATACTTATAGGCCATGGGTAGGTGCATGATGTAAATTGGTGTGTTGTTGACATTTAACACACTTACTTTACATAATCATAGTAGTCTTGGTTGAGGGTAGGCCAATAATAGCCAAGGAAAAGGATGCATTTAGTGACATTTAGGCCACTAAAGTATCCCCCATAGATTCCATTATATGTTTCCCTGATAGCATGGGAATCTTCATTTCTATGAAGGCAATAGAAAAGGAAGCCATTAAAGCTATGATTATAAAGGATTACCCCTAGTATTGTGTAATGAGAGGTACTCTAAACAAAGCTCTTCAAGAATTCCTAGAGAGGTTGGGAGGAATTATGTCAAGGTTCAGGTAGTTGAAGGTTTTCTCGTACCACATGTTAGATGGAGATGCTTCCACACTATAGATGGTAAGAAGGTTGGAATGGATATAAGATGGGGTGATAAGACTATGGATGGTAACAAAGAGTTTAGATTTGGAAGGTTGAGATGGGACTGGGAAGTAAGGGAATCCATTATATCCATAAAATTATTGGCAGATCAAGGAATTAATTGGATAAGGTAATGATTGAATGATGTTAAGAGTACATCTACTAGTTATTTGTACTTTTACAAGACATCATTCTTACATTATTAGGATCCATTGACCTAGTTTCCCACAATTTTGGAATCACCAAAGACACTAATGGTATTAATTCCCAAGGCTAGAGAATTTTGGAGACCTATGACTAGGGCTTTGTACTTAGCCACATTGTTGGTGCATTCAAAGTCAAGATTAAAGGAAAGAGGAAGAGTTTCAACATCAAGGGGAATGAGAATAACTCTATCACCCCTACCACATTGAAATTTGTATCCATCTAATAACATGGTCATTTGGTAGGTGGGGTCTTTTTGAGAAAGAGTTATGATAGAATCATCTAGAAATGCAAGAGAAAGAGGTTGGTTGTCTGGTATAAGAGCTTTGGCTAATTTGGTCAAAAATGACTTGCCCTTTATTTGACTTTTGCTGAAGGAACTCAAGATCAAACTTAGCTAAAAGCATGATCCACTCATATATTGGTTTTGGTATGGTTTAGAGTGCATGTACTTGAGTGGGTTAGTGTGGGTGATGACATAGGTTTTGTGATTAAGAAGGTAATGATAAAGTTTAGAAGCCACAAAGACTAAGGCAAGGAAAAGTTTCTCAGGATGGGTATACCAAGTCTCATACTCTATAAGTGTTCAACTTATATAGTAGACAACTTGCTCTTTATTTTGTTCATCATGGTGAGTGAGCATTGCCCCTAAGGAATGGTCAGTGGTAGAGATGTAAAGATAGAAGGGTTGGTCCTCTTTAGGAGGGGTAATACTAGGTGGATAAATAAGGTATTTTTTGAGTTAATCAAAGGATTTTTAATAGTATTTAGTCCACTTAAAAGATGTGTCTTTTTTAATGATATGGTAAAAAGGTTGATATCTATTAGATAACTGAGAGATGAAGTGACAGGTATATTGGAGCTTCCCCTGTAAGCTATGGAGTTGCTTAAGGTGGGTTAGAGGAGGCATCTCTAAAAAATTTCTAACTTTAGAAAGGTCTACTTTGATTCCTTGAAGGGAGATAATAAAGCCAAGATGCTTTCCAAAAAGGACCCCAAAAATATATTTCTTGGGGTTGAGTTTGATGTGAAAGTGGATTAGGCATTTGAAGATGATGGTGAGAATGTCTAGGTGATCCTTTATATGTTTGGATTTTCCAAAGATATTGCCCATATAGTCCACTAAGATTTTATGGATTAGATCATGGAAGATGTAGGTCATCACACATTGTTAGGTTTCTCCAACATTCTTCAAACCAAATGGCATGACTCTATATTAAAAGTTTCCCCATGGGTTGATGAAAGAGGTTTTATTTTGATCTTTAGGGGCAGTCAAGGTTTGATTATATCTCGAGAAACCATCCATGAGAGATAACATCTTGTGGCCAGTTATAAGATCAACAAGTTGGATTATGCTAAGCAAAAGGAAGTCATCCCTTGGGTAAGAAAGGTTGAGGTCATGAAATTTGATACAGGGGTGAAGTCCTCATGTGGGTTTAGTAATGAGAATGATGTTATAAACCCATTAGGAATAGTCAATGGGTTGAATAAAGTTGACAGATAAGAGGCCTTGAAGTTCCTCTTTGACTAGAAGGGCGATGCGAGGATGTTTCCTACAAAGCTTTTGCTAAATAGACTTAGCATTAGGATGGGTGAAAATGTTATGGAGGGCTATCATAAGGGTTGATTCCAGGAATATCTTGATAGGACCAATCAAATTCTATGTTGTTGTCATGAAGGAAAGAAGGGTAATCCTTTTATTATATGAAATCTAAGGATTGACCAATATTGACAATATGAGGGTTATCTTGAGTGCCCAAGTTGACATAAATAGTGTATTAGAGCAACATGGTTTGCTTCTCAAGAGGAATGTATTTGTGGATATAATAATCACCTGTATCAAGGTAGGTGAGAATGGAATCATCATCCTGATGTTAGATGGTGTTGATGGTAGGAGAATCATTTTCTACCATTTTAGGATAGATGAGAGGAAGGGTTTTAGTTTAGCCATCTTTTTGATAAGTCAAGGAACCTTAACTAATGGTATTGATAAAAAAATTTAGGTGGGATGATACCAAAATCCTCTGACTTTAAATGATATGAGTTTGGTGAGGATGGTATATTCTTGTTGATGGTGGTGATGGGTTTAGGTGAGGTGGGTTCTTATGGTGATATGAAGATAAGGCCAAATAACTCATGAAGTTTTTGGGTTTTTATGGTAGGTAACTCATGAGGTATATGCTCATAATGGCCTAGGACAAATCCTTTCTAGGTACACCTATGAAGGTATAACTTGGCAAATGCTAGTTTTTCAAGATAGGAGAAGTCAGAGGTGAATGGTAAAATGATAAAGGTATTGGTGGAAGAAATAAGTGGATGGTTAAGTCCCCCATATATCAAGTTGGTTTGATGGTTTGGAGGACCAAAATGGATGATGGTTCTAATTTTGGGGTCATAACTAGGATCATAGGTGAGGTT
Organism: Torreya grandis; assembly: GCA_037957365.1. Taxonomy (NCBI): domain Eukaryota; kingdom Viridiplantae; phylum Streptophyta; class Pinopsida; order Cupressales; family Taxaceae; genus Torreya; species Torreya grandis. The sequence continues at coordinate 1,721,829 of JARHVA010000069.1, forward strand.
TCCATGCTCTTGAGGAGTAGGGAAATCATCCTAGGCTAGAAGATGATACTCTAAAATGAGAGATGTTGGAATGTGGGTTATAAGGGGTCCTCTATAGGGATATAAGAAGAAGGGATAGATGATCTAGTCAAAGCTTCATCTATAGTATGGGTGGAGGTGTTGTTGGTTTTTGTTGGTGAGGTGGTGTTTTTGTTGGTTGGTGGTAAGGTGGATGAAGGAATAAGAAGAACATCATTGGGTTGATATGTCATGTTGCATGATGTAAAAGGACTAGGGTCAGCTCCTATGGTAATAACTTGACCTTCATTTTCAAATTTGACACATCGATGTAAGGTAGAAGGGACATAACTCATGGCATGGATCCAAGGACATCCAAGTAAGACATTGTATTGGAATGTGGCCTCTACAACATAAAAGAGTTTTGGAATTGTATAAGGTCCCAAGTCGATGTGGAGGACAACTATCCCTAAGGTAGTGGCCATAGTGTCATTAAAGGAACAAAGGACTATTGTAGTTTCTAACATGATATTCTTAGGAAACTATAGTTGGTCATAAGCATGGGAGAAGATAATGTTGATACGAGCTCCTCCATCAATCATCACCCTTTCAATTTAGGTTTGATTGATGTATGTTGTAATGAAGAGGGAAGTATTGGGATCTTCCAAATGAATAAAAGGTATTTCTAAATCCTGGAAGGTGATGAAGGTAGAAATTTTAAGGGCTTTGAAAAAGGATACAAGAGGTTGAGGATCTTATGGTTGAACCTATATTGATTATAGGGCCTCTATCAATGCTAGGTGATGATGGGGTGAGGTGTTGATTAGTTCATAAAGGCTCATCTTCATTAGTGTTTGGTGAAGATGTTTTAGAACCATTCACTGGATGGATTCAGAAGGGTTGGAGAGAGAGGCACCCAAAATGGATATTTTGGGTTTTAGATAAGGTAAAGGTAAAGGTGAGGGTTCTTGGTTTTAGTTAGAAGGTTGAGGTATGGAAGTGTATGTCCATGGTATGGACACTTTTATTTTTCCCTTATCCTTTTATTGAGCCTAATATCAGGTAACCATATGGATAGTGTGGATTAAAGGAGGTGTTTGGCTAAATGGTTGCTTTAGTTCCTCCTCACTTTTAAATGAGAGTGGAGGAGTAGGTAAATGTTGGATGGGTTGAGTTGGTGGTTGGGTTGGTAATGGGATCAAGGGAGGTTCATCTAATACTAGATCATCCTCATCCCATAAGCTATGGATAAGTGTTTAGAAAGATTTACAATTATTTGTATCATGTCTAAGAGTCCTATCATATGAGTAAATCATTTTTTTATTGAATCATGGTGATTTAGTATGTGAAGGGTCTAAAGGTTTAACAGGTGGTAGGGTTAAAGAAGAGGTTTGAAACAACCTTTATAGAATGGTCGAATAAGATTTTATCAAAGGCATTGAGGGTGTTAGTTTTTTGGTTTTAGGAGTGGGAGCCTTCTTAGAATATGCTTCACCACAAAAAAATTAGGTGGTAGAAGGGTTTTTTGGTAGATGGTTTTGGTTGGGATTTTTTGGTCATAGTTGATTTGGAGGTTGAAGATTTAGAGGTAGAGTTTAAAGGTTTGGTGATAGGTGGGAAGGTAGAGGTAGATAGATTAGATAAGAATGATGGGGATTTTTATGATTTGGTATTATGTGTGGGTAGAGTAAAAGGAGAAGGTTTACTAGAAGAAGAATAGGTAATGTGGATAGTAGAGGGATGGGGTCCTAAGATGGAAGGTAGATGGGAAGGATGTGGTATAGCTCTGGTTTGAGGTAGGATTTTAGGTAGTTCCACCTTATTAGTTGGTTTGGTTGGGGTTTTATTTGGCATACTAGAAGGGTTTAAGTCCAATTTCAAAGATGGGTGAGCAAGGCTAGGTGTAGGAAGTATTCCTAGATGCTCGATGGGTTTGGTTAGAGAGGAGTAAGGTGATTTGACAAATTTATATGGAGATGGGTTGGATGGTTCTCCTATGGTTTTAGAGAGAGAAAGGCTTGTTGAGGTAATGATAGGTTTGATGGTAGATGCAAATAAAGTTGAAGGTTCAAGTTTGTTTTGGTAAGGGAGGCCAAAGTGATGCTAAAAAGTGGATCTATCTAGATTGGGTTAAGAATTAAACTCTAAAATTTAGACTAATCTAGATAAAGGCTTGCAAATAAGTTTGATTCCTTGGTCACTGGTTTCAAAATTGAAGATATTCTCTTCCTTTGGAGTGGCTTCCAAGGAGGGAGTAGTTAGTTCCATGGTAGATAAGGAAGGTGTGAAGGTGTCAAGTAAAATAAAGGTGGTTGTTTCCTTTGTTTGGATGTCTAAAGGAATGGAGGGTGATTCAACCACTTTAATAGGTAGAGTTGGTGAAGATATGGTTGAAGCAATGGTTGCCTCCTTTGGTATTTATATTGAAGGAGAAGTGGATGAGTCCATGGTCTCATCAAGTAAAGAAAGAGGGGTGGTTTCTTCCTCTATTTGGATGTCCAAAGGAATATAAGGAGAGTCTACCACTTCAATGAGTGGAATGGAGGAAGATGTAGTTGAGGTAATGGCCTCCCCAATTATAGGTTCACTAATAATGACATTAACCATATGGACCTCATGAGCATGAGATGATTCTGATTTATTATCATCATAGTTGGTGGAATGGGTATGGTTGTGAAAAGGTTTATGAAATATATCAAGAGACTAATTTGGGGTTGCATTTGGATTATAAAATACAAGTTCTCCCTTATCAATCATGTTTTGGACAATAGTTTTAAAATTATTACACCTACTAACTTCATGTCCAATGATGTAGTGGAAATCACAAAGATCATTCTTATTATACCAACCAGGTTTAGGGTGAGAGAAATCAAATTATTGGGGAGGTTTTGTAGGAGGAATTTGTATGATGTTTGTTTTAAGTAATTAATCTAAAATTAAAGCATAATAATCCCCTATCTGATTATATTGTTTTGGGGCAACTTGGTTTTGGTTTTAGTTTAATTGGCTAGAAGAGTTAGAGGAATTGGGTCGGTTGGGTTGGTTGACAGTTGGATGTGCATTGATTTTAAGGACAATTGATTTAGTGGATGCCTTTGGTTTGGTATTGGGATGGTTGGATTGATTGGTGGTTTTGGTGGAGGAAGGGTCATTGGATTTAAATCTAGAATTTTTGTTTCACGGTTTCAATTTTCGCTCATCAATGGCTCTGATTTCTAATTTTCATGCCATGGTAAAAGCCTCATCAAAAGTTTGGAAAGTTTGAAATTGAAGAGTAGGTGAAATATGTTTGTTAAAACCTTGAGAGTGTTAGGTTGTGGAGCTAAAAGCTTCACTGATGCAAACAGAGGAGGAGGTTGCTAAAGGTTGCTGAGTTACAGAGCAACCGGCGTCGGTCTGAAGGTTATTGTTTGGATGAGATCTATATAATAGACTCATGGGCTGTATTGTAAAGTGTTCTAGTTTGAGTTGAGCAAATTTAGCTCCTTCTGTGTGTGAGGTGAGCAAGGGTGTTCCTCCTAGTTCCACAGTAGTGCCAAGTGTGGGTGCTGGTTTTGGAGAATCAGTAGGATTCTTCAAGTGTGTAAGATCTTGGTCAGCAAGTATGCATGGCTACTTTTGGAGATATCCATGGTAAGTAAGATCATTGATCTATAGGTGTATGTGTGTGCAAGGTCTAAGGTTCATAGGTGTGCAAAACTAGATTGATTTGTAGGTGTGCAAGATCAAATAGGACAGCAACACAACAGGGAGCAAGATCAGGTAGGATCTACTTGGAGTACAGTGTGTACTCAGAAAGAGAGCAAAGAGGAAGGCAAGGAAGATCCTTCCATAAGTGAGATCATTTGGGTTGTAGGTTTTTACAGTTCAGGGGATATCTACTTGAAGTACATTTGTGTACTTGGAGTGCGTGGAGCACTGGTGTACTGGCAGTAGTGGATACTGACTGGTTGGAGGTGAACACCAACTCTATGTTTGAGTTGTGTGTTGGGACCGTAAGAGAGAGAGCTTTGAGGGAAGATTTATTGTTTATTCCCTAGAGGTGTGGGAGCCCTAGAGGTGTGTAAGGAAGAAGAACTGTGGCAATCTTCTTTGTTGTATTTCCTTCTGGAAGAGTTTTAATACAAGTTGTGTATTGTCTCTCATATTCTGTGTTATTTCTGAATTCTAGTTACTTGTGATTCTGGTTAATTCTACATATTAAGTTGCTTGTATTTGGTAATCAATTGTGTGCTTCCATTATTTCCCAACAAGTGGTATCAGAGCTAAGGTTGCAGGGAGCAGGTTTTGTGTTTGGTTACAAGTCACTCTCAGGGGTTTCTGATTGAGTGGGAGTAGAGCAATGGCAGAAGAAAGTAAGCTAAGAATGGAGGAATTGAAAAGCACGAATGGTCAATTACGGTCTTATGGAAAGAAAGAGTAGGTAAAAGAAAATTGTTGGTTTGTGGAAGATCAGCATGAAGGAACTAAAGAAGTAGATGTTGCAGGTGATGTGGCACAGGATGCTCTGGTATGTTTCTTGGATAAAGTTGAATCTTGGTTAATATATTATGTTGCCTCTTTCCATGTAGTCCGAAATAGAGTATCTTTTCATGGTAAGGTCTTTGGAGACTTTGGAAAGATTTATTTAGGGGCTGGTGTGCCTTGCCAAAGAATTGGCAAAGGGGAAGTGAAGCTCAAATTGTAGGCGGCCAACACATGGGTGTTGAAGGAGGTCATGCAGGTCCCAGGCTTGGAGATATGGCTAATTTCTTCAGGAAAGTTGGGTGATGAGAGATGCACAAGAACTCTCACAATGGATGCACTTGAATTAGCTGGTGGTAAGAAAGTAGGTACCCTTTATCTACTTTCTTATATTACTGATTCTTCTTCTGTTGTGGAGACGTGGCTTTGTAGGCTTGGTCACATGAGCAAGAAGGTGATGCATGTTCTTAAGAGGAAGACTGATATATTTGATAGGCTTAAGAACTGGAAAGCCTTGGTGTTTATAGAGGAGATGGCAGACAGAGACCAGTGGATGGGGCTGAATACTTCTGAGCAGGGCAGTTTGGACATGGGTTTTGATTCAAAGGAGCTCATGGGTAAAAATTCATCACTCACAAGAAATTATAGGTACCGCCATCAGTCAGGAGGAACTGGCATCAAATAGACAGGTGCCAATGTCGGTCATGTGCATACTGAAGTCAGTGATGTCAGGCAGGGTAAGACCAATGTCAGTCAGGAGGACCGACGTCGGCAATAGGTAAGACCAACATCGGTCAGGTGGACCGATGTCGGAAACAGGGACACCGATGTCAGTAGAGTTGGTAGTCAGGATTGTGTGGTGACCGAGGTCGGTCATTGTAACAGATTTTGGGCAGACAGCAAGCTGTCAAGGAGTCTCAAACACCCATATTGAGGACTGAAGTGGTAAGTAAGCCTCAAATTTGTTGTTCCTCTTCTTTATACTCATTGCTCACTGGAGAGTAGGAAGGATCCAGGAAATAGTGGGAGCATGGCATGGATATGATGCAGAACCAAACAAGAGATTTGGTAGGGTTGCCAGCCGATATGAAAGCACAGAGATGAATGGATACCTTAGTTAAAGAATAGAGATAACAGACACGTGAGACGGAAGACTAGGCCATATGGTCTTGAGGAAGCTGTAGGACAGTGGTACAGGGTTTGACAGGTGGATGACAAAGCATGGCTTTAGTCAATGTCAGGGTAACTACTGTGGTTTGTCTTACCAGGTGGATGATGGTCATGACATTATCCTGTTACTGTATATGGATGGTATGCTAGCTAGTAGGTTTGTATATACAAGGTTTTATTGAGCTAAGGGTAAGATTAGTTTAGTGGTTTGCCATGAGGGATTTGGAGCAGCAAAATTATTTGGCATGGGAGACATGGAAGATCACAGGTTGATTTTGTCTCTAGTGGGAGCTGATGTGAATCAAGTGTTGGTAGGGTTTAGGATGCAGAACTGGAGCACACTAAGGGCTGGACAGTTTAGTGTCTGAAATCACATGAGGTCTGGTATAGACCTGAGTTTGCCCAAGCAGTGGGTGCTGTCAAAGAGTTAGGAGCCAATTCAGGGAAGTGGGTTCTTAGGGATTTGAGAGGGACCAGTAGCAAGTATACATGCTATGCAGGGTCAGGAATTCACTACATGGGTTTGTAGGTTCGGATGTGGCCGGTTACTTGGATGATAGGAGGTGAAACACAGGTTGTGTGGTGGGTTGTCTTCTGGATTAATCTTGAAGAGGGATACAAGCTAGGAAATAGATTAGATGGGGTACAGGTACAGGTACAGTGCAGTTGTTTATCTCCAAGTGAGAGATTGTTAGGTTGTGGAGCTAAAAGCTTCACTGATGCAAACAGGGGAGGAGGTTGCTGAGTTGTAGAGCAACCGGCGTCGATCTGATCAGCCAACATTGGCAGGATTATGAAGAGAAGCAACTGACGTCAGTCAGGGATCGGTCGACATCAGTCACCTCCAGGCAGATAGGGACCGACGTCGGTCGCCTGTGTGGTTCAAAACTACAAGTTTTATGGGTAGTTAGTTAACGAATCAGGTGTTTGCATGTTGAGAGGCTAATTTTAGTCTTGGGCTGTGGATCTAATTATTGTAATTAAATGTCTAATTATTGTTTGGATGAGATCTATATAATAGACTCATGGGCTGTATTGTAAAGTGTTCTAGTTTGAGTTGAGAAAAGTTAGCTCCTTCTCTATGTGAGGTGAGCAAGGGTGTTCCTCCTAGTTCCACAGCAGTGCCAAGTGTGGGTGCTAGTTTTGGAGAATCAACAGGATTCTTCAAGTGTGTAGGATCTTGGTCAGCAGGTGTGCATGGCTACTTTTGGAGATCTACATAGTAAGTAAGATCATTGATCTGTAGGTGTATGTGTGTGCAAGGTCTAAGGTTCACAGGTGTGTAGAACCAGATTGATTTGCAGGTATGCAAGATCAAATAGGATAGCAACACAACAGGGAGCAGGATCAGGCAAGATCTACTTGGAGTATAGTGTGTACTCAGAAAGAGAGCAAAGAGGAAGGCAAGGAAGATCCTTCCATAAGTGAGATCATTTGGGTTACAGGTTGTTGCAGTTTAGGGGAGATCTACTTGAAGTAAATTTGTGTACTTGGAGTGCGTGAAGCACTTGTAGAGTACGTGGATCACTGGTGTACTGGCAGTAGTGGATACTGACTGGTTGGAGGTGAACACCAACTCTGTGTTTGAGTTGTGTGTTGGGACTGTAAGAGAGAGAGCTTTGAGGGAAGATTTACTGTTTATGCCCTAGAGGTGTGGGAGCCCTAGAGGTGTGTAAGGAAGAAGAACTGTGGCAATCTTCTTTGTTGTATTTCCTTCTGGAAGAGTTTTAATACAAGTTGTGTATTGTCTCTCATATTCTGTGTTATTTTTGAATTCTAGTTACTTGTGATTCTGGTTAATTCCGCATATTAAGTTGCTTGTATTTGGTAATCAATTGTGTGCTTCCGTTATTTCCCAACAGAGAGAAGATTTTAATCAATTTGGGTTGGGGTAAGGAGAAACAAAGTTATTTGATAAGACCTCTCCATTTATTGGCAATCGATTCGGCATTAAATTACCTAATGGAGTAGAGGTCAGTAATAAAGAACTTTTTAAATATATTGAGTAAAAAGTGATATAAAAAGACTTGGGCAAGTTGAGAAAATGAAAGATGGAAATTTTGGTGAGAACACTATACCAATCCAAGGTTGATCCAGATAAGGACATGGGTAAGGTACAAAGGAGAAAAACATCATCACATGCAATCAAATAGCAAGAATGATGAAATGCTCTCAAGTGTTGTTGGGGATCCTCCTTTTTGTGGAACTTGAAAAATTTATATAGTTCCCATTGAGGATGATAATATCAGATAGGCATGGATGGGTGAATGGGATCATTGCATATTTCATCATAAGATAAGAGATTATGGGCCCCAGAGATAGATGACTCTAGGTTGGTCATTTTATCCATTAACATTTTGACTAAATTTGTTTGAGGTTGGGAAGCTCCATAATTGGATGGTAATTTTTATTGAGGTTGGTTGGTAACTATATATGGATAAGAGGTAAAGGGTTGAGAAGATACAACATATTGGTATGTGGTCATTGGAGGTTGGGATGGTGCCACATAAGGGTTGATGGGCACAAAAGGTTAGGTAGAAGGTGTTATGTATCCTTATGGATTAGGAAAATATTGGTAATATGTCATGGATATTTGTTTTGAGATTTATATGGGTTGGTTTGGAGGTATGGATGGGTTAGTAGGTGGTTGGGGTTGAGTGGTAACTCTTGTGCTAATAGGTGGAAGGGTAGGAGGAATGGAATGTACCAAATTTTGAAGAGGATTATAAATTGCTAGATTGATAGTAATAAGGGGAATGGTGGAAATAGGGTTAAAATATACCCCCATGGTGGATAAGGTATGGGTAACAAGAGGTGAGGTTTCTACTATATTAGAGGTATTGGTTGGTGTAGGAGGTGCTTGGCTATTGGTTGGGATGTTGGATTGGGTTTGGGTGGTGGTAGTGGATGGGATATTATTAGAAGAAGATGCTTTGGTAATCAAAGGTTGGGTAAAGGTAACACCAACCATAAGAGGGGGAGGCATACCATAAGGTATATCTATGGGAGGAACTAAAGAAATAGGGGTGCAATTAGCTAAGTTGTTGAGGTAATGTTAGAGGGCCATGGGTTGTTATCAAGGAAGGTAGAAAAATATGCATCACCCTTAACAAGTATCTAAGGCATGGTAGGAGGGGGAGAAAGATGAGGATAACTCTCAACCTCTAAAGTATACTCCATGGTAAAAGAGGAGGAAGATGGTGATTCTTGGTTGGTTTGATTCCTTAATTGTTGTCTACTAAAGACCATGTGAGGAATAGAAAAGAAATGATGAAAAGCTCACAACTCAAACACAAAGAAAATAAAAGGAAAAGAATCTCAATGCAATAAAAACATACAGTAAAGTTCATTTAAAACTTAAGATTCTTTTTAGATCACTTTTGGCTTATACCTTAGAAATTGTGAAGAAGAAATTTGGTTTTTTTATTAGGTACGAAAGAGGAAATCTAAGGTTGGTTTTAGGTCGTGTTTAGGTACTCAAAAATAATTTATATTGAACATCAATACATGGATTGATATTGGGGGCCTACCTCCTCACTTCACACTCCATAGTGATAAGGGTGTTGGGTGCTTAGCCAAGATATAACGAATTTCCAAGTTTATACTCAACCAAAGATCTGAGTTGGTTCTCCCCTTGGTAATGACCTCCAAGTAGGATTATTGAGAAAGGGTAAGGTTACCACTACGTGATGAAATCCTGGTTGAGATTTGTCTCAAGTTTATTTTGATATATTGATTGATTATGTGGTTTAGTAAAGTGTGTGATAACAAGAGTGAAACTATGATCAATTACTTTGATTTTAATTTACTAAATGAACTAAAATAATTAAAAAATAAATGAGTGTAAGGTTTACTTTCAACCCAAAATAAATTTTGAATTTTGTTGGATGAGAAAAAAAATAAAGGGTCACCTAGATGATGTTAGGGTCCCACCGAGTGTGCCAAAATATTTCTCTTAATTTCTAATCATTTCTTAATTTTTGAATAAGATAAAAAAACAAGTAATAATGGTGTGATAGAAATACCTAGTTGGTGATGTGCGCGTAATCTAGACAAAGATGGAGAACTCCTCTTTGTCTTAGAAGGAATAACCTACAAATAAGAAAGCACTAACAAAGGGGTTGTTAGCAAGATAGTTAGTGGAATACCTAGCATGAGCTAGATCTAAGAAGTGTAAGCTTATTAGGAGGCTATCAATCCAATCTTAATAAAAATTAAGTTAAAAGAGATAAATGTAAGGTACTTGCATAAAGAAAACGAAATTCAATATAAAAAGAAAGTAGAATGCTTGTTAAATTAAAATGACTAAATATAACAAAAGGGGCCAATACTCATGCTAAAGTGGGTGAAGTCAATTATAGAAAATTAGAAAAGGATCTGTGAATAGGTAAGAACATAGAAAGTTAAGTTTGGTTGGGATTAAGGGGCTAAAAATAACTTTCTATTATTTTTTACCATAGTGACCATCGACAGTTGGGTTAACCATCGATAATTAATCTGACCATTGGTGGTTGGGTAACCGTTGGTATTTAGAGGTGACCATCAGTGATTGTGCTAACCATTAGCAATTGCCTATGGATTTTTGAATGTTTTTTTAAAAAAGTTGTAGAATAGGTGAATGGTCTGATAACAATTCTGTTAAGGATCTAGAAGTTGGGAAACAAAGTTAAAATAGGTCTGATTAGGTTAGGGGTTAGAAATCTAATGAAAAAAATAACAAGTACAATATACATATATCTTACTCTATCACTGATAGTTGAAGGCTAGGGCAATTTTGCTAGAGTAACAGTACTTTGGCCTCAAAAGCAAATTTGGTAGAATTTTAGGTCTCTTTTGCTATTGTTGAGTTTTTGAAGGAAGACTGGATGCTAGAAAGTTTGAATACCTATATGAAAGAATGCTTGTGATGATCATGGATCCATTTCACCTCCTACTTCCCTCCTTTTATAGGTAAATAGAGATGGAGGATAGAAGGTTCCCTAGAGGGTGACGTTATTGATTTTGATGCTTGGGAGTTTGTTAGCACCACATAAGGCAATCATATTTAATTTTGCCTCATTATCTTTCACATAGTTGGTGATGTGTTAAGAAGGTGAGGACTTGACCATTGATGGTCAGGCTAACCATCAATGATTAAGCTAACTATCGATGGTCGAGTGTTCGAAGGAAAAGGGTCAAGATAAGTTAAAAGGAGTGGTAAGTTATTGAGTTTAGATAACTACGTAGCTAACTAGACCCAAGGTTTAATAAGTTATTTAGTGGATAGAGAAGGGTTAGGTTGTTCCTAGGGGGCTCCAAGGAATTTCAACACCTAGAACAGTTTTCTAGTGTCTACACCATGCTCAAACATAACTTGTGTCAGACTCATAACTACCCTAGGGGTGTCCATATATACATTATGATGCAAAATTTTAAGAATAGAGGCATGTGATATTATCTTTCTATTTCTCTGAGTTTGGTTATGATAGTTTTGGTCTCACTTGGCACCAAGTCTATCAAATGAAGACCCACCTCCCTTACCTTGGGAGGTCTTCATGTCAAAATAGTTTATAATTTCTTATAACACAAAACTCATAATATAATTTTCTTAAAAATCATAACATAACCTCATTATTATTATATGGAGGCTTATCAAACACCATCCACCACCTATCCTACAAGTTATTTTTCATCTCCTCATGAACACACCAATTAATACTAATATGTTTATATTTCGTCAGTGGAGGTTGGTTGGTTCTAGGCTTAACAAACAAAGTACACATAGCTTCTTTTGTTTTTTATTAACATCTTCATATATAATTTTTTTAGAATAAAATTGTTTCATGGCCTCTCTTCAATGCAATATTGCATCAAGTTGTGAAATTACATTTCCCACTTCATTAAAAATGGTCTCTAATGTATTGGCAAGTGAAAAGTGTGCAATATTAGCTAAGGAGTGACATAAACCATTGATGATTATTTGTAATTATTGACATTTTGAATTGTATTATTCATATAATTTAACTTCTTGTGCAAAATCAAACTATTCGATTTTTTTTCTAACATTTTCTTCATGCAATGGATCCATCATTCAATTGTTTATGTACATTTAAATAGAAATACATTTTTTTTAATGAAATGCAAGAGAATTTAATGAAAACATAAACTCAAAACTCTACTTTCATAAATAAATATAAATACAAATGGAAAAACTAAAATTTAAAAATCAACATACCTGTGCTAGCAACCCAAATGTTGAATGTTATTGGCAGGATGCAAATCCAAAGCATGCATGTGGATCTACAATAAAAATGTGAAGGTAAAAAAGGTAAAAATGTCCATGGGTTTGAGATACAAATAGAAAATGAAATGAAAAAACATAAGGGCATACACCTTTTATTTTTTGCAAAGGATGTACGTCATTTGTAAAACGCATACACCCTTTGTTATAAAAATATAAAATTGGGGGAATGTCATAGTTTTTCCCCCCCAACTTTGTGCATTGACCCAATTACCAAATACAATTCATGTAGATCTCAATGTGCTCTATGTGTTAATTCTCCACTGGGTTTTAATAAATTTGGATATCAATTCTATTATCAAACCAAAGGGTAGTGGGTAGGGTCTATGGAAATACAAATTTTGAAAATAAGCATCAAATCCAAACTATCTCATGGCCAACAATGATGGGTCCAATATTCTCAAATTTCATAGAAACAAAGTAATATTAGTATTATTTTTGCAAGACCAAGTCACATGACCTTCCCCAAGATGATATATGTATCATGCAGTTGACTTGTGATTATTTATTACAAATTTTAGATAGGCTCCATAATCACGTTAGCTACTATAAGATGAACACCCATAATAACTGAATAACCAATCTATGAAATCTTAAAATTAAAGTAAAACAAATTTATTCAAGTAGTATGGATACCTATTTTAATTAATAACATTGGAATAATTATGTCATTATAACAATAATGCTCATCCATCATATACTTCACCTACTAGCCATTTATGTTCTTATATATATGAGAGAGAAGGTTAGGTTAGGGTTTGGGCTTTGGAGAGTTTTTAAAAAATGAATAGGATAAAATTATTATCAAAATCCAATAAAGTATTTACTTAATTGGTAATTTTATATAATAATATATTATGGGTAAGTGTGCACCAATTAGTGCCTATCTATGACTTATAAATTAAAAAATGCATATTAAAACTATAAAATAGTGTATGATTAATTAAATACACTAACATGTCCCTTAAGATGTACTTTGATGAAGGTAAGGACCGAAGAATAAATGGAATATTATCCTTTTATGACACCTTCCTTCACTCCCATAAAATGCTTAAGATGAAAAAATCAAGGTTTAAGTAAGGGTTTCATGAAGATGTCTGCAACCTGGTCATTTATTCATCTTAATTTAAGATCAACAACCTTATCCTGTATCAATTTATGAATAAAATTCATGTGGATATTAATGTTTTTTGTGCATTATCTATCCACTTAGTCATGATAAATGTGGATAACACTCTTATTATCACACCAAATTAGAGTGTGTTGGATCTGTGGAAATCTAAATTCATAAAGTAAGGATTGAATCCAAACTGACTCACAATAACAATAACTCAACTATACTCAAATTCCATAATATAAAAATAAATAATAATCTCATTTTTCCAAGACTAATACATCTAATATACCCCAAGGTGATAGATGTATCCTTTGTTTTACTTGTAATAATAAATATCTTCTATCCAATAATTTTCTGTATAGCCAAGAACTATTATGTTTCCACTAAAGTGTAACCATAAATTGAGTATTTTTCATAATCCTTGTACTAAATCCCATAGTTATTAGTACAATTAAGATACCTTAGAATGTGTCTTAAAACTTTCTAATGGATTTCATGGGGGTCTTGAAAGTAGTGTGATACCAAGTTCCTAACAAATGAAAGATCATGATGATTATGAGTCAGGTATAGAAGAATTCCCACCAATTTCCTATAAAGTGTACCATAAATAAAAATATAAGAACACTTATCAAAGACATTGAATACATATTGATAAGGATTCCATGTGGGCTTATAGTCTTTCATGTTGAAGTGGTTGAGTATGTCTTGAGCATACTCGAATTGATTAACAAATATTCATTTCTTGAACTATGAAATATAAAGACCAAGTAAAAAATGTAATAAGCCTATGTCAATCATCTCAAAATAATTCATTATCTGATATTTAAAATCATGAATATTCTTGGTGTAAATACCTATGATGATTAAATCATCGACATAGAGGACCAAAATCAAGATTTCTTACCAACTTTCTTAGTGTATATTATGAGGTCGAAAGGACTCTGTGTATATCCATAGTTAATTAAATGTGTGTTAATATTTTCATACCAATCTCAAGAATATTGTTTCAAACCATACAAATAATTTTTCAATCTACACAAAAAGCTATGTTTATCACTTCTTATGGACCTAAAAGGTTGGGACATAAATTTATTCTTGTAAGTCTCCATGTAAAAAGGAAATTTCGACATTCATTCAATGGATTTACCTTCTTATGTTGTATCTAAGGAGAGTATTAACCTGGTGTAATTCATCTTAGAAAATGGAGTAAATTTTTCATGGTAATCAACACCTTCAACTTATTATAAATATTTTTCTACAAGTTTGGATTTATATCTATCAATGGACCCATTTGTTATGCATACTTAATGTGGTACACCCACTTTCACCTCACTAGTTTTATTCATTTTGGAAGTGGATCCAATTTCAAATTTTGTTCATATTTAGTGAAATAATATATTCTATCATAGATACTTTCCATTTAAGATGTGTATAAGCTTTATGTAAGTTTTTGGATCTTGTGGCATTGCCAATTATGCCAAATGTGGAACACCATATAGATGTGATCTAATCAAGATTAGATCTATTATATCTCCTACCATGGAACCAACCTCATAGAAAATAATGTGAACCCATTTTGGTAGGTGTTATGTTCATTGTGTAGGTGTATTATGAATGTTTTCTAGCATTGGTGGAGTTTCTAGTTGTTTCCCATATGGATCATCATATGAACTATAGTAACTCTCATGATGGGAGTCATCTAAATAGTCTTTTTATTGATAAGAGACTTTAGAAGTTGTGTCCAATTGAAAAAATGTAATGAATGAGTAGGAAGAGATGTTGGCATGAAATCTTGGAATTTTTTAGAAAATAACACATCTCGTTGGTAAATCACTTCAGTGGTGCTAGAAAAAAGAAGACAATATGCCTTCACATCTTCACAATATCTAGAAAATATACAAGGACATCCATTCTTTTCCATTGATTTTAATTTTTCATCTGGAATGTGCTCCCATTCACTACATATATAAACTCATAAATCAAAAACATCTAGCTTTACATCAAATCATTTTCCTTTAGGAGTCATATTTTACACTACAAAGTGGGGAGTGTGATTTTGGATGTAAGTTGCACGTTGAATTTCCTCAAACTAATATTATAGATGCAAGTATTTTGAATATACCATAAACATAGCCATTTCCTTTAGTGTGAAATTTTTGCACTCAGATACACCATTTTGTTGAGGGATTTAGGGTATAATATTCTAAATTTAAACTCCCACCTATTCACAAAAGCTAAGCATGCGATTATTGGAAAAGTATCCTTCATTGTCTATTTTGAGATGTTGGATTTTTCTATCTAATAGGTTTTAAACAAGGTATTTAAATTTTTTTAAGTGATCAGAGACTTCACTTTTATTTTTAAAATAGTAGAACCAAGTTCTATGAGATAAATCATCAATGAATTTAAGCACATCTTTTGTTTCTAGAAAGAAACATTGGGAAAAGGCATAAGATCATTATGAACCAATTATAATTTTTAACTTACCCTCAATGATTTTTCATTAGGAAATGGATCCCTATGTTGTTTTCCAAGTGCAAAAATTGAAAAAATACCATATTTGAATTAAACTTATGGTATACCAATAATAATGTGGTACATATTGAGGTCCTGTAATGAGCGATAGTTGAGATGACCAAAATGTTCATGCCAAATTTTACTCAAGTCATTATCATGTTCAATCGTGACTTTTAAAAGTTGAGTTAACATAAAGTTTTTAAATTTTTATAATCATGTTGGATGATCAACCTTCCAATGGCTACAATAGAGGATTGGTCTTTGATATTTATGATGGCATTATTGGTAGGTGTAAACTCAATGATTTTTTTCACTTGAATGTGTGATATAATATGTGGAGAGGAGGGTTTAAAACAATTATAGAACATGGAGAACCTTTTTGAATATGTCATTCTCCATCTCAAATGTCCCTTCACCCTTAAAAACTAGAAGACTAGAGTCTCCCACAAAAATATTATTTGTGCAACATTGATCAAGATTTTCAAGTAGTGAGCTATCATGTACCATATGTTGAGAGGTTCTTGAATTCATAATCCATTCATAAATGGGTGATCCTATTGTTATTAAAGTGTTTCCTTTGTCTTGGTATATGGTAAGTACATTTTTTCATCTCTACTTTTAAGTATGTCATTTTATTGAAACATTGATGTTCATCATGGCCTAGTTTCTTACACCAATTAAAACACTCTTGGTTGAGTTTGGAATTTAATTTACCTATGACTTTGTTTTTACTTGGGGATGGATTTTACTAAGCCATTGGATTTACCTTAGGCTTAATATTTTCTTTCCATTTTTCTTGGCAAGGACCTAAACTTTACCAAAATTGAGTTGTGGCATTATGTTAGTATCATTGGCCACTAATGCATATTTCTTAGTACCTTCATGTAAAATTTCCCCAATAAAAATTAGCTTTTCATGTTCTCTCTAAATTTTCTCTCATAATTTGTCAAAATTTGGTGCTACATATGCATATCCTATATATTATTGATGTGTGTAGTAGTTTGAAACAAAAACTAAGTAAGGAGTAACCAATTTAGACAAAACAAACATAATGCATTTTTTTATTATTATTGGTTTCACTAATGACAACAAGTAGATTCCTCAAACACTTGACTTGAGTGGAAAAGTCCTCAATGTGAGGATTAGTGTTTAAACTAAGATTAGTGAGTGTTTTTTCTAGTTGTTATACCCTCTTCTTACTATGATCTCTAAAAATATCCTCCAATGTAGTTAAAATTTTTATAAGGTTTCATGACACCCTAAAAATGAAACTTCAATTAAAGGAATCCTAACTAAGGATACATATATCTTCGTTAAAATGTGTTTTAATTTTTTTCAATTTTCTGAGATCTAAAGGTGAAGCTATTTATTCAATACAATGTGATAGTCCATTTCTAAGGAGCACATCAATAATATATCCTTTCAAGATAAATTATTTGGAACCTGAGAGGGTTGTCGTTTTCTCCACCATGTTAGCACAAAAACTTGAGGGAAATATACCCCAAAAAATGTATGTGAAAAAATTAAAATAAAAAATGTTTCTAAAAATACATGTTAAAATGATTGTCTCAATGATTAACTCACAATAGTAAAATTAGCCTATGGGAGAAAAAAATTCAAAAAATCATTTTTGGAACTATAGGTAGAAAGATAATTATATGTATTTTTTAGGACTAGTTAAAGTTATTGTCTCAATAATAAAATCACAATGGCATAGTCACCCTATGACTTAAAAAAATTACTCTTTTTTCTTTTCATGATTCACATAGAACTCATCTTTGACCTTCCCACATGGGTCAACAAAATATTAATAAACCCTTTATTCCACAAAGAATGCCCTCTTCTTTTCCCTTTCACTATTATTTTCTGAAATTAAATATGGATGAATAATATTTTAACTAAAGCTAAATAGAGAATATTAAAATAATGCAGATCTACTAAATATAACCAAACATATTTTGAGAAATATTAGGTTTAGGTGTGTTTTATCTGTAGGATATTAGATATGAATCCATGGTCATGTATACTTAGCAAGCCCAAAGGGAACTAACTACAGAGGCTTCCACCATCTTGTAGCTATAATATATCATTTATAATATACACCAAGAGTAACGTCTTGAGGATAACTGCTTATCATCAGACCTCATAATTAAAAGGTTAAGAGGTTTCCTATTTATAAAATTTAAAAACCTAGGCACTTCCTATATATCATGAGGTACATAAAAATTAATATTTATATATATAGTTATTTTCTAATAGATTGAGTATTATGGTAATACCTATCACACCATGGATCAAATAAAACTAATTACTACTTTACCTAGAACAATAGCTCATGTGAGTTTTAGAAATATCAAAACATAATTCTAACCTAAGAGATTTCCATAAAATAAAATTTATTCAACCCTTAGTACCACACTAAATAGATAGAGTATAAGCATGAATGCTTACAACCCTCTCCAAACCTCTTGTTAGTAAGTTGAGAAGACCCATGTGAAGATGGTCTATAATCTTGGAAAAATATTTCATGACCTTATATAGGATATAAATGAGGTTGACAAGACTATTGTGATAGTCTTCAAATAAGGACTAGGTATTGGATGAATAGATAGACTTGTCCTCATTGCCTCCCATTGGATCAAACAAGTTTAGAAAGGAAGGTGCAGATTCTAATGATAAAGATCAAAGTGTGGGTATGTCTAATAGTAAGTCTCATTATCACCAATATGAGATATGTATTGCAAGAACCAAGAATGACACAGAAAGATTCCAAGCAGGTCAAGTAGGCCATGTGTCAAGATAATAAATTTTAATTCCTCTAACCAAGAAAAGGAAGTTTCAAGAGAGGAAATATGAGTAATAGGAGGTAAAGAGACACTTATACACCACTTATCATGAGGACATCATCAATCCAATAAAACACATGTTTAAGATAAATAATAGATTTATTTCCTCACCTTCTCTTGGCATTGTAACTAGTTTCATTATAGATAATAGTCATGATGGGCTTTCTACACGTTTATCCTCTCTCTTCCTTACTCATTATTCTATAAATAATCCTAAAAATGACATTATAAAATATCCTCCAAGTTATTATGCACAAAATCTTACTAAAATTGATACTTCTTGTTGCTTTTGAAGTAAATGCAAACTAATTTTCTCTTTTTCATCTCACATCTATTGTGTTCATGATGAATTGTTGATGAATGATAGTTCTGATGTTAAATATCCTTTCTTTTTTCCTCTTCATTATTACATATTTATGAGTAATTTATCTTATTTTAGGTCATATGTTTATGCAAATGTTAAGTATATAAAGCCTTCATTAGTGCCTCATTCTAGGCCTCTAAATTGCACCTCTTAGTTAATGTATTAGCTACAACCTCCATATTAAAATACTTATGATAGAAAACTTTTGAATTTGTGTGATTATATCTAGCCTTGTCCTAGATTTTATATCAACTCATATGCCATAAGAGTAGACCTTTTTGGTGCATCACCCCATTTTCTTTTTTCTTTCAAATTTCTCTTTCCCTTTTCATTATCATTTGAGTAGTTGTAGTTCTAGTTTGGGTGTAGCATCAAGGGTTCCATCCCTTTATGGAGATTCACTCCATATTTTAGGCCAACCATAGTCTATAAGTGTTTCCAATGTGTCAATTGGGTGAGGAGACCCAAAACACCTCTTTAAAGGGTGTAACTCAAAGTGATAACAATTTTTGGCATGTTTGGTTGGACAAGAATTTTATATACTATGGAATTTTTGGTGTTTTTATTTGGCATATCAGCCTTTTAAGGCATTTACATAAATTCCAATGGTAACTCTAAATTATCTACATCTAGTTTAAATAGTCCAAGTGCCTAGAGATCATCAATTGGTATGTATTCTAATCCTTCATTTTATGAAAATGTATCCTTTATACCTTCATATCATTCATATCAAACTCAAAGCATTTATGGCTTCACCTCAAGTAGACCTAAACTTGTAGGATACCATTATTCCCATGACATTACCCCCATCCCACCCATGATCATGATTTTAATCATCCTTGGCAAAGCCATGATCCTTATAACTAGCTTGAAAAGGATTTCAAGGAGATAAATCTTGACTTTAAGAGACAATGTGTGAGAATGATATGGAAATGGAATATAATAGACACCAAGAGGAACTTGTGTATTAAGATTATATCCACCATCAAGAAGTAGAGTCATGAAAGAGGTATAATGATGTTACAAAAGATCAAGTTCAATAGTTACCCATGAGAGTACAATAAATTGAACTTGAACCTCAATTGCTTCCTCTTATCCCTAGTTTTAAATAAGGTTCTTCAAATGAGCCTACTTGTTTCAAAATCCCAATATTTAAGAATAATAATCTTATGAAAGATCCCATGCTTGTGAAAAATCCACCCATTATTCATCAAAAGCCATAAAATTTTACCCATAGCAACCTTATTGGACCACTCTTTGCACACCAATCTAAAATTAGCATGAAGAAAAGGTGGTAGAGGCCAAACCAATAAAATTTCCATGTTTCAAAAATCCTTAATCCACCTCTCTAGTTAGATTTGTTCATGAAGATCAAGGCATATCATAAATCTATGTGTTGATTGATTAGTGAAAATAGAATAATGGAGCATCCCTAGCACAAGTTTCTTTTCCTCCTCTCTAAGAACTCTTGAAAGAAACTATCACTTCCAAACCTCAAAGTATTAGGAATGTCTCTTTAACCTCAAATCCAACTCAAGAGCAGCCCATAATTCACTATATTCATATTTTACTAATTTGAAATTCTTTCCCTCCCACCATATCCGTTTTTGAAGCAAGACCAGTTATATGAAAGGTAAGTGAAGATAATCTAGTGGAAGGACTGTTTCAAGTGATTGTGATGAGGAGTTCATATTTGGAATTCCTAATTATCTCATTAGATCAAAATTAGGATAAAAATAATAAAGTCAACCTTTTTGGCATATTTTTGATGAAGAAGAGTCAAAGTTTGAAGCAAGAGACATCAAATCATATGGCTAAGAGGAGATTACTCAAATAAATTACTATTTTCATGAGGAATTTCACATTGTTTTATACCTAATGGAGCATAGTAAACACAATGACAATGCTAATATTGAAGAAGAAGTTACCAACTTGTTTGAGGAACTACCACTCAATGTGATGGAGGAATACCTTGAGAATGAATAGAACATACAAGAGGAGATGTGTTTTAAGAACAACTCCCTGATAAATTTGACATCATTTTGCAAGAACAATCACAAGAAGGAAACATTATTCATTATGAATTTATTGTACTAGCTAAAAATATTCCTAATGGCTCATTTGATTAAGCCAATGATTGGTTTGAGTTTCAAGAACACAGTGAATAAGGTGAAAACTTTAGTTCTTTCTACATACTTGATGAGAACACCTACATAATAACCCCCATAAAGCCAAAATAAAGTATAAATGATCCAAAAACAAGTGAAAGGCAACTGAAAGACTTATTTGAGGTCCTAGAAGTAAGTTATATGCCTTTTCAAGGAGACTATAATCTAGATAAGGCTAAAAAGGGCAGTCTTTTGACCATGTCATCTCAAGAGTCTAGTTAACTTGATATTTTTTTTTGATGTTTTAAAAATTGGTTATCAACTCCTTGATTAGTTTTTAAACCATGAAAAATATGACACCCTCCCTCCAAGTGACCAAATGGAATACCCCAATAAGAGTGGTAGCAATACATTTATATCATTCAAGATATTGAGACTATTTTTAGGCCTACATCTCCTTGTGAAGATGTTGGTTGTCAATATTGGATAACATGCTCAAGAATAAGTTGATCAAAGCATATATCAAGAGGACCTTGATGAAGATAGGGGTAGTATTTGGAGCTCCTTGAAGACCTTGAAAAAAATATGTCAATTGAAAAGAAAAATGACATCTCTCAAAATGTCATGGTAGGCCAAGAACAATGTTCAAGGGAGTCAGTAGAGGTTGAAGTTGTAGTTTTTCCTACAAATTAGAATATGACCACATTGGAGAGCCTTCTCAATGATTAAGATCACCATGAGGTGGACATTAAACCATAAGAGAAGTTTATTTATATAAGACACGTTTACTTCAGTGGATCCATTTGAAAATAAAACAAGGAGGTTATCAATCAAGAAAATATTTGATCCAATAAGAATAACATCTAAGTAGCATTTTTTTCTTCATCTCTATCAACCACATGGAGAAGACCTGAGAGGTTTTTCTTTGGATCCAGTGGAATGGAGTTATTTTGAGCCTTGTATATAGTAATTTAGTCTTTTTTTCTCTCTAAGTTCTTATAGCACATGTTTTCCTAGTTATTTGTTGTTTCTCTTTTCCCTAAGTGCCTTATAACATAGGTGTGTTGTTTCTTATTTGTTGTGTGTTTGGGATGGTACTATCAGTGGTCTCAACTTGTTCTAAAATCTCGTAGTCAATTTTAAAGTCATAAATAGGGTTTGTTTATTGAGTGATTGGTGACTCCATATCCTAATGGACTAATAAGGCTATTGATCCAATTATTTAGTAGGCTAACCAACCCCTGTGAGTCACCAAAAACTGTTGACATTTTGGTCTCCTAAGCAAAAAATTAACCTATACCATCCAAAACCTAACCATTGCATTGATTTCCATTTAAAAATAAGTATTTTGAAATTTATTTTATAAAATGTTAAGGTAAATTTGAAAATATTAAAGTTAGTTTGTGAAATTCAAGGTATAAGTGATGCATGGTGAAAACAATGATGTGGTGATCATCCAAGATAGCATGGTGTTCCATAGTGGATAGTGGACTATGAGATAAGCTAGTGAGATAAGAATTTTTTGTCTTCACAAGAATTTTGAGGAGTTTAAGGTAATTTTGGAGATATTAAATTTTCATTTGTCTTGTTATATTGCTTGTTACAATGTTACAATATTACCCCATGAGGAGACATAAAGTGTGAAGGTAAAATATCATGCATAGAGGTTAAAGAGGTATTTTTAGGGCCATTTGACATTTTTAAGTAGAATATTATATCTCTTTTTCCCATACTCTTGATCAAGGTGTAAAAATACTTCTTTTCCAACATATAACTCACTTTTGAAACCTTTTTTTTTCATTGTTTCAACTCCAAATATAACATAATAATAGGAAAGGAGACAAAATATATTCTTGGATGTTACCATAAACATTACCATAGTAAATAATAGGTCAATTTGATGTATTTTACATAGATATAGTATCTATAGTATGGTATTGTTCCCAATGGACAATTTTCAAGGTAAGAAAAGGCATTTTTGGAGAGATTTACAGGTTTTCATAGTGAATCAGAACATGTCAAAATAAGAGAACAATGGTAAAAAGTGATATAAATTATCCAAAACATCATACAGCCTCCTTAAGCTCAAAATATTTCTTAGATATAAGATATGGGTCTAAAACATGGCAAAATTCACTCAAAACCTCCATTGAGTCGTTGACAAGGCAAGAAGAGTCATTTTGATGTGGTTATTTCATGAAGGAGGAGAGGAATTAGGCCAAATACCATTAGGGGATGTTGAATACCCATATAAACTTAAAATCCATGGCAATATTTTTGATATTAAAGGGCATATCTTTATGAACCATACTTAAGAATTTTGCAACCTCTAAAACCCTAAGGCCTCAGTTGTATCTTGTTGAATGTGGTTGGGAGATATTTGATGAAAATATAATTAAATTTAATGGATACTATATGTCTTGATAAACTATTACATGGTATTTCCAAGAAAACATCCAATGCAAAGAGGAGTGAAATGTATAGGTACATATTTGTAGGGTTGAGAAAATACAAATTTTTGAGTTATTTGATGCTACTAAGGGGTTTTGGGCTCATAAATAGGGTAAATAACATGGTAATAATATTTAAAAATCCCTCACATCCCATTCCAAGTGACCCCAATATTTCACTCACTTATTAAGTGTTTTTCTAGTACTTGTTCAAGCACACAAGCCTAAATGAGAGAAAAACAATCTTATAAGAAAGTAAATTTGTTGTTTGACAAGTAATCTACCTAAGGTAGAGATTGAAAAACTCATGGGAAGTGTATGATACACTTATATAATCATCCAAAAAATATTAGACACTCATGATCATCTTTGATAGGAAGATTGTAGGTAGTAGGCCATTAAGGACATTGGTTTAGTGCTCTTGGATAGGGTTTCAAGTATGAAGAGAGAAGTAATAGACTTGAAATAAAAAATGAGGTATAAAATACATTATTTATATTCTTAACCTAATTAATCTAATTTAAAACTTATTCTAAACATGAATTAAAAAAAAATGACAAGAGAATAATGTAATCATACATGCATAGATAGACTATGTCAAGTCTACAGGCAGAATTACAGGATTCTTGGCAATTTTTATATGTTTTTTCCTTGGAAATTTTTTCAAACAAGTCATAAAAACTTTATATTTATCTCAATATCATTAAATTTTGTAATAATTATGGGATTCAAATCCAATAATAGGTTTCCAATGGGTTTCAAGCTTGAAATATGCACATACAATCCTACACATAGAAACATGAAAGAGAGATTGCCTTTGTTTGATTGACTTAAGGTTTGGAGTTTAATATTTATTATTAATTACCATGTATAAATATTAAATAATTATTTTATAGGAGGAGAGGAGAATAAATCATCAAGAATGAACCATTAGGGCTAAAATAGTCTTCTTGCATATAAACCCCAACTATGGGTTAAAATAAGTTTTAAGACTTTTGAAGGTGTCATATGATTAGATAAGAGTTTAAATACATTATAGAACATATATGGGACCTAGGAGAATCATTTTTTTTTTAAAAAAGGGAATTTTAAATGCACACTATAGGCCTATAAGCTCATGAAGGTCAACTTTTTTATGTGAGAAGTCAACTAAGAATATACATGGGACAAAATTAAATTAAGGGATATTTATAGGTCCTATTCACTCCAATTTCATGGAATTTTTAAATCAATCAAATGGTTTTTCTTTATTAATTATTGTTAAGAAGATAAACTGATATAAACCCACCTTTTATTTCCTTAGAGAGCTCGATGGCTATGTAAGTTTCCAAATGGACTCAAATGTGCATGAAATGTCTTGAAAAAACCTTTATAACATTTTAAATCCTTATTATCACCTTTTATATCCATAATATTAGGACATGTGGAATGAAAGCATAAGGAAATAACCTAAAACTACACTTTTAAGGCCTAATTTCATGTTTTTGGCTATGTGGATTCTTATTAACCATGTAAAGAAGCTTTTGTATATTTGGAATAGGTCTAATGACCTTATAAAATCCATTCCATATACTTTAAAGGTTCCAATATAAGGTTTCAATAAAATAATGGGTTAAGATGAAGACTTTTCCTTGTTTCTAAGCAAGAATGAGGTTGTAGACCTTCTCAATCTCAAAAATGGCAATAATAACTTTACAACACCCATATAGCCATCGAATGGCACCCTTGGAGGATTTTAAAAGTCATGAAAAAATAAATTTTAATGGCTATAATCAAAATGGAAGGGCTTATTCAGTGGAGGTTCACTAGTCATGTTGTTGAAGACATTCAAATAAGCATATAGACTTTGTCAACTCTTCAAGACTACCACAAGTTGAACATGATCTTGGAGACTCCTAAGAATTATTAAAACACCTAAAACATCAATGTTGAAATCATGAAACATGGACAAGGTCTCCATATAGTCCTCAAAGCTATATGGATCTTTTATAGATTGAATTCTTGCAAGCCTCTCCAAACCTCTTGTTAGTAAGTTGTGAAGACCCATGTGAAGATGGTATATAATATTGTATATAGATCACATGACCTTTTATATGATATACATGAGTTTTGGAAGAGTATGTTGATAGTCTTCAAAAAATGACTAGGTCTTGGATGAAGAGATAGATGTGTCCTCATTACCTCCCATTGGATAAAAAAGCTTAGACAAGAAGGTGTAAATTCTAATGATAGATATCAAAGTGTGAAGATGTATAACCTTAAGTATAATTCTCACTAATATTGGAGATGAATTGAAAGAACAAATAATGGCATATAAATATGCCAAGGAGGTCAAGTAGGCAATGTGTCAAGATAACAACTTGTATCTTCTCTAACCAAAAAGGGTAGTTTCAAGAGAGGACATAATAGTCATAGGATATGAAGAGCCACTTCTATGCCTCCTCTCATGAGTACATCATCAAGCAAATCCAAAACATGTTGAATATTAATAATAGATTTGTTTCTTCACCTTCTCTTGGTATTGTAACTTGTTTCATGATAGATGAAAATCATAATGGACTTCCTACACGTCTATCCTCTCTCTTTTTTCTTCATTATTCTATAAATACTCCTAAAAAGGACATTGTAAAGGATCCTCCAAGTTAGTATGTTGAAGCCCTGATAAAATTGATAATTTTTTTTACTTTTGAAGTAAATTGAAAAATGATTTTTCCTTATACATCTCTTGTGTTCATGGTGGATTGTTGATGAATGATAGTGTTGATGTTTAATTTCCTTGTGTTTATCCTCTTCATTCCTGCCTATTTATTATGAATTTATCTTCTTACTAGTCATATGGTTTGTATCAAGTGGTTATGTGAATGTTAATTGTGTAAAACCTTCATTAGTGCCTCATTTTATGCCTCTTGATTATCCCTCTTAGTTGATGTATCAACTACAACCTCCATATTGAAATACTTATGCTAGAGATCTGTTGAAGTTGTGTGATTATATTCAACCTTGTCCTAGATTTTTTATCAACTCATATACCATAGGAAGAGACCCATAATTTGATGCATCACCCCATTTTATACTTAATTTCATCTTTCTCTTTCCCTTTTCATTTGCATTTGAGTAGTTGTAGTGTTAGTTTAGGTGTAGCATCAAGGGAGCCAACCCTCTCTAGAGATTCACTCCATATTTGAGGCAACCCACAACCTAAGAGTGTTTTCATTATGTCAATTAGGTGAGAAGATCTGAAACACCTCCTCAAAGGGTGCAACTCAAAGTGACAACAACTATGACACTAACACTTCCTATAATTACATATTTATCATTACTCTTACATGATGTTATCTACCTACACTTACAACACTTGGAACATGTTAATTGCCTATATTTCTTACTATGGATCATCACATGCAAATTTTTACAGTAGTTTCATGTGTTTTATAAAAAAATAAATGGTATTATATATATACATTATCATTAGACATCATGCTTATAGCTCTATTATTTCAAGATGAGTGATTTTAGACACAATGTTTTTAATACCTCATCTCAAAATGGGATCATATAACAATGCATTTTCAAAATGGATTAGATTTGAGCAAAATATTGGATAAAAATAATTATTATAAGGTTGTATCAAAAAAATTAAGAAAACATTTTGGGAAAAAAATTTAAACAAAATTTTAACACTTTGTTTAGGGTAAATTATCTACTTCCTTAATCAACAAGTGGATTAGATTCTCAAAACCCCTAGATAAGTGGTGCCTATGTCTAACACTGATCATAAAAATATTAACCAAGATAATCATTAAAAAAAATGTATCTTTCAAGTTAAAGTAGAATTTGGTTCACATACAAATAATTGTATTCGTTCCTATGTTAAATATTCTAATTTCAATTTAATTTTAATTTCAGTTTTAATTTTTCAATTTATATACTCATAATGAGTTGATACAACATTGATTAATTGTTTGAAAATAGAGATTATTGAAAAGCATTAAATTTTTATAAAATGAAAAAGTGTGGATTGACACATGGAAAAGGTTAAGCCTACATTCCTTATGTAATTCGAGGTATGTGATTCAATTATGTATCAATTTTTTAACTCAAACATGCACTCACACACATGCATGTCAAAGTAGGGCATTGTGTAGACACCTAATTTTTTAAAAAGCCTTATTATTACAATGTTTTTAGTGTTATTTTGTGCATATGGATCACACATCCAAATTAGGGGCTTATTGATGTTTTTTGTTGTGTTTACATCTCTCTTCTTCTATTTTTGATCCTATGGTCTTATTTTCTTCTTTTTTTTTCATGTCCATTTTGTGACTACAAGTCTATTTTATCTATCTTTTCTTTATTTTTATTTTTCTCTTCTTCTAATATAGTCTTTAATCATGTAGACTATGTTTTCTTTTTCTTTTTTTGTTAAGAAAGGTAAAAACATTCCAAAAATCTAAGATCCTGAAGAGTTAGCAACAAGAACATCACACATGAAACTAAAAATAAATGAGATGAAAAACAAGGCAAATCAAATGATTATTCAAAATAAAACATGCTAGTACAATATAAAGGCCTTACATAAGTAGGCAAGGCAAAATAAAGAACTAGCCTAACTAAAAAAAGTGGGATAAATCCTCACATAGGATAAACTAGGAAAAATATAAAATACCCAGCTAATAAACTAGAAAACATGATAAATACATACTCTAACACCCCCCCCCCCAAGTGAAGTTAAGGGCTAACAATAGGAAAAAAAGAAATAGTGGCATATCCATAGTATGAGTCCCAACAACTAGGCCTGATAAGGTACTCATGTACAATATATATCCATGAGATGAAGAAGGAAGATGTCCTCATGAACAGCCCTCAAGGACAACTTTTAAAACCCCAAGCATACCACATAACTCAAGGAAATGAAGTGATGCAAAAGGCTTCGTGAAGATGTTTTCAACTTGTTACTAAGTTAGAATGTACTCCAAACTAAAAACATCATCCTAAATGTGCTAAAAAATTAAGTGCAAATGCACCTCAATATGTTTGGTCCATTAGTACTCAACTAGGTTATGGGATATGTGAATTTAACTTTGGTTATCACACCAAAATATAGTGGGTGAATCCTACATGAAGCTAAACTCTATCAATAACTAATGAAGCCAAAGAACATACTAACTCACTGTAACTATTGCCCTATACTCAGCCTCTATATATGGAAGTACAATATCTTGTTTCTTCTTGTACAATAAATCAATGAGTGAATAAATAAGACAAAATATGTATCTAGAAGTGGAAAACCTATCATCAAGAGAACCTACCCAATCTGAATCATTGTACGCAACCAACTAAGTAAAACACCTATTGTAGTTGTTGATCAAATTTTGATCTCAAGTCAAAATTGGTCACCCCCTCTAGATTAAATATTCATAAGGTTTTCAAAAAAATTTACATGGTATTTTCATGCCTTATATGGTCCCTAAAAGTCTTCATAAAACCTTATTAGCATTGTTTAATGTTACTTTGGAGAATTTAAGATAATGTCTTATTTTGGTCATATAGTGGTATAGACATGTCATGGAGAGATAAGGCTTGGTAAAGTGGTGTCATAGGTTTTTAAGAATTTATCAAATTCATTTTGTATCTTAATCACTTTGTCATAACATTTCACGATGTTTTGGACAATTTAAGGTTCATTTATGAACTTTAAGGTAGTGAAAATGAGGGAAAAGATGATTTTTGGTTAACATTCATGTATTTCAAAGATCCCAAAATTAAAAATCCATAAAACACACCTTATAAAGACCTTAAAGTAGTAAAAAACTACCACATCTGTCATAAAGTTAGATAAAGGTCAAAATATTGAGTTAACACTAAAGAACAAAGTTAAGAGACTTATACAGACTTGTTGGGATCACTTGTAGGTAATAGTAGTTTAAAAACATCATTTAAGCTTACTCACTTATAAATAATCATGTATTGATGTTTCAAGGTCAACATTTTTATAAATATCTCTCTTCTTCATTACTCTATCCACAAGCTCATTAAAAACATTTTCAGCTACATGGTATAGGTCGTATAGGTAGACTTGGGGGATAAGATTTTATCCATAGTTTTTTAACACTATGGTATTACAGTTTATATAATTATTTATTGTATTGGTCTCCTTATATTTATGAACAATCACTAAAGAGATAGATTTCTTTCTTGAGGCTTAAATCCCCACACGCTAAGTTTTATGCAAGTCCAGTGCAAGTGAGAACTCTTTAGCTACATAGAACCAATTTTAATGATTTATAAAAGGTATATATATCTATCATACACCTTAATTCACCATTTTGGCACATGTGGAATGTATTTTGGCAAAGAGAGTTGCTTTTGTGTATAATTTATAAGTAACTGTCAATATTTCTATTCTTTAGTGTTCTCTAGATGGTGTAAAGTATATAATTTATTCTTAATTTTCCTCTACCATCCTCATAATAAATTCAAGTCCCTTTGATTATATAAACATTTTGTACTAGTTTAAAAAGCGTCACACTTTCATTCACATTTTGGATTGTGTTCTATTGTGCCTACATAACAAGTTGATTTGGGTGGGTTTGAATATGTATTTCCAAATTGATTGAGAATTTTTATTTCTTATTATAATGTTTTTATGTAATTAAATCATTATATTTTATCCCTAACATCTATGTTTACACTTTTTAAATGCCTCTACATAGGGTTGCAGACCTGTAGGTCTATAACTGCAATAGAAATACAATGGTGTTAATGTTCAAAGTTGTAAATAAAATAATTATTATAATTTTAAGATGAAAAGGGTCATATATCAATGAATATTTCTAAATAATCTAAACTTACAGAAATTTGAATACAAGATAAACAAGCCTAATGCACCTACAAGACTGTGTAAGGAGATAATGAAGATAGAGGTGGTAAGATTCCTTGAAAATGCTATATTGGAATTTTAATGGAAATGATAAAGTGAACATAGTTAATTTTATATACTATAGGTGTCATATTGAAATTGAGAAATTTCAAACTCAAACTACATGCTCAGATAGTCACTTATAGTCATCTATATAGAAGAGTGCCTTGGACAATGATGTTGATGGAGTTTGGAGTTTTAGGGCATTCATAAGGGTTTTAAGATATCAACAAAAACATGATAGATCTATTGAGATGTTTAAATAATGATAATATAAGTCCATGAAAACCTAAGACATAGCTAGAACTTAAGATGCTTGCCTATAGGTAGACATATAGATTTAGGTTGCATTTCAAGCCTGTAAAAGGAAACCATGTGAATTGAAAGTGTTGTCTTAGTCTAAAAGTGACATGAGTAAGGTAGTATTAAATTCATGGAATATATCTCCTAGATAATTTGATTCCTTGAAGTAGATAAGGATGAAATTCAGACTCATACCACAAAAGCCTAATTGTTTTCAAACATTCATGGTATGAACTCAAGTTGCAAAATGAGCAAGTGAGTTTCAAGGTTTAAGAGAAGGGGAAGAGTATCTGAAAGGAGTTAGGGTTTGACTCAGAATATGATGAAATTTACTTTATCAATGAATACTAAAATTATCATGAGGAAGATGACTATAAATAGAGTCCTAGCACTATATACACGGTCAACAAGATCACATATAGGTCTACTTTGATAAGATTCTATTATCTTAGAGGGATAAAGTCTTATGTGGTATATGACAGGTAAAGATAGATAATTTAATATGGTTTATTGAATTAATGGGGTCTCATTTGAATTTTATAACTAATTACAAACACCAAAATCTTTCATACTCATGCCAAGGCAAGACATAAGACTACTCATTCTTGAGAAGAATTTTATTGCATGAAGAGGTTTAAGGATATATATGAGGAATGAGGGAGAAAAATATAATTAAGCATGACTGAATGGGATAACATAGTCCACCAAATCTTCAGACTCAAAAAAAAAGAGTGGAAGTCATGACAAACCCCATTTAGGCCTAATATGCCTAATTGAATGTATAGACCTATATGGGTAGCTAGTTAAGAGATAGATAGTTGAAGTGAATTTATAAATTTTATAAAACTAATGGAATGGTGATGGGTATAAATACACATCATATGCAATCCTATATCCATGACAGAGGAGAAAGGAGATCAAACATAGCCATGAAGGTTCATTGTTTTGCTTTGTTCATAAACCCTAGGCCTAAGTAAAAGAGAGTACATGAGACCTAATGGAGATATAATGGTTGGAGAACTATGGTTAAATTAAATAAGGTTTTCATTGACCTCCTTAAATTGATCAGAGTCATAAAAATTTAGAATTTACACCTATAGACCTCAATTCTCTCAACCCTTACAAAATGTCTACTATTAACTTGAGAAGCTATCTTCTTTTGCTAAGTATAGTAAAAAGACGTCACATGGGACCTTTGGATCATAAGGATAGTTATCTACCCTAATTTACTTAAAATTTGTGTAATTAGTTAGAGGATTAATGCTCTGATTTGTGTGAATAATCTCTTAGACCTTGAATCACTTTTAGGTTACCTAAGAGAGCCAAAATGATCCAATAAGAGATAAATGGATTTATATGCCTCTAGATGAATTGTATAAAATATAAAATGACATGAATAATTTATAAAACTCCCTTTAGCATCACCACAATCCATTGGTTTTTACTTATAGGTACAAAACTGTATAAAATAGGCCATAAATGATTATTTGTAGCTACTTGATATGTCCATACAACATTTCATAACTTCAAAATTGACATGGAGAATGGCAAGGAGGTAATATAACTGAATCACATGTTTATTTTGGTTTTTTCATGTGAGGGAAACCTATAGATTCAATTTTTAGTCTCTAGGTAGGGAGGCCTGATTAAGACCTAGTTAGGAGAGAGAAGAAGCAAAAAAGTACACTTACACTCACTCTCAAGATATTAAATTAAACATGAAGCTATAAGGACATATTGGGTCCTATAATATGAATTTATATTATTAGTAACATCCATAATTATCTCCACACAAGGAGGTTTTCATGATTTTATGGTTATAAGGAATTAGGCCTAATTAGAGATTTTGGTAGAGAACAAATTCTTGGGGATGGTTTGAGACTTCTAAATGGACTGTTTCAAGTTTCATAGGATTTTAATATTTCATCCATGAAGATGGGATGAGCTGAAGAATAATAATTTAAGTTTTGTCACTTGTAGGCAAAATTGGCCTAAAGAGATGAAGAGTCTTCTAGACACCTAGCAAGAAAAGGAAGTGATGTGTCAAAGAGAACCTAATGAGATCACTTGAAAGGTGTCAAGAGAAAATAAAATATTTAACTCAACCTAATATAATCATTAATAAGTCCACTTGTTATTCAAAAACCCAAAGCAAAGGGTAGTTTTGGATAGCTAGTCAAGGTGTCAAGCAAACATTCTAACTCATATGCCACTTAGAACAAGGGAGCATATTTAGAGGAGAAACACATGGAATTTAGGACATTTTGAGGTAGTTTCATAACTCCTATCTTTTTTTTAACTCATGAGACACTTTTCAACTATCTCTCTCATATGCCCTTTTATTTTTCTCTCTCATTTATGTTATATATTAATCCTTAATTAGATAAGTTTGTATCCTTCACCTGGGTATGGTGAATCCCTACCCATTTGCATCCTTTGATCAATGAATAATAGCCTAGTTTTACCTTCTCCATATACTATTTCAATGTGCATGTTAGACTAATTGATCTTGCTAAGTGATAGATTTACTTCCTTGGCATGTTGTCTTTGTTAGCATTCATATTTAGTTTGAAAGTCTTTTTGTAGGTATTTTGAAGTGTTCAAATGAAGTGTGTATGAGTTTAGTTAGTTTTATCTTCACTAGTGTCATGGCATTACCTCTTGAACTAGTCCTCATATCTCAAGCATAATTTATAAACCTCCATGAGAAATATTAATGTAGAAAGATAGATTTTGATTAGTGTCATGTGCAGGTTAGGATCTTGTTTGAAGTGTAATTGTAGTTCATTGGTAGTGATTAGTTAATATTTAGTGAATCACCTCATTGTTTTAGGTTTATTTCATGTTTCTCTCTCCCTTTTCATCCCAACAAGTTAGTATCATAGGTTATGAGCTTAAATAAACATATAAAGGGAGTTATCCCTATCAATTGGAGGTTTAACCCTATTATAGATAGCCCACAAGTCTAGGGGTAATCCCATTATTTCACTCAATTAGAGTAGGCTTGAACTACCTCTCCAAGGGTGAAAAATTTAGTGATAATAGTTTTAGCATGCTCAGTGGGACTAAGGTCCAATGTTGTGGAAGAATTATTGGTGTGTTCTACCTATCAGCCTTTGGAGGCATTCAACAAACACCAATGGTGACTCTAAATGTAATTAGCTAGTTCTATCAACCTAGGTACTTATTGTGAATAGAATTTGATAATATCATGTGTTTTTTTTTCACTCATAAAGTTTAGATGGTCCAATATGAATGGAACTTCTATTTTATACCTCATTATCAACCTTGTTATGACTCTAACTATGTGCCTTAATATCCTTATCAATCTTGTTACCCTTCTTATGAGTCATGTCAGTCCTATGGTCAACCTACTCCCCCTATACATGATAATGATGTTGTATATGTGTATCATATTGATTCAATCCAATATTCCACTTATCTTTCTCAAGAACTCCCTAATAAGTATTTTAACATTCCAATTTGGAATCAAGTGGTGAGGTCATGGAGTGGGAAAGGTGAAACAAGTATAGATTGGGGAGTTTAAGACATAGATTTTTGTGCCTAATCAAGCCATATTGTCCTCTCCCAAAGAACCTATAGCTGGTCTATCTTGGAAGTTTATCCAAGAGTATATTCAAAATAAGAATAAGATTCTGATTGAGAAAGATGGGGATGAATTTCTAGCTATTAAAGAGCCTAATTAAGGCTATGAGAAATATGAAGTTATTTTTGAAGAAAGTATCTCTTCCATTGCCCAACTTAACTTGTTATCTCTACAAGAGTTTCTTCAAGAATCCTCCATTCCCATGCCCATTCATGATCCATCCATCACACCGTATACTCCCTCTCCAATTCATGAACTTTCCCATCATCCTCCCACCACATCCCTTCTTGAATAAAAATATTTCTTATGGGAGATAAGTGAATAGGATCAAGCTATAATTGTAGTTGGAGATGATGAATCAAGTGTTTGTGATGAATATTTCACTATTGGTACCCCACTTAGTGAAGACAAACACAAATCAATCTTCTTGAGTAAAGAAAGAGAGAATCTAGATTAGTTTGTAGCTACCAATGAAGAGGTTGATTAAGACATGGAAGAGGAAGATTTTGAGAGGGACATCATATTGACTGAGTTTGGTGAGTCTTATGAGCATGATCAAGAGATTGACTTTGAAAAATCAATAGAGGCTAAAGTTTTTGCTAACTCCATAGACCAATATTATATGCGGTTGATGTTTAAGGATATTTACAATGAATTTGAGGCTCTTCAATATCATATACCCATACTAGATAGTTTTAAGATGTTCTTGAAGATGCCTTACTTCTTGAATAACAATATGATAATCTCCAAGGTACCATGTTTGAGGTTACTCTTATAAGTCAAGAAATTGTTATGTTTGAGACAATCACAAATGTCAAGAAAGAGTATGAGAAAGAGCTTGAACCATATGATGAATTAGCCTTCATAGGTGATTGGTTTGCAGCTACCATTGCTTCATTTGAGATCATGCTAAGAAGATTGGAAAACATGACGGAGATGAAGACATCAAGAGCAAGGCTCTAGAAGCAGCTTACCTCATATCATTTGGCATCACATGGAGCAATTATATTATTCTAAATTTCCCTTTAATCTAGGAGGAAGAAGGTTTTTTAGGTTAGTTTTATATAGTTAGTCTGCTTAGGTTGTTGTTGTGCTCCCCAAGTTTTTGGATAGCACATGTGTGAGTCTTATTTCTTTGTTTTGTGTCTTGTTGTCTTTATTTAGTGTTTTTTGAAGGTCAAATCAATTTGTTGTATCATGATCAAGGTTAGGTAAGGTCTGAAACTAAGTGAAAATGACTCCATTTCGTGAGGTAAGGACAAGGCTACTAGTATATTTAGTACTATAGGCATGCTACCCCTATGAATCACCAAATTATTGACTAAATTTTGACCTCAAGTCAAAATTGGTCACCCCTTCTAGGTTGAAATTTCATAAGGTTGTCAAAAACTTGTATGTGGTCTTGTCATGCCTTTTATGGTCCCTAAAATTCTTTATAAAACCTTATTAGCATTGTTTAAGGTTAGTTTGGAGAAGTTAAGGTAATGTCTTATTTTGATCATATAGTGGTTTGAATATATCATGGAGAGATAAGGCTTGGTCAAGTGGTGACATAGTTTTTTATGAGTTTATCAAATTAATTTTGTGTCTTAATCACTTTGTCATAATATTTCATGATGTTTTTGAGTGTTTAAGATTCATTTATGAACTTTAAGGTAGTGAAAATGAGGGAAAAAGTGATTTTTGGCTAACATTCATGTATGTAAAAGCTCCTCAATTTAAAAATATGTAAAAAACACCTTCAAAAGACCTTGGAGTAGTTACACAACTTCCACACCTATCATAAAGTCAAAAAAAGGTTAAAATCCTGAGTTTTAATGCCAAAGAAGGGAGTTAAGAGACTTATATAGACTTGTTGGTATTACTTGCAGGTAATAGTAGTTTTATAATGTCTTTTGAGATTATTCAAGCCATAAAAAATCATGGAGAGAAGTCTCAAGTTAAATAGTTTTATAAATCTCTCACTCTCCTCCATTGCTCCATTCACAAGCTCATGAAGGCCATTTTTAACTACATTCTACAGGCCGTATAGGTGGAGTTTTGGGATAATATTTTATAAAAAAATTGGGACCCATATGGGCTTCTAATTTTTGTCATTTTTCATTAGATTGAGCTCCTTAGCTTTTTGAACAATCGCTAAGGAGCTAGACTATTATTTTGAGGTTTAAATCCCCACATGCTAAGTTTTGTACAACTTCAGTGCAATTCTAAAATATTTGGCTTCATGGAACCAATTAAACTGAGTTCTAAGAGGTCTTTAGATGTATCATACACCTTAATTTACCATGTTGGCTCATGTGGAAGGTCTTTTGGTAAAGAGAGCTGCTCTTGTGCATAATTTGTAAGTGACTATCAATATTTCTATGCTTCAAGGTTCTCTAGATGGTCTAATATATCTAAGTGATTCTTAATTTTCTTTTACCATCCACAAAATCTATTCAATATCCTCTGATTAGCTCAACATTTTGTACTAGTTTTAAAAGAGTCACACTTCCATTCACGTTCTGGATTGTGTTCTATTATGCCTGAATAACAAGTTGATTTGAGTGGGTTTTAATTTGTATTTACAAAGATATTGAGAGTTATGATTTCTTGGTATAATTTTTTGATGCAATGAAATCATTATATTTGATCCCTAACAGTTATGTTTACACTTTTCAAATGCCTCTACATAGGGTTGCAAACCTATAGGTCTGCAACTTCAAGAGAAATCCAATAGTGTCAATGTTCAAAGTTGTATGCCTAGGCATGAAATCATATCGATGGTTTTAATATGAAAATGGTCATATATCAATGAATATTTCTAAATCACCTAAAGTCAAAAAAATTTGAAGACAAGATAAACAAGCCTAATGCACCTATAGGACTATGTAGGGAGACAGTGAAGATAGATGTGGTAAGATGCCTTGAAAATGATATATGGGGCTTGTAATAGAAATGAGAAAGTGATAAAAGTGAATTTTATCTACTGTAAGTGGCATAGTGTAATTGATAAAGGTTGAACTCAAACTACATGCTCAAATAATCACCTACAACCATCGATATAAAAGAGTGCCTTGGACAGTGTTATTGATGGAGTTTGGAGTTTCAAGGCATTGATAAGGGTATTAAGCTATCAACTACAACATGCAATAGATATTGAGAGTGTTTCTCTTAATTTATGTTCATTTCTTAATTTTGGAAGAAGATAAGAAACTAGTAATAAGGGTGTGGTAAAAATACTTGGTTGGTGATGCACACATAATCCAAATGATGATGGAGAACCCTTCTTTCGCTAGGAAAGAATAACCCACAAATAAGAAAAAGCTAAAAAAGGGGATTATTAGCAAGATAGTTAAGTGGACTTCTTAGTGTGATCTAGATCCAAGAAGTATATGCTTGTTAGGAGGCTATCAATCCACTTTTGATAACAATCAAGTTAAAAATGATAAAAGCAATGTACTTGCATAAAGTAAGTGAAATAAAATACAAGAATAAAGTAGAATTTTTGTTAAATAAAATTACTAAATATTGTAAAAGTGGGTCAATACTTTTGCCAAGGTGGGTAAATTTAGGTTCAAAAAATAAAAAAAGGGTCAGTGAATAGCTAAGAATTCAGAAGGTTAAGTTTGGTTGAGGGTAAGGAACTAAAAATAACTCACTATTATTTTATATCATAGTGACCATCAATAGTTGGGTGAACCATCGGTGGTTAATATGATCATCGATGGTTGGGTATCTATCTATGGTTGGGGGTGATTGTTGATAGTTGTGATAACTATTGATGATTGCTTGTGGGTTTTTGAAAGTGATTCAAAAATAGTTGTAGAATAGGTATATGGGTAGACAGAGGTTTTATTGAGGATCTGGTGGAGGGGAAATAAGGTGTACATAGGTTTGATCAGGTCAGGGAGGTTATAAATCCAAAATAAATATGTTAAAGTATTGATATAATTATAGCTTGCTAGTTGGTTGATGATTGAAGGCTAAAGCAATTTTGCCAAAATAATGGTACGTTGGACTCAAAAAAAAATTTGATAGAGGTTCAGGTCTCTTTTTTTTATGTTAAGTTTTTAAAGGAAGGTTGGATGTTAGAGAGATTGAATACCTATGTACAAAAATATTTGATAGCTTGAACATCCATCCTTTTCACCTCCCACTCCCCTCTTTTTATAGGCAAAGAGAGATGGAGGATGGAAGGTTCCCCAGAGGGTGAGGTTGTTGATCACGATGCTTAGAAGTTCATTAGCACCTCATAAGGTGAATGTATTAAATTATGCCTCATTATCTTATACACATCTCATGATGTGTTAAGAAGGTGAAGAGGTGGGAACTTGACCATCAATGGTTAGGCTAACCATCAGTAGTCAAGTGTCTAAGGGTAAAGGAGTTATAGAAAGGGGTTAAAGAAAAGGGTTAAAGGGTTTGGTTACATGTTAAATTAGTAAGTTGATGAGTTATCTAACTAAATTTTAAACTAAACTTAGGGTTTGATAGGGGTCTTAAGGCATTTCAATAACTAGAACTATCATGTGTATTTTTCTAGTGTCTACATTTTACCCTTTTTTGTTATGTGGCTTTGATTTAAAAAGATGCAAAATAAAAATGGATTACTGATTAAAGGTCTTATTACCCTAAGTATGGGAGGATGTATTTCCCTTCAAACTAGGAGTCGATGAGGTGAAACCAAAATTAGGTCAGGGTTTGATAAGTAGTAAATGGTGAGCCACTAGGTGGTGATAAAAAGGATGGGCATTTGAAATGCAAACATGTGCACAAAATATCACTAAGTGTGATAGCCAAGATCACACATAGACTAAGGTTACCAATATTGGTAAAAATAATTTTGGTTTCAGAAGATCAAGTGATAAAGTAACTGGTCCACAACATTGGTCATAGTTAATCAAGTTACTCTATAAGTATCCTAAATAGGGTTAGTGTTTTTATAAGTATCTGAGGTAGGAAGTGCTCCTTTAAAAAATATAAATGGTCTAGTTGCACATAAGGTGGTATAAAATTCAAATGGTCAACATGGAAAAAATGGTCAATGCAGTCAAAAAGACCAAGTAAGGTCATTGCAAAACATGCAAATAGTTTTGGTCAAAAATGGCTAACATCATAGTGGACGCGGTTTAATGGTTGGTTAGAGAAGGGTAATTTCCAAAAAGTTTAAATCTGATATGGGGGAGATTAGGTGATATCCAAAATTGGGGAACTTAGGTTAGGTGCCAAAAATTGTGTTTTGTGAAAAGATTGGCTCTCTTAACTATCTACGGTCAAGGGTCTAAAGGTCAACCAATGATGGTTGCCTTAAACTTCAATGGTTAGGGAGAAACCCTAAAAAGCCACAAATAAAAAGTGAAAAACAAAAATCATTTTCACTTTTGATAAGTTTGACCTCCATGCTTTATGCTCTATTGATTTGTTGATTGTGTGTTTGGCTGAGAGTGGTTGACTAAGTGTTCAGCTAAGGTGGAGTTTGTGGATTGGTCAAACATGTTTGTGTTTATAATAGTGGGGACTAGTGATGCAAGGTGGATGAGGGCACAACTGAGTAATTGGACATGAGCTCTAACCTCGACAATAATAAAGGAATGAGGTGGGTGATGTTTTGAAATTATTAGTTAGTAGATTAGGTTTGTGTGATAATTGAATTTGTGGTAGATTTGATATGGTTGTTTAGGGGTTTGACCTAGGTTATTGTTTTGGTAAATTGGGAAAATTTAACTGGTGAAATTGAAATTTGAGGGGGGGTTGAGGTTGGGGATAAGTGATAGGGTAGTGTTAGGTAGTTTTATTATTGAATTTTGTTATTTTGGTTTGTTTTTAGGTGGGTAAGTCAAGGGTTTTGCCACCAGAGGTCATACATAGTGATTATTGGTAGTTAGACCCAACTGTCGATGGTCAAGTATGACTGTCAGTAGTTGACCATCGAAGGAAGATGTTCACATGACCGTCAATGGTTGTAAGAACCATCGATGGTCAAGCATTTAGAAAAGGTGGGTTTAAATGATGTTGGAATGTTGAAAATGGGTTAAAGGTAGTGAAAATAGCTAGGTAGGGTATTGAAAATAGCTAGGTAGGATAGATGTTGGTTTTGATGGGTTTAGGTTGATTGTAGGAGAATTTTGCAGGTTTAGAGTTAGGTGTTGTTAGGTAGAAACATAATGTATTTGGTTTGTTATGTTTGGGTAGATCATGAAATATGTGGATGTTGGTGGTTGTATTTTGATAAAAAGGTTGATGTTAGGTGGGTCTAGGTAGAATGATCAAAAATAAAGTGTGTGAGCTAATTTGATCATTTTGTAGGCTTGAGACCAAATCCAAATGAGGGATCACATTCCTCGAATCTTTATGGAGATTCATGATGGGATGACTATGACCAAATGGATGCACATGGAGGAGGTCATCTTTGGGGCCATGTTTCATTATCATTACCTATCATAGTATGTGGCTATGATCGTGGCTCTCATCAGGAGATGGGACCTAGTCATAAACACATTTTTGTTACCAACTGGAGAGATCAACATTCTACTAGAGGATTTTTATAAGATTACATGGCTGCCCATTTGGGGGGAACTGATTTACCACATTGAGAGCAAGGAGAGGGATGCCCATATGGAGTTGTTATATGGTGAGGATTGGGTTCATTCCAAGTGGCATTATGGTGTCTTCATCTATAGGCCTTTATACCAGAGGTCTCTAGAGGACTAATGTTTGATGACCATGATGATGATGGTAGTGTCTTGTTTTACCTTGCCTAATTCAATCAGTGGATGATTCCACTATATATTGATAGGAGTGTTAGTCTAGATGTTGTTAGGTAGGAATGTGTTCATATGGGATCCTATTTTGTTAGTTTAGATTTATAGGGAGATCTAAGATTTTAGAGCTCATAGGCAATATGGCATTAGTGTTGGGTTTGTGCTACTTTACTGGGCATATGAGCATATTAGGGTCTTAAGGCCACTAAGGCTGCAATGGGATGGATACACCTAGGTACACTTCATAGTGGGTTTTTGAGATGGAGAAAAGAATATACTTTGATAAGGGTAGGTGGAGGTGCCAAAGACATTAACTAGTTCAGAGATGCCTTGGAGGGTTAGGTGATTGGTGATGTGGTGTGGAGGCCATAAGTGGGTTGGCTTAGGTGGGCCCAGAATAGTTATCACACTTTATCACTATAAATCTAGAGATGGATATATGGGTAGTGAGAGAGGGAGATAGAGCTTATCCCCATTGATCAAGTTCAATGGAATTTTAGTCTTGTGTAGGGGATTATAGCTCCTTCCCATAGGTATAGGAGAGAGGATGTAAAGTTTCTACATCTAGAGCCACAACCACATGTCATAGTACTAGACCATGAGGAGATGTCAACCAGAGTAGTGATAGATGATGCTAATTTTATGGATGGATATGTGGCATGATATCAGGCTCTATATGCAACAACCAATTTTTGGTGGGGTGATGGGGGTCAGTAGGCCATGGATGTGGATCCTGTTAGGGCACTAGTATAGGGTGGTGGTCAGGATGGGTAGGCACAGGGAACACTAGCAACTACACAACCTTAGATCATAGGATTACAAGGATAGGTGGCCACCTTACAGGTCTAAATTGTTATTTTATATGGTTAGGTTGTCACATTGATAAGAAAGAGAGATTAGGTGAGGATTTATCATAGTTTAGTGACCCAAGAGAGAGATACCTTGAGATAGAGGGCAAGAGCAGTGGTGATACTAGTAGGACCTGATACAATTCCTATGACATGGTACTTATCTAATGTGGAAGAGTTGAGGTATTATGAGGTTATAGTGCTATTACAATGTCCATAAGAGCTGAGATATGGAGGGTACAAAGCTAGCTTAGTAAGTGTTCTAGCTATAGCTACTCCAAGACAATAGGCCTCTAGAGTGGGTCAAGAAGGTATCCTAATAGGGCCAACACTTATTGGTAATGCAAGTGGAACAGGGGGTAGTGGTGCCCTAGGGGCATGATATATGATGCCATGATGTATATGTTTTTTTATTTTTGATACAAACCTACGTGTCGATGATGCTAGATGTATATGATAGATAGTGATGATACACATTTATTTCATGTATTATTTTGATTACATTGAAGTATATGATGTTGATATAGATGTGATGTTTGGATGTTCATGATGTATGTTATGATTATGGTTCATTGATTTGATGGTTATGCTATGGTTCATGGTTTGGATAATTTATGATGTATGATTTAGTTTTGGCACATAGTTATGGTTTATGCTTTACACTTATGAGATGTGGAATTAGTAGCTTAAGCATGTGATTTTTAGAATATGGTTATGACTATGATGATTATGGTGATGGATGTATTTTGATGTTTTATGGTCATGTTGATGTGGTTTTATGATTTAATGTTATGTTTATGCTCATGTTATGGTAAATGGATAGGATGATATATAGATAGATGCATGATGTATTTGTGGTCCATTATGTTTTGATCATAGAATTTGTTTATGGATATGATGTTGAATGATTATATTAGGTTTGTTTATGATATGATGTATGTTCATATGATGTGATTTCATGATGTTGTGATTCATGGATATAATTGACAATGTTTTGATCATCATTGATGTTTGTTGTTTATTATCATGGAGATGTAATGTGATTTTGGTTAAGTATGTGATGAAAATACATGAAGCAAGTTAGATAACAAACTAAATTTAGGAAAAAAAGTTAAAGATCATGAGACACATGTCTATATGAACTAGAATCATGAAAGGCATGTCTAAATAAAATAATGATAAGATAAGAAAATAAACATGATGCCTTTTCATTGGTAAGGATAAAATGAAACCTGAAGTTAGATTGGTTTAGGGTATGTACATATTTTGAAAGCTTCACATTAGCATGCTTAGGTTGATAAAAAGATGTCTTGATCACAATCATGTCAAGTAAGCTCATAATCCCTTGATTAAAATGATGGTATAAAGGGAAGGTAGGTGATAGGTCAAAGATAAAAATGGGTGGATAGGTAAGGTAACCTTATGTGGGTTAGTTTTCCCCTTCTATAGGTGACCTAAGACCAAACTAGACAAGTATATGTCTTAAATTCTAGGTGTAGACTGATCGATGTGGGAAGTCTACTAATGCTAGATGTGAAAGTTGATTGAAGATTTATTGGGATATCTTATTCTATTTTGATTTAGGGTTTACTTGTTATTATTGTTTGCTTTTTAATAGGTTTGTGAAGCTGATCAATATAGGAAGCTTCAAATATTTGCTTTTGACCCATTTGACTTAGCCATCCTTCAAGGGAGTGGTATAAGTTTGGGTTTGTTTATTTTGGTAGATATCTTTCAAGGGAGTAGTCTATATTTTAATCAATTTAGAAGATTATGGAGTAGTTATCCTTTAAGGGAGTAGTCTACAATACTAAAAATATGTGACCCAAATTGTTGTTGATTGCTAGTTTTAGACATGGACAAGTCTATTAGGCTTAGAGGTTTACCTTTATAAGGGAAAAACTTTTAGCACAAAGAGGTTAATGATATGTGAAAGGAGGGTTTTGAGAGACAAAGGATCATGGGATTTTATCTGATTAGAGACAAAAAAAATCCATGAGAACTGTGTTGCAGGTAGAGTCGTAGTACCCATATTTAGGATTAGGCTATAACTATGATGGTTAATCACATGGTTCTATGTTTTAATCGATTGACATCAAAGGGAGAGGGATAGGTAGGTGAAGGTGAAAATATTGTAAATCAAGGGATGAGCTTAAGTTAGAAAAAAAAGTGAGTTTGATCCCTCTTTAAAAAAAGAAAGGATGTAGATGCAAAGTATTGAGAGGCTTAAGTTTTGGTTTTCCTTTAAGAGAGGATAAATGATAAGCTCCTTATCCATACTTATGAGTTATGATGTAGGGTTCAAGCAAATTGAAAGAAAATTTACCACTTTTGATTTTTTCCATATTGGTTACATGTTGGTTTTCCTTTCGGTTGAGGCCTCTGATATTGAATTCTAATTATTTTAGGTTTTTGTTTAGGTGTGCTTGATTTGTTCTTGGTAGACATGAAGATGGTCAAGTACTAAAAATTGATTCTCATCAAGTAGCTCATGTCATGCCAGTCATTCTTGATGATATTGCTCTCAAACATGGTATCTTGTAAATATATTTAAAGAGAGGGAATTTAGACTTTGAGAGGTAAGACTGTCTCTACTCTAAAGACTAGAGAGAAAGGGGTAGCACCCTTAGAGGTTTGAATGCTAGTATGATAGACCCATAAAGTGAAAGGTATGTGCAAATTCCAATCTCAACCTGAAGCACTAATGACTTTGGTTAACATTTTGTTAAGTATTTTGTTAGAATATTTCACCTATCCATTTGCTTATGGATGGTAAGGTGAGGAAAATATTAAATTGATGTATAATGCATCAAAAAGACCTTGGACTTTCTTGTTCTTAAAATATTTACCATTATCGGTGATAATCTAATGGAAAACACTAAAATGATAGATGATGTGAT
The DNA here is from genome assembly GCA_037957365.1 of Torreya grandis. Lineage (NCBI taxonomy): Eukaryota > Viridiplantae > Streptophyta > Pinopsida > Cupressales > Taxaceae > Torreya > Torreya grandis. The sequence goes on from JARHVA010000069.1 coordinate 1,766,462, forward strand.
GGTTGATAAAGTCAACAATATTTTTGGCTTTGGTAGAGATGAGAGGAATTGCTTCTACCCACTTGGTGAAATACTTTGTGGTGGTAATGATGGATTGGTGATGTTATGATGAATGAGGATTGATTCCCCTGATAAGATCTAGGCACCATTATGATAATGGCCAAAAGTCTTTAGATATTTGGAGACCATGGGAAGGTGCATGTTGTAAATTAGCATTTGTTAACACTTAACACATTTTTTTACATAATAATAATAGTCTTGGTTAAGGGTAGGCCAATAGTATCCAGGGTGAAGGATGCATTTAGTGATAGTTAGGCCATGAAAGTGTCCTGCATAGATTTCATCATGAATTTCCTTGATAGCATGGGAAGCTTCATGACTATGTAGATAAAAGAGGAGGTCATTAAAGCCATGATTTTAAAAGATTCCCCCTAGTATGGTGTAATGACAGGTGCTATAAATAAAGGATATTTAGGTATTCCTAGATAGGTTGGGAGGAATGATGTCGAGGTTGAGGTAGTTGAAGGTTTTATTGTACCATATGTCAGATGGATATGTTTCCACACTGTTGATGGTAGGAAGGTCAAAATGGATATAAGATGGGGTCATAAAATTATGGATGGTAATAAAGAGTTTAGATTTGGAAGGTTGAGATGGGATTTGGGAAGCAAGGGAAGCCATTATATCTATGAACTTATTGGTAGATCAAAGAACTGCCTAGATAAGGTAATGATCGAATGATGTTAAGAGCACATCTACTAACTATTTGTACATTTAAAAGACATCATTAGTACATTGGTAGGTTCCATTTACCTAGTTGACCAAAAGTTGGGAATATCCAAAGACACTAATTATCTTGACTCCCAAGCTAAAGTAGTTTGGAGACCTATGACTAAGGCTTCATACTGAGCCACATTATTGGTGCATTCAAAGTAAAGTTTAAAGGAAAAGGGAAGAGGTTCATCATTTAGGGGAATGAGAATAACTCTAGCACCCCCAACACATTGGCATTTAGATCCATCAAAGAACATGGTCATTTGGTAGGTGGGGTCCTCTTGAGAAAGAATCGCGATGGACTCATCTAGAAACGCAATAAGAAGCAGTTGGTTATTTGGTAGAGTGGCTTTAGCCAATTGGATAGTAATGGATTACCATTTAATTTACTTATACTATAGGAACTCAATATCAAACTTAGCTAAAAGCATGAGCCACTTAACCATATGCTAGTTTTGGTATGGTTTAGAGTGCATGCACTTAAGTGGGTTAGTGTTAGTGATGACATAGGTTTTATGATTAAGAAGGTAGTGACAAAGTTTGGAAGCCAAAAAGATGAAGGTGAGTCAAAGTTTATTAGATGGGAATATTGAGTCTCATACTCTATAATCATTTGATGTATCTAGTAGATAGCTTGCTCTTTGTTATGTTCATCATGATGAGTGACCATTGCCCCTAGGGAATGATCAATGGTGGAGATGTAAAGGTATAAGGGTTGATCCTATTTAGGGGGGTAAAGATAGGTGGAGAAAAAAGGTATTCTTTGAGTGAATCAAAGGCTTGTTGGAAATCCTTGGTCCACTTAAAGGAGGTGTCTTTCTTAAGGAGAGGGTGAAAAGGTTGCCATCTATCTGATAATTAAGAGATAAATCGATAGATTGATATGAGCTTGCCCTATTAGCTACAAAGTTGATCAAGGTGGGTTAGAGGTGACATTTCCAAGATTTATCTAACTTTGGTAGTTTTTACTTTGATTCCTCAAAAAGAGATAATGAAACCAAAGAGATTTCCAAAAAGGACCTCAAAAATACATTTCTTTGGGTTATTACAGACATGGGAGTGGATAAGGCATTCAAAGATGATTTTGAGGAATTATAGATGATCCTTGTGATATTTGGATTTCAAAAGGAGTTCATCCACATAGTCCTCAATGATTTTATGGATGATATCATGGAAGATGTAGGTCATGACATGCTGGTAGGTTACACCAGCATTCTTTAAATCAAAGGGCATGACTTTGTAGTAGAAGGTTCCCCATGGGGAGATAAAAGAGGTATTATGTTGATATTTGAGAGAAATCAAGATTTGATTATATCTTGAGAAACCATCCATGAGAGATAACATCTTGTGGCTATCTATAAGATCAATAAGGTGGTCGATACTAGGCAAAGTAAAGTCATCCTTTGGGCAAACAAAGTTGAGGTCATGAAAGTTGATACAAAGGCAAAGTCCCCCTATGGGTTTCATAATGGGAATGATGTTAGAAACCCATTTAGGATAGTAAATAGGTTGTATGAAGTCCAAAGATAAGAGGCATTAAAGCTTTTCTTTTAAAAGGAGGGCAATACAAGGGTACATCCTACAAATCTTTTATTTGACATGTTTAACATTGAAAAAGGTGATGATGTTGTGGAGAGAAATAGAAGGGTCAATTTTGGGCATATCTTGATAATAAAAATAAAATGCTATGTTATAGTCACAAAAGAAGGAAGGATAATCCTATTATTTTGTGGGATTCAAGGATTTTCCAATCTTGATGATGCAACGATTATCTTGAGTACCCAAGTTGACATCAATGGTAGATTCATTAAACATGGTTTGATTCTTAGGAAGAAGATATTTATGGATAGAAAATTCCCCCACACTAAGGTAGGTGAGAATGGAATCATCATCTTGATGTTGGATGGTGTTGATGGCAGGAGAATCATTCTCTAACATTTCAAGATGGATGAGAGGAAGGGTTTTAGTTTGGCTACCCTTTTGATATGTCATGGGGGCCAAACTAATGGTATTGATAAAAAAAGATAGATGGGATGATATCAAAATATTCATACTTTAAAGGAGATGGGTATGGTGAGGATGGGACGTCCTCATCGATGGTGGCAATGGGTTTTAGTGAAGTGGGTTCTTCTAGTGGTACGAACCCAAGGCCAAATTACTCATGAGGTTTTTGAGTTTTGATTATGGATAGTTCATGAGGTCCCTATTTGTAAATTCCAAGGCCAAATCCCTTCCAATAACACCTATAGAGGTATGCTTTGAAGAAGGAAGGTTTGTTCAGTTATGATAAATCAAAGGTAAATGGTTGGATATGAGGGGTGGTAGTAGAAGAAAGAAGTGGGTGATAAAATCCCCCATAGATGAAGTTGGTTCAATGGTTGGGTGGCCAAAAAGGGATGACAGTTCCTATGTTAAGGTCATAACTAGGATCATGGGTGAGTTTCCCATTCTCTTGAGAAGTAGGGAAAGCATCCAAGGCTAGAAGATGATACTCTCCAAGCAAGAGACGTTAGAACATGGATTCTAATGGTTCTTCTATAGGGATCTATGAAGAAGGGATGGATGAGCTTGTTGAAGCTTCATCGATTATAGGGGTGGAGTTGTTGGTAGTTTATGGTGAAGCGGATGCTCAAGGAAGAAGAACACCATTGGGCTTGTACATCATATTACAAGATGCAATGAACTAAAGTTAGTTGGTATGGTGATGACATGACCTTCATGCTCAAATTTGATGCAATGATGTAGAGTGGAAGAAACACAACTCATAGCATAGATCTAAGGACATCCAAGTAAAACATTATATTATAAATTGCCTTCTACAATTCAAAAGAGTTATATAATAGTGTGAGGTCCCAAATGAATGTGGAGAACAACTACTCCCAAAGAATTGGCCATAATATCATTGAAAGAATAAAGGACCATTGTAGTTTTAGACATGATGTTATTGGCCAATTCAAGTTAGTCATAGACATGGGAGGAGATAATGTTGATGTTAGATCCTCTATCAATCATCACCCTCTTGATATGGTTTTGGTTGATGTATGTTGTAATGAAGAGGAGAGGATTGGGATCCTCAAGATTCACATAAGGTATTTCTAAATCCTTAAAGGTAACTAGGGTGGAAAGTTGAAGGGATCTGACAAAGGCTAAAAGGGGTTGAGGATCTTTAGTTTAAACCTATATGGATTGCATAAGCTCTATCAATGTTTTATGGTGAGGAGGTGAGGTGTTGATTAATTTATACAAGCTCATTTTCACCAGAGTTTGGTGAAGTTATTTCAACACTACACGATGAATAGATTTAGAAGGGTTGGAAGGGGATGCACACAAGATAGATACTTTGGTTTTTGGTAATGGTGAATGTGTTTGGGTCTAGTTGTAAGGTTGAGGGGTTGAAGTGTATGTCCATGGAATGGACACCTTAGCTTTTCCCTTATCTTTCTATTGGGCCCTTGATTGGGTGACCATATGAATGGTGTGGATAAGGGGAAGTGTTGATTTGGATTGTTGCTTTGATTCCTCTTCACTCTTAGGTGAGAGTGGGGGGTAGATAATTTTTGGGTAGCTTGTATTGGTAGTTGTGTAGGAAAAAGGTTTAAGGGAGGTTCATTTGATAACAAATCATCCTCATCCCATAGGCTATGGACTAATGTTTGGAGAGACTTGTAGTTTTTCATATCATGTCATAGTGTCCTATGGTATAAGAAAATCAAATTATCATTTAACCATACTATTTTAATACATGAAGAGTCAAAAGGTTTGATATATGGTAAGGTTAAAGAAGAGGTTTACAACAACCTTTGTAGAATGGTCGAATAAGATTCAACCAAAGGTGTTGAGCATGTTGAGTTTTTGGTTTTAGGAGTGGGAACCTTTTTTGGAGTAGGATTTACCATGGAAGTTGGAATGGTTTTGGTAGGTGGTTTTAGTTGTGATTGTTTTTTTATGGTTGGTTTGGAGGTGGAAGATTTATAAGTGGAGGGTGAAGATCTGGTGATAGGTGGGAAGGTAGAGGTAGCTAGGTTAGTCAAGAATAATGGGGATTATGTTGTTTTGGTGGAGGTAGGTGTGGGTGGAATAAAAGGATAAGGCTTTCTATGGGAGGAATAGGTAATGGGGATATTAGATGGATGGGGTCCTAAAATTGAATGTAAAAGAGAAGGGGGTGGTATGGGTCTAGTTATAGATGTTTTGGGTGGTTCCACCTTTTTGATAGGTTTAGTCAAAGGTTTATTTGGTGGACTTTATGGAGTTAAGTCCAACTTAAAATATGCATGAACTAAGATATGAGTAATAAGTATTCCTAAATTCTTGATGGGTTTGGTCAAAGAGGTGTAGGGTGATTTAGCAATTTTAGAATGAGGTGGGTTGGATGGTTCCCCTATGGTTTTGGAATAAGAAGTATCTAAAGGTGGGGTTGAGGTAATTATGGGTTTAAGGGTATATGTAAGTGAGGTTAAAGGTTCTTTTTTATTTTGGTAAGGTAGCCTAAGACAATGTCAAAAGGTGGCCCTATCTATATAGATTGGGTTGAGAAGTAAACCCTAGATTTTGGACCAATCTAGAAAAAGGTTTATAGATGGGTTTGATTCCTTGGTTATTGGTTTCAAATATTAAACCCATAGATTGAGGTGAGGGAATAGTTTATTCACCTTTGTCTTGGGTGTAAGTTTCGATGGTTGAGGAAGATGGTGTTTCTAGGGAAATAATAGAGGAGTTAATCTCTTCCTTTGGAATGGTTTCCAAAGAAGGAGTGGTTGGTTCTATGGTAGGTAAGGAGAGTGTGGTTTGTTCAGATATAAAAAATGGGTTGGTTGCTTCCTTTGTTTGGATGTTCAAAGGAAAGAGTAGTGATTCCACCACTTTCATAAGTGGATTGGAGGAAAAAGTGTTTGATGTAATGGTTGTTGTAGACATCCAATTCCTAACACCATTTGTGTTGAAATTATCAATCTTACTTGAATTACACTCAAATGCATATTTTAGGTCAAAATTCATAAAATGCATTAAATGGTTCAAACTTGTCATTTACAAGTTCCAATTTAGGTCAAAGTATCCCCAAGCGAGGCAATGCAATTTATGGGTCAGCTAACTTTGATCAATTCATTTCGAGTCAAAATGATGATTTCGCCTTTTGTGCTCTAGATCACTCTTTTCTCCTAAATTCATTGGTACATGCCACGTACCTTTCTTATTTTGTGTTGGAAACATCATAAATGGAAATATGATTCTGACACATCTAACGTCACCTTCTAATTCTTCTTGAGTCAAATTATAACTCAATAATATGACTTTTTGACCATTTTGATTAATTGAGGGCCAATTTTCAAATAATTACACAAATATTGATTAACCTTGTTTAAGGCTAATTAATCCAAATCAAGAGCTTAAGTGGATTTTACATGGGAGTTGTTGAATATTTATTTTTGAAAATTGATTCCTATTAACTGCATCATCAGGTGACATCATTTCTTGGGAAGATATCCCTAGGCCATAAATGCCATAAATATCAGGATTATGGGTCACCCATGCCTAGTTAATGCCTCCCATGCCTCTTCAATGCCCCTTATTCTAGGGTCATGAGGAATAAATTATGGATTTAATTATAAATATTAGGATTATCCATAGCCACACATCTCAATCTTGATATGGATGGTCATGGTTGATCCTGACCAATCTCAAAAATCTATAAATAGAGAGGCCATGGGCATGAATTTTAAGCTTGAATATTACAAAGTTATAATGTTAAATTGTTTCCACAATCCTTTTCATTTGATCATTTATTTTGTTTGCAAGCTTCATTGATAGGCTAGTTTAGTGATTTGGAATCATGAGCCTAGGTTTTATGGAGTGTTCTTGAGACATTGGAGGATTTTGCCACCTTTGTTGACAAAGACAAGGATGCTTGATCAAGGGAGAACATGATTTTGAGACACATAGGTATGTTGAATCCATTTGGGAAGGTAATATGATGTTGCTTTCTTTCATTTTTTTAATTTATATCCTTTTTAATTCCCATAGGAATAGATAGGCTTAGTTAGTTAGTTCTTTATGCATTTTTCATTATTTATGAACTAATGTTTGACTAACTTGCTTTATAATCTTCTCTACATCTTGGCATGCCTGGTGGGACTAGATGCATCCCACACATGAACAAGATCATTTTTAAACTTTAAAATTTTCATTTGGATCATTAAAACTCTTAAAAATTGATTTTCTAACTTTGTTTTGCTATTTTTTTGTCACAGGTTTACACAATAACTGACATCAGTTAGTTAAACTATCATTAGTTGTCATAGGTGTCATCAGTCACTATTGGTATAACTAATGTTAGTTAGATAATAATCATTGGTTAGTAAGTGTAACTGACATCAGTTATATAACCAATTTCGGTCACTGTGTTTTCTTAAAAACATAAACCTGAGAGCTATTATAAAATGCTTGATTTGGGGTCATACAAACTCTATTTTAAATGATTATTTTTTTAAAACCACGTGTTTTCTCCTAAAATTTTAGAGTTTGAAATTATTTTAGATTCAAGTTTCATATATTTTTTACAAAATTTTGAAAATATATTTAAAATATTTCTAATCTAGCATATTTATTTTTGGGGTGATGGCTTAAAGGTAGATAGGTAACTAGTGGATTTCAAATTTGATAAATCATGTTTTAGAACATATTTTACATGTTTTAAAATGAATTAGGAACATTATTTTGGTGCTTAAATTAACATTTAAGGTGCTTAAATAAGTGTTTTTAGCATTAGTTTTCAAAGTTACTATTGACACAGGAAATTGCACCCTTGGCAAGGGGCCTAGCTCCTGCCTTCTCCTCGCAACATGGAAACTCCCCTCTCACCTATGGGACTGGAAAAGTTGGAGGGGAGAGTCTCTAGATAAGGGCTAGCTCCCTTTGATGCATCGTGTTTGTTTCAGCAAGTGCTAAACATACATATATATAGATATAAAATGGGGGGGGAATGAAAAGGGAGAAAGATACAGGAAAAGAAACTACTCTAAAGAGGTGATGCACCAAAATAAAGTTGACCTTCTCACATCCACTCTTGAAATCAGATAAATGCATACATACACTTCACACTTGGCAAAAGGACCAGGCTGCTAGAAACTGACAGGGAGGCTTTAATGAAAATATAGAAAATAGAGATCACCAAAGGTGCTATGAGATGCACACTTATGTAGTAATTTCCTCTGTTTTGTACTTCTCAAATACTGCTCTTCTCCTATCAGCTACAGAGATGGCACCTTGTAGACAATAGGTATGCTAGTGTTGAACCTATGAAAGCATCAAGAAATAATGACTAAACACAAAACAAACACTCAACACATACTCAGATATGTCTATCCAAAATAGAGGTAAAATTGTTTTTATTGATTCAACTAGAAATTTTAACAGGGCTACGCCTTGCAAAAATGTGGAAGATCATTACAAAATAACAAGTTCTCAAATATATAGGAGAAGAAAGGAGGCCTTTTGGCACCCCTTTTACAAGTGACTTGTGTGCTTTGCAAGCATTGGGAAGAGTAGGCTGTTCAAAATATTAATGCTATCTTGGCCCTGGCTTTGACTTTAGATGCTTTCCAGACATGGCCATGTGATTTTCTAATTAACCAAGGCTGCTTCTTGAAGTTACTTACGCAACTTGTCTTCTCATAAATATGAAATGAAGAAAAAGGTCACATGGTTGGCAGTTCACGTCCTTTAGTGATCAATTGCAGCCACTATTTCACCTACTAGAGTCACTTCCCAAATCAGTGCTTCCTCTCACCACTTGGACTAACTGCCTGTTCCATGTTTGTCACTTTGTCCTTTTTTTGTCTCTTCTGGCTCTTTTGGCCCTCGAGGGTGAACTTCTAGTGGTCGCTGAATCTTGGCTTCCTCTGGTTAGCGCTCTCTTTCTTTGAAAGCAAATGGCTATTTCATTGCATTAATTTTGACGGCCTCCCAAACGTCATCATCCTTGGAAAATACCTTCAGGACTTTCCTTTTTTATCTTGCACATTGAACTGGAGGTGTTGAATTAACCTGTTAAACCAAAAAAATGGTTCAACGGTTCAATCGATTCAATCATTGCAGAATCGAGATGTTGAACTTAAAGATGGACTTTTGAACCAAAGGTCACTAAACCACTTGAACCAAGCCATGAACTTCTCATTGAACTTGTGCAACCTGATAATGACTGGCATTGAATAGTAAGGGAAGAAGGGGACCAAAAAAATTTGCCTATGGGTAAAATTGGTCAACAAATTGGTGACTCCCAGGGGAAGCATGCATGTTATGCTTATAGACTAGTTGCCTTGCAGTCCATTAGGCACGGAGTCAGATGGTAACTTGGAAAACCATCAATAGCTCTGATGAATCTTATAACCAAACACACAGATTATCTCCAAGAGGAAAATAAAAACACACACAAAGCTAAGAAAACTACTACTTATGCAACAACACTTAGGGAAAATAGGAAAGAAAACAAGGGAAAAAAATAGCTGAAAGGAGACTCATTGGTAATGCTTCAGATGTATCCCATTAACTGGGATATGTAGTTCTTCACCATCCAACCTAGAGAGTTGGAATGCATTATGCTGCTTGCACTGAGTGATTATGTATGGACCACTCCATAGGGTGTCAAATTTTGCATGCTTTCCAGGCTTGGCTCGGTCTTTGTCCCATTCCAAGATAATGTCTCCTTTAGAGAAATCTCTTGCTAAAGATTTCTTGTCAAAGTGTCTCTTTGTTTTTTATTGGCAACTAGTCATAAAAGCCATAGCCTGGTCCCTAAACTCTCAAAGCTCCATTAGCTCGCATAACCTGACCTCCATGTTGGTTCCTTCTTCCAATTGTAGCTGGCAAACAAGGTCCAATGCTAGTAATTCAAGAGAGATGAGAAGCCTAGCTTCCCTTCCATATACTAGCACATATGGAGAATTTTTGATTGCTCTCTTTAGAGTGATTTGATCGGCCCACAGAGCTATCTTCAGCTTGGAATGCCAAGTCTTCTGATTTTCTTCCATGGTCCTTTTTATGATCCTGATCAAATTTTTGTTGGTGGACTCAGCCAGCTCATTCCCTTATGGGTAATAATTTGATGAAGTGTTGAGATATATACCATACCTTAGCACCCATTCACTTATTTTGGTTCCTAAAAAAGCCAAGGTGCTATCTGAGATTATGGTGGTTGGGACCCCGAATCTTGTTACCAAGTCCTCATAAAATTCTAGGAATACACTTTCATTTGCCTCCTTCAGAGCAATAGCCTCCACCCACCTTTTGAAATAGTCCATGGCAGTCAGAACCCACTTGTGCCCAGCACTGGAGGGAGGGTTGATCATCCCTATGAAATCCAAGCCCCACTGCATGAATGGTTGCTCAACTTGAATGGGTTGTAGAGGCATGGTAGCCAATCATTGTTTCCCCTCAAAAAGTGCACACTTTTGGCACTTTTTTACCCAGGCATGGGTGTCTTTGAAAAGAGTAGGCCAAAAATAGCCATCTCTCATTATCTTTGTTGTAGTGGCTCTAGGATCAAAATGACCGCCTGCTAGCCCATCATGGAACTCAAACAATATTTTATCAGCCTGGTTTGGATTGATGCATCTTAGAAGGACCCCGAAGAGATCCTTCCAAAACAATACTTCATCAACCAGGACATAAGGGAGAGACTGGAGCCTGAATTACCTTCTTCTGGTCTTATCAAGACCCTGTGGGCACTCGCCAGTGAGGAGAAAATGCCTTAGGTCTGATGTATAATCTTGTATGACAGTTAGCTCTTCTACTGTGGTTGCATCATGAATTAGTAAGTTGTCTTCCATTTTTTGCTTAAAGTCTATAGCAAGTTATTCACACAAGCCTCTTCCCCTCACCAACTTGGTGATCTTGATGTCTACATCATACTCCATCACCTTGGTGATCCACCCCACCCTCTTCTCATTTAGGTCTCGATTAGTCAAGAAATCCTTGATGCCAAGATGTGGGACCATGAGGTGAATCCTACTGTTAGACAACATATGTCTAAATTTATTTAGGCTCTGCACTACTGCTAGGACTTGCTTCTCTACATACGTGTATCTGACTTTGAAATCCTCTAACCCTTGGCTAAAAAAATCAAGTGGTTGCTCGAGGTCATCACCATTTTCTTGAGTAAGCACGGCAGAGATCACCTCTTCATTATTGAAAGTGTAAAGGTTAAAGTCTTTGTCAAAGTTAGGGCTGATCAAAGTAGGAGCCTAGGTTATGGCCTACTTGATGGCTTCAAAGCTATCTTTTCTTTGTGTTGTCCACTTGAACTCCTCACCCTTTCTCAGCATAGAGGTGAGTGGCTTGAATATCTCAGCAAAATTCAGAATGAATCTCTGAATGAAATTTATCTTGCCAAAGAAACTCTGCAAACCTCTCTTGTGCTTTGGTGGGGACATCTCCAGGATAGAATGAAATCTCTCAGGGTCGATGGATAAGCCTTCCTTAGACATGATGTGGCCAAGGAGTTTCCCTTCATGAACAGAAAACATGCATTTCTTTGGACTAAGAGAGATGTTGAATTCTCTGCACCTCTCAAAAATCTACCTGAGGTGTTTTATGTGTTGGCTCACCTCCCTAGAGAATACCATCACATCATCAAGGTACACTAGCACGTTATTTTTTATCAAACCTCCAAAAGCCATGTCCATGGATCAATGAAAATTAGCACCAGCATTAGATATCCTGAATGGCATTTTATTGTAGGAAAACATTCCTCATTTAGTGGTGAAGGCCATTTTGTGTTGGTCACTGCCTTGCACTAGAATCTGATTATACCCTGAATAACCATCTAGGAGGGAGAAACACTCACTACCCATTACCTTCTAAAGGATCCACTCCATGCTTGGGAGGGGATAATGATCTTTTAAAGAGACTTTGTTAAGGTCTTTGAAGTTGACACATAGCCTGATCTCCCCACTCTTCTTTCTAACAGGAACAAGGTTGGCCAACCAAGAGGAATGCTTGATTGGAAATATAATTTTAGACTCAATAAATTTGGCCAGTTCCCTCTACATGAGGGGCTTAATCATCAAATTGATAGGTCTCTGCTTCTGTGTGACTGGCCTAGCACCTTCTTCTAGTTCAATGGTGTGCTGGGTGAGTCTTGGGTCAAAGCCCTTTAAGTCATTGTAGTCCCACACAAAAACATCTGTGAATTCCTGACATAGCAAAATAAAAGCCCACCTTTCTTGAATCATTTAGACTTTTCTAAGTGCAAGTAACTTGTCCTTGAAGATCTCAACCCTTTCGTGATTCTCCTCTTTAGTTGTGATGCATGCCTTGTCATTCCTCAATTGGTCATCTCCATTGAAGATGCTCTCAAGCACGACCAAACCTTTAGGGAGCTTATTGTTCTTTAACTGAACAATTTGATTGTCGTATTGCTACTGTAACTTTGCTTGGTTATGTGTTGTGAACTCAGCTTCTTCCTATAAGAAGAAAGCTATTTGCTGGTCATTTTTTGCCAATTTGTGATGTTGTCGGGGACAGAGGGCTAAACTACCATCTTCAAGTGGTGTGAACTATAGTCCTGACCTATTTTCTCAGAAACATCAAACTGAGCACCAATTACTGCTAGCCTATCTGCTTGTTTGTTCTGCTCTCTAGGAAGGGAGGTGATATTGAAAGCAAGGAAAACTTCTACCAAGTCCTAGACTCTATGCTTGTAAGACTTTAACAAGGAATTCTTGGTCAGATTTAGGCCTCTCACCTGATTTACAATCAGCTCGCTATCTCCCAAGACTTGCAACTCCTTGATCCCTCTTTTTCTTGCCCATTCTAGCCCATGGATAAGGGACTCATATTTTGCAACATTGCTTGTGCAAGAGAAATGGAAATAGAAAGCTGAAAAGTACTTATCCTTTAAAGGGGAGACTAACATCACCCCACCACCAACTCCTAGCTTACTTTTAAAACTGTCAAAATACAGTTACCATAGACCTGGGTCCTCATGGCCTGCCTTCATTATATTTGGCATGAAGGTGCCCTCTTTTTGCATGCAATAGACTCCAAGGTTTGTCTCCTCTATAAACTTGTAAGGATCATGTTTGAAATTATCATTTACCCACTCATCCAAGAGTAAGTGTGACTCCTTCAAGAGCAGAGGATGCAGATTGGTCTGTCTGCGACTCTTCTGGATCGATAATGGTGTAACTGATGTTTGCTTCCTTGGGCGAATATGGTTCTAGATGGTCCTTGTAGAGTTGCTCAAATTTGATTTTTACCTTGGTCCCATATTTGGTTCTAAAAACTAGATATGACCAATTCGCTGCTAGATAGCCACCTATATTTGATGTGAAGTCCCTGGACAAGCAAATTATGAAATAAGGAGGAACATCTGCTACCACTATATCATGGGGAATTGAGAAGGTTGGGTAAGCATGCAATGTCAAGCTTAAACCTTTCAAAATTTCAATTATTTTTGTAGGTGTCCCATCTAACTGTAGGACTCCTTTATTCATCTCTTCATATTGTAGTCCCATCTTGTCAGCTATACACTTGGGCATCACTGAGGTACTAGCCCCACTGTCAATTATGTAGTTATGTACCAAGAAATCCCCTATGACCATGGATACATAGAAAGGGGGAGTTTTCTCTTCCTTCTTTTCTTGACTTGAAGTGGAAGGCTGTCTGTTTGTCATCAAGACGTTATTAGTGCTTGTTGGTACAGCTTGTTGATCCAGCTCATGCAATTCCTTCCTCAATACATCCTTCTATCCCAGAAGAGACAATGAATCCCATAAAGAGATGCTCATATGCAGATTCTTCATCTGGTCCACTATATTGACCTGGGGACTACCTCCCTTCAAGTTTTCTTTGGGGTTGATTCCAAGCTAGACTGCAGGCTGAGGGGCTGAAGGTGCAAATGGCAGCCTAAAATTTGGGGCTTTTTTGTTTGAGTTTAATGGAGAGGTTGCAGCTACTACTTGAGTGGTAGCTTGGGATTTTCCCATTGCTCTTCTCTTAAATCTTGTATTGGTTACAACACAATCAGCCTAATTGTCCACAGTGCCCACATAATTCATTGAATAAAATTCCCCTTCCAAATGATTCATGAGGGTAGAATCAGGCTGGGCCTAATTGCTACTCATGCTGGGCTACATTAGAGCCTCAAAGACCTGGGAATGAGTGGTTGCTTGATAGTCTACATTTGGGTAATAACTCATCATCTCATTTGTATAAGCAGCCTGTTCATGGCCATATCCCATGGTCAAACAACTTGGTTGTTCTTGTACCAAGTTGTTATGAATGGGCACCATGGCCTTAGATGATGAAGGGGGCCTGGGTTGTAGTTTTGAAATGGTCTGGTTTGAGTGAGTTGACCCTGTCCTTGATTATAGTTTTAGAAAGGGCGTTTAGGGGCTTGACCATAATGTTGATATCCCTGATTTGGTCTGCTATTTTGAGCTTGTTGCCTTTTAATAGCTACAAGTTCATTTGACATATTCTACAATATACTCTTAACCTCATGAAGCTCATTGAATGGAGCAGCAGCTAGTTTTTCTATGCTAGGCAGAGGGGCTAACGTGGGAGCAGGGACCTGAATTGGAGGTGGAATTTCTAGGAAAATTGACATGTGGGGTCTAGGGGCTATTTTCCCAGCCTGTATTAAGCAATTTTCCACTGCTATGGCTATGTCATAGGTAGTTGGAAACACATGCCCTCCCATGGACTATATCATTGCTGCAACATCACTATTTAATGCCTTTAAATAATACAAGAAAGCATAGTTAGCAGTTGGTCTTACCAAGATGGGGATTCTATGCCAAGTCTTCTGAAACCATGTGTTGAAATCTTGCATATATTCATGTGGGGCTCTCTTTATGGTCATCAGTTGCTTAGCAAGTGAGAGGTAATCACTCCTTTCCCCAAAATGGTCTATTAGCTGAATACCCAGTTCATTCTAGGAATGGATTGAATTCACAAGCAAAGTCCCATACTAGTCAAGAGCCTTGCCCTTAAGAGACAAAGCCAGCAATCTGACTGTGACATTTTCCTCTATGACATTATGAATATTGATGAGGTTAGAAATGTTCTTGATGTGCTCGATGACTGTAATGGGCCCCTCTCCATCAAAAGAAGGCACATTTTTTAGGGCTACTCCTGGGATTGGGTCATATTGTGGGAGATTCAAGGGGCTTCCACCATGAAATGCCATAAAGGGTAATGCCATAGCTAGGATGGGATGTATCTATGGCTCTGCTACATATGAGTCCCTTACAATAGGTTTGGGAGGGTGGCTTGTTGAGTAAAGATGAGTCTTTCCAAACCTTGATCTTTTTTTTGAGTTTAAAGGCAACTCAATGAAATTGAAAGGAACACCCTTAGAAGCAGACTGTGTGGTGATCTTAGGCATAAGAAGTTAAAACTGGTCTTGGATTGGAAAATTGAAGCTCTTACCAGTGGAGTTGCCAGATGCTAGAAATATTTGATTTGCTATAATAGACCATCATCAATCCTAAAACTTTCTAAGTTGTAAAGCTATGTCCCATCGGGCATGCCAAAACTATTGACGCATAAAATTGCACACTTGGCAAGAGGCCTAGCTCCTACTTTCTCCTCGCAACATGGAAACTCCCCTCTCACCTATGGGATTGGTGAAGCTGGAGGGGAGAGTCTCTAGATAAGGGCTAGCTCCCTTTGATGCATCGTGTTTGTTCTAGCAAGTGCCAAACATACATATATATATAAATATAAAATAGGGGGGAATGAAAAGGGAGAAAGATACAGGAAAACAAACTACTCTAAAGAGGTGATGCACCAAAATAAAGTTGACCTTCTCACATCCACTTTTGAAATCAGACAAATGCATACATACACTTCACACTTGGTAGAAGGACCAGGCTACTAGAAACTGACAGGGAGGCTTTAATGAAAATATAGAAAATAGAGATCACCAAAGGTGTTGTGAGACACACACTTATGTACTAATTTCCTCTATTTTGTACTTCTCAAATATTGATCTTCTCTTATCAGTTGTAGAGATGGTGCCTTGTAGACAATAGGTATGCTGGTGTTGAACCTGTGAAAGCATCAAGAAATAATGACTGAACACAAAATAAACACTCAACACATACTCAGATATGTCTATCCAAAATGGAGGTAAAATTGCTTTTTATTGATTCAAGTGGAAATTTTAATAGGGTTACGCCTTGAAAAAATGTGGAAAATCATTACAAAATAACAAGTTCTCAAATATATAGGAGAAGAAAGGAGGCCTTTTGGTGCCCCTTTTACAAGTGACTCATGTGCTTTGCAAGCATTGGGAAGAGCAGGCCGTTCAAAACATTAATGCTATCTCGGCCCTGGCTTTGACTTCAGATGCTTTCCTGACATGGCCACATAATTTTCTCATTAACCAAGGATACTTCTTGAAGGCAATTACATAGCTTGTCTGCTCATAAATATGAAATGAAGAAAAAGGTCACACAGTTGGCAGTTCGCGTCCTTTAGTAATAAATTGCAGCCACTATTTCACCTGCTAGAGTCACTTCCCAAATCGATGCTTCCTCTCACCACTTGGACTAACTACCTATTCTATGTTTGTCACTTTGTCCCTTTTTTGTCTCTTCTAGCTCTTTCAGCCCTCAAGGGCAAACTTCTAGTGGTCGCTACATCTTGGCTCCCTCTGGTTAGTGTTCTCTTTCTTTGAAAGCAAACAGCTATTTCATTGCATTAATTTTGATAGCCTCCCAGATGTCATTATCCTCGGCTAATACCTTTGGGCCTTTCCTTTTTTATCCTACACATTGAACTGGAGGTGTTGAATTAACCCATTGAACCAAAAAAATGGTTCAACGGTTCAATCGGTTCAATCATTACGGAATTGAGATGTTGAACTTGAAGATGGACTTTTGAACCAAAGGTCACTGAACCACTTGAACCAGGCCATGAAGTTCTCATTGAACTTGCACAACCTGATAATGACTGGCATTAAATAGCAAGGGAAGAAGGGGACCAAAAAAATTTGCCTGTGAGCAAAATTGGTCAACAGTTACAACTAGACAAAGGGGTCAAATGAACACCACCTCATTTTCCATTTGGGCTTAAAAATGAACTCACCTTTATAAGCTTTTTATATTCACTTAGTTATTTAAATTAAATTTTTATTTGGAAAAAAGAGGGGCGTTGCATGTATGATCTTCCATTTGTTCCCTTTAGGGAACCATTGGAATCAAAAGTGCCATTCCTATTGCAAAAAGCCTAGTACAAGGCTTAGAAAGAATGTCTTCTAAAACACTCCCTAAGAACTTGTCAAAGTTTGGGTGACCTTGAAAATGACCCTAAAGTATTTATATAGTCTTTTATTTTCATGCAAACTTGGATTACAAAGGGGATATCATCACCTCCCATGAGTTCTTTAGGGAAGCTTTGACCCAGAGTTTCATCTCCTGGCATTGGCTTCACTTACTCCTTCTGAGTTGCACATGGGACATATCTGCATTTGGACATCACACTAAACTGAGTGAACAATAGGATGTATTGGTTGTAAAAATTAATAAACCTTTTTATAACTAGTCAATGTTGTTGTCACCCAGTTTCCATGCTTTTATTTTGCATTATTTGACATGAAAGTCATTATGCAATTGATTTCCCTAGAAACATTTGAAAGCCTGCTATTTTAGTCAACCCCACATGGACATACCCTTGCTAGGATTTGGACGATTATACTTAGTGTATTTTGGTCATTTTTTTTGTTATGTTTTAAGACTAAAACTTGTTTGTTTTTCATAAGCCATGTCAAAACCAATTTGTTTATACATCACTCTTTTGTCTAAAAAGGCGTTATGCTGATCATTTTACACCATACTTATGCCTTGAAATTTTTGCTAAACTTACTTGTGTGTGTGTCATTTGAGTTGTAGAGGGTAGCATTATGCTGACAAAATCATGTCAAAACATTTTGATCCTTTTTGAGTCTTTGAAACATAACATAGATCACATCATTCGAGCATGTTTACGCCATTGGGCTACTTAATTTGTTTCAAGAACTTGTTTACCATTATATCAAAAACCATTTATTTCAAACCATTCATGTATACCATTTGGTCCTTATTTATGTGTCCTTATGTTTTCCACTCTTATCTATATTGTTTGGTCCAATCCTAGTCTTCAACATTACATTTTCAATTAACCTTGTCAATTTTGGATCAAAACATTGATTGATTTCTATTTAGGCCTCAATTCATGGGGTTGGTACACACATCTTTTTATTTTGGGTTGCATAGCTTCGCTTAAATGATTACCCAATTTTGAAAAATATTGATTATTTTTTGTTCAAGTGCCTATCTTAATCATTTTTGTGACTTTTTTTGGGAAAACACAACCTTTATTCAAAAACCTTTGAAGTTAGATATTTGACATTAGGTTGTTTTATGCCAAATTTTGGCATAAACTACTTTTGAGATGCAACTTCATCCTTTCAACCAAGGTTAAACCTTTTGTCTTTTAAACATCACTTTTCAGAGTTTGTAAAACTTTAAGTCTTTCTATTTTCAGAGCTTTCTTCATTAAATGAAGATATGTGTAGCTACACTTATGGTGCAGTTATGGATAATCCAACTTATCATAGAAGGGCTACACAAAATGACTTTTATGACTTTAGTCAAGACTTTTATGGTGATAATATGGTTTGTGAGAGATTTATATCAACCTCATAAAAATTAGTCATTAGAACATAATCAAGATCCAACTTATGATCCAACTCATGATTGGAATGATTAGGTTTATCAGGAAGACTTGGATGTTTTGGCTTGTGTAAGTAATCAAACTCCACAACATACCAAGATCACCATTTTAGAATCTCCTCCTTTGGTTTTCACGAGCAACCAAACTAAGAAGTGTCCAATCATTACCATTTTAGGGCCTCCTTCTTTGATTTACACAAGCAACCAAACTAAGAAGCATCTAGTTGTTACCATTTTTGGCCCATCACTAGTTTTTGATGAACCTATTGTTGAAGAACCTCCATTTGATGAACCAATTGTTTTTGATCCCTTCTTCAATAGTCTAATATTTGGAGAGTCCATTATTGAACCACCAACCATTGTTCTCATTAAACTAAATGTTCCCCACTTTAGAAATTTTGTGTTGATCTTCGAGCCTAAACAAGAACCATTATCTCTTCAAAAGTCATCTTATAAGGATCAAAATGTGTTCAAAATGGATCTTTTACAACCAATTTTGAACCAAAACCAAAATTTTATTATGGAAAGACCCATTTGTGACAAGATAAACTATGATAAGTTACCTATTCACATGTTACCTATTTTTAAAGAGCCTCATCTCCTTGACAAGCTAGCCTTGGTAGAGTTGTCTCTTGATCATTTCCCACTCATTGAAGAGTCCCACTTTGATAAACACAATTTTGTCAAGACATCCCTTGAGTGGTCCCTCTTTTTGAGGGGCTTCACTTAGATGATTTAGTCTATGTTGAACCCTTCCAAGATGAATCAGTTTCTATTGAGCCCATTATGCCATCATAGGCCATTACTTGTCAAAAATTAAGCATTTAATAGAACATTATCAAAACAACCATATCAGATGAAGAATCAATATTAGAGCCAGGTTCCATTTTTCAACTAACATTAGATTTAGTATCAAAAATAAAATCAACATCAATTATGACATTGGATTCAGAGTCCCTTGCTTCAGAATCAAAGTCAAAAATAGATTATATTATTGGTTGTTATAACATTGGTTACAATTGCCTTGCATATTAATTTGAATATATTTATGCTCCTTCTATGATTTTTGAGGATGATTACTTCAGCATCGACATAAATTATCCTAATATCTTTTATGAAGATTATGATTCCTTTCACCATCCCATTATTACCACCCAACATATCCATTATATTGACATTCCACCTACCATAAGTGTTGATCAGGACCACCAGAATCACACTTTGTTGAAATGCATCCATGGTGACATATTATTTGTAGAATATCAGGGGGACCAAGACCACATTCATTTATCAAAATAAAAATCTCCTAGTGAAACCTTTTTGGAGGTGCTAGGGGATAAGCAAAGATAAAACTCAACATATTTTAGTGACACCTTTTTGAAGGTGTTAGAAGATAATCAAAGTCAAATGTTAACATCTCTTTTTGAAACCTTCTCAGAGGTGCTATGGGATAATCGAAACAAGTTTATTGGTGAAAACTTCATTGAGGCACCAATACCTAAGTACAAAATTTATTCATTATTTACTAAAAATAATATCAAGGATCAAATTAAAATAGCATCCAATCTACAGTATAATCATATGGTAGATACTCTCAAGATCAAGAAACAAAATAATCTAATGGTCCTATTGATAGCATATTTAATGGTCTTTAGCCTTACCATAACCAAAATTATGTCAAATCTGGCATCAACAACATTACGTGTGACTAAAAGTCCTGATCTTCATTTATTTCCCTATCATTCCACATTCCATTATCATCTACCATTCCATTTCACAATCAAACCTACCATCCATTATTTGTCATTTTTTACCATCTATGGTCACACTTTCCTTTGTAGAGGCTACAAAGATACCTTGTCTTGATGTTTTAAGGAATCAGAATCAACAATTAATGAAGATCACAAAATCATTCTTGACAACCCAATCTGTAGCTAGAACTTGACAAAGAAACTATTCAAATGAGGTGTGGGCTATAAATTAGCATGATCAAGTATTCTATTTGTATCATTTATTTATTAGGATGTGCATCTCCCCATTAGTAGGAAAAATAGAATCAAAAACCATACCTAGGCCAAAAGCATGTACTATACTGTTTTACATTGCCATACCATTGCCATTGTTACATATCCTTTTGCCATTGTCTCATATTCCTACCATTTATCCCATCACTTTGGGGAAACCCTCTTACCATTTTATCCAATCTAACTATACCATAATTATTTATAGTGATATCATATCATCCTATCATTCCATTCCTATCTAGACCAAAGCCTATTTTTAGTCATCCTATCCAATCATATTTTGATCTTGGTTCTTTTGGTTCTTCCTACACTTTTTGTGGGAAGATTTCAATCAAGTTTCAATAATAAATCAATTCCATGTTTAAACGATAGTATATGAAAGTACTGTGATAGTTTATCTAATAATATATCTTTCATCTTATATCCAAACTTATTTATGTAGCTTGATTATAACTGCGTATGGGCAAATCAATATTTCATTAGTCTTGCTACTAATTATAACTACCTATGGGAAAATTAGTATCATTGACCAATGTCATTGAATCCTAGTTTAAACATCTATGGGAAAACTAGGGGAAACACTTATTTACCATGCATTACTACATCACCTTGCCATTACTATTTTCATTTGACTAGCCATTTGTCAAATTTGAAAACTTGTTGGGACCTAGTTTGTTTTTCCCTACCTTTTATGTGGATGGAATTACTATGACTTAAGGTCATTTTGAGACTATGTGGGTCATGCTCAATTCATGTTATGGTTAACTCAGTCCCCCTTTCTATATGCTTTCATCATTTTGTGAGTAACCTAAGCCTTACTCTCACTAATTTGTGAGCATGGGCCATTGCAGCTAGCTTAGCTATCTTATTGGAACGTCTACTCCTAGGACGTGCATCTCTTTAACTAGATGGTCCCACCTTGTGCATATTTTATCCTAAAAACACTTAAAACATTAGAAATACTTTGAAAATACCAAAAACATCAAAACATGAACCATAAAAGAATAAAAACATTGTCTCATAGTTATATACATTTGTACATTCTCATTCCACCTTGCTACACTCTTGCCATTTTTCAAGCACATAAACACTAGTTCAATTCATCTTGTCCCACACACTTGCCATTTTGCAAGATCATTCTTTCTCATCTCATCAAATTCTTATTTGCCAGACCATTCTTGTTTATTTGTAATATCTTCCATTTCTTTTATAAATCATGCTAGTCTTATCATCATTTTTCTTCTATCCCATTTCCTAGGAGAACTACATTTGGCCTGAAGTTCATGTCAGAACATGGATCCATAGAACTATGTAGGCAGCGTCCACTTACCTTACACATCTAGAGTCAGCTTGGCCAACCCCTTCCTTTTCTTCTCTTCCCCCATTTCTTCTATCATTGTTCCTCTCTAATTAGGGAACAATTTTCATTATTCTTTGTTATGATGTGGTGGAAAGTAACGCCTCTACCACACATGCATGAACATGTATCTTTCAACCATACTATCTTGGTTTTTATTTGTGTGTTTATTTGAGTTTTCTTGGTGTTTTGTTATGTTTTCTTGATGTTTTTTTGTGATTTTTCACCTCTCCTTTTATTTTTTCTCCTCACTTTTTATTACTTCTTATCTCCATTCTTGGTCTTGTGTTTCCTTGATTGTTTTTTTGTTTGATTTTGCTTTTCTCTTCTGTGTTCAATAATACCTTGATGGTCTACATGGATCTTGATTATTCATATCTTGATCTCATGTCATTAAGACATTCTTGCCTTTTATTTTTAAAACATTTTTGATCCTACTTAATATTATATCTTTATTTCAAGTTAGGCTCATTTATGTTTGTCTTTTTCTTTGTTTTTGCTTTCTTGTTTAAATATGAATCACTATAACTCCCATTTTGATCATTATTTTAACATTATCCTTAGTTATAGATATTCACATTTGAACTGGCTCAGCATAATTGAAATCTTATGTCATTCTAATTTATTCATACTTATGATGCCTAATTTATTTTGCTATAGCAATCACTTTGTGCTCAGGTCTCAAAGTCTTAATGTCAACATCAGCTCTGATGAATGATTCTCAAGAACACTTTGAAAAACCTAGGTTCATGATATGAAATTAGGCTTCTAGGTAGCATGAATTTTAAGCTTCTTTGTCTATGCTTAGATGTACATCTCTTTACATACATTGCAAGTATAATCATTTTTTGGTCATTTTTCATCATTCCTCATTCCATTCTCTTCCAAACTTGGGTGAATTACATCGGCCTGAAGTTTATGTTAGAACATGAGTCCATGGAACTATGTAAGTAGCACTCAATTTTTATTGAGGTCAGCTAAACTATCTCCATTCTTATTTTCATCTCTCTCATCACTTTGTGCATTCTCATATACTTGGTTTTATATGGATTTTTAAGCCATTACACTATCACATGTATGTTTGCACACGCTCACTTTAACCTATCTTTTCTGTTATATCCTTGAACTAATTTTTCTTGCTAATTACCCATGCTAGAGCCCAACATCTAAACCACATCTGAATCAAATTAGATCTATAGGGTAAAAATCATTATTTATTCTTTATCAATGATCAAAATTTGCCCTACTAGGGTAAAACTATTTTATCATGATCATATTTGCTCTACTACAGTACTTATTATCTTCTCTTTAGAGACCTTGTTCTAGTGGTGCTTCCCTTCCTAAAGTAGAATGATCTCTCTTTTCCTATAATTCTAATCTCTCCACACTAATGCCCATGATGGAAATATTTTAGTCTACAACCTATCTTGGGATTGATCAATGTCATAACCACACAGCTTGTACTCTCAAATTAGGTACATTTATAGTTTGTCCCTTACATTTATGGGTTGTATCTTTCTCATTCCCCCCATCTCTAGGGACTATTATAACTCTCATTATATTTTGATAATTTATGGTAATCACATGTGCAAGCATTAGCTTGTCTAGATGTGATTTATTCCATGGGTTAATCTCTCACTTTTTCTCTCTTTTTGAGATTCCATCCTTCACTTTCATCCTATTATGTCCTCTCGAGGTGGCATCATGGGTCTATTCCAATTTATCCTTGACAACTCTTTTCTTTAAAAATATATTGCTTCATCTAAATGTCTAACTATGCCTTCTTAAATAGGGGCAAAATGTAGACATCTAATTCCTAACACCATTTGTGTTGAAATTGTCAATTTTACTCAAATTGCACTCAAATGCACATTTAGGTCAAAATCCTTAAAACACACTAAATGGTTTGAACTTGTCATTTACAAGTGCCAATTTAATTCAAATTATTCCCAAATAGGGTAATGTAATTTATTGGTTAGCTAACTTTGATCAATTCATTTCGAGTCAAAATGATGATTTCAACTTTTGTGCTCTAGATCACTCTTTTCTCCTAAATTTATTAATACATGTCATGTACCTTTGTTATTTTATATTGGAAACATTCTAAATAGAAATACAGTTCCAGTGCATCTAATTTCACCTTCTAATTCTTCTCGAGTCAAATTACAACTCAGTAATATGAATTTTAGACCATTTTGATCAATTGAGGACCAATTTTCAAATGATTGCACAAATGTTGATTAACCTTGTTTAAGGATAATTAATCCAAATCAAGAGCTTAAGTGGATTTTCCATAAGATTTGTTGAATATTTGATTTTTAAAATTGATTCTTATTAACTACATCATTAGGTGACATCATTTCTTGGAAAGACATCCCTAGGCCATAAATGCCACAAATATCAAGATTATGGGTCACCCATGCCTAGTTAATTCCTCCCATGCCTCTTCAATGCCCCTTCTTCCAAGTTAATGATGAAAATAATTATGGATTTAATTCTAAATATTAGGATTATCTATGGCCACACATCTCAATCTTGAGATGGACAGTCATGGTCGATCCTAACTAATATTAAAAATCTATAAATAGAGAGGCCATGGACATGAATTTTAAGCTTGAATATTACAAAGTTATAATGTTAAATTGCTTCCACTATCTTTTACATTTGATCATTGATTTTGTTTTTAAGCTTCATTGATAGGATAGTTTAGTGATTTAGAGTCATGAGCCTAGGTTTTATGGAGTGTTATAGAGACATTGGAGGAGTTTTCCACCTTTGTTGACAAAGACAATGATGTTTGATCAAGGGATAACATGCTTTTGAGCCACATAGGTATGGTGAATCCATTTAGGAAGGTAATATGATGTTGTTTTCTTTCATTTAGTTCTTATTATCCTTTGTAATTCCCATAGGAATAAATAGGCTTAGCTAGTTAGTTCTTTATGCATTTTTCATTATTTATGGACTAGTGTTTGACTAACTTGCTTTGTAATCCTCTCTACAGTTACCTCCTTTGGTATTTATATCAAAGGAGAGGTGGGTGAGTTAATGGTCTCCTAAATTGAAAGAGAGGGGGTTTCTTCCTTTGTTTTATTATCTAAAGGAATAAAATAAGATTCTACCACTTCATTAATTGGGGTAGAAGAAGAGGTAGTTGAGGTAATGGTTTCCTCAATAATAGGTTCAATAGTAACAACATTAACTGTGTGTACCTCATGAACGTGAGATGATTCTGGTTGGCTATTGACATGGTTGGTAAGAGGTGCATGGTTAGGAAAAGATTTTTGAAATATGTTGAATGATTGGTTTGGAGGTGCATTAGGATTATCTAATGTTAGTTTACCCTTGTTGATCATGTTTTGGATAATATTTTTAAAGGTATTGCACCTACTAACATCATCTTTGATAACATGATGGAAGGCACATAGATTGTTTTCATTGTACCATCCAGGTGTGGGGTAAGAGACATAAAATTGTTGGGGTGGTTTGATAGGAGGAATTTGGATGAGTTTAGCTTTAAGTAGTTTATCCAAAATTGAAGCATATGATTCCCCTATGGGAGTATATTGCCTAGGAGTGGTTCAATTTTGGTTGCGAGTTTGTTGGTTTGATGGGTTGGAAGAATTAGTTTGATTTGATTGGTTGATGATTAGAGGTAGAGTGTATTTTAAGACAACCATGTTTGTGGTTTCCTTTATCTTGGTGTTGGGATGGTTGGATTGGGTTAGTGGCTTTGGTTGAGGAAGGGTAATTGGATGTAAAGATGGAATTTTTGTTTCTCAATTTCAATTTCCCTTCATCAATGGCTCTAATTTCAAGTTTATGTGCCATGGTAAATGCCTCATCAAAGGTTCTAAAATTCTAAACCTTAAGAGTTAGGGTAATATTTTTGGCACAACCTCAAGAAAAGAGTCCAATTAGTTTAGGTTGGGGTAATGAGAAAGAGATTTGGTTAATGAGACCTCTCTATCGAGCTATGAAATTGGCAATTGATTCATCATCAAATTGTCTAATGGAGTAAAGGTTGGTAATGGAAACCATTTTAGATATATTAACTAAAAATTTATCTAAAAATATTTGGTCTAAATGAAAAAAAGAGAAGATAAAGTTCTTGGTAAGAGCACTATACAAATCCAAGGTGGGTCTAGATAGGGACATGGGGAAGTTATGAAGGAGAAGAGCATCATCATATGCAATTAAATAGAAATAATGGTGGAATTATCTCAAATTTTTTTGAGGGTCCTTCTTACTATGAAACTTGGAAAACTTAGGTATTTCTCATTGAGGAGGATAATGTCAAATAGGAATGGATGGATGAATGGGTTCATTGAAAATTTGATCATAAGATAAAAGGTTATGAGCTATAGAAATAGATGATTTAAGATTGGACATTTTATCCATTAACATCTTAACTAAATATATTTGAGGTTGGGGAGATCCATAGTTGGGTAGTAGGTTTGGTTAAGGTTGGGTGGTTGTAATGTATGGATAAGAGGTGGGAGATTGAGAAGGTGCCACATATTGGTATGTGGTCATAGAAGGTTGGGATGATGCCCCATATTGGTATGTGGGCACAAAAATTTGGGTAGAAGGGGGTATATATCCTTATGGGCTAGGAACATATTAGTGATAAGTCATGGGTTGGGTTGGAGGCATGGTTGAAGTGGTAGGTTGAGGTTGGGTGGTGACCCTAGTGCTAATAGGTAAAAGGGTAGGGGGTATGTAAAGTACCAAATTTTGAAGAGGGGTAAAGATTGGTTGGTTGATAGTAAAAAGGGGAATTATAGAAATAGGGGTAGAAGGTATCCCCATGGTATGTGGGGTATAGGTAACAAGAGTTAAGGTTCCTCCTATAGTAGAGGTGTTGGTTGGTGTAGGTGGGGTTTGGTTATAGGTTGGAATGTTGGATTGGGTTTCAGTGGTGGTAGTGGATGAGACATTGGTATAAGAAGAGGCTTGGTTAATCAAAGGTTGGTTAGAGGTAACACCAATCATAAGAGGGGGAAGAATACCATAGGGTGGATCTGTGGGAGGAACCAAAGTAGTAGAGGTGCGATGAGATAAGTTATTAAGGTAATGTTGGAGGGTTACAAGGTTGTTATCAAGGAATTTGTAAAAATCTGCATTACCCTCAATAATTATCCAAGGCATGGTAGGAGGAGGAGAATTTGGAGAAGAACCCTCAACATTTTAAGTATACTCCATAGAGGAGGAAGAGGAAGAGGAAGGCGGTCCTTAGTTGGTTTGATTTCTCAAATGTTGTCTAGTAAAGACCATGTGAGAAAATAGAAAAGAAATGATGAAAACTCACACCTCAAATAGAGAGAAAGCAAAAATAAGAACTCAAGGTAATCCAAATATACATTAAAAGTGAATTTAGACTTAAGATTCTTCTTAGATCACTTTTGGTTATGCCTTAGAAAGTGTGAATAATAAAATTTGGCTTATAGATTAGGTACTAAAGAGGAAATCTATGGTTGGTTTTAAGTTGTATTTAGGTGCTCAAGAGAGAAATCTATATTGACATTTAGTACATGGCTTGGTATTGGGGCCTACCCCCTCATTCACACACCATAGAGATAAGGGTGTCAAGTTTTTAGTCAAGATATACTAAATTTTAGAGTTTATACTCAACCAAAGAGATGAGTTGGTTCTCTCCTTGGTAATAACCTCTAAGTAGGATTTTTGGGAAAGGGTAAGATTGACCGCTAGGTGATGAAATCATAGTCAGGCCTTATCTCAAATTTTGTTTTGATGTGTTCATTGATTGTGTGGTTTGGATAAGTGTGTGATAATAAGAGTGAAAACTATGATTAATTACTTTACTTTTAAGTTATTAGATGAACTAAAACACTCAAACAATCAATGTAATGCAATGTTTATTTTAAACCCAAAAGAAATTTTAGATTTCATTCAATGAGAATAGAATAAAAGAAAAAATAAAAGGCACTTAGATGATGCTAGGGTCCTACCAATCATGCCAAAATGTTTCTCTTAATTTTTATTCATTTCTTAATTTTGAAAATAGATAAGAAACTAGTAATAAGGGTGTGGTATAAATACCTAGTTGGTGATACACACATAATCTAGAAAATGATGGAGAACTCCTCTTTGGATAGGAAGGAATAACCTACAAATAAGAACAAAATAACAAAGGGGGTTGTTATCAGGATAGTTAAATGGACTACCTAGAGTGAGCTAGATCTAAGAAGCCTATACTTTCTAGGAGGTTGCCAATCCATTGTTGACAACAATCAAGTTAAAAATGATAAAATCAATGTACTTGAATAAAGTATGTGAAATGAAATACAATAATAAAGTAGAATGTTTGTTAAATAAAATGACTAAATTTAACAAAAGTGTGTCAATAATCATGCTAAGGTGGGTGAAATTAGGTTTAAAAAATTAGAATAGGGTCCATGAATAGGTAAGAACATAGAAGGTTAGGTTTGGTTGAGGGTAAGGAACTAAATAGAACTTGTTATTTCTTCCACAGTGACCATCGATGGTCAGATGAATGATCGATGGTTAAGTTGACTATCGGCAGTTGGGTAACTATTGATGATGGGGGTGACCATCAGTGGTTGTGTTAACCATCGATGATTACCTATGGGTTTCTGAAGGTGATCTACAAAGAGTTATAGAATAGGTAGATGGGCAAATAGAGGTTATATTGAGGATTTGGTGGAGAGGAAATAAGGTGTAGATAGTTTTGATCAAGTTAGGAAGGTCAAAAATCTAAAATAACAATGTTAAATTATTGATATACCTATAGCTTGTTATTTGGTTTATGATTGAAAGCTGAAGCATTTTTTATAGAGTAATGGTAATTTGGCCTCAAAACCAAATTCAGTAGAGGTTCAGGTCTCTTTTATTGATATTGAGTTGTTGAAGGAAGACTAGATGTTGGAGAGCTTAATACCTATGTGCAAGAAGATTTGATATCTTGAACATCCATCCTTTTCACCTCCCACTCCCCTCCTTTTATAGTCAAAGAGAGATGGAGGATGGAAGGTTCCCTAGAGGGTGAGTTTGATGATAATGATACTTGGAAGTTTGTTAGCACCACACAAGGTGAATATATTAAATTATACCTCATTATCTCACACATAGTTAATGATGTGTTAAGAAGGTGAAGAGGTGGGGACCTGACCATCAATGGTCGGGCTAACCATAGATATTTAGATTGACCATTGATGGTTGAGTATCTAAGGGTAAAGGGGTTAAAGAAAGGGGTTAAAAGGTTTGGTTACATGTTAAATTAGTAAGTTGATGAGTTAGCTAACTAGGTGATCAACTAAACTCAAGGTCTAATAAGGGTCTTAAGGTATTTTGACAACTAGAACTATCATGTATAATTTTCTAGTATCTATAGAGATATTTAGAGAATGATAGGATAAGGCCATAAAAACCTAAGACACATATAGAACCTAAGATGCTTACCTATAGGTAGACATACACAGTTAGGTTGCCTTTCAAGCCTATAAAAGGAAATAATGTGAATTTAAAGTGGTGTCTTAGTTGAAAAGTGACATGAGTAAGGTATTCTTGAAGTCATGGAAGATATCTCCTAGCTAAGTTGATGCCTTGAAGTAGATAAGGATGACAATCAGAATCATACCATATAGGCCTAATTGTATTCAAACCTTCATGGTATAAACTCAAGTTGTAAGATGAGTAATTAAGTTTTAGGGTTTAAGAAAAGGGGAAAAGTACATAAAAGGATTTGGGGTTTGACATAGGAGATGACTAAAGTAAATGGATCATTTTAATACTAAAAGGATCATGAGGAATATGACTATAATTAAAGTCTTAACCCTACATACACAGTCAATAAGACCACATACAAGTATGCTTACTTTGATAAGAGTTTATTGGCTTAGAGATGGATAAAGGCCTATGTGGTATTTAAGAGGGAAAGTTAGATAATTCAATATGTTTTATTGAAGTAATGGGATCTCATTTAACTTTCATACCTAATTGCAAACACCAAAATCCTACATACTCATGACAAGATAAGACACAAGATTGTTCATTCCTTAGAAGCATTTTCTTGTATGAAGATATTTAAGGATTTATAGGAGGACTAAGGGAGATAAATATAGTTTAACATGATTTAATGGGATAACATAGTCCACCAGAGCTTCAAACTCAAGCAACAAAGAGGGGAAATCATGACAAACCCTATTCAGGGCTAATATGTCTAATTGAATGCATGGACCTATATGGGCATCCAATTAAGAGATGGCTAGTTGAAGTGATTTAATATCTTTGAGAACCCTAAGGGGATGGCGAGGGGTATAAATAGGCATCATATTTATTCTTATATCCATGACAAAGGAGAAATGAGATCAAACACAACCATGAGGGTTCCTTGCTTTGCTTTTCTCATAAACCCTAGGCCTACATAAAAGAGAGTGAAGAAGACCTAATAGAGATAGAAGGGTTAGAGAACCATGGTAAAAATTCAATGAGGGTGTCATTGACCTCCCTAAATTGTTCATAGTCATAAAAAACTTAGAATTATCACCTACAAGCCTAAATTCTCTCAGCCCTTATAAAATACCTACTAACAGCTCAAGAAGCTATCTTCTTTTGCTGATTACGGTACAAAGATATTGCATGGGACCTTGGGATTCCTAGGGATAGTTAGCTACCCTAGCTTACTTTCAATTTTTTGAATTTTTTTGAGGATTAATGCTATAAGTCGTATGAACAATCTTTAAGACCTTGAATCACTTTCAAGCTACTTAGGAGAGCTAGAATGACCTAATGAGAGAGAAATATATTTATATGCCTCTAGATGGATTGGATAAACTATAAAATGACCTGAATCATGTCTAATAATCCCATTAACATCACCCCATTCCATTGTGTTTGTACTTGCAAGTATGGAACTATACAAAATAAGCCATAAAAGACTATTTTTAGCTACTTGATATGTCCATACAAGGTGTTAGAACTTAAAAATTAACATGGAGAATGGGGAGGAGATCATATAACTAAATAAAATGTTTATTTTGGGGTTTTAATGTGTTTAAATCCTATATATTCAATTTTTAGTCTCTAGGCGGGGAGGCCTAATTGAGACCTAGTTAGGAGAGAGAAGCAGCAAAAACATACACTTCCACTCACTCTCAGGACATGAAATTGAACATGAAGCTATAAGGCCATATTGGGTCCTAGAATATGACGTCATATTTAGATTAATATCATTACTTGTCTTCATATAAGCATTTTTGCATGATTTTAAGGCTATAAGGATTGAGGCCTAATTAGAGCTTTTGGTAGAGAATGAATTCTTGGGGCTGGTTTGAGACTTAAAGATGAATTTTTTTAAGTCTATTATTATTTCAATAGGCCATATATGAAGATAGGATGAGCTGAAAGAGAATAATTCAATTTTTGAAACTTGTATGCAAGATTGGCCTAAAGAGATGAAGAGTCTTCTAGACACCTAGCAAGAAAAGGAAGTGATGTGTCAAAGAGAACCTAAGGAGATAAATTAAGAGGTGTTAATATTGAATGAAATATGTAACTCAACCTAATATAACCATCAATAAGGACACTTATCATTCAACAAGCCAAACAAAGGGCAGTTTTGGAGAGCTAGTCAAGGTGTCAAGCAAGCATTCTAATTCCCATGCCACTTGGAGCAAGGGGCCATATTTAGAGGAACTACACATAGAATTTAGGACCTATTGAATCATTTTCATAAATCATATCTTGTTTCTAACTATTAGGATAAATTACAAATGCAAAATTTTATCCTCCTTTAAGTTGTAATAAAATTGGAGAGTATGTGAAATAGAGATTACAAGTACTTGCAAATCAAAACTTAAAACATAATTGGAAATGTAAATGGTAATACAAACCAAAAAATAAGAACACCAAAGTTACGTGGTTCACCCAACTTGGGCTACATCCATGGATAAGTTTACAACTCTTTCTTTATTGCAACAGAACCTAGAGAATTACAACCTGTGACAAAATATGTCACACACTATCCTCACGCTCTATGTTCTAATCTCCTCCTTCAACACAAGGCTTTAAATACCAAGATTTAAAATGTAAAATACAATGAAAAAATGAACCATACCTTTGGCTAAGTAAACATGCTTACTTATAGCCAAAATACAAAGGAGGAAATGACAAAACCAAATAGGAAAAGTCATGAATAGTGAAAATTTTGACCCATTCTCACTATTCCATGAATAATGATTGAGGTGACATCATGAAAATAATATTTGAATAAAAAAACAAAGTGGTGCACCCCACTTTAAATCATGCTTTCACCTTGGGTCAAAAGATGCCCAATCAAGCATAGTAACTCTTATGTCTTTTTGAAACATTTTCAAATATTCCAAATCACCTTAAAATCTTTCCCATGGCATAATATCATGACTCCACTAATAATTTTGACCCATATGAAAAAGACAAAAGAAAAATTAAGATATGATTCTCACCCACTTAACTCCACTTGTTTTCACATGTTCTTAAGGTCAAAATCCATGTCCCCACATGCTCCCATATGTGCCAAACCCATGTGCTTGAGATATATTCATCCCATTTCTCCCACCAACATTTTCCAACATGTAAATATACTTTTTGTGTCATACCATGTCATATTAGAGCCACATCACTTGTCCAGTCACCCTTTCCACCTCATCTATGAATAGTGTCCTATGAATAGTGAATTCATGAATAGTGTTTTTATGTGAATAGTAACTTCACACCTAACAATTCTCCCACTTGAAGTTATTATTCCACAACTTCTTATTGCTACTACTGTACCCACTACACAAACTTCTCATCCTAATCTTCCTCATCCATGAAGACCAATTGAAGTTAAACAAAATTTTAACTTCACTCTTGTGACCACCTTGGTCAACATATCCACATTATTCTCATTTGTATGTATCTTTTCTAACTTCAATTGCTCCTCCTCCAACACTAACCATATAAAGTGATATCTCAACTGAATATGCTTCATCCTAGAGTGAAACATCAAGTTCTTTGCTAAGTGAATAACACTCTGACTATCATTGAATAGTACCCCTTTTCCTTGTTGGTGTCCCAACTCCTCCATCAGTCTCTATAGCCATATCATCTCCTTTCTCACCTCTATAGCTACAACATACTCAACCTCTATGGTAGAAAGTACCACAACTTTCTTAAACATGAGATCCAACTCACCACTATACTCCCCATAGTAAAAACATACCCAGCAGTGTTCCTCCTACCATCCAAATCCCCTACCATGTTTGAATCAACATAATCTTTTAAAACAACATCCAATCTATCATAATATAACACTAAATTTATGGTCCCTCTCAGATATTAAATAATCCACTTAACTACTTGCTTGTTCCTTTCCTAGATCCCTCATGAATCTGCTCACCATTCCCACTATATGGGCAATGTCAAGCCTTGTACACACCATAACCTACATTAAACTACCCACTTCTAATGAGTAAGGGATTTTACTCATGTGATTCCTTTCTTCTTCTGTCTTGGGAATCTGCTCCTTTATCAACTTAAAGTGGCCCACCAAAGTAGTCTTAATAAGTTTTTCATTCTACATGCTAAACCTCTCTAATACCTTCTTGATATACTCCTCTTGTGATAGTGTCAATGTCTGATTCTTTCTATCTCTGGATATCCTCAACCCAAAGATCTTCTTAGTAGCATCAAGATCCTTCATAGAGAAAGAATCACCCAAATGTATTTTGAGTGCATCAATGTCCTACATGTTAGTGTTTTAATCAAATTGTGAACCCTAGGATAATCTACGAAGCTCCTAAAATTTGATTGAACATGGAATCATCTCTCAAGTTTGTGGGAGTTTTTAAGAGAGATTAATCTATAAATTATGAGGGATAGCCCCCTAGACTCATCTTTAACTACTTATCACCTAATCTAATGCTTGTTTATGGGAAAAGGGTTTGGAGTTTTCATTAAAATGAAACTACACTAAAGAGGTGATATACCAAGACATATCCCATAGACTATCACACTCTTATTAAGCAACAAAGCTTTCCAAGACCAATTCTAAGCATTGAAGGATCCTAACATAGTGTTTCAATGTGAAGGTAGGTATACATAGGATAATCAAAAATATAACTGATCTAGGGGTATATTTCACACCATAGAGACAATTACATACTTGAAGAGGATCCTAGTACATTCATACACTTCACATGACCTGTTAAAATCAGAACTCTTACTTAAACATGAAGGATAAAGAGGAGTAAGGATGACACCATCACTTAGCTCCACTATACATCACTCACACACTTATAAAAATTTTAATTTAAATAAAAATCATACTTGTATTCAGTTTTTTTAAATACAAAATTCACTTTCATACCATTAGGTCCTTGCCATACTAGTTGTGGTCTCCTCCACAATAGCCAAGATGGCTCAGATTTATAGAATTTGGAAGAAGAGAGAGAGAGAAGAAAAGTTGAAGAGGCACAAGGATAAGTGTCCAAATGTGAGGATAAGTTAAAATCATAGGAATGAGGTGTAAAAGGAGTTATGAAATTAATTTTCACATCATTCTATCCCAAAATAGCCTTTTCTCCAAGTGTGGCGTAGCAATCTTCTCAATCATTCTCTCTTGTGAAATTGTCTTCATAATGAGATTTCAAGAGCACTTCAAAGAAAGTTATGGAAAAGTATTGCATTTAAATGAGGATTATGAGAGATAAATTAACTTATGTGGACATGTTTCAATCCAAAATTTATCACCTTCCTTGATGTGGCATTGAAACTCTTTCACAATCATCTTTAAGTTTTGAAACTCCTTCTTGACAAGTGGCAAAAAGAAAGAATTAGATGATGAGGTATATTGTAAAATTAAATTTTAATCCTAAGGACAATTTTAAATCATATTGAAGCATATAAATCAGTTACATCACCTGAAATCATCAATTCCTCTCTTAGGTGTCACAAGGCCTCTTTGTCTCATTAGGCCTAATTTAACCAGAATAGCTAAAATTTGGATTTATCTCAATTGGTGAAATTTGTATTCATGTAAGGCCTATTATTATCATATTGGACTGTTAAAAATACATTTATAATCATTAATCTCTCACTAAGACCCCATTTTGCCTATAGAGCCTTCACTAGGCCTAGTCTTCTTGTAGCCCTATTTTTGCACAAATCTAATGGTGTAAGGAGAATGTACGGACTTTAAAGACTAAGTGAGACCATATTTTAGTACCCTTTTTCCTCATTGTTATTTTTTTCAATTTTCATGGCTCTATACTCAAGAAAATTGTGTTTGATGATCCTTTAACTTTCCTAATTAGGCCTAATTAGGCCTCTTTAGCCTAGAAGACCAAAAATGCTCAAAAATGGCTCCTAAACGTGTGAAATATCCTATAAATGTTTAATTAAAATTTTAAATGATATATAAAATTCTCCATATCAAATTTTAGCCTCTGGTTCATTGTGGAAGTATGAAACCCTAAAATGGCCAAAAGACTAGTCTAGGTCATTTTGCATGCTAGATAAGGAAAATGGATGTTGGGTGAGTACTGAGCTTCAAATTGATTTTAAGATTATTTATGAAGGTATGTAACATGTTATTCAAGGAAAATACACCTCAAAAAAACCTAATTACCTTGTAATCAATTTCTAATTCACCTTTTTGTCATTTCCTCCATTAGCAACAAGCTTCATAGTGACTGCAACCTTTGTGGTATGGAGTACCTTGTTTGAATTAAGAAATTTATATCAAGGTTTATTATGTTTTTTTAAGTTTTTTCCCAGCTTATCCAACCATTATCCAAGGTATACTTGCCTATTGGTTACCA
The DNA here is from genome assembly GCA_037957365.1 of Torreya grandis. NCBI lineage: Eukaryota > Viridiplantae > Streptophyta > Pinopsida > Cupressales > Taxaceae > Torreya > Torreya grandis. Next base: position 1,802,157 of record JARHVA010000069.1, read on the forward strand.
ATTTCACCATTTTCCCTAAAATTGTCACCCTTCATACATGTTAAAATAACCCCTACTCTGAGACAAAACAAAGAGGGTTTTTAATATTAGAATTGTAAAATTTAAAATTTTATAATATTAATTATGTATTTATTGTAATATTTACCAAATTTTAGCTACTAAATCCTCCATTTGACCCTCCAAATCTTCATTTTCCCAAGGCAGACTTTCAGAGAAGGTAGAGTTTGAGGTGGGTAGGGTATGACTATACTTGGAGAATATAGAGGCTCATTTATATTTTTAATGTAATTTTATGTATCCTATATACTTCCCCTAATGTTTTATAACCATATTCTACCCTACTTTCCCTTTATCCAACTTTCATGCCTTTTGGAAACCATCAACTAGGTCCATGGATGCCTAAGAGAGGAAACATTATTTTAGCTTAGCCGTAGGTTATTTTGAGCTTGTTTGATGATTTAGGAACACAATAAAAATTAAGTATGATTTTAAAAATATCATTAATGATCATATATCATCTTAAAAATTTCAATCTCCACTCCTTTGCACCATTCTATCTTTTATGCTCAAGGTTAGGCCACTACCTATGGAGGACTGAGACAAGCATATAGGTGATCATTTGTGCTTAATTTATGCTTTTAGACCCTATATTAAATTTTATTTAGGTAATTTTTATTATCCTTATGCTCTTATTTTACTTTTAAAACCTTCAATATAGCATCATTTAATGCTTAGGTCCTCAAGGAGACACCTCTGCCTTGACTGTCACAATCATCATTATTGCCCTTGTTTAGTGGTGTTTTAGCCAATTTAGGATTTGATCATTATGTAATTAGGTTTATATTTAGTTTTTTTTAATTTACCCTTCACTAATTTCAAATTATATCCACTTTAGAACTCCAAACCAAGCTTGAAATTTCAACTTCCTCCTCACTATCAACATACCTTGCCTTGACTATCACAATCATGTTTTAGGCTTATTATAGGTGCTTGTGTTAGGTTCATGATTGTATTAGTTTCTTTATGATTTACATGAGTTCCTTAAGGTCACCATTAATTATTCCAATTTGAAACATTCTCTAAACCTAAACTTTTGGCCCTTTTAGGCCTTCTAATTGTTTATTGTCCTTCATGGACTGAGACAGTCCCAAGACCCTACCTATAGATGTCTTTAGGGTTTAAATTGATCTTTATTAGTGATTTGACAACCTATTTAGGTCCTCCAAGTTACTAGGTTTTAATATTGACATATATTTAAGCCTAGAAGTTCTTTAAGACTCTTCCAAGGTCCATCATTTTCATTCCACTATCTGCTCAGCCGTAGGTAGTTGCTCTCAGTCCTATATGAATAGGGGTTTGCTTGAGAGGTTTCAAAACATCAAATTCCACCTTGGGATTTTTATCTTGGATCATGAATGTTATCTGAATCATTTAGGATGACTTCTCATTTATAAAATAGATAGAATTATCATACTAAAATGGAAAGTGATCTTTCCTTTAAAATCTTGTAGGTGAAGACTATCCAAAACTAGTGGTTTTGAGGGCACTTTTGGGTCTCCCAATGATCACCTTCCATTGATCATAATCCTTCTAATATTTAAACATTCATTGTCCATACTAGGGACAACAAGGTCCAATAATAATATGTATGAGAGACCCTGAGAAACACTTTTGTTAAGGTGTACCAAAAACCTTATGGGTTTATATTTGGCTCCTTTTGGGACAAAAGTCCTGAACATACAGTCCTTGTCTTAATCACATGATCTCATACCTTATCTTACCTTCTAGTAGTTTCTATGTCTATATTAAGACTCTTCTTTTGGTAAAGATGAAAATTAATTTTGGTTTGCTTTTACATCCTTCGTACACATCTAAAAATCATGCTTAGTCACTTGTAAAAGGTTGTTTTGAAAGGTAGACAGTGAATTGGGCATTGATCACTATGAACTATGAGTGTAGAAAGGACTCATATGATCCTTGATAAACATCCAAATGTATTTCAAGAAAAGCAAGATATTATGAGACAAGTACATCTCTCTTTACACCATAATGACATCATTAATAACCTAAAGGTGACTATCTTGGTAGAACATATAGGTAGGATATGAATTTTGAGCAAGAAAAAGTTTGTTTCAAGCCTCCTATCTCCTAAATGTCATCTGACAGTCTCCAAATTGATAAGCTTCACCAATAAAACTTATATTTCATTCTCAAAACACCTTCAATGGCACTTTTAGGTGCACATTCCTGAGTATAGAGCATTGGTAGTGAAATTAGACCAAAACAAGCTTAGGAAGAATCTTCTTGAACTTATTGAGACCTATAAAATTATGAGATCAATGAAAAAACAATGTAAAATCCCTAATAAACACATGGAATAATTTTTCCTATCAGATCAAAACAAAATATTTTGAAACAATTGCAAACAATGACCCCTTCTTGATGCACAAGCATAAAAAGCTGCCTAAAGTCAAATTGATTGTTCATAAAGGAGGAGGAACCAAATTAAAACTTATTATTATTTAAATTAATTGCACTAAAATTACAATCCACTCCCAAAATTACTCTTTCCAATTCCACCTGTAGCTTCCATAGTGAGTGATTGAATCTGCCTTTCCTTGGCTTGCCAATGGAAAATGAAGGAAAATAAGTTGTAAATGGATCTTATAAGCAATTTTATGTAACAAAAATGTGAATATGGCCTATAGGGAGGTTAAAATAAAATTCACCACGTTTTCACTTGATGGTGGACTTGAGAAGTCCATACAAGTGCTCAAAGGGGCCTATTTTTGAGGGAAAACTACCATTTCATGATCATAATAGACTTTTAACTACCACATGAAATGATTATATCATAATTTGACCATATCTACATTATTATCCACCTTAGGGACAAATATTTTAATTTTAAAGTCCTCAAAAGTCATTTAATCAAGCTAGAAGGTGGCCAAATGACCTTTTTAGCACCTAAAACCTAGCAATTGGTCAATTTATGACTTGTAAACACATTTAAACCCTATCAAATAACATTTTAATACATTTTAAAAATAAATTGATCCTTTAAATAAGTTTTATTATAGTTAACTAATGTTGACTTTTGGTTGACTAAGCCAGTATAAAGAGGATGGGCTTCAGCAAGGACTAAGGAAAGGGTAAGTGAGACATATAGGACAATAGATGACCCCATAGGACATTTGAAAATTTATCTAAAAGTTTAAAATCATATGTTTTGACCCAAGTTTGACTTGAGGTTAAATTTGGTCAACATTATTGGTGATTCCTAGGGGTGGCATGCTTGTTATGCCTAAGACCAGTTGTCTAATCCTTCCATTGGGAATGGAGTCATGCATATGAGCACTCTAATTGACTTGAACATACCTTTGGCTCAATGGAAAAAATATTATTGACATACACACACAAAAACAAGACACACACACCAATAAAAGGAAATAAACACACATGTGCCATGAAGCACTTAGGAAACACAAGACAACTAAAACAAACCACTCTAAGTGTACAAACTAGATAGAAAGGACTAATCCTCCTAGATCAAAAGGAAATATTTTCATACCATCTCCTTGAAGTGGACTATAATATTTTTTAATCTTCCACTTAGGTCTTGTCCTTTTTATTCAACACCTTATTTACTTCCCATGGTGCTTGTATTGACTTCATCTGGTTTCATAGCCAAGAACATGTGTTCAATAGAAACATACTCCTCTTGATTGGTTTTAATGGAAACCATATTCCTTAGTTCAAGTGGTTTTCCATTGATTATAGACTCATTTTGATCTTCACATTCAACCTTGACCTCAAATGGCTTTTCATCATCAAGGTTGTGTTCATTTTGAAAAGGAAGTTCTCCATCAAATTTTGGTGTTCTAGCAACTGAATGCATGGGAAAGGTTTTTCAAAACTTACTACCTTTTTTGGCACCTTGTATTATCCATCCATCTTATGCATTTGATGTTTTTAAGATGAATCATGCTTACATTACTCTTCTTATAGAGGTGCTTCATGATCTTTAATAGGTTCAGCTGCAACATCTCCTTCAAAACTCTTCTCAATCTCTTCATGAAGTGGAGATGCATCATCCAAGCTCAATAAAAATTTATCCAAGTCATCCCAAAATTCCAACTCTTCATGATAAATATAAAGGGCTTGAAGTTTGTCAAAATTCTTACCAATCTCTTGTGGAACATCATTTTGCCTAATGAATGCCTCTTCTTGATCTTGTGTTGCAGTTGATCATCATCATCATCATCATCTTCCATGAAACATGGAAATTCATCAATCCATTCAAGGTCTCCTTCTTCTTGTCTTATCATTGAAGTGTCTTCTTCTCCCAAAAACTTTGTTGGTTGTTCCATGTCATCAACTCCTTCTTTAGTGTGTTCAAGGAAATCATCTAAGATATCATCCTCCCCCAATTCTTGTGGAGTCTTAGGAACAATTAGCTAATGTGAAGGCAATAGAGAAGAAGTATTGGATGGTAATTATTTAGGTGATTTGTCAACCTTGTTCACATAGTTTTCTTTCCTTTGAAAGTGCACAATAATAGTACCTTGGCTGATACTCTCTCTATGACTATCCCTTTGCATGAGGTTTTGTTCTTCTACTATGAGGGCAAGGAATAGCTCTTTCTTATGCTACTAAGGCTTGACAACCTCCTCCACCATCATATACAAACTGACCTTGAGATTGTCCCCAATGATCCAAATATTCCTCTCCTTAAACCAGGTTGGTATGGACTGGAACAACAACTTGAAATTGAGCTTGTTTGAGCTTAGCTTGTAATAAACTAATCATTTCAACTTTGTCTATATAATTATACACCTTATTGGGAGTGATTAGAGACTTGAAATTGGGAACTTTATCTACACTTGGTGTTTTAAATGAAATATGAGATAACAAAGGCATAACAACTCTTGAGGACAATTTCCTAGTTAATATCAAACTATTCTCAACTTCAATAGCTATCTCATATGCATTAGGTAGAGTAAATCCTTCTATTGATTGTAACATTACTGCCACATCAGTGTCAATGACCTTGAGATAAGTAGGGAACACAAAGATTGGAGGGGGTCTCATGATAGGTGGCAACCAATACCATGTTCTTCGAAATCTCTCATTGAAATCTCCCATGGATTCATTAGGACCTCTCCTTATCACATTTAACTGATGGATTAGTGAAATGTGATCACTTTTATTCTCAAACCTATTCACCAACATCTCTCCAAAGCCATCCCAATTAGTGATGCAACCACCTCCCAATGTCCTATACCAATCAAGAGCTTTACCCTTCATAGACATGGCAAGTAGTCTAATGGCTATGTTGACTTGAGTGATATTTTCAAAATTGCAAAAATTTTAGATGTCCCTAATGTGTTCAAATGGGTTAATAGGACCTTCTCCATTGAAGTTCAAGAGACCTTTGGTGGCATTGGGAGCGATGGGATCATATGCAGAAAGATTGATTGGATTTTGGGTGTTGAAGGCTGGGAAAGGATGTTGCCTATCCATCTCTTCTTCCTCCTGACCATGAAATATAATGTGGAAAATTTTATCTACAACTAGATATTATCACCATTTTGAGTCACTAAATACTATATTAGAGACACTTATGCAACCTTGGGCTTGTCAAGACTAGCATTCACCTTGACATGGAAGCAATTAGGACAATCTATCCCATTGGGTATGATATAACTATTGTCATCAAATTTTTCACCCTAATATATTCTATGAAGATCCTATAATTTGATGCAACATGGAATCATCTCTCAATTTTATGGGAACTTGCAAGAGAGATGAATCTCTAGATTATAAGGGTTAGCTCCCTAGATTTATATTTAAGTGATTATCACCTAATCTAATACTTTTTTAAGGGAAAAGGGTTATGAATTTACATGAAAAAGAAACTACACTAAATAGATGATACACCAAGACATATCCCATATACTATCACACTCCTACTAAGCAACAAAGCTTTCCAAGACCAATTCTAAGCATTGAAGGATCCTAACATAATGATTCAATGTGAAGGTAGGCATATATATATTAATCAACAAGATAATTTATCTAGGGTCATATTACATGCCATCAAGACAATTACATACTTGAAGAGGAGCCTAGTACATTCATACACTTCACATGACCTATTAAAATAAAAACTCTTGCTTAAACATGAAGGATAAAGAGGAGTAAGGATGACACCATCACTTAGCTCCAATATACATCACTCACACACTTAAACAAATTGTTATTTAACTCAAAATCAGACTTGTATTCAATTTTTGAAATAAAAAATGCACTATCATACCAACAGGGCCTCACCATACTAGTTGTGGTCTCCTTTACAATAGCCAAGATGGCTCACATTTATATAATTTGGAAGAGAGAGAGAGAGAGAGAGAGAGAGAGAGAGAGAGAGAGAGAGAGAGAGAGAGAGAGAGAGAGAGAGAGAGAGAGAGAGAGAGAGAGAGAGAGAGAGAGAGAGAGAGAGAGAGAGAGAGAGAGAGAGAAGAGAAGTTGAAGAGGCACAAGGACAAGTGTCAAATGTGAGGATAAATTAAAATCATAGGAATTATGTGTAAAAGGAGTTATGAAACTGATTTTTAGATCATTCTATGCCAAAATAGCCTTTTGTCCAAGTGTGGAGTAGCAATCTTCTCAATCATTATCTCTTGTGAAACTACCTTCATAATGAGATTTCAAGAGCACTTAAAATAAATTTAGGAACAAGTTTTACATGGAAATTATGTGGAAGATACATCAAGTAACTTATGTGGACATGTTTCCATCCCAAACTGAGCACCTTCCTTGATGTGGCGTTGAAACTCTTCCACAAGCATCTTTAAGTCTTGAAACTCCTTCTTGACAATTGGAAAAAGAAATATTTTGATCATGAGGTCTCTTGGATAGTTAAATTTTCATCCCAAGGACACTTGGAAATAATATTTAAGCATCTCAATTAGTTATATCACCTGAAATCATCAATTCCTCTCTTAGGTGTCACAAGGCCTCCTTGTCTCATTAGGCCTAATTTGACCAAAATAGCTAAAATTTGGATTTATCCCAATTGGTGAAATTTTTATTCATTTAAGACATATTATTATCATATTTCACTGTAAAAAATACATTTATAACCATTAATATCTCACCAATACCCCATTTTTCCTATAGAGACTTCATTAGGCCTAGTCCTCTTGTAGCCCTATTTTTGCACAAATACACTAGTATAGGAGAATGTAAGGACTTATAGGACTAAATGAGACCATTTTTTAATAAAATTTTTCATCATTGTGATTTTTTTCAAGTTTCATGGCTCTATACTCAAGGCAATTGTGTTTGTTGATCCTTTAGCTTTCCCAATTATGCATAATTAGGCCTCTTTAGCCTAAAAGAGCAAAAATGCTCAAAAATGGCTCCTACACATGTGAAATATCTTGGATATGTTTAATTAGATTTTAAATTATCCATACCATTCTCTATATCAAATCTTATCTTCTAGTTCATTGTGAAAATATGAAAACCCTGAAATGGCCAAAAGACTAGTCTAGGTCTTTTTGCATGCTAGATAAGGAAAATGGATGTTGGGTGAGTAATGAGTATAAAATTGATTTTAAAATGATCTATGAAGGTATATAACATATTATTCAATAAAAATACACATAAAATAAACCCATTTACCTTGAAAGCAACTTCCAATTCACATTTTTTTCATTTCTCCATTAGCAACAAACTTCACGGTGATTACAACCTTTGTGGTATGGAGTACCTTGTTTGACTTTATAATTTATAGAAATGTTTATTAGGTATTTTTAGGTGTTTTAAAGCTTATACAACCATCATCCAAGGTATAATTTCCTATTGGTTACCAATTTCACCATTTTCCCCAAAATTGTCACCTTCATGCATGCTAAAAGAGCCTCTACTCTGAGAAAAAATAGATAGGATTTAAACTATTTTAATTTGAAATTTTATAATTTTATAATATTAATTAGGTATTTATGGTACTCTTTACCAAATTTTAGATCCTAACTCCTCCATTTGACCCTCCAACTCTTCATTTTCCCAAGGTAGACTTTTATAGAAGGTAGAGTTTGAGGTGGGCAGGGTATGATTGTACTTGGAGAAGATGGAGGATCATTGATATTTTTCATGGAATTTTAGGTATCCTCTATAATTCCCCTAATTTTTTATAACCATATTCTACCCTACTTTCCCTTTATCCAACTTCCATTCCTTTTGGAAACCATCAACTAGGTCCATGGATGCCTAGGAGAAGAAACACTATGTTAGCTTAGCTGTAGGTTATTTTGAGCTTGGATGATGATTTAGGAAAACAATATAATTTTGTATAATTTTAAAAATCTCATGAATGATCATCTATCATCTTAACATGTTTAAGCTCCACTCCTTTGCACCATTTTATCTTTTATGCTCAAGGCTAGGCCACTACCTATGGAGGACTGAGACAAGCCTATAGGTGATGGTCTAAGATTAATTTATGCTTGTGGACCCTCTCTTAAATTTTATTTAGGTCATTTTACTCTCCTTATGCTTTGATTTCACTTTTTAACCTGTAATCTAGCATCATTTCATGCTTAGGTCCTCAAAGAGACACCTCTACTTTGACTATCACTATCATCATGCATGCCCTTGTTTAGTGGTGTTTTGGCCAATTTAGGCTTAGATCATGATGTAATTAGGTTTATATTGAGTTATTTCAAGTTCCCCTTCACTCATTTCACCTTATATCCACTTTATAACTCCAAACCAAGCTTAAACTTTCAACTTCCTCCTCATTGTCAACATACCTTCCCTTGACTGTCACAGTCATGTTTTAGGCCTATTATAGGTGCTTGTGTTAGGTTTGTTGACGCTGGAGATTTTGCACCTGGGGCAAGGAGGTCAAACTCCCTACCTTCTCCTCACAACATAAAAAATCCTCTCTCACTTATGGGATGGTGAAGTAGGAGAGGAGAGTCTCGAGAGAAGGGCTAGCTCCCTTTGATGCATCATGTTTGTTTCAGGCAGTGCAAAATACAAATATATATAGATATAATAAAGGGGGGGATGAAAAGAGAGAATAAATGCATAGTAAACAAACTACCTACTTTAAAAGAGGTGATGCACCAATATAAAGGTTGACCTTTACACATCCACTCTCAGAACCAGATAAATATAGACACACTCTACACATTTGGCAGAAAGGACCAGGCTACAAAAGATTGGCAAGGAGGCTTCAATGGAAAATACAGAATAGAGATCACCCAAGGTGCTATGAAACACACACTTATGAATTAATTTCATCTGCTCCACTCCCAAATGCTACTCTTCTCCTGTCAGCTGCAACAATGGCACCTTGTAGACAGCAGGTTTGCTGGTGTTGAACCTATGAGAGCATCAGAAGACAATGACTGGACACAAGCAAACATTCAACGCATACTCTAAAACATCTATCCAAATGGAGGTAAATACTCTATTTTATTTGATTTAGGTGAAATTTTGCAGAGCTGCGCTCTTTACAAATGTGGAAGATGATTACAAATGAACAAGTCTACAATATATAGGAGAAGCAAGGAGGCCATTTGGCACTCCTTTTACAAGTGGCATACACATCCCTTCATGGGAAGAACAAGTCACTCAAAGAATTAAATGGACTGCGCCTTTTTGTCTGCTCAAAAATTGTCCTCTTTTTTATGACTTACATGGTTTATCAATCCATTTAATAAAAAATGGAGGAAAACTGATCTTATCTCAACTGTTTGTGCCTTTCATGATAAATTTGCAGGGACTACTCCACCTACTGAAGTCACTTCCCAAATGGTGACACTTGGATCAACTACCAGCTCACTCTGTCCTTTGCCTCTTGAGCCACCTTGTCACTCCTACACCTTGTCTGTCACTTTGTCATTGTCTTCTTCTGCATCTTTGTTTTTTCTGGCCGCTTGGCCCTTTAGGCGAACTCCTTGGTGGGTCGCTACATTCTGGCTCCTTCTCTTTTGCTTTGGCACTCCTTTGCCCTGAAAATGAAATGGCTATTCAGCTTCATGAAATTTGACGTGCATATGGTCGTCACCATTTTGAAAAGCAATGGCTCTTCTTCCTCTTAAGATTGACGGCCTCTGGGATGGCCTCAGGTCCACATGGCATCTCTGGGCACTTCTTCCTTTGTTAATCTTGATGGCTCACTTTTGCTTTTGCATGTCTGCTGGGTCTTAATGTTTTGCATCAGGCTTTTGAAAGTCCCACGGACTTTGTATGCTCTGTGGACTATTCCTTGGGCTTGTATATTCCCCACAGACTTTTGTCTTAGCTTGGTATTGCGCCTGACCCCTTTGTTTTGTTGCGCCTGCCCTTCGAAAGGGTTTTTTGACTTGGACTTCCCCTTCAGCTGAAGGGCACTCCTTTGAACCGAACCCGTTGAACCAAAATTTGGTTCAACAGTTCAAGGTTCAACCATTGCACACCGATTTCCCAGTGAACCAAGCCAACGAACCTTTCCATTAAACCTTTTGTTGAGCTTAGGTCGTTGAACCAAGAAATTGGTTCAATGGTTCAATGGTACGAAGGTTCAACGCTATTTGAAATGAGATGCTTGAACTGAACGATGGACCCTTTGAACTAAGAATGGCTGAACCACTGAACCAAGGCATGGAATGAACTCTCTAAACCTGAAAATGACTGGCTTTAAATCACAGGTGAAGGAGTTGACCACAATTTTGCCAAGGGGGCAAAAATTGGTCAACAGATTGGTGACTCACAAGGGAAGCATGCCTTCTATGCTTAGAACCCAGTTGCCTTGCAGTCTATTGGGTGTAGAGTCAGATGCAGCTATGAAAGAATTAACAATAGCTTGAAATATCTGAGAATCAAACATGAAGATTTTACCCCCAAGCAAAGGGAAACACACAAGGCTAAAAACACTACCTGTGCAAACTACACTTAGGGAAATCAGGAAAGAAACTGAAAGCAAACTACTATATATAGCTAACTAGGAATAACTACCTCCCTCCTGGATCGAAACAAAAATTTCTTAAGTTTCCTTCCTAGAAAGAAGACTTATGGTACCAGGCAAGTAGCTGAATGAAGAAGAGAGTTGGTGACCTACTCCTCTTGCCTGTCACCTACATTGGCTAGAATCTAAGTGGATCAGATTCAAACATGCTCTCAATATATATATATATATATATATATACATGTATATATATATATATATGTATATATATATATATATATATATATATATATGTATATATATATGTATATATATATATATGTATATATATATATATTTTGCTTGTCCTTAGAAGCCTACTAAATGATGGTCCTTGATATTAGTGCTCCTCACCAAGAAATCAATGGCTGCTATCTCATCACCATAAGCCTCTTGATATATGCAATTATTCTGCAATATATCATGGTCTGATTTGTTTTCCTTTGCCTCGCTGAAAACTCTGTCAGACTCATCCTCTACTTCTTCTTGGCCTTCTTGAGGAAAGTTCACTGCTGTGATGTCTGAAATGGACTCACAAAAAGATTGCTCATCCCAAAGAACATCATTTCTCTGTTTAAAACTCTCTTCTTCAAGGCATTCCTTTAGGAAGACAGGCCTCTCCTTTTCCTCCTCAAAAATTAGGACCTCTAGATTTTCAAAAATATCCCCTTGATTTTCTTCTAACTCAGGCTCTTCAATGTAGTTGACCTCATCATCAAAATAGCAAGGAAGTTCATCAAACAGAGGGGAAGAGAGGTTACCATGGATTTGTTCCTCTTTGAATTGCTAAAACATCTACATATATGCAAGACCTGTATCTTCTCCATTGCTGATAAGGTCTCCACAAGGAGTATCAATGACGATTTCTTCTTCGTTGTCGCTCATAACAGCCTCTTGAAGACTTGTAGATTGGATTTTCTGCTCCTCACCTGCCTCTTGCAAAATAGGTTCTTCTTTGAGAAGGGACGAAGTGGAGAAAACATGTGGAAGAGGAAGTAGTCCTTGAGCTAGAATCGAATGATTCTCCTCTCTCCACTTGATCAGCACTTCATCAATATCAGGGATGACCTGATAACTCTCTTGGAAATGTGTAGGTGGGGTGTGTTCATGCATGGAATGTGTTGTTTGGTCTAAACTGTCCACCACACATTGGCTAAGGAATTTCTCTTTGGATTCCAATTCTACTATTCTTCTAGCCAGATCTTCTTGGAAAAGCTTTTCCTAGAGGTCTCCAGCATGATCAGGAGCAGGTGCAGCTTCAGCTCCTTCAAGGTTTTGAGAAAAAACTTGCTCTTCTTCTTTTCTGCCCCATGATTTTACTATTTCTCCCCAGTTCAGGATCTCTGAATTAGAATTTTGCTCCTGTGAATAGGCAGCAACTTTGTTTTCCACAAGGTCCTGAGGCTCCTCTATAAGGTTTATGAGTTTTATCTCTCTTTCAAGAAGCAACTTCATCCTGGCCTCTAAATCTTCAATTTGCTTGGCTAGGTTGTCTTGAAAGAGTCTTTCTTGGAGTTCACCAGCATGATCCTCTTCAAAGATCTGAGCTGGTCCTTGGCATTCCTTCTTCCAACTCGAAATTTGCACATTATGCTGGAAAACTTAGGGAGGCTGAGGAATGCAAGGAAAACACTGTTGGTTTGTTGGAGGAGGGACGTGTTGGTTGGTGGTACTATTCTCAATGGGAGATTTGTAGTATGAGGAATTTAGAAGATTCATCTCCATGGGAGGCTATTCTGATGTCTTCTAATGTTGGAAAGCTAGGCGCACGAGATTGGGAGTAGCTGTATTGGATGAGCTGGAATGAGCAAGTGCAATCTGATAAAATGGATTTGGTGCAAAAGAGGGGGCCTTTTTCAGATGAGGAAGGGGCATGCAATGTTGGATACCTTGGATAGATGGATTTCTCCATTTTGTTACCTCCTTCTCCATGGATTGCAAGGCATGTGCTTGCCTAAACAAACACTCTTCTTTATACATCAGCTCCTACTGATATCTGTACTGCTCTTCCAGCCTATCAATTTCCATTGTTTGCTTCTCAAATTCCAGCGCCATTTCCTTTATAGTTGCAAAGAAACTAGGAGAGCCGCTTGAGGGGATTGCATAAATATTTTAAGTCTGATCATAATCATATAAAGGAAAACAAGACCCATGATTTTGTGCAAAAGTATTATACATACAAGAAATTTTTCGAATGGCACCAGGCTGCTTAACTAGTGGATTTAACTTGGCGTCACCAGATGCTAAAGATTAAATGATCTGCTATAACAAGACCAGCATCAATCCTAAAACTTTACTTTATTATCAAACTATGTCCCACTGGGCGTGCCAGAACTGTTGATGCTAGAGATTTTGCGCCTGGGGCAAGGAGGTCGAACTCCCTGCCTTCTCCTCACAACATGGAAACTCCTCTCTCACCTATGGGATGATGAAGCAGGAGAGGAGGGTCTCTAGATAAGGGCTAGCTCCCTTTGATGCATCATGTTTGTTTTAGGCAGTGCAAAATATAGGTATATATAGATATAATAAAGGGGGGGATGAAAAGGGAGAAGAAATGCATAAAAAACAAACTACCTACTTTAAAAGACGTGATGCACAAAAATAAAGGTTGACCTTTACACATCCACTCTCAGAACCAGACAAATACAGACATACTCTACACATTTGGCAGAAAGGACTAGGCTGTAAAAGACTGGCAGGGAGGCTTCAATGGAAAATACAAAATAGAGATCACCCAAGGTGCTGTGAAACACACACTTCTGAAGTAATTTCATCTGCTCCTTCACTCCCAAATGCTGCTCTTTTCCTATCAGCTACAACAATGGTGCCTTGTAGACAACATGTCTATTGGTGTTGAACCTGTGAGAGCATTAGAAGACAATGAATGGACACAAGCAAACATTCAACGCATACTCTGAAACATCTATCCAAATGGAGGTAAAGACTGCATTTTATTTGATTCAGGTGAAATTTTGTAGAGCTGCACTCTTTACAAATGTGGAAGATGGTTACAAATGAACAAGTCTACAATATATAGGAGAAGCAAGGAGGCCACTTGGTGCTCCTTTTACAAGTGGCATATGCATCCCTTCATGGGAAGAACAAGTCACTCAAGGAATTAAATGGACTGTGCCTTTTTGTCTGCTCAAAAACCGTCCTCTTTTTGATGACTTACACATTTTTTCAATCCATTTAATAAAAAATGGAGGAAAACCGATCTTATCTCAACTGTTTGTGCCTTTCATGATAAATTCATAGGGACTGCTCCACCTACTAAAGTCACTTCCCAAATGGTGCCACTTGGATCAATTGCCAGCTCACTCTATCCTTTGCCTCTTGGGCTACCTTGTCACTCTTGCACCTTGTCTGTCACTTTATCATTGTCTTCTTCTGCATCTTTGTCTTTTTTGGCCGCTTGGCCCTTTAGGTGAACTCCTTGGCGGGTCACTACATTCTGGCTCCTTCTCTTTTACTTTGGCACTCCTTTGCCCTGAAAATGAAATGGCTATTTGGCTTCATGAAAGTTGGCATGCATATGGTCATCACCATTTTGAAAAGCAACAGCTCTTCTATCCTCTTAAGATTGATAGCCTCTAGGACATCCTCGGGTCTACGTGGCATCTCTGGGCACTTCTTCCTTTTTTAATCTTGACAGCTCACTTTTGCTTTTGCCTGTCTGCTGGGTCTTAATGTTTTGCATCAGGCTTTTGAAAGTCCCACAGACTTTGTATGCTCTGCAGACTGTTCCCTGGGCTTGTATATTCCTCGCGGACTTTTGTCTTAGCTTGGTAATGCGCCCGACCCCTTTGTTTTGTTGCGCCTACCCTTCAAAAGGGTTTTTTGACTTGGACTTCCCCTTCAACCAAAGGGCACTCCTTTAAACTGAACCCGTTGAACCAAAATTTGGTTCAACAGTTCAAGGTTTAACCATTGCGTGCCAATTTCCTAATGAACCAAGCTGATGAACCTTTCCATTGAACCTTTTGTTGAGCTTAGGCCATTGAACCAAGAAATTAGTTCAATGGTTCAACGGTACGAAGGTTCAATGCTATTTGAAATGAGATGCTTGAACTGAACGATGGACCCTTTGAACCAAGAATGGCTGAACCACTGAACCAGGGCATGGAATGAACTCTCTGAACCCGAAAATGACTGGCTTTAAACAGCAGGTGAAGGAGTTGACCACAATTTTGCCAAGGGGGCAAAAATTGGTCAACAAGGTTCATGCTTTTATTAGTGTATTTAGGATTTATATGAGTTCCTTAAGGTAACCAATCATTATTAAAATTTGAAACATTATCTAAACCTATCATTTTGGCCCTTTTAGGCCTTCCAATTGCTTGTTGTCCTTCATGGATTGAGACAGTCCCATGACCCTACCTGTAGATGTCTTTAGGGTTGAAATTGATATTTATTAGTGATTTTAAAAACTCTTTAGGTCCTCCAAGTTATTAGGTTTTAACATTGACATTTATTTAATCATATAAGTTCTTTAAGACTCTTCCAAGGTCCATCATTTTCATTCCATTGTTTTCTCAATTGTAGGTAGTTACTCTCAGTCCTGTATGGATAGGAGTTTGCTTGAGAGGTTTCAAAACATCAAATTCCACCTTGGGCTTGTTATCTTGGCTTATTCATGCTATTTAAATCATTTATGATGATTTATCATTTATGGCATACATATAATTATCATATTTAAATTCAGAGTGACCTTTCCTTTAAAATCTTGGAGGTGAATACTATAAAAAACTAGTGGTTTTGAGGGAACTTTTGGGTCTCCCAATGATCACCTTCCATTACTCATAATCATTTCAATATTTTAACATTCCTTTTCCATACCAAGGATAACAAGGTTCAATAATAATATGCATGAGAAACACTTTTATCAAGGTGACCCAAAAACCTTATGGGTCTTTGTTTGGCTCCTTTTGGGACAAAAGTCCTGAACATATAGTCCTTGTCTTATTCACATGATCTGATACCTTACCTTACCTTCTAGTAGTTAATATGAGTTTTTTAATACTCTTATTTTGGTAAAGGTGAAAATGAATGTGGGGTTACTTTTACATCCTCTTTACACATCTAAAAATCATGCTTAGTCACCTATAGAAGGTTGCTTTGAAAGGCAAACAGTGAATTGGGCATTGATCACTATGAACTATGAGTGTAGAAAGGACTCATATGATCCTTTATAAACATCCAAATGAATTTCAATCAAAACAAGAGATTGTGAGACAATTCCACTCTCTTTACACCATAATGACATCATCAAGAACCTAAAGGTGACTGTCTTGGCAAAACATATAGGCAAAATATGAATTTTGAGAAAGAAAAGGTTTGTTTCAAGCCTCCTATCTCCTCAAAGACATTTGGCAGTATCCAAATTGATAAACTTCACCAAGAACACTTGGAGTTCATTCCCAAAACACCTTCAATGGCACTTATAAGTGCACATTCCTGTGTATAAAGCATTGGTAGTGAAATTGGACCAAAACAAGCTTAAGAAGAAGCATCTTAAACTTATTGAGGCCTACAAAAGCAAGAGATCAGTGAAAAAATAATAGAAAATCCCTAAGAAACACATGGAATAACTTTCCCTATCAGATCAAAACAAAAGATTTTGAAATAATTACAAATAGTGACCCCTTCTTAGATGCACAAGCATAAAAATCTCCCTAAAGTCAAACTAATTGTTAATAAAGGAGGAAGCACCAAATTAAAAATTAAGTATACTCAGAGTAAAATCCACTCCCAAAATCACTCTTTCCAATTCCACCTATAACTTCTATAGTGAGTGATTGAATCTACCCTTCCTTGGCTTGCCAATGGAAAATGAAGGAAAATAAGTTGAAAATGGATCTTATATGCAATTTTATACAAACTAAATGTGATGATAACCTATGGGGAGGTGAAGAGACAATCCACTTGGACTTGAGAAGTTCGTACAAGTGCCCAAAGGGGCCTATTTTTGAGAAAAAACTACCATTTCATGATCATAATAGACTTTTAACTACCCTTTGACATGATTCTAACATCATTTGACCATCTCTATATTCTTATCCACCTTAGGGACAAATATTTTAATTTTAAAGTCCTCAAAAGTCATTTAATCAAGCTAAAAGGTGGCCAAATGACCTTTTTACCACCTGAAACCTAGTAATTGGTAAATTTATGACATGTAAACACATTTAAACCTATCAAAGACCATTTTAAGAAATTTCCAAAATAAATTAAGCTTTTGACTAAGTTTGACCATAGTTGACCAATATTTACTGAGCTAGTATAAGGAGGATGGGCTTTAGCAAGGACTACAGAATGGGTAAGTGAGACATATAGGAAAATATATGACCCCATAAGACATATGAAACTTTATTTAAAATTTTAAAATAGAATGGGTTGACTCAAGGGTCAAATTTGGTCAATAGTTAGATCCTACCACTAACATGTCATCTACATACAATAATAGAATAATATAGCTACCATTATTAAATCTTTTGAATTACACACAATGGCTAGAATTAAATATATAATAACCATGTTCTAACATGAAATTGTCAAACTTAAGATACCATTGTTTAAGAGCTTGTTTCAGGTCATATAAGCTCTTCATCAATTTGCACACCAATTCTTCCTTACCCTTGACTTCAAAACATTGTGGTTGTTGCATATATATCTCCTCCTCCAAATCCCAATAAAGGAATGTATTCTCTACATCTAACTATTCTAGGTGCAAATCTTTCACTACAACTAAACTTAAAATAGTTCTAATAAAAGTCATTTTAACCATAGGAGAAAAAAATTCATCAAAATCAATACCTTTCTTTTGTGAAAACCCTTTTACCAACAATCTAGCCTTGTACTTCATCTTGTCTCCATCCTCCTTCAACTTTTAAACCCACTTGTTATGAAATTCTCTTTTGCCATTTGGAAGCTTAACCAAATTTCATGTTTGGTTTTCCATAAGCGAGTCATACTCCTCATCCATAGCTTGCTCCCACTTCTCCTTAGCATCATCCTATACTACTTCTTCAAAGATTTATGGCTCACCACCGTCAGTAAGTAATAAATATTTAAAAGAAGGAAAACCATTTAGGGGATCTGCTTTTGTAGATCTCCTTACAATAGGAGTTTGGGGTTCTTATTATTGCCTTAGATTCTATTCTTGTGCTTTTGGGATATTTGCGTTTATGATGTCTTTCAACATTATGTATTCCTTCTTGGTTTCCTCTTGCTTGATATCCTACAACTGATCCTTGTACATGACTTTTTCATTAAATATCACATCCCTACTCTAAATGATCTTCCTATCTTCTTCATTCCATAACCAGAATCCAAAGTCATCAATACTACCTTTATGAGATTTTGCCTCTAACTTTATCCTATTCTTCTTATCAATATATGTAAAAGTTTCACAACCAAAAACTTTAAAAAAATAATATTTAACCTTATTACCACTCCATGCCTCCTCTAGTATCCCACCATCTAAGGCTATAAAATGTCCTCTATTAATTAGGTACATGGATGTATCAACTACATTCACTCAAAACTGCAATGGTAGCCTTGCATGCAACCTTATGCTCCTAACACACTCCATGATTTTTTTGTTAATTCTCTCTAACACACCATTTTGCTATGGTGTTCTTGGAACTATTCTCTACCTTTGTATTCCATTTTGTGAAAAATAATAATTAAACACCTTGTTGTAATACTCCACACCATTATTTGACCTAAAGTACTTAAGATTTAGTCCTATTTCATTTTCTACCAAATCTCTCCATCTCTTAAAAGTATCAAATACATCAAATTTTCTTTTGATGTAATAAACCCAAACTTTCCTAGTATCATCTATGAATGTGACATAATACAAAGAACCACCAAGATAAGATACCTGAGTGGGTCCTCATATGTCTATATTCATAAGCTCTAAATTTCTTGTCTTCTTGGTTGGTCCAACCTTCAAAAACCATAACCATTTATATTTTCCATAAATACAATCCTCACACAAGTCTAAGTCTATCTCTTTGAGACTTGGTAATCTTGAGAGAAGGATTTTCATTCCTTTCTCACTCATGTGACCTAGTCTATATTGTCATAAATATGCATCTACACTTGAAGCAGCTAGATCATAAGATGAGTTAGAACTAACTATGGATAAATATAAAGTACCCACCTTCTCACCTTTGGCCACCACTAGATCACCCTTGGTAACTTTCCATGAATAACTAGTAAAAGTGACTATGCACCAGTCACTTCCCAACTATCCTACAAAAATTAGGTTCCTCTTCAAACTAGGAACGTACCTCACATCCTTGAGTACCCAAGTGTTTTCATTCTACATTTTCACACCCATGCTACCTTTTCCAACAATACTACAAGGTTCATCATCACCAAGATACACATGTCCAAAATCACCTTGAACATAATATCTAAAGTAATGTTTGTTAGGAGTGGCATGAAGTGAAACCCTTGAATTTAAAACCAAAGATTCATTAATATTATCTAATGAAAGAATTAAGGCATCTTGTAGTGTCTCACCTACTACATTTGCCTCATTTTTACCTTGATTTTTCTCTTTGCCAGATTTACCTTGAAGAGCCCAACATTCTTTCTTTGTGTGAGCCAATTTCCCACAATGCCAACACTCGATCCTCTTGGTGGATTTTTAACTTGAACTTTTTCTTGATTTCCCATGGTTTAATCTTCTTCTTGTCTTTGATCTTCCTCTTGTCTCCATGGTTAAAGCATTTCTAGATGTGGATGTCTCACCTGTGTTTCTCCTTCTCATTTCCTCACTAAGGATCACACCTACAACATCCTCAAACTTTAGCTTTGCATTGTTTGAGAGAGAGTTGCTCACTACCATGACCAAACTATTTTATCTTTCAGGTAAGGAACACAAAATGAGGAGAGCCCTGACTTCATCATAAAAATCAATGTTAACTAAATCTAGTTGACTAGTAACTATATTGAAATCATTTAAATGGTTAGTTATTGAACCATTTTCATCCATTCTCATATTAAATAATTTTTTCATGAGAAGTATTTTATTAGAGGTAGAGCATTTTTTGTATAAATTTCCCAAGGTTGTCATAAGACTCTTCGTATTATTTTCTTGGGCTATGTTGAAGGCCACCATTGAATCAAGACATAACCTGATTGTCCTGAGTGATTTTATATCAAGCAACTCCCATTCATCATCCATCATGGTTATTGTTTTTTTTGCTTTTCCTCCCAATGGTAAAAAGATGTATTTCTCGTAAAAGTAGTCTTCCATCTGCATCTTCCATAACCTAAAGTTATATCCATTGAACATTTCCACTTTTGATTTTCCATCATCTACCATAACTCCCACTCAAGCTAAAAATCCCTTTAGCTTCATACAATTTAAAACTAATAGCAGCAACCTTGTTTTGATACCACTTGTTAGGATAAATTACAAATGCAAAATTTTATCCTCCTTTAAGTTACAATAAAATTAGAGAGTATGTGAAATAGAAATTACAAATACTTGTAAATCAAAAATTAAAACATAAATAGAAATGGGAATGGGAATTCAAACCATATAATAAGAACACCAAATTTACATGGTTCACACAACTTGGGCTACATCCATGGAGAAGTTTACAGCTCTTTCTTTATTGTAGTAGAACTTAGAGAATTACACCCTGTGACAAAACATGTCACACACTATCCTCACACTCTCTCTGCCAAACTCCTCCTCCTTCTTAAACACAAAGATTTCAATACCAAGCTTTACAATGCAAAACTGAATCATACCTTTGTCTAAGTAAACATGCTTACTTATAGCCAAAATACAAAGGAGGAAATGACAAAACCAAATAAGAAAAGTCATGAATAGTGAAAATTTTGACCCATTCCTACTATTCCATGAATAGTGATTGGGGAGACATCATGAAAATAATATTTTAATAAAAAAACAAAGTGGTGCACCCCACTTTCAATCATGCTTTCACCTTGGGTCAAAAGATGCCCAATAAAGCATAGTAACTCTTATGTCTTTTTGCAACATTTTCAAAGAATCTAAATCACCTTAAAATCTATCCCATGACATAATATCATGAATCCACTAAGAATTTTGACCCATATTCAAAAGACAAAATAAAAATTAAGATATGATTCTCACCCACTTATCTCCACTTGTCTTCACATGTTCTTAAGGTCAAAATCCATGCCCCCACATGCTCCCACATGTCCCAAACCCATGCACTTAAGAGAAATTTGTCCCATTTCTCCCACCAACCTTTTCCAACATGGAAATATAATTTTTGAGTCATGCAATGTCATATTGGATCCACTTCACTTTTCCAGTCACCCTTTCCACCTCATCTATGAATAGTGACACATGAATAGTGTCTTATGAATAGTGAATTCATGAATAATGTTTTTGTGTGAGTAATACCTTCACACCTAATAGTAACTCATGAGACACTTATCAACTATATCTCTCTTATGCCCTTCTCTTCTTATCTTTCATTTATGTTATATATTGATCTTTAATTAGCTAAGTTTGTATCCACCACCTAGATATGGTGAAGCCCTACCCATTTGCAAACTTTAATCAATGAAGAACAACTTGGTTTTACCTTTTTCATGGAATATTTTAATGTGCATGTTAGACTATTTTATCTTGCTAAGAGATAGATTTACTTCCTTGGCATGTTGTCCTTGTTAGCATTCATATTCAGTTTGAAAGTCTTTTGAAGTGTTAAAATGAAGTGTGTATGAGTTTAGTGAGTTGTCTCTTCACTAGTGTCATGTCATGACCTCTTGAACTAGTCCTCCTAGGTCAAGCTTGATTCACAAACCTCCATGAGAAATATTAATGTAAAGAGACAGATTTGGATTAGTGGTATGTGTAGGTTAGGATCTTATTTGAAGTGTAATTGCATTTGGTTGGTATGATCAATTCATGTTTGGTTTATCACCTCATTAGTTTAGGTATATTTCATGTTTCTCTCTCCCTTTTCATCCTAACAAGTTAGTATCATAGGTGATGAACTTAAATAGACATATCAAGGGAGCTAGAACTATCAACTAGAGGTTAAACCCCACTATAGACATCCCATAGGTCCAGGAGTAATCACATTGTTTCAATCAATTAGAGTAGGCTTGAATTACCTCTCCAAGGATGAAAAATTGAGTGACAATAGTAGTATAATCCAAAATGAGTAGTGCCTCATAGATATCATAAAATCCTCTTGGTAACCTATCAATGATTGTCATGAAGGGCGTGTGTAAACCTAAATACAATCCCAACTACAAATAAAATATTAGGTTGAGTATGGGTCAAATACATAATATTTTTAAATATATTATTATATAATGTACAATCTTAAAGTGGAGTAGTACAAGTGGTAGTGAAAGTCACTCCAAACTAAAAAGGAGGACTTGGATTGCAATCAGCCATGCCAAAATGCTAAATAAGATCAAAGGTGTACTTATACTATCTCAAATAAATCCTTGTGTCTAACTATAAAATTTTCAAGCCAAGGAAGAAATGCAAAAGACCAAGATCAATCATGTCAAACTATGCTAAAAGTGCCTACTAAATAGTTTGAATCTAAGAAGAAGAGTTACATGTGATAAGTAGATCATCAACATACAAGACTAGTATAATAATGTCATCCCTAATACATTTAATATACATTGTGGGATCAGAGTGGTAGCAAACAAATCCAATAGAGAGAATAAATGAGACCATCTTCTCATACCAAGCCTAAAGGGAATGTTTGAGACTATAAAGAGACTTCTTACGTTGAAAAATAAGAGAAGAACTATGAACAAACCAAGTAGGTTGCTCCATATAGATTTCCTCATACAAGTATCCTTGTAAGAAAGCACTCTTAACATCTATCTGATATACTATCCAACCCTATGATTCAACAAGAGAAAGTACATGGTGAATAGAATCCATCTTGGAAATGGGTACAAAAATCTTAGATTAGTTAATACCTTCAACCTATGAGAACCCCTTTACAACAAGATGTGCCTTATACTTATCAATGAACCCATCATTTGCATACTTGGTATGGT
The DNA here is from genome assembly GCA_037957365.1 of Torreya grandis. Taxonomy (NCBI): domain Eukaryota; kingdom Viridiplantae; phylum Streptophyta; class Pinopsida; order Cupressales; family Taxaceae; genus Torreya; species Torreya grandis. The sequence continues at coordinate 1,825,213 of JARHVA010000069.1, forward strand.
AGATCCACTTGCACCGAACCAAATTTCTTCCCTTAAGAAGAGTGACCGAGTCCCAAATGTGATTCTTTATTAATGAAAAATATTCATCAGTCATCGCATCATCCCACTCTTATATCCCATGAGCCTATGAAAAATATTTTGGATCTCCAGAGAATGCCTGACATAAAATTGAAGTGCATGTAGAATGTGTATGATGATGTTAAGTGGGTAGAAGATTTTTTATGAAAGTTTTTTCCTCAAAAACTATAATATGAGCCCACCTAGGCATAGTGGCAACATCCATGTGAATATAATCCTCATCCTCTACAACCTCCTCAAAAATATCCTAAACTATCTCCTTAAAGAATGAATCCTCAATAAGAGGTGATGAATCATCAAAATAAGAAGGAGAAGGCATGGAAGAAGGTGAGGAATCATGATATGTTAAGTGGTCATCAAATTGTGCATGTGTTCAAAAATGAACATCATGAGTATTAGGATCTAAAATATGATGAGCTCTCATTTACTTGTAATTCCTTACAAAAATCAAAGGTTTGTTCATCTTATCTAATATTTTCCTTTTTATTTAGTATAAATTCCCAAGCAAGGCTCCTAAAGACTCATAAAAATGAGACATTAGGCTTGGTTCTAGACCAAGCCTCCTTCAAAGTCAAATTCTCAAGTGTTCTATGTGGTGTGTGGTTCTGAATATAGTTCTTATAATTAACTATCTCTACCTAATAAATAAGAGATAAATCCTATGAGTGCATCATGCAGTTAGCCATTTCCTTCAAAGTTTGGTTCTTCTATTCTAATAATCCATTCTATTATAGAGTATGAGAAATAGAATGTTTGTGAACAATATCATGAGATACCATAAAATTAGAGAACTCTCAACTGAATTAATCCCCCCATTATCTATATGAAGCTTCTTGATGCAACTATAAGACTATTTTTTGATCAAAGCCTTAAAGACTTTGAATTGAGCAAAGACATCACTCTTGTACTTGAAAAAATAAACCCAAATATGCTTTAATAAATTATCAATAAAGGTAAGTGCATACATATCTCCATTGAAATAAGGAGTAGGAAAGACCATCAAATCATTGTACACAAACTCTAGTGGTGAAGAAACTCTCGTAGACATACCCTTGGGAAATGGATCTTGGTGTTATTTCCCTAATGCACAACTAGGGAAAAATACATCAAGACATGAATCTATAGGAATACCCTCTACCATACTATGAGTGCATAACTCCTTCAAACATCTATAATTGAGATATCCAAATCTCTCATGCCAAAGCCCACTCTCAGAATTTACATGAGAAACCAAATAATCCCTAGAGGAGGAGTATCATAAATACCCTCAAAGTAATAGAGTTGATAACTATGATCAACTATACCCTATGTAATGAGTGTGTGAGGCTCTAAAAAAGCTATAACTTTAGTACCTTGTGGTGTGAAAGTAACTATCTTTCCCTAACTAAAATGGCAAATTTGATAAACTAAAAGTAGATTGGTAGTAATGTCTAGAACATATAATGCATTATTGATGCAGCCACCATCTAGTTGTATGTCACCCTTTCCTTTAATAGAAATAAAGGAATAATCTCCAACCTCAATGTTAGAAGTAGAACTCAAACCAAAAGATATAAAGGAATCCTTCAAATAATTCATATGATGTGAAGCACCAACATCTAGAATCCAACTGTCTAAAATAGATGATTGTGATCTTCCAAAAACATTAGGTGTTTTCTCATGTTCATGAGATGGATAAGGAGTGGAGATATAAATATTGTGTTACCTAATGGCATCCTCTAGGTATTGCATTCTCTTAAATAACCTAGACTCTTCATGACTAGTCCCCCCACAATACAAGCATGATAGGTTAGACTTATTATTGGATTTGGAGGATGATGTGTTGGTGTTAAGTTTAGGTGCATGTTGAGATGGAGGAGTGTTCTTCTTACTCTTTTTTTTTACCTTGTTCCTAGGATGTGATATTACTACTGATTTTTGAGAGGTGGAACTCAAGGTGAGATAATTTGGATTCCTCCCTAGTAGATCTCTCATAAAACAACTCTAAATCTAGCATTTTGAATATGTCACCTAAAACATCCATGTTAGATAAAAAGGTGTAAAAAAATATTTAGAATAGACCACTTAACTTACACAAAATCAAGTACACACACTCCTCATCTTTCTTATCTCATCCACTCCCCTTAATCTATGTCAATAAATGCTTAAACTTAATTAGGTGGTCTATAATAGAGGCAAAGTCATCTAGATTGAGTGAAGTAAGCTCCATTTAAAGATGCATGTCTATCATATGATCTAATTTCCTAAATAAACACTTTATCTTAGGCCACATTTTTAATGAAGTATCAAAACCATCCAAATAAAACAATAAACTACCACTCATATAAGTCCCTATAAAACCCATACACTCTTTAAACTAACATTGGTGCTAATTTTTTTTAAACTCTCTTGTGAACTGTGGTTGAGTTTCATTCACTAGTGACCATAATCCTTTGTGTTTTATGATTTTTTCCATTATAGGTCTTCATGTATGATAATTATGTGTAGTCAAAGGCTCAAAGTGATCAATACCAAATGTAGAATCCATTATAGTGAATCACCAAAGAACAGAAAAATGCAAAAGAGTGCACAAATCGACACTAAGATAACCCCCAAAAAATTGTACTAAGGACACCTCTAATTTTGTCACTTTATAAAAGTAGTGTGTTTTTACAAAGTAATGACACCAATGGATAGATAATTAAAAAGCATACACTTTTAAAAAATATAACTCGAATTTGATTTATGGTTCAGAGGTTATAGGCTTTACAAGTTCCCATAAATGGGCCAAAAACATTTTTAAATTGACACTAGAAACAAATTTTAGTGACCAAAATGGAATTAAAGGTAGATTTCCAACCACTCTTTGGAATTGAAATCAAACCACTAATTTAAAAAATCCAACCAAGTGAAAAAATAACCTCCCAAAAACCTTGGTACACGTACAAGTGAATTATACTCCCTTTTGAGGAAAAATATAGCTTGTTTAATACAAATAAGGAATAAAACAACTCATTTTTTTAACAAATGAATTTAAAGCTGAGGAAGGCAGTTAATAAAGGTAGTTAACTTCTAATAATGAAATAACAATCCAACTTCCAATACCCTGGGGAGGATAATCTAGAAGAGGTCATCTAAGGAAAAATGCACCTTAAAATAAGGAGTGTGCAATCCATTCAAGGAAAAAAATTAGTTTTGTATAGATTTGCCTTTAACACCTTCTTAGAGCTCCACTAATCTGCCATGCATTTATCAAAAAACATAGAACAAGTAAAATAATTACGTAGTAGAGAGGAAGAAAATTTTAATGCAGTAATAAAATTTCTAATGCAGATGAAAAAAATAAAAACTCTAGCGAAATACTCTTCAAACTCCACTCTCCCAGTTCCTTTCACAAGTTCTAATGTGAATTTTTGCTAATACAGATCCAAGGTAAGAAATGAAGGTGAAAATTTTGAAAAATAATGCAGAAGTGAAAAAATGGAATGTTGTAGTCTCCAACTTCCAACTCTAACTTCCAACATAAATTTTATCTTAACAAAAAATAGTGCAATACTCTTTAGGCGCTCTACCAATCTCCAATGCCTTCTTCACTATAACACTTCCAACAAAATCACTTGGGTAGAGAGTAAGACAAAGTGTAGGTATTGAGGGATGATGATGTCTACATATTAAACCTCCACCCTTTTATCTAAGAAGAAAACCAATGCATCACTCCACAATGTAAAAGACAATAGAAAAGAAAATGCTTTCTTCAAAATTTCAATGCCTCTCTCTAAAGCCATTGTATATCCAAAAGAGGAAGTAGCAGCTTTGATAAGGGAATTAGAAGTAAAATATAATTATCTAAAAAATTACAGAAATAGAGGATGGTTGAAACCCTTCAAGTCTCTAGTACTATGTTAGGAATGGTAAAAACATTCCAAGAATCCAAGATCTGAAGAGTTAGCAACAAGAACATCACACATGTAACTGCAAACAAATGAGATGCAAAATAAGGCAAGTCAAATTATTATTCAAAATAAGACATGCTAGTACAATATGAAAATCTTGCATAACTAGGCAAGGTAAAACAAAGAACTAGCCTGAATAAACAATGTGGTATAAATCCTCACATATGACAAACTAGGAAAAATATGAAATACCTAGCTAATAGACTATCAAACATGAGAATTACATAATCTTAACATTTTTTGGTGAGCCTTTCTACCCATATCAAGTCTCTTTAATACGTGTATATGTGCATTGGTCTTTTGTCTTTTCTTGGTCATCTTTTGTGTGCTAATAGGTATTTAATTCAAACATGAGAATCCTACATATATAAATCATCTATGAACAATTATAAGGGAGGTGTCCAACTAGTTTCCATCAATTTCTTAAAAGGTTTCCATTCAATTCTAGACACACTTTACATTATTTATTTACCACTCAAGGACTTGTATCAAAGTTTCTATTGCATATTGTACCTTAAGAAAGATAGGTGAAAGTTCATGTGGTTACATCCACACCTAAGGAAGAAGAATGAAATCCATCACTTAATTTACCCATTCACACTGTACTAGAACTATGTGGCATCTAATTATAGTATGGCATATATGTATTTATAAATTCCTCATGGTTTCCTATCCTAAATACTTCTTCCCTTCTCCTTTTCCAATTATTGTTTTAGTGAATTAGGTAAATAAAAATTAAGAGATAAATTAGATAAATTGTTCTTATATTTTTTTAAATCACTAGTGCAAATTTGTATGGTATCATACTACAAAGAGAGACAAATAATCTAAAATCTATAAAGGTATGCAGTACATATTTATAAACCTAACATCAAGACATCAGTCATAAAGGCACAATGTTAATTATACCCTAAGAAGAATTTTTTGTTAGTTAGTAAACATCATTTGTATTCCTGATCCAAAACTCCAAACTTCACACACATGCATGTATAGGTTTGTATAGTCCACACCCACTTACATATTTCAAAATTGAGCATCATGTGTGACTTTTCCATCACTTTTGTTTCTTATATTATCCATTACTTGTTTTCAAATTTTATTTGTGATTATTTACTATTTTTAGTTACTAGGGAATATCTAAATTATTATTTTACATTATTAAATGGTAGATCTCCCTTGTGCAAAATTTTTATCCATTTTCTTAGTTTTATTATACCCTGGTGACTCTATTCGTCAAAACAAGACTTGGATAATCAATATTATATATGATCCACTAGAGAATTAACTTGAAAGTATATTTTAATTTCAATTATTAAAGACAAAGTGGTATTCAACATTTATCATTATTTCAATTAACTTTTTCACGTTTTTAGAGAATTTAAGTCAATATTTTAGATGTAAATATTCTTAAATATGGCCAAATTCTCTAACTTTCGATGGTGCAAAGCTTCCAAATAAGATAAAATTAAAGGCTAGAGTCAATTAGAATGGATTTCAACCTAAGAGTGGGTATAATATTATGGTTGATGCTATAGATAAACCATATATAAATATTATATTTCCTAGACAAAGGGAGTGCATATAATTCACTAGGCTTATTGAAATTCCATGTAATTTTTTAAAGATATTTCATAAGTGTAACATGATTGCTTTACCACAAATGAGAGAATTTTATCTTTCAATACCATTTCTTATAAACATTGATGAAAATAGTTTTTTTGATTATTAGATAATTATAGGGCATTCTTCCAATATATACATTACTTTGAAACATAAGATATAATATCACATTGACAAAAATCAAATTCATGTAGAGGGAACAAGCATAAATTTTAATGAATCAATAGTTCCACCATATCAATACTTGCATATTTTTACCAAACCTCTTCTAAATCGTAACAACCAAAAAAATGACAAGAAAAATGTCCACATGATAGATAAACATAATCATAGAGAATTACCAAATAATTTTAAACCTCATCCACTTGATGGTTTTATTGGTGCGGTTGGTTTAATAAAAACAAATAAATCACCTCCTTTGATTGTATTTGATGATAGTAATATTATTTCATGTGGTACCCAATAATATATATGTTTTACTTGGTAAACCTTGGATACATAAAATTAAATCAATCCTTGTTCCTTTGCATCAATGTTAGAATTGTTTACATGAATATAAATTTATTATAATCAAAAATGATGTCATGTTAGTATTTTTAATAATGCATACACTTTTAATGGTTTAAGATACACTTGAATTATTCATTGTATTATAATTCATAGATAAGCACTAATTTTTGCACATTGATTCATTTTCTATATTAGAGAATATTATTAATTAATCATTTACTTAATTGACTATTACTACTAATAGTAAAGTCTTATCTTCAGAGACTTATTCTACTAGTTAACTACTCTTAAAGAGACTTTTTCTCCTAATCAACTACCTCTTAATAAGTCTCATTCTTCAATATATAACTAGTATCTAAACCCTAACCCTAGTATTCTTTTTATCTATTTAAAAAAATAGAGGGATAGTAGGTGAGATACAATGTGGATGAAGTTACTATTTGTAATATTGATAAATTTAGGCTAGAGCTTTAATATAAAGAGGTAGTCATGTTAGTTGGGATAAATTTGTGTATTATAGATTTTCAAGGTTTCATTACATTTATGTATTGCATGTACTTTGGGTGTTTTCCTTCTAGTAGATACATCAATTTTGTAGCTACTCCATTAATTTAATATGTTAACTTTCAAAAAAAATCATGAATAAGTCTTACATAAGGAACTCCAAAAATAAGAACCAAGAATTATTCATAAGATAAAGGTACATAAATAAATCCCACCAAGAGTGTGTCAATTACAACCTATACTTACTACACAACAATAAGAGTTAAAAATGAATCAATTATTCAAGTGAATATCAATGAGAAAGATGAATTGATGGATACTATTGTAAATGGTGAAGATGATGGAGATGACAATAAAAATAATTTATCATTCCTTATTCATGGGTCCCTCAACACCTTTTTTTATCATTGATAATCATAATCCTAAATATGTGTGTGTGTGTCAAGAGAGAGAGATAGAGAGATGGTTATTATGAATCACTTTACTATGATGGTATTATTGGTTAGCTTTGATTAACTTTTATCTTATGTTTGAAAATGAACACTTTTTTTTCATATTTATTTCTCTCTTTTGCTTGGCTTCTTCATGATTATTATATCGATATTCATGATTTTGTTTTATGTTTCTTTATTATTTTAGATTCAATTTCTTCACATAATTTCATTGTTTTCTTATGTTTCACTCCCTCAGTTTCACCTTATTTTACATTACTTCTTTATCAAAGCATGTCTCTTTTCCAACCTTATTCTCTAGTTACATTCACTCAATTTTAATTTTTTTTTGCAATGGTTCTTATATTATTCTCAAGAATCCTCTTCTATATTTTTTTATTTTTTATCTTTTAATTTTATTTGCTTTGTACCACCCTAAATATTTTGATAACTTGAAATTGATGATGATACATCTAGTTTTGGAAATAATTTGATACTTTATTGAACTATAATAAAAGGGTGGGTTAGTAGGGATACCATTTTTTCCAATTATCTCTTATGTATGTCACTAAGATGTAATGAATCTATGCCTTATAATATTCCTTTGCCTTTTATATTTATTAATTATATTATGACTGTGCTATGGTACATACTTCATTTTCATATCATGTAGAGATATTTATAGGTTGTGATTCATTTATTTTCATATAAACTAATGATGTGATTATGAAATTAGATGTAGGTCTTGTTTATCAATAGGTTACAAGTTTATGATTATGGATTCACAGAAGGCTATGAGAACATTCCTCAATCACTTAGGGTATACTATTGGGAAAATATAGGGCATATCCTTAGTCAAATTCAATTTACTCTTACATTTATTATTTTTATTCTATTATTATCTCACCTGGTATAACTTTTAATTTTTATGATATGGATTTTTTCAGTTAGTATATCTTATTTAAGTGATGTTTTCAAGTGCCTGGTGTGTTTTAATGTGCTTATCATGTCTTCAATTACCTGTTTGTTTTATGTGCTTGGGATAATTCCTTATTCTTCATATTCTACTATATATATCTAATACATATTTTGTATGGATTTATGATTTTATATATTTTATGTGTTAATTGTGCTTTCATATTAGTTTTTATGTTTTTTGTATTCATTTTTTATGTGACTATTTTGTGTTTTATCATATATTTTATTTGTTTTGGTCATGACTAATTTACATATATTTTGTTTGATATGCCTACTATGTTAATGATGTGTATTCATTGTATTATGTTCCTTTTATTTTATTGGCATGGCTCTATTTTTTGAATCATTTAATTTGTGTTTGGTCATATAGTTGATATGTCATCTATTATAATTATATTACTCACATGCTTGTGATGTTTAATGTTTCCATGATCTATATAATTCAAAATGACTTCATTACTTTCCTAGGTTATTATTATTTTTATCATTCATCCATTAGGGGGAAAACATTATAAGTATTCTTACACTTATATATCTTACAAAAATGATGTTATATTTAGTATATTTTGAGCCCATGGGGTATATTTCTCTTTATATTAGTCTATTTTTACCTTGAACCCACATGAGTCATATTATTTTTTATCTTAAAAATCATTTATATAATGGAACAATATGGAAAAACTTATCCATAACATACATGTTTCTAGGATTATATTTCTATATGTTATACACCAATGATTTCATGTCTTATCTTATATATGGTTCATTTAATCCCTATCATTTAAGATGTTACTTTCACAAGTTTATATTATATCCTAAAATGGGTCATATATCCCACTCACCATATTCAAATACATGTTTTTTAGGAACCTGGAGTAGTAGTGCTCAAAAATGTACATACTTAATCTCTATCAAGGATTTAGTGAATATCTTTGCCACTTGTAAATCTATGCAATAATATTATAATTCAATGATGTGATTATGTATCAACTATAAAATATAGTGTATATGGACTTAAATATTTTTGGTGCATTGATGTTCCATTGGATTTATAGAACTATGGATGGCACTTTGATTTTTATGCCAAATATTCATAGGTTGATCCTATTGAATGTCATACTTGATAATATTTTCTTTATCCAAATAGAATATATATTGACATTCAAAACCCTTATGTACTTTTATTACGTGGATGAAAGTGATATGGCATGTTCCTTATTTTTTGACAAAATAATTAGCCTACATCCAATATGAAAAAAATAACCTGTGGCATACATACAACAATTAAAATTGAATGCCCAATATGATTCATGTAACCTACTAAGTTTTTTAAACCACTTGTGGAATATTGAGTTTCATAAGTATGAGAACCTGTTATATAGCATAACATCTCTTAATATAATCCCAATTAACTTCATGTGATTCTTTCATAATGAGAGAACCTAAGCCAACTAAAAAAGATATGTCAAGGTGGTTGTGACTCAAGTAGATAATTCTACCCAAAATTTTTCAATGTAAAGTAGTAACAAAAAAGGGATTAAAACACTTGGTTGTCATCTTGGCTCTAAATAGGAATGGATATGGATAGGATTATAATATGACTTGTGTAATTGTCCCATGAGCTTTGAGGCATATTTGGGTTGTGAAAGACTAATCCTTGATTTAATCTGAGTAATATCCAAACCAAGGAAATAGTGAATTATCCCTAATTTAGACATCTCAAATCCACTTGAAGGTAATAATTCACATAATTAATAAGTGATAGTTAACTACATGTATGGATGAGATCATACATAAATAACAATAAGGTGAGTCTCACCATATTTTCATAGAATTTAGGCAGTCAAATCTAAGTGAAAGTGAGAGAACTTATAGATTGAATAAAAGAATACTTATGTTTATACCAATCCCAATAGGCTTTCTTGATACCATAGAAAAAATTATTAATTTGAAATATAATATACAAGTATTGAAAAAATCCTTAAGGATTCTCCATCTAAGTTGTCCTAAAGATCATTGTTAGTAAATGAACTCTTCAAATCCATTTAGCAAAATTTCCATGTATGAGATATGAAAATATAAATAAAAATTAAAATGGAGTTCATTTTAATGACTGATGCAAATTTCTTAGAGGAAATGATTTCCTCAACTTATAAAATCCTTTTGAAACTATTCCAACCTTAAGCTTGTCAATATTTCCATCCAATGCAAATTTGGTTCAATAGATCCATCGATAGCAAAACTAGTTTCTTTCTTTTTAAAGGATGGATTGAATCCTAATTAGTATAATTATTCATCAAATAATTATATGATGCTTCCATGGTTTTATCACATTCTACAGTGCCAATGGATTCTTTGAAATTTTAAGGATATGATATTTTCACCATAAATGCATGGGTGAATTCACAATAGTTAGATTATGTGTAAAAAATTTCATCTACATCAACAAAGGAGCATGTATCTTATTATCTTTTATTTATGGAAATTAGATAATAAACTCAAAATATACTCACACCCAAGATCATCCATTTAACACAAATCATATCCTAATTCTCCTCAGAAGAATGAAGATGAAAATAGAATATTTCATTCAAGAATATTTATCACCTTAAAAGTGTGTGTGTGTGTGTGTGTGTGTGTGTGTGTGTGTGTGTGTGTGTGTGTGTGTGTGTGTGTAGCTAAACTAAGAGCTAGTTCCCCTTCTCTCATTCAGAATTTTTTTTGAAATTATAACTGGCCTATGAAAAGGTGATACCTTATTAGTTAGCATAAAGTTTATCCCTTATCTCTATTATAAGCTTAGGAATTATTTCACCATCTAACCTTAGATTAGAAAATTATCCTAAGTTAATATATATTATGTGGATATAATATATGACACCAACCCATCCCCCATCCAAAGTACAACTTAGATAGGTTTATACAAAAAAGGAGGTTGATAATCATCTAAAATGGGGCTTGGGAATTGGGTTTGATCAAGCACCTATGTACAATGAAAAACATGTATAAAGGCAGGAGGAATAAAGAAATCCCCAAGAAAAACTTCATTATATATATATATATATATATATATATATATATATATATAATACGGTGAAGGATGTACGTCTCAAACTAAAGAGTGTCAATAAAGAGGGCCTCTACCTAAATATTGAATGCATTCCATCTATACCGAATAACATTTATACCCTTTGAAAGAGGAAGGATAGAGCATGTGAATTGAAAATATTCAAACTCCACAAAGGAAAACAATGTAAATAGTATGAATATTTCTATAAAGGATCCAAAACTAAAGTGTGGAATAAGTTAACAATAACATGCACAATAACTAAAGATGATACCATTGATGTACACCTATCAAAATAAGGGCATGGACCATTCACTAAAATAATGTCCATTTGAATTAGATGGCATGACTCAACAATACTCAAAATTTAAGAATGAGAATCCACAATAAGAGGTGGATCATCGATGATCTCAAAAAGTGGTAAAGTGATAAATAACCTAGTAGGGGCATTCCCATCAATGATCTTACAAAATTTTAAGTTCCAAAGAACAAAAAATAGGCACTCTCATGAATGGAGACATTAATCATATGAAGTAAACATATGTGATGGATTTGTAAAATGAAGAACATCATATTATACAAGAATATAAGTGGAGTTTACAAAAATTCATCTCACATGTAGAATAAAATATTACCAAAAGGGTGGATCTATAAAAATAAGAGTGATGTTCAATAGGGTAGAATCATCACAAGAGATAGGAGGTGTAAAAGCTAAAATATCTCAAGAAGAGTCTCTGGTAAAATAAAGGTCTCCATATAGATTATAAATAATTATCCAAAAACTTCAAGGATGTTATGTGTGTTCTAGATGGAGGAAGAAAGGTATGGAAACATACATTAATAAGTCACCAAAAAAATGTCACATAAATTGAGCCAATCATTGTATTGAACTAGGGTAGAAGGAGATAGAACATGTTCATATAGAAATGGAGAAAGGCAATGTGTAGTGAATAAATGTTCCATGTTATAATGCCATGGTGCATATTAGTCCTGATAATAATTGATGGTGGAGGTAAATGTTTTATCACAGTGTTTGTATAAAAGCTCACAAAATAATAAATAAATGTGTCTACATGACCACAAGCACAATGAGAACAACAAGAAAATATCAAAAAACCAATGTGTGCCTCATTGCACATGTACAAATATGAAGGTAAAATAAGAAATTAAAAATTAGCTCAAAGAGTGAGTAAAAACAATACATTCATCACAAAAGTATCATATACATCCCTAAAAAATAGCCCAAATTTGTCACAAAATAATAAGTGTGTAACAATACCCAACAAGTACGACATATGTGCTATGAATAAAATATCCCTATATAAGGTTTGGAATGTAAATCAATGTTCCCAAATATAATTATGCCTCCCAAAAAAGTATGGAACTTTCTAGTTAGTGTTTTTACAATAAAACATGAACCCCTCACAACTCCTCTTAATTATGCAATGTGTTGTATGATTCCATATTTTAAAAAGTGTAAAAAATAAACATAAAATTAAATTAACATGTAGTATGAAACTAATATAAACATAAATCTATAAAGTACATGAAAATTGTTGACGTTGGAAATTGCACCCAGTGGCAGGAAAACAAGTTCCTACCCTCTCCCCGCAACATGGAAACTCCTCTCTCACCTATGGGATGGCAAAGTAGGAGAGGAGAATCTCTAGGTAAGGGCTAGTTCCCTCTGATGTATCATGTTTGTTTCAGTGAGTGAAAATATGTACAGGTATAGATATATATATATAGCTATATAAACTGGGGGGATGAAAAGGGAAGAAAATGCAGGAAAACAAACTACTCTACGGAGGTGATACACTGAAACAAGGTGACCTTCTCACACCCACTCTCAGAATCGAACAAAGACAACAAACATACACTCAGACTTGGCAGGGAGACTAGGCTACAAGAAAATGGCAGGGAGGTTCTTATGAAAACATAGGAACAGGGACTCACCAAGATGTTGCAAAACACATACTGTAAATGACTTCCTCTATTTTATATCTCCAAATGGAACTCTTCTCTTGTTAGTTGTAGATAATGGCACCTTGTGGATAACTGGTGTGTTGGTGTTGAACCTGTGAGAGCATCAAAAGACAATGACTAGACACAACTCAAACACTCAGAACATACATAGAATGTCCATCCAAGAAGAGGTAAAACTATCTTTATAGATTCAGGTAGAAATTTTAGCAGGGTTGCACCTGGCTAAAACCATGAAAAGATGATTACAAAAATTACAAGTATCAAATATATATGAGAAGCAAAGAGGCCCATTTGGCGCTCCTTTTGTTACAAGTGGCCTATTGCGTCTGTTCATGGAAAGAAACAAGCCACTCAAAATATTAATGAGTCGTGTGCTTTGCCTACTCGAAGTCCACATTTTTAATGTCAAAACATAGTTTGTCCACCCATTAAATGTAAAATGAAGAAACCGGTTACATTACTTAGCTGTTGCGTCTTCTCATGGTCAATTCAAAGGAACTATTTCACCTATTGGAGTCACCTCTTCAAATTGGCACCGCTTGGACTTAACTTTTTGTTCATTCCATGTGTGTCTTCTTGTCTTTTATCAAATTTGTCTTTATCTGGCTCGCTCGGCCCCCCAGGGGTGAACTTTCAGTAGGTTGCTACATTTTGGGCTCCTTGGCAATACTTTCTCAGTTGGAAACAAAGGCCACTCTATTCTGCTAAATTTGATGCTCATCTGACCGTCAAGCTTTGAAAACCAACAGATATTCCATCCTCTTGAAATTGATGGCTTCTCGAGCGTCATCTCTTGAGATCCAATGACTAAACCATTCTGCTAAATTTGACATCCGTCAGGATGTCATTGGGTCCTTTTAAAATGTCATCAGGTCCATTGCCAAGTCAGTCAGGTCCACGTGGCATCCTCTCAGGCACTTCTCTGCCTTGAAAATTTCCCAGCACCTATCCCTTTGAGAAGTCCTTGGAGTGTTCACCCTTCAAAGGGTACTTTGAACTATTGACTACCCTTTTGGCTTGGATCATACCTTTGAACTGGGCTGTTGAACCAAAAAAGGTTCAACGGTTCAAAGGTTCAACCAAGCATGCCAAATTCCTAAGGCCAAGCCTTGATGCTTTGAACCAAGCTCCTGAACTGAACCTATCGAACCAAGTACATTGAACAACGTCTGTTAAACCAAGGAATTTGGTTCAATGATTCAACGGTACGAAGGTTCAATGTGTTTACATTGAGATACTTGAATTGAATAATGAATCCTTTAAACCTGAACCAAGCCCGTTGAACCAAAAATTTTGGTTCAACGATCTAGTTCAACCATTATTAAACCAAGAAGCTAAACTCAAAATTGAACCTTTGCACCAAGAAACTAAACTTGGAATTGAACCAGGCCATGAAACAGAGAATGTTGAACCTGAACAACCTAAAATATAACTGGGATGAACATGAAGGGAGGAAGGGACCAAAATTTTACCTGTGGGCAAAATTTGGTCAACAAATTGGTGGCTCCCAGGGGAAGCATGCCTGCTATGCTTAGAGACTAGTTGCCTTGCACTCCATTGGGCATGGAGTTAGATGATAACTTTGAAAACCAGTAAGAGCTCTATCAAAACTTAGGACCAGCCACATAGATCTACCTCCATGAAATGAAAACACATGCAAGACTAAGAAAACTACTACTTGTGCAACAGCACTTAGGGAAAACAGGAAAGAAAACAAGGGAAAATATGTACAAGTGAACCCCAAAAATCAATGGCAATGCTTCAGATGTATCCCATTAACTGGGATATGGAGTTCTTCGCCATCCAACCTTGAAAGTTGGAATACATTATGCTGCTTTCACTGAGTAATCAGATAAGGACCGCTCCATAGGGCGTCAAATTTTGCATGTTTTCTGGGCTTAGCTTGATCTTCATCCCATTTCAGGACAATATCTCCTTCAAAAAAATCTCTTGACAAATATTTCTTGTTGAAGTGCCTTTTTACTTGATGTTGACGACTTTTTAGAGAAGCCATAGCCCGATCCCTTACCTCTTGGAGCTCCATTAGCTCACACAACCTGACCTCCATGCTGGTTCCTTCTTCTACTTGCAGTTGGTGGGAGAGATCCAATGCTGGCAATTCCAGTGAGATGGGAAGCCTAACTTCCCTTCCATACACGAGCGTATATGGAGAATTTTTTATTGCACTCTTCAGAGTAATTCGATCGGCCCACAGAGCTATCTTTATCTTGGCATGCCAAGTCCTCTGATTTTCTTCCATAGTCCTCTTTATGATTTTGATCAAATTTTTATTGGTGGGCTTAGCCAACCCATTCCCTTGTGGATAATAGTTTGATGAAGTGCTGAGGTATATGCCATACTTTAGTGCCCATTCACTAGTTTTGATTCCCAGAAAAGCCAAGGTGTTATCTGAGATTATGGTGGCTAGGACCCTAAATCTTGTTACCAAGTCTTCATAAAACTCCAAGACTATGCTCTCATTTGCCTCCTTCAAAGCAATGGCCTCCACCCACCTAGTGAAATAATCCATGGCAGTCAGTACCCACTTGTGCCCAGCACTGGAGGGAGGATTAATCATCCCTATAAAATCCAAGCCCCACTACATGAATGATTGCTCAACTTGAATGGGCTATAGAGGCATGGCAGCCAATCACTATTTTCCATCAAAAAGTGCACACTTCTGGCACTTTCTCACCTAGGCATCGGTGTCCTTGAAAAGAGTAGGCCAAAAATAGCCAGTTCTCATTATCTTTGATGCCGTAGCTATAGGAGTGAAATGACCACCAGCTGGCCCATCATGAAACTCAGCTAGTATCATATCAGCTTGATTGGGGTCAATGCATCTTAGAAGAACCCCAGAGAGATCCTTCCTAAACAATACTTTGTCAACTAGAACATAAGGAAGGGACTAGAGTTTAAAATACCTTCTTCCAGTTTTATCAAGACCCTGTGGACACTCACCCGTGAGAAGGAAACACCTCATGTCTAGCATCCAATCCTTTATGACAGCTAGTTCTTCTACAGTGGCTACATCATGGATTAACAAACTATTTTCCCCCTTTTATTTGAAACTTGCAACCAACTATTCGCATAGGCCCTTGCCCCTCACCAGCCTGGTAATTTTAATGTCTACATCATATTCCATCACTTTGGTAATCCATCCCACCTTTTTCTCATTTAAATCTTGATTGGTCAAGAAATCCTTGACGCTAGGATGTGGGACCATAAGATGAATCTTGCTGTTAGACAACATATACCTAAAATTTATTCAGGCTCTGCACTACTACCAGGACTTGCTTTTCTACATACATGTACCTAACTTCAAATTCCTCTAACCCTTAGCTGAAGAAGGTGAGTGGTTGCTCGATATCATCACCATTTGCTTGGGTGAGCATGGCGGATATCACTTCTTCATTGTTGAATGTGTAGAGGTTGAAGTCTTTACTAAAGTCAGGGTTGATCAGAGCAGGCACCCAGGCTAAAGCCTGCTTGATGGCTTCAAAGTTGTCCTTTCTTTGTGTTGTCCACTTGAATTATTCACCTTTCCTCAACATAGAGGTCATGGGCTTAACTATCTCAGTGAAATTTAGAATGAATCTCTGAATAAAGTTTATCCTGGCAAAGAAACTCTGCAGGCCTTTCTTGTGCTTTGGTAAGGACATTTCTAGAATGGAGCAAACTCTCTCGGGGTCAATGGACAAGCCTTCCTTGGACACAATGTGCCCAAGAAGTTTCCCCTCATGAACATCAAACACGCATTTATTTGGATTAAGAGAGATGCCAAATTCCCTGCACCTCTCAAAAATCTACCTGAGGTGTTCTATGTGCTGGCTCGCTTCCTTGGAGAATACTATTATATCATCAAGGTATACCAGCACTTTGTTATTTATCAAGCCATCAAAAGCCATATCCATGGCTCACTGAAAGGTAGCACCATCATTGGATAACCCAAATGACATCTTCTTGCAATCAAACATTCCCCATTTGGTGGTGAAGGCTATTTTGTACTGGTCACAGCCTTGCACCAGAATCTGATTATACCCTAAATAGCCATCTAGGAGAGATAAATGCTCATTACCAGTTACTTTTTGAGGATCTGCTCCATGATGGGGAGGGGATAATGATCTTTTAAAGAGACTTTATTAAGGTCTCTAAAGTCGACACAGCCTGATCTCCCCATTTTTCTTTCTAACGGGAACAAGATTGGCCAACCATGAGGAATGTTTGATTGGAAATATAATTATGGACTCGATCAATTTGGCTAATTCCCTCTGCATGAGGGGATCGATTATAAGATTGATAGACCTTTGCTTTTATGTGACTGGTTTTGTGCCTTCCTCTAATTCAATGGTGTGTTGGGTGAGTCTTGGGTCGAAGCCTTTTAAATCACTGTAATCCCATGCAAACACATTAGCAAACTCTTGACACAGTAGAATAAAAGCTTGCCTTTCTTGAAACGTGTAGACCTTGCCAAGCGCCAGTAGCTTATCCTTGAAGATTTTGACCTTTTCGTAATTCTCCTCTTTGGTCATGATGCATGCCTTGTCATTTCTTAGTTGGTCATCTCCATTGAAAATGCTTTCAAGCATGACCAGACCTTTAGGGAGTTTGTTGTTCTTCAACTGAACAATCTAATTTCCATATTGCTACTGCAATTTCACCTGGTTGTGTATTGCAAACTCAACTTCTTCCTAGAGGAAGAGATTTATCTGTTGGTCACTTTCAAAAACTTTTCAATTTGCAATGTTGTCTAGGACAGAGGGTTGAACTACCACTTTCAAGTGGTGTGAACCACAGTCTCAACTTATTTCCCTTGAAACATCAAACTGAGCACCGATTGCTGCCAACCTATCTGCATGTTTGTTCTACTCCCTAGGAATCGAGGTAATGTTGAAAGCAAGGAAATCTTCCATCAAGTCCCAGACCCTATGCTTGTAAGACTTTAGCAAGGAGTTCTTTGTTAGATTCTAGCCCTTTACCTGATTCACAATCAGCTCACTGTCCCCCAAGACCTACAACTCCTTAATCCCCCTTTTTCTTGCACATTCTAGCCCATGGATCAAAGACTCATATTCTACAACATTACTTGTGCAAGAGAATTAGAAATGGAAAGCTGAAAAGTGCCTTTCCTTTGAAGGGGAGACCAGCATCACCCCACCCCCAGTGCCCAGCTTACTTCTAGAACCATCAAAATATAGTGGCCATAGGCCAAGGTCCTTTTGTTCTACCTTCATCAAATTTGGCATGAAGGCACCCTCTTCGTGCATGAAATAGACTCTAAGGTCTGTCTCCTCTATAAACTTGTATGGATCATGTTTGAAGTTGTCATTTCCCCACTCATCCAAGAGTAGGTTTGTGACTCCTTCAAGAGTAGAGGATGGAGCTTGGTCTGTCTGGGACTCTTCTAGGTCGATGATTGTGTAACTGACATTCACTTCCTTAGGAGTGTATGGCTCTAGATGGTCCTTGTAGAGTGGCTCGGACTCGATTTTCACCTTGGTCCCATACTTGGCTCTAAAAACTAGATATGACCAATTCACTGCTAGGTAGCCACCTATTTTGGATGTGAAGTCCCTGGACAGGCAAATTGCAAAAAATGGAGGAACATCCGCTACCACTATATTATGGGGAATTGAGAATGTTGGGCAAGCATGCAATGTCAAGCTTAAACCCTTCAAAATTTTGACTATTTTTGTAGGTGTCCCATCTAGTTGTAGGACTCCCTTTTTCATTTCTTCATACCTCAATCCCATCTTATCAGCAATGCACTTAGGCATCATTGATGTACTTGCCCCACTATCAATTATGTAGTTGTGTACCAAGAAGTCCCCAATGATCAAGGATACGTAGAAAGGTGGGTCTTCTCTTCCTTCTTTACCTATCCTAGAGTGGAAGGCTATCCATTTGTCATCAAAACATTATCAATGTTTGCTGGAGTAGCTTGCTGATCTAGCTCATGCAATTCCTTCTTCAATACGTCCTTCTGCCCTAGAAGAGATAATTAATCCCATAAAGAGATGATCACTTGCAACTTCTTCATCTAGTCCACTATATTGACTTGGGTACTGCCTCCCTTCACGTTTTCCTTTGGGTTGATCCCAACTGGAGTTGTAGGCTGAAGCGCTGAAGGTGCAAGCGGCTATTTGAAAATTGGGGCCTTTTGAAATGAGTGTGATGGAGGAGGTGTTGTTACTGCCTGAGTGGTAGCCTACACCTCTCCCGCTGATCTCCTCTTAAATCTTGTATTGGCTGCAACATAATTAGCTTGATTGTCTACAACACCCCCATGATTGATTGCACAAAACTCACCCTCTAGGTGATTCATAAGAGCAAAATCTAGCTGGGCCTGATTGCCACTCATGCTATGTTGAGCTGGAGCCTCAAAAAATTGGGAATGAGTGGCAGCCTAATTTTCTATATTCTAGAAATAATTCATCATCTCATTTGTGTGAACAGCCTATTCTTGGCTGTATCCCATGGTTAAACAGCTTGGTTGTTCCTGAACCAGATTATTTTTAGCAGGCACCATGGCCTTAGATGATGAGGAGGGACCAGTGTTGTAATTTTGAAATGGCCTGGTTGTAGTGAGCTACCCCTGACCTTGATTATAATTCTAAAAAGGGGGCTAGGGGCTTGACCATAATTCTGGTACCCTTGATTTGGTCTGTTGCCTTGAGCTTGCTACCTTTTAATGGCAACAAGTTTGTTGGACATGATCTGCAACATACTCTTAACCTCATGAAGCTCATTTGATGGGACAATAGCTAGTTTTTCGATGGTAGGTAGAGGAGCCAATGTGGGACCAGGGGCCTGAATTGGAGGTGGCATTTCTGGGAAAATTGGCATGTGGGGTCTAGGGGCTATTTTCCTAGCCTGTATTAAGCAATTATCTACTGCTATGGCTATGTCATAGGCATCAGGGAACACATGCCCTCCCATGGACTGTATCATTACTGCAACATCACTATTTAATGCCTTCAAATAATATAGGAAAGCATAGTTAGCAGTTGGTCTTACCAAGATGGGGATTCTCTGCCAAGTCTTCTGAAACCACGTGTTAAAATCTTGCATATATTCATGTGGAGCTCTTTTTATGGTCATCAACTACTCAGCAAGTGAGAGGTCATCACTCTTTTCCCTAAAATGGTCTGTTAGCTGAATATCCAGTTCATTCTAGGAAAGGATTGAATTCACAGGCAAAGTCCCGTACCAGTCAAGAGCCTTGCCCTTAAGAGACATGTTGAGTTGTGGAGCTAAAAGCTTTAACCATTTGCAAACAGAAGGAACAGGGAGGTTGCTAAGTTCCAAGAGAATCAGCGTCGGCAGCAGGACCGACATCGGTCGTGACCCAGTGCAGAAGGCCACTGGCGATGGCAGGGAGTCGGCCAACGTCGGCAGAACCAGACTAGCAGGGACCGACGTCGATCGCCTGTGTGTTCCAGAACTGCTCATTACACGGATAGTTAGTTAAGTGAACGAAGTGTTTGCATGTAAAGGCCAATTAGAGTCTTTGGTTGCGAGGATAATTATCTAAATTAAGAGTCTAAGTTAGTGTTTGAGTTAGGGATCTATTTATAGACCCATTGGCATGTATTGTAATTAAGGCATGAGATAGAAAGGAAGGCAAGTAAGTTGCTTCCATTGTAAGATCATTGAGTTGCAGGTTGTTTCAAGCTCATAGGGGATCTACATGCGAGTATGGTCTATTGAATTTCAGGTTGCAGGTTCATGGGAGATCAACTTGAAGTACTTTAGAGTGCTTGGTGAACTGGCAGGGTTATTACTGACTAGTTGGAGAGGTGAACACCAATTCTGTTTGTGAGTTGGTTGTTGGAACCATTTTTTGTGTAGGAGAGTGTTGTGTGAGAAGAATTACTGTACACTTGAGGTGTGGCAAACCTCTGTAAGGTGAAAGAGTGTGGCAGCTCTTTGTTGTATTCTTTTTTGTAAAGTGTTAATACAAGATAGTGTATTGTCTCTCATATTCTGTGCTATTGGTGAATTCTAGTTACATGTATTTCTGGTTATTTCTGCATTTATAATTGCTTATATTTGGTAATCATACTGTGCTCTTTCTGAGGAGCAAGATCCAACAAGAGAAATTAGAACAGAGGTGTGTTTGTTCTTGGACTTCCCTAACAAGTGGTATCAGAGCTTTTGGTTGGGATACTAACAGATTGGATTAGATCTGGTTAGTGTGTTTTGATTACAGGTACTCACAGGGTTTTTGTTTGAGTGGGAGTTGAGCAATGACAGAAGACAGTAAGCTACGGATGGAAAAGTTTAATGGCAAGAACTACCAATTGTGGAGGATGCAGATTGAGGATTATCTGTATCAAAAAGATTTGTACTTACTGTTGGGAGGGGTTACTTGCAAACCCTCAGATATGAAAGATGAAGAATGGGAGGTTCTTGATCAGAAGGCTCTGGGATTTATTAGATTGAGTCTTGCATCATCTGTGATTTCCAGCTTATCACAGTGTAAGACAACGGTGGAGTTGATGGAATCTTTGGCAAATTTATATGAAAAACCCTCAGCTTCTAATAAGGTATTTCTTATGAAGCGTTTATTTAATTTGCAAATGTTGGAAGGTGGATTTGTTCATAGCCATCTTAGTTTCCATGGTTTGGTAAACCAATTAAGTTTATTCAATATTGTATTTGATGATGAAATTAGAGCTCTCTTAATCTTGTGTTCATTACCTGAAAGTTGGGAAGGTTTGGTAATGGCAGTTTCTAATACTGTGTCTCCTTCAAAAGTCTTAAAAGTGGATGATGTTGTAAGTGTGATCTTGAATGAAGAGATACGCAGGAATAGCACAAGTGAATCATCAGGAAATGCTTTGAGTGTTGAAGGCAGAGGAAGACAAAGAGAAAAGATAGAGCATGGGAGATCAAGGTCCAAGACAGGCAAGAGATCCAAGTCCAGGTATGGCAGAATAACCTGCTGGAAGTGTGGAAAGCAAGGGCACTTAAAGAGAGATTGTAGATCAGGTATAGATCAGCATGAAGGACATGAAGAAGAAGTAGATGTTGTAGATTACGCTGCACGGGATGCTCTGGTATGTTCTTTGGATAAAGTAGAATCTTGGGTTTTAGATTCTGGTGCCTCTTTTCATGCATCCCCACATAGGGAATTTTTTCATGAGTATGTCCAGGGAGATTTTGGAGAAATTTATGTAGGGGATGGTAAGCCTTGTCAGATTGTTGGCAAAGGGAAAGTGAAGCTGAAACTGCAGACAGGTAACACATGGGTGTTAAAAGAAGTCATGCATGTCCCAGTTCTTGAGCGTAATTTGATTTCTGTTAGAAGTTTGGGTGATGAGGGTTGCACAGTAACTCTCACAGCGGACTCTTGGAAGGTTACCAAGGGTACACTTGTTGTAGCTAGAGGTAAGAAAGTAGGTACGCTTTATCTATCTACTTGTACTACTGATTCTCTTTCTGGGTTTTCTACTTCAGCTGTAGATTCAGAGATGTGGCTTGATAGGCTTGGTCACATAGATAAGAAGGAGATGCTTGTTCTTGAGTCAAAGGATATGCTTTCGGATTTGGAAGGTATGGATCGTGGTTTTTGTATGCAGAAGAAGAAGGTAACGTTTCTTGAGGAACCCAATGTTAGTGACAAGAATAGGAAAGCCTTGGTTTTCAAGGAGAAGGTGACGGACAGAGTTCAGCACAAGATGGAGAAGAATTCTGAGCAGAGCAAGGGTGATTTGGACAAGGATTTGATCCAAAAAGAGCTCACGGGAAAAAGTCAGGTCTCACAAGAAAAACACAGAGACCGACGTCGATAGAAAAACTAGCATCGGCATCCATACAGGGATGAACGTCGGCTATGTGCAGACCGATGTCAGTGACTCAGGACAGATATCGACCGGTGTCGGCTAGGGGAAACCGATGTCGGCAAGGTGGCAGTCATAGGAAACTGACTTCGGTCGTCTACAGACTGAGATGTGACTGGCATCGGTTACTGAGACAAATTTTGGGTGGACAACAAGCTGTCATGGAGTCTCAAGCGCCCATATGGAGGACTGAAGGTGTAAGTAAGTTCTTAAATTCGTCATTTCCCTTCTTTACACTACTTGTTGCTCACTTATGGCATAGGACCAGGAAGTTATTGAAGAAGCAGAATAGGTAGATCCAGGAAATAGTGGGAGCTTGGCATGGATGAGGATGTGATTCCTTGGAGGAGAACCAAACAGGTGTTTTGGGTAGAGTGGCCAGCTGGAAGTAAGCACTGAGAGACGAATGGATATTCAGGATAAAGAAGAGTGGAAATGGATACATGAGATGGAAGATTAGGGTATATGGTCTTGTATTAGCTTCAGGGTAATGGAGGTTTGATCATTGTGTTTCTCTTTACCAGGTTGGATAGTATTAGCTACACTATCCTATTTCTATATGATGTGCTTGTTGCAGGGTTACATATACAGGTATTGCTGAACTAAAGGTAAAGCTAGTTTAGGTGTTTGTCATGGAGAATCTAGGAGCAGCAAGATTCTTTGGCATGAGTGTGTTCTAGAGACATGGTAGGTCGTATGTTGACTTTGTTTCAGGATGATTGTGTGAAACCGGTTAGCACACCGATGGTTGGACAGTTCTATGAATAGGTGTCTTGATTCACATAATGAGGTTGAGTGCATGGTATGTACTAAACCTAAGTTTTCCCAAGCAGTGGGAGTTGTCACAAGTTGGAGCCAATCCGAGATAAAACCATTGGAGGACAGTTCAGTGGATTCTTACAGGGACTAGCAGCAGGTGCACATGCTATGCAGGTTCAGGTTAATTTCTACATGGTTGTAGATGTGGATGTGGCAGGTGATTTGGATGACAGGTTTTACACTACAGGTTTGTGGTGGTTGGTCTTCAAGAGTGGTCTTGAGGAGGGATACAAAGCCAAGGGAACAAACTAGACTAAGTATAGGTACAGGTACAGGTTGCAACTGTTTATCTCTAAGAAGGAGATTGTTGAGTTGTGGAGCTAAAAGCTTTAACCATTTGCAAACAGAAGGAACAGGGAGGTTGCTAAGTTCCAGGAGAACCAGCGTCAGCAATAGGAGCGACGTCGGTCGTGACCCAGTGCAGAAGGCCACTGGCGATGGCAGGGAGTCGGCTGACGTCGGCAGAACTAGACTAGCAGGGATCGACGTCGGTCGCCTGTGTGTTCTAGAACTGCTCATTACACGGATAGTTAGTTAAGTGAATGAAGTGTTTGCATGTAAAGGCCAATTAGAGTCTTTGGTTGCAAGGATAATTTTCTAAATTAAGAGTCTAAGTTAGTGTTTGAGTTAGAGATCTATTTATAGACCCATTGGCATGTATTGTAATTAAGGCATGAGATAGAAAGGAAGGCAAGTAAGTTGCTTCCATTGTAAGATCATTTAGTTGTAGGTTGTTGCAAGCTCATAGGGGATCTACATGTGAGTATGGTATATTGAATTGCAGGTTGCAGGTTCATGGGAGATCAACTTGAAGTACTTTAGAGTGCTTGGTGAACTGGCAGGGTTATTACTGACTAGTTGGAGAGGTGAACACCAATTCTGTTTGTGAGTTGGTTATTGGGACCATTTTTTGTGTAGGAGAGTGTTGTGTGAGAATAATTACTATACACTTGAGGTGTGGCAAACCTCTGTAAGGTGAAAGAGTGTGGCGGCTCTTTGTTGTATTCTTTTCTGTAAAGTGTTAATACAAGATAGTGTATTGTCTCTCATATTCTGTGCTATTGGTGAATTCTAGTTACTTGTATTTCTAGTTATTTCCGCATTTATAATTGCTTATATTTGGTAATCATACTGTGCTCTTTCTGAGGAGCAAGATCCAACAAGAGGAATCAGAACAGAGGTGTGTTTGTTCTTGGACTTCCCTGACAAGTGGTATCAGAGCCAACAATCTGACTATGACATTTTCCTCTGTTACATTATGGATATTTCAAAGGTTAGCAATATTCTTAATATGCTCAATGACTGTAATGGGTCCCAATCCATCAAAATAAGGCACATTTTTTAGAGCTATTCCCAGAATCAGGTCATATTGTGGGAGATTCAAGGGGCTTCCACCATGAAAGGCTGTAAAGGGTAATGCCATAGCTGGGATGGGACTTAATTGAGGTTCTACTATGAATGTGTCTCTTATAATAGGTCTAGGAGGATTGCTTGTTAGATAAGGGTGGGTTCTCTCAAATCTTAATCTTTTAACAGAATTTAAAGGTAATTCAATGAATTCGAAAGGAACCCTTCTTGAAGCAGACCTTGTGGTGACTTTAGGCATAGAAGGTTAAGACACTGGTCTTAATATGAAAACTAAATCTCTTACCAATGGCATCACCAGATGCAAGAAAACCTTTTGAAATTATTGTGACAGGACCAACATTAATCCTAAAACCTTTCTGAGTTATCAAACTGTGTGTCCCACTGGGCGTGCCAAAACTGTTGACGCTGAAGATTGCACCTAGTGGTAGGAAAATAAGTTCCTGCCCTCTCCCCACAACATGGAAACTCCTCTCTCACCTATGGGATAGTGAAGCAGGAGAGGAGAATCTCTAGGTAAGGGCTAGTTCCCTCTGATGTATCATGTCTGTTTCAGCAAGTGCAAATACGTACAGGTATATATATATATATATATATATATATATATAAACTGGGGGGATGAAAAGGGAAGAAAATGTAGAAAAACAAACTACTCTACAGAGGTGATACATTGAAACAAGGTGACCTTCTCACACCCACTCTCAGAATCAGACAAAGACAACAAACATACACTCAGACTTGGCAGGGAGACCAGGCTACAAGAAAATGGCAGGGAGGTTCTTATGAAAACACAGGAACAAGGACTCACCAAGATGTTGCAAAACACATACTGTAAATGACTTCCTCTATTCTATATCTCCAAATGGAACTCTTCTCTTGTCAGTTATAGACAATGGTGCCTTGTGGATAACTGGTGTGTTGGTGTTGAACCTGTGAGAGCATCAAAAGATAATGACTAGACACAACTCAAACACTTAGAACATACACAGAATATCCATCCAAGAAGAAGTCAAACTATCTTTATAGATTCAGGTAGAAATTTTAGTAGGGTTGTGCTTGGCAAAAATCATGAAAAGATGATTACAAAAATGAGAAGTATCAAATATATATGAGAAGCAAAGAGGCCCATTTGGCGCTCCTTCTGTTACAAGTGGCCTATTGCATCTGTTCATGAAAAGAAACAAGCCGCTCAAAATATTAATGAGTCATGTGCTTTGCCTACTTGAAGTCTGCATTTTTAATGTCAAAACATGGTTTGTCCACCCATTAAATGTAAAATGAAGAAATCGGTTACATTACTTAGCTGCTGCATCTTCTCATGGTCAATTTGAATGAACTGTTTCACCTACTAGAGTCACCTCTTCAAATTGGGACCACTTGGACTTAACTGTTTATTCATTCCATGTGTGTCTTCGTGTCTTTTATCAAATTTGTCTTTATCTGGCTCGCTCACCCCCCCCAGGGGCAAACTTTTAGCAGGTTGCTGCATTCTAGGCTCCTTGGCAATACTTTCTCAGTTGGAAACAAATGCCACTCTATTCTGCTAAATTTGATGCTCATCTGACCATCAAGCTTTGAAAACCAATGGATATTCCATCCTCTTGAAATTGACAGCTTCTCGAGCTTCATCACTTGAGATCCAATGGCTAAACCATTCTGCTAAATTTGACATCCATCGGGACGTCATCGAGTCCTTTTAAAATGTCATCGGGTCCATTGCCAAGTCAGTCGGGTCCACGTGGCATCCTCTTGGGCACTTCTCTAACTTGAAAATTTCCCGGCACCTGTCCCTTTGAAAATTCCTTGGAGTGTCCACCCTTCAAAGGGTACTTTGAACTGTTGACTACCCTTCTAGCTTGGAGCATACCTTTGAACTAGGTCGTTGAACCAAAAAAGGTTCAACAGTTTAAAGGTTTAACCAAGTGCGCCAAATTCTCAAGGCCAAGCCCGACGCTTTAAACTAAGCTACTAAACTGAACCTGTCAAACCAAGTATGTTGAACCACGTCTGTTGAACCAAGGAATTTGGTTCAACGGTTCAATGGTACAAAGGTTCAACATGTTTACATTGAGATACTTGAATTGAACAATGAATCCTTTAAACCTGAACCAAGCTCGTTGAACCAAAAAAATTGGTTCAACAGTCTGGTTCAACCATTATTAAACCAAGAAATCAAACTCAAAATTGAACCTTTGCACCAAGAAACTAAATTTGGAATTGAACCAGGCCATGAAACGGAGAATGTTGAACCTAAACAACCTGAAATATAACTGGCATGAATAGCAAGGGAGGAAGGGGACCAAAATTTTACCTATGGGCAAAATTTGGTCAACAAAAACATATCCACTTTCAAAAAATGACACTTCATTTCAAATTACCACTAAAAATATATGTTTCATTGAAGTATGTACCTGAGGAAGGCCTAGAGAGTCCCAAACAATAAATACACTTTATGTACATTATAGAGCTAATATGAGTAGAGATATACAAAGTTCAAAAAATAATGCATTTTTAAATAAAATACCATTTGAAATTTATAAATCAGAGGAAGTTCATGATAGGGGTTCCCTATATATGGTTACAGATTAAAAAAATTAAGTTTTGGTGGGGAATGACCTCCTTTGACGTCCTACCACACTGGACCCAAATTACAGTTTCCATATTAAAAATATAAACCATAAAAAAATGGGTTTATATAGGGCTTCCAAAAATGAATACAAAGGCTCTAAGAGTTAAAATAGCTCAAAGGGCCACGAGGGCCAAGGGGGCCAAATGGGAGGGTTAGGGAAGCCTCCAAGAAGTTTGGAGGTCCACAATAGAGGTTGGGGAATCTTTCAATAATTTTATAGGTTTGAGATGGAATTATAGGTTAAACATTGATGGAGAATTAGTGAAGGAGGGGGTAGGTTAAAGCCTCAAAAGGCCATATAAACTTTAAAAATTTGTAGTTGGAGATCAACATATTTTTTTTCACCAAATATTTTTTAACCCAAAGTAGATATAATTTATAAATTTTTAAAATGATTAGACTACATAGATATTGGAAAAACATTTAAAAAAAATTAGGGACTTTGTGTAGACACTTGATCCCTCCTAATTCATTATAGGTGGTGAATCTTCAAATGCCCACCAAAATAAAGAATTTTTTTTTTTTTTTTTGAAAATATAAAAAAATGATTTTTCATAAATTGATTTCACTATCCAAAAAAAATTATAAATTCAATGAAAATTTAATTACCATAAAAATGACCAAAAATGTCTTTTTTACCACAAATGAAAACCCACAAGGGTTTTTCAAAAAGCCAATACCATAAAAAAAAAATCTTGGTTTTATCCACCTAAAAATGCCCAATAGGATTATAAAAACCATAAAGGTCATAAATGGGTTGAGAAAAACTTGATAAGGATAGAGAAAGTGTGAGAAATATGAGACACCTTCAAATATTTACAAAAACTAGGTAGGAAGAGAATGGCTATGATACCATGTAAAAATTATAAAATAAATGTAGAATCTACTTTCACCAAGATCACCTCTTCAACACATATAATCTCTTATTACTCCTTAGAATAATAAAGATGAAAATATAATATCACATTCATGGGTCTTCATCACATCAAAAAATACATAGGTGGAGATGGTATCCATAGAGAAACTAGCTAGTTCTCCTTCTCTCATTGCCAAAATCTAGGTAATTATAATTAGCTTATGAAAAGGTGATACCTTATTATCTAGTGTAAAGACTAGTTTTTATCTTTATTTTAAGCCTAGTAAATTTCTCACTATATATATGTGGTATATTAAAATATCTTAAGTTAACTTGTAATAGGTAAATATAATATGTTACACTAGCATTGTGAAAGCAACAAATAATTGGATAAGGAATACATGTAGATGGTTGAGGATGTGTACACATAATATTTTAAAATTTTATCAAATATTGATGCTTTACATCTTGAAGGAACCCATTGAGACTCAATCTCTATGATTTCACACCCTAATGGGTACAGCGAGAAAGGAGTAGGTAGACCTTTGGTGCTTCATAGGATTGGTATCCCTTATTTCCACATATTACCAATCCAACTAGCTCCTAAAACCATTCCCTAAGCTATTACTCCTCATTTGCACCCTCCTCCAATATTTTCCCACTTTCCATCCTTCTTTTCCTCACGTTAAGTCCCTTTTGTTAGTCAACTATGCTCGGTCGACTAGGTCAACCTTGTACAGTTTCAACATATTTAAACTTAGGAATTAAGTTATCCTTTGGTTGACCTAGCTTGGGACCTAGTGAATAATTATCCAAAATTATGCTAGGTTGACTGGGTCAACCCTATCATCTATTATTTTTGGAAGGTTCAAGGGTCAAATCCACCTATAAATGCAAGATCATTTCATCATTATTTCAATATGCAATCAAGAGTTATTCTTAACTTGTGCTTCTTTACAATCTATTCTTCCACCATTTTACTTGAGGAGTCTTAGCTTAGGGTATCTACTTGAAAAATATAGTCTTGTAGATAATTCTTGGATGCTTTAGCCTTTATTAGTGATCCTTACAAACCATAACAACCTCCTATGAAGCCCAATTGGCCAAGGAGAGATTGAGTTTCAATGGGTTCATATCCAGGTAAGTATTCTCTAACTTTGCTCCTCTCTTTAGTAGATATAAGTAGCATAAGTATTGGCTTTAAATAATATTACTCTTCATGTTCCATGTATTAGGGTCTTACTCATACTTACATTAATTGATATTCTCCTATACATGTTTTGATTGTTTACTAACTCCTCATGTTGTGCCATAAACTTTGGTGAGCACTAGATTAAATTTACTTTACTTGTTTTTAGTATAGGTGAAATATCAAAACCTAGGACCCCCTTAGGGTTATTGAATGGTTGTGTTAGACTGGAGGCTTTGGAACCCTCCTTAGCATAGTGTATTTTGATAAATGATCTGTTAATTGGGTCTAGAAAATCCCCATATTATTCATGCTTCTACTTAATAAATGTGTTCCTAATTGGAAGTCTAGGTATGCTCTATCTTATTTGATCAAGGATTGATTTATAGACATGATGTATTTTTGATTTCATACATTTTATTGAACCTAACATGAATCTAGTCCTTCCAAGATTTGTTTCACTTATTTCATTATTTTAACACACAGTTGCATTAAAATGACTCTATTCTATATGTGTAGGATTTTTTTACCAAGTTCAGGCTACTAGGTTAACTCAGTCAACATAGTACATGTTTCTAGACTTTCAGGCATCTAGTACAAACTACTAGGTGAATGATTTAACTATTTTAGGAATATTGGAGTATTATTCCTAATTTAGTTAAGGGTATAAGTTAATTAAATTAATAAATAAAATTGAGATAATTAAGCTATTGATTTGTATAATTTGATTGTATTTTTAACCTTTCTAAAAATAGTAATAAATAGAGAAAAAATTAGACTTAGCTAAAAATAGACTAAAATGACTAAGATAGAAGCTGGTACTGACTGTACAAAACTAAGACACTATCACAAATCAAGATCTAATTTTAATTCAATGAAAGGATAGGAGTGATAAAAATAGGACACTTTAAGGTCTGGTGTTATAGTCTAGGTCCTACTGCTATTGTCTAAACTAGTCAAAGAGAATGAGTTTTATGGGTTTTATCCACTGTCTCTATATTAGATCACCTATGAAATTTTTATTCTTGAATATTGATGAATCTCTTTGGTAGAGATGATTTAATATCTAACCCTAGGTTTTCCTTATGCTTGAACTTGAATGAAAACTTGGAGAAAGAGGGGGGATTAGTATGTGTAAGATGCACTGAATGTGTATCCACATCCCTTGTGTTGGCACGCTACCTACATACCGATACTCTAAAGAGGGATCAAGCCATATATAGTTCTCTCACTTGATGTACTTTGTGAAATAGTGTTATATGGATGCAAAAATTCTAAATTGGGTGTGCTTGAGGTGGTTAAGGATTGGTGTAAGGATTTGAATGAATTTATGGTTGTATTGGCTGGCTATATGTAGAGAATAGGCAATATTGCCTTAATGGTCTTGTTTGTATTCTTATTGTCTTTTGAAAATAATTGTTAACCCTTATAAATAAACTTTGAATGGGATTTTATAGAGATCTATTGGTCATGGGTTAAATGCAATCATGGTAGGCCAACATAATGAAGAAGAGGGATCAAATAAATATGATCATTTGGACTCAAAATATGATTGGATAGGAGCACTAGAAAGGGGAAATCCTAGGGTCTAGCACTATATTCTAATTTGGGTACTATTATTCTAAGAGTAAAAGACCTAGAGGGATGGAATAAGCATGGAAAAAGGGTCCTGTATAAGCTAGAATGAGGTCTTGAAATCCTATGAATGACTCAGAATCAACGAAAGGATGCCTAGAAGGGTCATGAGAGCATGAAAGATGGACCTATGGATTGGGTGTCTTAAACCACACTCAATTTATCAATTTTCACATTTTATATGACTACATTTCACCCCCCCCCCCTTATTCTAGTGATACAACAAAGCAAAATACTAGGATAAACAAAAAATAGAAAGCATACCTAAACTTATTTGCAAGGGTGAAGACCATAATGCTGTGTGATATTGGGTATGCATA
Source organism: Torreya grandis (assembly GCA_037957365.1). Classification (NCBI taxonomy): domain Eukaryota; kingdom Viridiplantae; phylum Streptophyta; class Pinopsida; order Cupressales; family Taxaceae; genus Torreya; species Torreya grandis. Next base: position 1,856,977 of record JARHVA010000069.1, read on the forward strand.
GAGAGAGCACATTTTGAAGTGTGAATTTTCAAGAGAAAAATAAAGAGTAGATTAGTTTTTACTAGATATGTTATATCTAAAATAAGAATGTACAAAGCTAGGTAAGAGAGAGAAGAAGAAAAAGGAATGAATACACTTCATTGGGTACATGAACCAATATAAAACCTATTGTGATGCTGAGTGATGTTGGATATATTAGATATGTTGGGTATGTGTTATACCAAAATTAATATTGTGAATGAAACTGAGTGCTTAATTCCCTAAGAGTGGCTCAAGAATGCAAAGACTAGCCCTTTGATTCCATTGGCACCCACTAAGTGAAACTATATGATCATTGATGTGCTAATTTATGTTTGGAATTTGTGTCCAATCCCTCTAAGTAGGTGGATTAATAATACAAAGGTTATCTAGTCCTTTGGCTCCATCATTTCCCTATGAAGTGAAGCTATAAATTGATACTGGTATGAATTTGTGTCATATGAGGTGGTTCTTGAAGCCCATGAATACTCTATAGTCTAACAATGTGGCATAGATAGTTGAATGTGTACTAGAAACTAAGCCAATCTTAGCCAACTCAAAAAAGATGAAGATTAGGCTTGTATGAAAGCCACTCCAAAACTAGACAATAGGCAATAGGCTTATGTGGAAGCCACTTAGAAATGTGGAGGTTAGGTTTGTATGAAATCCACTTTGAAATGATGCCAACCACTTGCAGATGAAATAAGGCATGCAACTACTAAGAATGCCTAGGTAATATGTTAAACTCAAAAAGAAAAGAAGACCAATGTGTTGTTCACATTGCCCCTAGTCATTGGTGTTTATAACATGAATTCTGATTTAGAAGTCATACCAACTACCCAATTTGAATTTGGAAGTGAGAGCCATCATTTTGTGCATGATACCCCCTATATATGGATTTTTTAAGAAAAACTATACTAAATTTTTTGAATCTAAACTGTTTTATATGTGCAAAATTATAACTAAGCTTACCTTTCTTCTTATTTCTAAAAAATCTAGGTTTTTTGTTGTTTGGATAGGAGTATCAAAAATACAACACCCTAATGTTCAGTGTTTTTGTCCATATCTAGCACTATTTTCCTTTGCTAAAACTAAAGACTATTTTGGAATCATCACTATTTTTTTGGTTTGTCCTACCTAGTTTGACCTCTAATTTCTACTTTGAGTGTTCTAGAAACTAACTTTTAACCAATAAGAGCTCAAAATTATATGATAAAACCCCTATTTGTCGCCCCCTCTTTTGAGGATAGAAATGAAGACCCTGTAATGACTGGCCTTAGAAGAAAGAGCCCTACAAGTGTATTATGTTATGAAATACATGATATAGCAATGATAATTGACAAGATATCTCAAAATATAGCATGGTTTGTATTGGATATTGATAGATCAAAAAGTGGTATACCTCGATAGATATAACAATGTGATAACATGTGCAATGTACTAAATTAAAACTATAAATATCAGTTGTTAGTTGTTCGTTGTTAGTTGTTAATTTTTAGTTGTTAGTTGTCAAGGAGGGATGGAGCATGATGTCCATCATGGCATCCAAGAAAGTAAGACAATGCATGATGTGGATCATGGCATTGTAAATATTTGAGAATTAAATAAGCAACAAACACATAAGGCAAGAAGCAAGAAGCATACAAAAGTGGCCAAGGAGCCAAGCAAACAAGGGACATGGGCACTTGTCACTCAAACTAGAAATCAAGCATATAAATCATGTTAAAATGCCACATACACATATAATTAGAAATAAGCAAGGTTGGCATGAAAGTTGTAGACACCTAAAAGTGGCCACCAATGACCTCCAACCAGGGTTTGACCAATTTCTATCAAAAATGCACACTTTGGCCTTAAAACACACTAATCAATGTGAAGTTTTCATATACAAGTGTTTATTTTGTCCAAAGTATCACTAAATGGGGTAATGAAATTTATGAAGTAGTTAACTTTGATCAGATTGTTTCGAGTCAAAATGACATTTTTGCACTTGGGTGCTCTGGATTGCTCTTTTCTATCAAATTTATTACATGAGACATGTGCCTTTGTTATTTTACATTGAAAACAACCTAAATTGTAATATGGTTGTAATTCATCTAGCATTCTCTTCCAATTCTAATCTAGTCAAATTTTGAACTAATAATATGACATTTTGACCATTTTGATTGATTTGTGCATAAATTGCCAAAGTTTGCATCAAAGTTGACTAATCATGTTTAAGGCTAATTAAACCAAATTAATATCTTAAGTTAATTTTTCATGTAACTTGTTTAATATTTCTTTTTGTAAATTTATATTGAATAAATATATCATCAAATGACATCATTTCTTAGAAAGGCATCCCTAGGCCATAAATGCACAAAATATCAATATTATGGGTCTCTCATGCCTCTTTAATGCCTCATCCCAAATATTTATGGAGATATTTATAGATTTATTTTTACATAACTAGATTTATTCATGGCCACACATCTCAATCTTGAGATGGACGATCATGGTTGATCATAAACCATGGTTGATCAATTTTAAGTCTTGACTTTTTTACAACCATTACATCTATCACTTGCTCAGTGTAGTGTGATATCCAATATGATCATACATTCCAGCCTTAGCCATAGTGCTAAGAGGTGGTTCAACTACTCAAACCTCTAATTCTAGTAGGGTGATCCTAATTTATATACCCCCCATGGAGAGGGGTTGAAGATAATGATAAGAGATGAATTCTTGGGTCAAAGCTTTCCTAAAGGAATCATGGGAGGTAATGAATTCCCCCTCACAAGACAAGATGTAATGAAAATAAATGACAAGTGAAAGAACTTTAAAGTTTGTTTCTAGGTCACCCAAGCCATGCAGGTCTTGGGGAAAGCCTTGACAACTTATTTTATATGCCTTTGGACTAAGGTAATTTACAATAAAGATGGTTATTTTGATTCCAAAAGTTCCCTAAAGGGGATGGATGGAAGAGCATACATGCACCATCATTTTTTTTCCAAATAAAATGAAAGAACTTTAAAGTTTGTTTCTAGGTCACCCAAGCCATGCAGGTCTTGGGGAAAGCCTTGACAACTTATTTTATATGCCTTTGGACTAAGGTAATTTACAATAAAGATGGTTATTTTGATTCCAAAAGTTCCCTAAAGGGGATGGATGGAAGAGCATACATGCACCATCATTTTTTTTTCCAAATAAAACTAATTAAGTAATGATCTATTGAATACAAAGTTTTAAAATGTGTTTAATTTTAAAGCATTTAATTGAAAAGTGTGGTGGTGTTCTTTAGCCCCTTGGTTTTAAGTTGTAAAAAATGTAAATATTACACCAAAGTGACTAAATGAAACACTAAGCACCTAATTTTTTTTTAAACCCAAAGTTTGAAGTGTTCAAGACATAGCATGCTAAGTATTCATTTTAGGCACCAAATTTGAAGTGTGCATGATTTTAACCAAGTTATTTTTTAAACTACAAATTGAAGTGTATGATTAGTTAAAACACCCAAATTAACTTCCAAACCAGCCTTTCAACCTATAAAAACAAGATTAGGACTGCCTGCTTTGAAGCACTTATGAGATTGAGCAAATAACTTTGAAAAGCAAACACCTATTAACCTGAAGGAAAAACCTCATGAAATAAACATGTTAGATTATACTTCATTAATAACTTGATTTTGTTAAAAAACTATGAAACTTGAAGGTAAATTGATAGCATATTATAAAAATGTAGAAAAAAAACATGTGGTTTTAAAAAAAAATCATCAAAAATAGAGTCTGAATGACCCCAAACAAGGCTCCAAAAAATGGCTTATTAGCTCTTGAGTCTATTAAAAAAACAAAGTGACCGTCAACAATTATAGCTGACCATAAACAATTATAATTAACCATCGATGGTTATACTTGACCATCTATGGTTGAAAATAAGCATCGATGGTTGAAAATAACCTTCGACAACTACACTGACCATCGGTGGTTACTTTGTAAACCCGTGACAAAGAAAAATGGCAAAACAAAGTTAGAAAATTAAATTTAACAAGTTTCAAGCGTTCAAATCTTAATTTAAGACTTGTATATTGATCTTTTTAGTATGTAGGATGCTTTAGGTCCCACCGAGCATGCCATTTATGAACATAAGATTGTAATAGGGGAGATTAGTATGGTGCTAATGAATGAAATCAAATACAAATAAAGAACACATTAAACTAACACCCTAAGACTATCTCAAGGGAGGAGCATATTAACAAAACCAAGTGAGAACACAACTAGAATGCAAAGAGAAATAAATCCTTCACCTTCCTTGAATGCTCCAAATAACTTGTTGAAGTGGATTACTTGGCTTGTTCTCAATGAGTCTTCATCAAAAGAGGCTTGGCTATCTCTTCTTCTCCTTGGCACCTTTGTGATAGCTTTGTCTTTGTCTTGGCTCAACAATTTGGAATTATAAAACTAATTCCATTAATTTTGGAATGATTTAATCATTATAACTTTGCACCATCCAAGCCTAAAAAATGATGTTCATGGCTCTTCTATTTATATATTTTCAAAATGGTTCAAGATTAACCATGACCGTCCATCTCAAGATTGAGATGTGTGGCCATGAATTAATCTTGAGCCATTTTGAAAATCTATAAATAGAAGATCCATGAACATCATTTTTAAACTTGGATAATGCAAAGTTATAATGCTTAAATCTTTCTAAAATCATTGAAATTAGCATTATAATGCCAAATTATGGATCCAAGCTAAATCCAAAGCCATCACAAAGGTGCCAAGGAGAAGAGGAGATAGCCAAGTCTCCTTTGATGAAGACACATTAAGCACAATCTAAGCAAGCCACTTAAAAAAGTCATTTGGAGCATCTAAAGAAGGTGAAATATTTATCTATCTTTTCATTCTAATTATGTTTCTCATTTGGTTTTGTCAATATACACCCTCTTTGAGATAGGTTTATGGTGTTATATTAGTGTGTTATTTATTTGGATTTGATTTCATTCACTAACACCATATTAATCTCCCCCTATTGCAATCTTATTTTCACAAAATCCATAATCATAGAGAAGAGTACAAGCAAAGGACATTGGAAAATTTCCTAAGGCATACACAAGAATAAAAGTAAAGGACATTGGAAAATTTCCTAAGGCACATACATGAGACAAAACAAGAAATGAGAAATGCAATCACATCTAGCTATGCAAAGCAAGAAAGGAATTCATGTAATATACTGGAAATAAAATCGCTTTTAACTAATAAAATTAAGAAACAAAAGTATGCAAGACATGGAATACAAGACTAGAAATACACAAGTGCTATATATTAGTGAATGTCGATATAGTAATCTATATAAGCTAGTAAGTGATGTACATCAACATGATAACTAGAGTGTGTGGTGTAAAAATGACATAACTTGGATGGTATAGTCATGTACAAGATGCCCCCAGGGGGTAGATATATCAATGTATGTCTCGAATGTATAAGTAAGATGCCTCCTCAATGGGTAGAGTGAAGCAATCAAGGATCTAGATGTCATTGTACACACTCAAAGAAGATCAAGTGAAGCATGGTAATGTAGCTAAATTGATAAATAATAACATAGAACAACAAATGTAAGTATAGCATTGTAGTATAAATGTAAAGCATGGATGATGCATATAATTGAAATGTTTTTGTTTTTTGAATTTTGAATTTTTTGAATTTTTTTTTATTTTTAAATGTTATATTATTTTTGTATTTTGAAAATTTTCTATGTATAATTAATCATAAAAAGACTATGTACAAGAAGAAATGAAAAACCATGTACAACTAAAGATAAATTATGTACAAGCAAGGTTGAGAAGAAATGATACTAACTAATGAGTCTCATGGGAGACTCCCTATCATAGTGTCATGTATCAAGGATAGGGATCATACATGATCATGAAGCATGATGGAAGGGTTGAGATTATGGCTCTAAAAGCTATGTATGTTGCAAATGATCTAAAATATCTAATGTAGAAATTACCTATGGGGTCCCCCTATAACTCTAAGAAGTGGATTCAACTATATGGCTCTTTGGGACCCATCTAGTAGTAGGAGAAACTCTCTAAACATGTGTTCTATGTGTAGAGGCATGAGACCTCAATGAGCATACCCTGGGTGTAAACACTATAGCTAGAAGTTGTTCAGAATTCTAAAAATATGGTTACTCTAAAAGAGACCTCTATAGAATTGTATGAATTCTTTGTGCTAGCAATGGAGGCCTTGACTATGTCTAAATCTGAACTAGAGGAAGAACTAAAACTGGTAGAGAAATTGAAAGTGATGGCATAACTAAAATTGGTGACTACAAAGTAGTAGATGGATTTGAAGTGGGGAGTAGTAACTCATATGAAACTCCATCAACTATAAAAACTTTATTAGCATGAATGAATTTCATGCATCTATGAACTATAGAAGGTATTTCTCAAAGTTTTTGAATCCATGGTTAACCAAGTAATATATCAAAAACTCCTGCACCGGCAACAATAGTAAATGGTGTGGCCATATGTGTTGTACCAACCTATAGAGGAAGTACAATCTCACCTAATTAATTCTATATGTTCCCACTAAATCCATTGATAACTATGTCTGTTAGGGTAATATCCTTCTTTGAATACCCCAAATGCTACAATAATGTCATAGTGCATATGTTCATGCTGGATCCATTATTTATGAGAACATTATGAATAGGATGATGATAATGTAAGATTTGATAAAGATTACATGATAATCCTAATCATCCTCAATGATCTCCTTCTTTGATAAAGAGATCGAAGGTCTAGCTAAACTCTAGAATTGTATACACCAATCATGTTGCTCAAAGGGTGTAACTCCATTGAAGGTGCCTAATATGTAGTTGGTTGAGGATGTGCATGATATGAATGATGAACACCTGATGTATCCCCTATCTCTTGTTTTGAATGTTGTGGGAAAGGATTTGAGAATATTTTCAAATTTTTATCCTATGTTTGCTTTGCTTGGGGAGGTTTAATTGAAGTGTCAAGATCAATAACATTGTGTAATGATATTAATTCACAAAATAAGAAGATATACAAAAGTATATCACAATGATATGGAAATATAGAAAAAAAATATGAATAATAAATAAGCCACTTTGAGAAGAAAACCTCCCAAATGCTTTCAATAAGAATGAATACTCAAATATAATGATGAATAACTAACCCAACCTCTTATATATAGTCTAACAAGGCCATGTGCCACCCATAGGCCGACCTACTAAATGTATGAATGCATAAATAAATGTAAAATAATATGCAAAAAGGTAATGCAAGCCACAAGTCAACTACACATATCCCTAGACATGCTAATGGTTAAGGGCATAACGTGCCCCTCCCCTTCAAAACAATGTTGTTCTTAACATTGAAGCAATCTTGGATGTTGTTGTATGAATGATCCATCCTCCTAGGTACCATCTTTAGAAGGCATATTATTCCATTTGATTAGATACTCAATAATCAATCTAGACTATAGAAACTTAGTGCATGTTTGAAGGACCACTTCAGGATCAAGAATAACCCTCCCTTCCTCATCTAATTCTAGTAACTTGGTTTGAGTGGTAACTCTCCATCCAATGACATTCTTAAGGTAAGATACATGAAATACTAGATGAATTTAAGTGGCTAGAGGAAATTCCAGTTTGTAGGCCACACTACCAATTTTATACAAGATATGATAAGGGCCAAATACTTGGGAGATAGCTTATTATCATATTTTTATTGCTTCAAGGACATTTGATTATATGGTTTTAAGCAAAAAGACACCCAATCACCAATTTCAAAATGCCTCACTCTTGTGTTGATCTACTTGTTGCTTCATACGATTCTGGGCCAAAGCTAAATTTTCATGAAAACTAGAAAGGACTTCCTATTAATGTTGAAGGTGTTCCTCCACTACACGTACCTTTGGGTGGGTATTTAAGGGTGAAGTGAGGGATGGAGGATGGTATCCATATAATGACATAAAATGAGACATTTTGGATTAACTATGAATTAAATTATTATACCACCATTTAGCTAAGGGTATCCATTGAACCCATTTATCTTATTTATCTAACACAAAACAATGAAGGTACCCTTCTAGACACTTTTTGACTACCTCAAATTTTCCATCAGATTGAGGATGATAGGATGAGATATGAGCTAATTGGGTTCCCAAACATGCAAATAATTCTATCCAAAAATTACTAGTGAATATGGGATCTTGATCACTAACAATAATCTTGAGAATACCATGTAATTTTTGAATTGTATTAAGGAAAGTAGAAGCTACTATACTAGCCACCAATGGTTGAGATAAAGAACAAAAATGAGCATACTTTATGAGTCTATCTACAACAACAATGATAACATTTCTATCTTTAGATCATGGTAACCCAATAATGAAATCCATAGATGCCTCTTCCCATCATTGATTACAGATGGATAAAGATCGTAAAAGACTTGGGGTTTTAATGCTTTCACCTTTATTTTTATAATAGACCATACATTCAATGACATATTTATGTACATCCCACTTGATTCCTTTCCAAAAAAATCCTTCTTGACTCTGTGATAGGTCTTCAAAAACCCTGAGTGACCACCAAGTGGAGATGCATGAAATTATTGAAGTATTTTCTATTTGAGAAGAGAATTCTAACATGGATATAATATATCTTTATACCATAATGCATTCCCATTCCATGTAAACTTTTCAATCCCATCATAACCTTGATGTAGATTTTGAATCAATGCATGGGTAATACTATCATTCTCCCATTCTGCCCTTGCTTCCTTCAGCTAGTCTACTTATCAAATAGTCATGGCACATAACAATGCCTCAATTGGTTCATCTCACCTAGATAGTGCATTGGCCACCACATTTTATTTTCCTTTCTTGTAGACTATTTCAAAATCAAAACCTAACATTTTTGTCACCTATTTGTGTTGTTCTTTAGAGGATATCTATTGTTCCAAAAAATATTTAAGGCTATCATGATCAGTATTTACCTGAAAGTGATGACCCAATAGATAAGCTCTCCATTGTTTGAATGCATATAGAATAACCATCATCTCTTTCTCATATATGTGTTTGAACTTATTTTTACCCTTCATTTAATGACTTTCAAAGGCAATGGGCTTACCCTCTTTCATGAGTACTATACCCATACCATATCCATATGCATCACATTCAACCACAAAATTTTTAGAAAAATTTGGATTATCCACTACTAAGGTGGTGCACAGAGCCATTTTTAATTGTTCAAATTCCTTGGTAGTTATATCAGTCCACTGGAAAGAGTCTCTATTCAATAAGTAAGTGATCAATGTTGTAATACTAACATAGTTTTTAATTAACCTATGATAATAACTAATTAGCCCTAAAAATCCCCTTAGTTTCTTAAGTGTCTTGGGAATCTACCACTTCATGATGGCTTGGATTTTTTTAGGATCAACTTTTACTACCTCATGTGATACAATATGACCCAAATATTCCACTTCTCAAACTCCAAAGGCCCATTTGGATGGTTTAGCATACAACTGATGTTTCTCAAGAACTAGGAGTGTCTTCCAAATTTTTTCTATAAATAAGGATGTCATCAAAAAATACAAGTACAAACTTTCTCAAAAATGGCCTAAAAATTATATTAATCAAACTCTAGAAGGTGGATGGTGAGACCAAAAGGCATGACCAAAAATTCATAATGGCCTTAATGAGTAGGGAAGGCTATTTTAGGAATGTCCTCCTCATGGATCCAGATTTGATGATACCCAGAGTGAAGATACAATTTGGTAAAATAAATAACACCATGTAATTCATCTAGTAAATCATAAATTACAGGAATAGGAAATTTATATTTGATAGTGAACTTGTTGAGCTCTCTATAATCTGGGCACATCCTCCAAGTTTCATCCTTATTTTATACCATGACTACTGGAGAAGAATATTCACTTTGGTTATGGTGAATGGTACATGCCTCCAATAATTTTTGTACCATTTTTTCAATTTCACTCTTTTGGGCATAAGTATATATATATGGTCTGATGTTAGGTGGTGTACTTATAGGAATGAGTCTAATGGCATGATCATGAGTATAACTAGGAGGAAGACCTTTTGGCATGGGTCTAAAAATAACTAAATGCTCATCCAATATTTAATGTAACTTAGGATGGGTAGACTCCTTAGTTTGTTGAACATCAATGGAAAATAAGCATGCCACAAATCTTTCATCACTTTTTCAACATCTTGGTCATCTAATTGAACTAACCATTTATGGAGATTTAAATCTTAATCCTCGTAGTTCCATTGGCTTGCCTTTAGAATAAAAATGCATGAACAGTTCATGAAAATTCATCTCAATAGTACCTAATGTGGTGACCCATTGTACTCCCAAAACAATATCAATCCCACCCATAGGAATAACAAACATAGGATAATCTAGAAAATAGTCCCTCATTGCTAACTTAATACTATGGCATTTTCTAAAACAATTAACTGTACGACCATCAACAATCATGACTTGAAATTCTAGGATTGGGTAGATGAAATAAAAGTAGCCAACTTACTATTGATGAAATTGTGTACTACCTGAGTCAATCAACACTATGACCTTTTTTTCTTAATAAAAGCCACCACCTTAAGAGTCTGAGTAGAAATACATGTAAGTGCATGGTAAGAGATAGGTTGAGAATATACAGGTTCATCCTTGAGTCCTTCAAAACCCTCAATAGATACCTCCTCATCTTTTCCATCCTTATCATCCCCTTTAATGTAAAATAACTTCTTTTCAACACATATATGACCTTTTCTCCATTTATTATCATAATCATAACACAACCCTTTGGCACACTTCTCAATTTGTTGTGGTGTCAATTTGATAGGTTGAGGTCATGATGGATTTAGGAAGGTGCATTCCTAATTATTAGTGAAAGGATGATGTTTGATCATCTCTTTTTCTTCTACCAAGAGTGCCCTTGGTATATCTTCAGATATAGTTATTGGGTTAAACATACAAACCTCTAATTAAATACTATCTTTTAGTCCACTTAGAAAAAGGTCAGTTAGATTTGCCTCAATGATATCCTCCACATGTAAGGATAGATTTTGAAATTGATGAATATAATCCTTCACTATTCCTATTTGTCTTAGTTTGGATAATTGATTAAATTAGTTTTCATAAACATTAGCCTTATAATGAGACATCAGTTCATCAAAGAATACTGACCATGTAAAAGGAGTACCAGTTTTCTTATTTTTAGTGAAAAACCAATTATACCAAATGGATGGCTTAGGTTCTAGATATATATATATACCACAACCACCTTTTGAGATCTAAGCATTTGGTTTAAATCAAATATATTTTCAATTTGAGTGATCTAAGTGAGTAGATCCTTACCATTAAACTTGTACAAGTCTACTTTTGGCAACATCCATTTTACCTCCCTATTGGTAGTGTTAGTATTAAGAGTAGGAATGGAAGGGGAAAATGGAGGGTTGTTTAGTGGTAAATGAGATGAAATGGTAGCCAATTATGTCATGATTTGATACAACTGATTGTTCATGCCATTAAGCTCCCCTTGTATTATTGATATTTGAGTTTGGCCTTGCACATCCTTTTGCATTTGGCCATGTATATTTTATTGGATTTGAGAAATCATATCAGGTGATTTAGACTCTATGTCATGCCCTAAAGGATTTTTAGGGGTTTCTTGCCCTTTCCCCCATCTGTGGGTGTTAGGACCAACCATATAAAGGCTTGATGGTGAACCTTATTTTGCCCGTTGACCTAACTTTGACCACTAAGTTTTTTAAATATTTATCCCTAAAATCACAAATATCAAAGAATATATCCAAATTAATTTTTTCTAAGGTTTCCAAAAATATAAAAAAAATTGAAAAATTATATAAATTGTGAGCTATGGAGGAAATTTATGAAAAACAATAAAATGGAAATAACTTTTGAAAAATAGATCTAAATGAGCTAAAATTTTAATGAAAACTTACTTGAATTATTTCAAAACTCTAGTAAAAACATTGTAGATAAATTTGCACCTATTTGCAAGATATACCCAAATTTCAAGATCTAGGGTTTTTGACCTGTTTATGGCCCAAATCGATGCTCTAATACCACTTGGAATGATATTAATCCACCAAATAAGAAGATATATAGTAGTATATCATAATGATATGGAAATATAGTAGAAAATATGATTAATAGATAATCCACTTTGAGGGGGAAACCTCCCAAATGCTTTCAATAAGAATGAATACTCAAATATGATGATGAATAACTAACCCAACCTCTTATAAATAGTCTAACAAGGCCATGTGCCACCCATAGGCTGACCTATTAAGTATATGAATGCATAAAAAAATGTAAAATAATATATAAAAGGGTAATGCAAGCCACAAGTCAAGTACACATATTTGTAGACAAACTAATGGTTAAGTGTGTAACACATTACCATCTATCAAGTCATGTATCTTTTGTTTCAAATTGATGCATCTATTTGTTGTGTGGCTTAGTGCCATATGAAAATTTCAAAATGCCTTCTGATCATATCCCCATGGAAGAGGCATTGTTGGATCAACATCTTGAATATAAGGGAGAGATATGATATTTTATTCCAAAAATTTCTATAAAACTCTGGTTGGAGCTACTAGTAGATTGGAAAAAGATCACTGAGGAGGTGTAGATAAAGCCACTCATTGATGGGGATTTGAAGCCACACTAACTATTAGTTAATTTTGAATCTTGTTGTCATTGACCTTTAATTTATATGGGACTTTGTTGTTACTCTTATTTGTTGTTTTTGACATGCTTGTGTACTTGAGTTTGCCCATTGAAATGAGTTTGACTTCCCTTTCCTTTAGTGTATGACATAACTTAGTGAAGGAAAAGAATATTTTGAACATTATTGATTCATGTAAAGCTAGTAGAAGACTCTATTTAAAGAGATCTTGTAACTCTTGATCGACTATGGGGCTAGTCATCTTAACCAAAATAGTCTTATATCGAAGAACATAATCTATGAGATGTTCATTTGACCTTTGTTATATTGTGTAACTTAGGCATATGAAACCTTATCACCAATGTTAATGCTGAAATGAGCTAGGAACATGTCTGCTAAAGGATTTAATGCATTGATTGACTAATTTTATAGACTATAGAACCATTGTAAATTATACTCATTTAGACTCTGTGGAAATAGCTTGGTTAGTAGCCAGTCATTTGGCACATAATCCAAGCATGCTACGTGAAAATATCTCAAGTGTGTCTCTGAATCACCCTTGCCATCATATAGAGTGAGCTTGGGTTGAGTAAAACCTTGTGGTAAGGGTGTCAAAGTAATATGACATGCCAATGGTGTATGAAGTAGAGTAAAATAATCCAAGGCCTGTGTAGGTTTAGAGACACCTTGCTCAAGATGTAACACCTTGGATTGAAGATATTTTATCTCTTACATAAAGGCTACCACATCAAGAGACAAAGATGTACTAGTTGTAGCTGGTGGTGGTATAGAGGTCAGTTGGGTTGTTATACGGGGTTGTTGAGACATGGTTAACCCCATAGTGTCATGTGTAACCGGTTGCTCTTTGGTTTGATAATATTAACCATTGTTCACTTTATATTATCTCTCTTATAGTATTTTAAGCATGTCATCTTGCATATCAGGGTGTTTAGTTAAAAGTTCTTAGATTTCCCTCTTATCGGTTTCATCAAAATTGGTGTATTGGGCCATTGTTAAGGTAGAAAAACAATTTTAAAATTGATTGAATTTTTTGTAATAATTTGTAATAAGCAAGGTGTTATAGAAGGAAAGTATTGAATTTAAGAGATGTAAAATCATAAAAATAGCAAACTAAAAAGTGTGTAAAAATGATACTAATCTCAAAAACATGTAAGGTGATACCTCAAAAACAATGGGACTTAGTATATACAGTTAGGGTTTTGAAAATTAATATTTCTAAAATTACTATGGAATTTTAAAAATTAAAGTGAATTTTTGATTTAAATATGCATGTAAAAAATCAAAAAAATATTAAAAAATTCTTTATTTGAAAGGACCTAGTGTTTACAACTACAGTTTGGAGGAAAAACAAATTTTGAAATTACTATGGAATTTTAAAATTTGATGTTAATCTTTGATTTAAATATGCAAATAAAAAATCAAAAAAATAGTGGAAAATTCTTGATTTAAAGGGACCTAGTATGTGCAACTAGGGTTTGGGATTAATTTTTTAAAATGACTATGGAATTCCAAAAAATAAATTGAATTTTTTATTTAAATAGGAAAGTAAAAAAAAATCAGAATAGAATTTACCCTAAGGTTTCTAAGGTTTTTATGCACAAATGAAGTCAATTTCACCAAATGATTTAACCATTTTGGGAATATTGAATTATTATTTCTATTTTAGTTAAGGGTATGTGTTAAATTAGTAAATAATATTGGGATAATTAAGCTACTAATTTGTATAATTTGATTATATTTTTAACCTTTTTAAAAATAGTAAGAAATAGAGAGAAAACTAGACTTAGCTAGAAATAGACTAAAATGATTGAGACATAAGATAGTACTAGCTATGTAAGACTGAGACACTGTCACAAATTAGGATCTAGATTTCATTTGATGAAAAGATATGAGCACCAAAAATAGGACACTTTAGGGTCTAGTGCTATAGTCTACGTCCTACCATTGTTAGCCAAACTAGGCATAGAGATCTAAATTTTTTGGGTTTTATTTGTTATCTTTGTACTAGTCCACCTATGAAATTTTGAGTCTTAATTGTCATGAATATCCTTGTAAATATAATTTAATATCCAACCCTAGGTCTTCCTTATGCTTGAACTTGAATGAAAACTTGGAGAAAGAGGGGGGTTAGTGTGTATAAGATGCACTGAACGTGTATCCACACCCCTTGTGGGGGCATGATGCCTACATATTAATACTCTAAAGAGGGATCAAGTCATATATAATTCTCCCACTTGATGTGCTTTATACAATATTTTTATGCAGATGCAAAAATGCTCAACTAGGTATGCTTGAGGTGGCTAGGGACTAGTGTAAGGGTTTGAATGAGCTTGTGGATATATTGGCTAGCTGTATGTAGAGAATAGGGAAGATTGCCTTAGTGGTCTTACTTGTATTCTTGCTTACTTTTGAAAATAATTACCCTTATAAATGAACTTTTAATGTAATTTTATAGATATCTATTGGTCATGAGTTAAATGCAATCATGCTAGGCTGACATAATGAAGAAGAGGAATCAGAAAAAAATGATCATCTAATCTCAAAATGTGATTGGATAGGAGAAATGGAAAGGGGACACCCTAGGGTCCAACACTGTAGTCTAACTTGGGTGTTATTGTTTTGAGGGTATGGAACCTAGGGGGATAGAATAAGTATGGAAAAAAGGTCTTGACTAAGCTAGAATGAGGTCTCAAAAGCCTATAGATGACTAAGAATCAATGAAAGGATGCCTAGAAGGGTCATGAGAGCATGCAAGATGGACCTATAGATTGGGTGTCATAAGCCACACTCAATCTACCAATTTTCACATTTTATATGACTACAGTTAACCCAATTGACCTTTTACATTTTCAAACATCCAGTTCAGACTACTTGGTCGACCCAATTAACCTTGCATATTTTAGGCACTCAATAACAGGTTTCTACAAAGCTTGTTTGACCTAATAGACATAGTTAATAGGATTTGCAATCTTTTATCAAGCTTCTTTGATAACAATCTCACTTATTTTCATCTTCAAACCCACCAAGGTTCATTTATATCCTTTCTCTCTTTCTTTACAGTCTTAATTTTTACAATTTTTAGTCTTTAAATTGCTCGTATATAGTCAAATAGGTCAACCCTATTGACATAGTTCTGTATTCTATGTGCAGTCTGGAAAGCTAGGTTGACTCTATTGACATAGTTCACTTTCAAACTTTTTGCTTCCATAGTACAGGGGTAACCCTACTAATCATGTTCTATATTCTTTGCATACATTATCAACTACAATGACATTGTATTATGTTTCAAAGTTGGAATTAACCCTTATATGCTAGTAATTAGCTCACACTTTCATTTCTTGTTGATTGCATGCTTAGAATAGATCACATAGTCTAATTACGCACACATCTCAATCTTAACAAAAAAAAAAAAAAAATTATCAAGCATTTTAACAATTGTCTACCTAAGGTTAACCTACTTGGATTTCATCACCAAGGGGGAAGTCGACTTGGTTTTTTGGCCAAGTCTAAACACTTGGTTAATGGTATATTTTGGATAAGAACCTGACACCCTTATCATTTTGGTGTGTGAAGTGAGCGTGTAGGCCCCACTACCAAGCCTATACCATTTCCAATTCCCTTTTAGCCCAAATGTCCTGAACCCATCCTTAGATTGCTTTCTAGTTCCTTGCTTACAGATAACTTCCTATCACATTTAAAACTATATTCTAATAATCTAACAACATTCAAGTTGACCACTTGGTTAGATTTTACTTTCCAAGTTTATTGCTTGCTCTTTACTCAGTTATATGTTGTATTACAAAAACTTGCATTAGCTAGTGTTGGTGTAAGGTTTTATGCTATGTGCCTCAATTGGATCAACCTCATAGATCAAATTAATTATGTGTTTCCTTTCAATTATTGCTTTTCAAAATACTTTAAAAATTATTCTTGTTTTAGTACATATTCATTTCAATCAACACAGTCTCTTACAGACTATCTATTTTTCCTTGCCTACTATGTTTAGCCAACCCAATCAACCCAATACACTTTTTTATCCCCTATCCATTGTGCTAGATCAACCCAGTTGACTCTATGTAGTTTTTAAACCCTATTATATATACTAGGTTGACCTAGTCAACTTTGTACTATTTTCTACCTTCTATGTCTATCGACTTGGTTCTCTATTTCTCTTTCTTAGCATTTTATTCATTTTTCTCAAGCATCATGTCTCCTATCATAATTTTCTTGGACAACTTAAATCCATTTAGACACTATATGGGGTTCTATTTTCTTCTTATATTTTCCTATCTTTTCTTCCTCTTTTCAGATGTTGGGGTATCTTACGATGCCCATCTACACATTACTCTAGCCTTTGAGGCATTTTGTGATGCCCACCCACATATCATTTCAGACTATGGGGCATCTTGTGATGCCCATTCCTATATCTACTTACCCTTTGTGGCATCTTGTGATGCCCACTCTTATTTTCCATTACATGTTACCAAACTAATTCAGCTCCAGAAAACCTTCTAAGACACATAGGCTTGTCTCTCACATGTTCATCCTTGATATAGATGTTAGTGTAGGATCCTTTCCTTATTTTCATGCTTTCTATCTACATATATATAACACTTTTGTAGGTTACTTACATGGGTCTTCCCATCTACAATGGTTCTCTCTTGTCACAAACCCTTAGTCCTTCTTTTTTGGTCTTTTGGTTTCCCCTTTTTCTCTCATGAGTTACATTATAAAACCATAAATAGGACCCAATATTCCTCATGATGTACCATAGCCTTCTTTATTCTCATACTCTTTTTACACACCTTGTTACTTCCCTTGGATTTCTCTTTTGTAAGTTGCATTGTAAAACTATGGATAGGACCCAGTCTTCCTCACAAAATACCATCTTTTCTTATCTCATTTATTTTTCACATGATTTTTTTGGCACCCTCATGGGTTTTTACTTTATGAATTGCAATGTAAGACCATAGATAAGACCCTACCCTCCTCATAAAATCACCATATTATTAACTCTTTTTCTAGAATATGTTTAACAATGGTTATAAGTTCTTGACCCTTATTCTCAACTTTAACTTTTATTTCTTTTGGTAGATGGAATTTGCATAACAATATATGTTAGTATGTTTTTCTCCATTTCCCTCATTCTTATGATAAAGAATCACACTTTATTGTCATTGTATCCATTTTTACCCCTTTGTCACATTTTTTTTTTGATTTGAGGTAATTTAAATTATTTCATGTGTCATTTATCTTGATTTCGTTTCCTTTCACTCCATATTGGATAAAAAAAGGTCAAAGTCAAGATAACATGTTTATTTCACCTAGATTTATGAGACTCTTAGACACGATGCTCTCTAAAGTTATCTCTCTTAGCAACCAAGTCCCAAGTATTCAAATGAAAGTCATTTTTAGCACCCATGTTTGGTTTTCCAAATCCATATGGAGGAGGAATAAAAAAATTCATCAAGAAAGTTAAAATCCAAATCATTTGAAACAAAAGGCAATGATATAAAAAAGGTAACATATAAATCTCAAAATTAAAAATCAAACCAAAAGACATGATTACAAGAACATCTCATATCTTTAATCAAAGCTCAAACTCCATAGTTGGCCTCACATAGAGCTAAGGTCTATTGGGATGTGTTAGGCTAGTAGATTGGAAGAGGAGAATTCAACAAACTCTATGGTGATACCTAATTTCTCACACAATTACCTAATCTTCATAGTAGACCTATGGCTCTGTAAGAGGTCCTGAGGAATGGGAAACACATTATTGTAAGGTAGGTCCATTTTAATTTTCATGTATATAGCCTTCATGAGATGATATATATACTACATTTATTGACCTATGACTTGTGTGGCTAAGAGAAATTCTTCAAAATCTTTAAGGTTAAAATTCCTCTTGTTTTGATAAACCTAATTTGAGTGTCTTAACTTTGATAAAGAGTTCCTTTACCTTTATTTTTCATTCATTCTCCCCTCTACCCAGTTCATTCCCCCCTTGATAGGCAAATTTTGATTTTAAAATTTGTTTTCCCTTCTTCTATATTCCCTTCTTCTTTACCTCTTAAAAAAAATGCTATCACTACTTTGTTTTAGTTTTATCTATCCTCAGATCAAAATAATATTTTTTGAGAAACTATGAATTACCTTCTTTATACCATAGATTTACATTCCTAAACTTTTTTTGCTTTCCTTTTATCATTTATCATTATTGTACTATCGTATTCATGGACACCTGATTTCATACCCTTTTTCCATTATTGAGTGAGGTTGGTGTTAGGAACCCGTGCTTAATTGCTATGGACGCATATGCTTTGTAAGTCGTCCCTTAGAGCTTATTCGAATTATCCCACATACAAGGGAAGTAGTAGTTGTTATAATAGAGTTAGTATATAAGTAAGTGTTGAGGCCGAATAAAGGCATCCACGAATTCATTGTATTGAGCTTGCTCAAAGGAGGTTGCCCCCTCGAAGAGGCCTGCGATCAATATAAGCTTTCTGTGTTTCTGTTATTGGTAAGAGTTATTTTATTTTGGCATATTTTGATTAAATCTATTGTAAGAGGTAAATTGTTGTAGGAGATTCATCACATTTGGTATCAGAGTGCTTTCTTGGCTTTGTGGGTAGATTTGGAGAAAAAAAAATTTCAAAGCACGGCTTTCCAGGAGCTGCGCCATTTTTTGGCAAGAAATTTTTCATTGCAGGTTCCATCATTTCAGATTGGGTAAATACCTATCCGCTTAACTGTGGGAAGTGCTTGGGCATAAGCCCTAAAACTCATTGTGAGGAGTACCACAGGAACCCCGAAGTAGCTGGCCCATTGAGAGGACCTGCCAGCGAAAAGGGCAACGACCCCATCCTGATTGACTAGATCCCACCCGTGAGGTAAACCAAAAGTTGTCATTAAGGGGTAAACCTACGGCCAAAAATTTTTGGAGAGTGGTACTCGCTCAGACAGCTTTGGTGGCCAGAGAGAATTTAAAAATCCTTTAGGCAGCCAAACAAACCTGGGGTCCATATCCAACTTATCAGGTTCAGAGAGCAAACAACAGCATATCCACAGTTGATGATATTTCAAACCACACAGTTGCAGACAATCCATTCCTGAAACAGCCACTTATTAAAAAAAAAAACAGTTGCTAAAATTTTTAAAAAAAAAAAAATAGCATCTAAAAAAAAAACAACCGCTAAAAAAAAAAAAGTCCAAAATTTTTTTCGGGGCATTGCCCCGAACCCCACCCTACATCCCAAATATTCACAACTGGTTATGGTCACCACTCGTGCAGGCACAAAAATCATGGAGGAAGAAATTGCCACATTGAAATCTCAGGTTACAGAGTTAACCGATATGATGCATGGCTTGAATCAATAGAATAGCATCTTGCTCAACCGAATGCAGAAGGAGGAGTCTTCTTCAGACCGTCACTCCTTTACTTCCAACTCCTCTCATGGACCTAGCTAGACTTTCCAAGATTCAATGGTATAGATCCCATAGGATGGATATATCGAACTGAACAATTCTTCAACCTCCACAATACTTATTCTACAAACAAAGTCCCAATTGCTTCCTTTCATTTGGAACAAGAAGCACTTCAGTGGTACTGTTGGTATCTCAAGACCAATGATGAACCTGATTGGTCAACTTTTGCATCCTTAATTTTGGGTAGGTTTGGTCCCTCAGCATTCAAGGATTTCACAGGCGCTCTCACCAAACTCTGTCAAATAGGTACTATTTAGGAATATCAGCTTGAATTTGAAAAACTCGCTAATCACACTGAAGGGTTGTCAGATGACTTCTTCAAAAGTTGCTTTGTTAGTGGCCTTAGAGAGCCGATCTACTTAGAGGTAAAAATGTTTTGACCTAAAAATATGATGGATGCTTTGGGTCTGGCTAAGTTAGCAGAAGATAAACTCTCCACAAAGCATCGACCTCCCACCTTTTTACCAGCAAAGAACACAGTGAATTAGTAGATAACCATAACCACACCAATCAAGCGCCTGACTGAGGCAGAGATGTGGGCTTGTAAAGAAAAAGGATTATGTTACAACTATGATGACAAATGGGTTAAGGATCACAGGTGCATCCAACAAAAACTTTACTTGCTAGATGTGGAGTCACCACCAGAACAAGACAGCGAGATTAATATTCCAAAATTTCAAGATGCTCAAGATGAACCCGGCACTAAAGAGGACCCAATGGTTCAAGAAACTCAACCTGAGATCTCAGTACATGCACTAGCAGGTGTCACTACTCCCCAAACCATGAAGGTCAAAGGGTGCTTCAAAAAGATCCCTCTCACAATCCTCATTGACTCAGGCAGTACTCACAATTTCATTGATCCTCGCATTGCTAAGGCAGCAGACTGCTTTATATACCCTTGTTCTAGCTTTAAAGTCATGATTGCTAATGGGGGCACATTGCCATGTAAAGGGAAGTGTCGAAATGTGCGTCTTGCAATTGGTGATTATAATTGTCGCTCTGATATGTTTGCCCTACCCTTAGGTGGGTGTGATGTGGTTTTAGGGGCACAATGGCTTCACACATTAGGACCTATTTTATGGGACTTCTCTGAGCTTTGGATGTAGTTCACAGATAATGGTCAGAAGCACACCTTAAAAGGGTTATTACCAGGATTTGCTAGCATCATCAGTTCTCATCGCATGGAAAAACTTTTGAAAAAAGGCTCACATGGGGTCATTACACAACTGCATTCCATTCAACTCCAACCCTCTGCTACTTCTAACCACCCTACAGACTTACAAGCCATACTCGACAAGCATGCAACCATTTTTTTAGAACCAGTAGGGCTACCCCCTTCATGCCCTAAAGATCACCTCATTCCTCTCCTTCCAAGAAGTATTCCACCCAACATTTAGCCATATCATTACCCCCATCTACAAAAAATTGAAATTGAGAACTTAGTCTGGGAACTCCTCAAGTCTGGTGTTATCTGCCCCAGCACCAGCCCATATTCCTCCCCAGTGCTTCTTGTCCATAAAAAGATGGGTCGTGGCACCTTTGCATTGAATTTCGAGCCCTTAACCACCTCACTATCAAGGATAAATTCCCAATTCCTGTCATCGATGAGCTTCTTGATGAGCTCCATGGGGCCAAATTCTTCTCCAAGTTGGATCTGCATTTTGGCTATCATCAAATTCGAGTGCATCCTGATGACATTCCCAAGACAACCTTTCATACACATGAGGGTCACTATGAGTTCCTTGTCATGCCATTTGGCCTTACAAATGCCCCTTCCACTTTTCAAGCACTCATGAATAAAATCTTTTGACCTTTTCTTCGTCAATTTATTTTAGTTTTCTTTGATGACATTTTGATTTACAGCCGCACATGGGCTGAGCATCTCCAACATCTTGACAAGGCATTACAGTTGCTAGCCAACAATCAATTATGTGCCAAGCAATCCATGTTTTCATTCGCTCAAGAGGAAATTGACTATTTAGGGCACATTGTTTCAGCCAATGGGGTTCGCGTGGACCCAGAAAAAATCAATGCTATGCAGAATTGGCCTCAACCAACCACCCTCAAGAGCCTTCATGGTTTCTTAGGTCTAACAGGATACTATCACAAGTTCATCAAAGATTATGGAAAGATTGTGGCTCCTTTGACTTCCTTATTGAAGAAGGATGCTTTCACCTGGGGTGCAACAGCTGATCAGGCATTCATCCAACTCAAACAGGCTATGTGTAGTACACCAATTTTGGCACTACCAGACTTCACCAAAACTTTCATTATCGAAGGTGATTCCAGTGGCATTGGCTTGGGTGTTGTTCTTCTCCAAGAGGGCTGACCAATTGCCTTCACCAGTAAAGCCCTTTTTGGCCGCAATTTAGCTTTGTCTACATATGAAAAGGAAATGATGGCAATTTTACATGCAGTACAAAAATGGAGACCCTACTTATTGGGAAACCATTTTTGCATCAAAATTGATCATCAGAGTTTGAAATATTTCTTAAAACAGTGGGTCTCATCCCCAGCTCAGCAAAAGTGGGTCAACAAACTCATGGGCTATGACTATGAGATCACCTATAAGAAGGGAAAAGACAATGTTGTGGCTGATGCTCTCTCAAGAACCTTCAAGGACCACCCTTCCCTCTCTGCCATCTCCATGCCCATTCCTAAATGGTTGGAATCTGTCCAACAAGGGTATGTAAATGATCCCTCCTTATGCCACATCATTCATCAATTGGCCACTAACCCCTCTGCCATACCGCATTATTCATGGGATGGTGCTTCTCTACGATACAAGGGTCGTTTGGTGCTTCCCCAAATTTTAGACCTACATCAGGCTATCTTCTATGAAATCCATGCTTCCCCCTCAGCAGGGCACTCGGGGTTTCTCAAAACCTATGAGCGGGCACGTCGACACTTCTTTTGGAAAGGCATGAAAACCAAAATTAAACAGATGGTGGCTGAATGTGA
Organism: Torreya grandis; assembly: GCA_037957365.1. Lineage (NCBI taxonomy): Eukaryota > Viridiplantae > Streptophyta > Pinopsida > Cupressales > Taxaceae > Torreya > Torreya grandis. The sequence goes on from JARHVA010000069.1 coordinate 1,880,195, forward strand.
AACCTGCCAACGACACAAAGGTGAAACCACATTGACTCCTGGTTTGATCGCACCCTTGCCCATTCCTACTAGGATCTGGATAGATATTTCCATGGATTTCATTGAGGACCACCCTAAATCTGGGGGAAAGACAGTGATCCTAGTTGTTATCGATCACCTCTCTAAATATAGTCATTTTTGTGCACTCAGCCACCCATACACCGCGTCCACAGTTGCACAAGTTTTCTTGGATCAGATCTTCCATCTTCATAGCATTCCTTCTTCAATTATCTCAGATCATGATGCCACTTTCACTAGCCATTTTTGGATGGAACTATTTTGTCGCACAAGCACACAGTTGAAAATGAGCTCTGGGTACCACCCACAAACAGATGGCCAGACAGAAATCATCAACAAATGCTTGGAGACCTTCCTTCATTGTTTTGCTTCAGAACAACAACATCAATGGGCCAAGTGGCTTCCCCTAACTGAATGGTGGTACAATACCTCATACCACACTTCCACCAAAATGACTCCCTATGAGGTAGTTTATGGTCAAGCACCGCCACCACTTCTTCCATATCATCCCGGTAGCTCACCAATTTAGGTAGTTGACACTACTCTCCAAAACCAGGATCAGATTCTTTGCACCTTGTGAGACAATCTCCACATGGCCCAGAACTGAATGAAGCAGCAGGCTAATCAACACCGCTCTGAGTGTACCTTTCAACCTGGTGATATGGTCTTTCTTCATCTGTAGCCATACAAGCAATCATCACTAAAACAAAAAGGGTGTCAAAAGCTTGCTCCAAAGTTTTATGGGCCATATAAGGTTCTCCAAAAGATTGGGTCAGTTTCTGACAAGTTAGAGCTTCCACCTTCCTCCCAAGTTCATCCCGTCTTTCATGTCTCCTATTTGAAACAAGTTCTTGGATCCAACATCCGAGTGCAAACAGATTTACCAGCACTTGATAATGAAGGCTCCATCCTTCTCGAGCCCGAAGCAATCTTGGACAGGCGCACCCACCAACTTCGATCCTGCTCCATCATAGAGGTCTTAATCCAATGGCACGGCATGCAACCAGAAGATGCAACATGGGAACCACTCTTCCAGATTCAACAACAATTCCCACATTTGAAGCTTTGAGGGCAAAGCTTTTTTTAAGAGGGAGGGGATGTTAGGAACCCGTGCTTAATTGTTATGGACGCATATGCTTTGTAAGTCATCCCTTAGAGCTTATTCGAATTGTCCCACATACAAGGGAAGTAGTAGTTGTTAGAATAGAGTTAGTATATAAGTAAGTGTTGAGGCCGAATAAAGGCATCCACGAATTCATTGTATTGAGCTTGCTCAAAGGAGGTTGCCCCCTCGAAGAGGCCTGCGATCAATATAAGCTTTATGTGTTTATGTTATTGGTAAGAGTTATTTTATTTTGGCATATTTTGATTAAATATATTGTAAGAGGTAAATTTTTGTAGGAGGTTCATCACAGTTGGCTTGTTCCTTCTCACTTGATAATGTTGTTTTATTTTTGTGTACCTTTTTCCATTTTTGAGTGAGATAAGGATTTTTACTAATCACTCATCAATGTTGTTTTACCATTTTGTTACTATATTTACAATCTATGTTTGATTACCATCCTTTTTCACATGTATATTTGCTTTGACTTGGTGAGTTTGCTTTTCTTACCTATGGTTTACTTGTTTAAGTTTTTATATTTAGTAGCTTTGGCTTTTTGATTACCCAATTTACTCTTATTTTTGACTTGGTCATTTATTCTAACATAGCACTTATTACCCCAGCTTTCCAAATTCCTAAGTATGTCCCATCGTCATAGCACCAATCATCTTGGCTTTCTTATGTTTGTTTGTGTTTACTCTTTAGTTTTGTATTCTTAGGTTTATCAAAAGTAGTCTCTACACCCTCTATAATCAAAACTAACAACATAGTAGACAACAATTTAATTTTTAGTTATATTCCTTTTTAGTCATTTACTTTTAGTTGTTTTTTATTTAAAATACTAAAACTATTTTTTTTATCATCAACATTATGTGTTCTTATGTTCTTTCTCGAAGCACCATCCCCTATTGCACCTTAGTGACATGTGATAAGATTTGGTTGGGGCATATGTATACACATAATGTTTTCAAATTGTATCAAATACTTATGCTTTACATCTTTTAAGAACCCATCAAGACTCAATATTTCTAAGTACATGCCTTAAGGGGTGCACTAGGAAAGGGGTGGGTAGACCATTAGTGATTTGTAAGATTGTTATCCCTTATTTCCAAATATTACCGATCTAACTATCTCCTAAAACCATTCTCTAAGTTGTTACTCCTCATTTGCACCCTCCTCTTGTCTTTTCCCACTTTTCATCCTTCTTTTCCTCACTTTAAGTCCCTTTTGTCAGTCGATTGTGTTAGGTTGATTGGGTCAACCCTATATAATTTCAAGATATTTTCTCTTAGGAATTAGGCTAGCCTTTGGCTGACATAGCTTGGGACCTAGTGAATAATAATTTGAAATTATGCCAGGTCAACCCTGTCATCCAAGATTTTTGAAAGGTTCAAGGGTAAAATCCACCTATAAATACAATATCATTTCATAATTATTTTAATATATAATCAAGAGTTATTATTTACTTGCACTTCTTTACAATCTGATCTTCCACCATTCTATTTGAGGAGTCTTAGCTTAAGGTTTTTACTTGGAGAATCTAGTCTTGTGAATAAGTCTTGGATGCTTTGGCCTTTCTTAGTGATCTTTAAAAACCAAAACAACCTCTTGCAAAGCCCCATTATCCAAGGGAGAGATTGAGTCTCAATAGGTTTATATTCATGTAAGTATTCTCTAACTTTGCTCCTCTCTTTAGTAGATAGAAGTAACATAAATATTGGCTTCAAATAACATTACTCTTCATATTCCATATATTAGGGTCTTACTCATACTTCACTTAATTTAGATTCTCCTATACATTTTTTGATTGTTTACTAACCCATCATGTTGTTCCACAAGCTTTGGTGAGTACTAGATTAGATTTACTTTACTTATTATTAATATAAGTGAAATATCAAAACCAAGGACCCCCTAAGGGTTATTGCATGATTGTGTTAGAATAGAGGCTTTGAAACCCTCCTTAGCATAGTTTATTATGATAAATTATTCCCTAATCAAGTCTAAAAAATCCCCATATTGGTCATGCTCCAGTTTAAGAAATGTGTTCCCAATCAGATGTGTAGTTATGCTCTATCTTCTCCAAGCCTAGATTGATTTATAGACATAATGCATTTCTAATTGCATACAGAAGATGTGTCTTAATAGGGAGATAAAAATCCTTATAATAATTTTTAGATGTAGAATCCATATGAAGAAAGGAATAATTATAAGGGTAATATGTCTAATGTGTAGGTTTCTCTTAAAACTTGACACTCTGATTAATGATCAACTTTTGCATATAAAATGAAATAACATGTAATCCTTGATATCTTTTGGATATCCAACAAAAATGTAAGTTTTCTATGTGGTTTCAAAGCCTTTACATTGTATTTAGGAGTGTGTGCACATCCATCACACCCAAAGACCCACAAATTCTCACGTAAAGGATTTCTTCCACTCTAAGGTTCTTTAGGTTTCATACATTATATCTTTATGAGGGGTATAATTTTGAATATATTTCAAAAAATTAATGGATTTAGCCTAAAATGAGGGTCAATCCCTATATATTATATCTTACATGTATTTATTTATTTTAATGTGTTATTATTCCTTTTATAAACACTATTATCTTATGATTTATAGGGATTTTTATTTGAGATCAAATGCGACATTTAGCACAAGGTTATTCAAATATGGAATTCACATATTCATCATTATTTGACTATAAGCACTTAATGAACTTTTTATATTTTGTTCAACCATGAATTTGAAATAAATAAAAGTGTTAAAGGATTAGATTTTGTGCTTCAATGAATTAGGCCCCATGTACACTTGGAATACTCATCAATTAAGTGAGTAGGAAGCAATCCCTATTAATACAATGAATTAAATCGACCTGAAATGTCAATATGAACAAGTTTAAAATTTTCAAGAGTTTTCCATCATTTTCCTTTTACACAACTTTAATTTATATGCTTTCCAAAAATGCACCTTTGATACATACACACACACACACACACACACACACATATATATATATATATATATATATATATATATATATATATATATATATATATATATATATGGCTAGTGATAATATTCTACCTAATTAATTGTTGAATATAGTGGTAGTTCAGATGGCCAAACAACTCATGTCACAACTTACTCAGGTTAATATATGATTAAGAAATAATTATAAATGGAATAAAATATATATAAAAAAGTATATAATCATACATGGTGATATTTTTATACAACTTCAATGATCTGAGAGAGATCCTCAATCCATAAAATAATGGTTGAGTTATAAGTTAACTCAGCTAACTTTCCTATTTGGGTAATCAAATAGATTAAGAAAATATTTGTTGAAAAGAAGGCACATATAAAACATTGTGAAATGTTCCATAATTTATTTCAACATTAAAAAAAAAATCATAATTTGTAAAAAATGGAAATTGGAAAAATTTATGTGTTGAGTAGTACAATAATTTAAAATAGAAAACCTATTTGTAAATTTAGCCATGAAATGGGTGGCTCCATTGTTAAGTATTTATTAAAATTAATTGGATGAATAGGAACTTTGGCTAAAAGAGCCTTTGTTATTCCCTTTCTTTGGATAAAATAGCCTTTTTTATTCCCTTTCTTGAAGAAAATGAAGAAAAAATGTTGATTTTGTGTTTCTTCATTTCTTCACTTAAGATTGATAACTTATTAAAACATTGGGTATTTAAGTGTTTATACTTTCCATATAAAGTACATGTTATAGGCCCTCTTTTTTTCTTTATAATCATTCCTGAACATGAAATTAGAAAAGGAAAATTTCCTATGAGTTTGTACCTTAAGACACTTTATGCATTTTCTTTGGTGATTCCTTGAGATATTTAAAATGATTTTCTCAAACAATGGTGTCCATATGGATAACTTTATCATTCAAACTAGTGAGATGTTATGAAATTCATCGAAGGTATGTATTTTTAAGTATCTCCCCATGAATATTTTTAAAATGAAAATTGGAAACAAAAAATGATTAAATCTATCATAATTTAGATATGACACCCAAAATAAACTACCCATCTTCTTTCTCAATGTTACAATTTTTCTATTAGAGTCTTAAAGACTTTATCTTATAAATATAGTCTTGACTAATATCAAAATCATTATGTTAAGAATAATTATCTTTGAATCTAACTAATGTCATCTAATCAAACAAATTAACCAAATATTTTCTTTATTTTTTCCCATATTTCATTACAAGTTATTAAATTATCTAGATGAAACAAGTCTAGTGACTTAAGTAGTGAAATCGTGGGAACTTTGGGATCATGTTTGTTGTTTCATTTTTGTTTTTCAAGGGCTTGTGTGGGTAAAATTTCTATATCATTAATAACCCAAAATAATCCTTTAATTTTAAGAAGATGTCTCATTTTATTTTTCCATGTGAAATAATTATATGAAGTTAGGATTGGTAAGTTTCCAACTATAGTGATTAACTAACAAGACTTGAAATAGAGATAGGAGTAGAAGTAATAATAACTACAAGTGTGTTTGGTGTTACACACAAAAAAAATGAGGCATTAAAAACTTTTTATAGAGAATCCCCCAAAAAAATTGGTTTTAGAAATATATACACTACTACATGAATTGTGATTAACCATCAACTGGGTCATATTGGTATCATTTGTTTTTAATTTAGTTTTTATTATGTGATGTTAAAATGGTAAAAAATGTAGCGCACAACATTAGCACCATTAGGAAAAATCAAATTAAGTATAATTTAATTTTCCAATCCAAATAATGTAAAAATTAGGGTACATCATAAATGCAGTTTACCCTTAGTACGATCGTTTATAATTTTAGTGGAAAATAAGAGTTCTGAAATTCACAGAAAAAATTAGCAATTTTATTTTGTGAGAATAAATGTGAGGATTTTTTTTGTCACGTGATTTTTTTAATAATAAAAATTCATTTTTTTCAAATCTTAAAAATTTGAATAGCTAAATATAGATATAATTATTGTCTTGTGTCTTATAAATAATAAATCATCATCATGAATATATACATAAACCCTGTTATAGATCTCTTCTTCTATATTGAGGTCTATTTCATAAGAATAAAGAGCTTCATCAGTGAGTATAATTGTAATATATGAGTTTGTATGTAATCCTAATATCTGATAGAAAATTTCAATTTTGTGTTAATGTTTATTTAATTTTTTTTCATGGTTGCAAAAAAATTTAAAAAATACATTTTATGTATAGTTAGCATCATCACAACCTCATAATTGAGGTATGGATTGAAATAGAAGATATAGAATATGAGAAGGGTGCATTTGGCTTAGCACCTATTCTACTAGATGCTAGTTTAATTGAGATAAATGATTTTTTTTGTATTTTGTTTTAAAATTAATCCATCATAATGTTGATGTGTATGGATATTTCACTAATATTAAGTTAATATGGAGGTATCTCATATTAATTATTAAAATAATTACTTTGACATTGATATTTGGCCTCAACCAATGAAAAAGGAAAAGTACATCTTCCATAAGTGTCATCTTGAATATTAAATACATCCTAATAACATCACAAGTAGTTATAAATATGTTATTAAATAGTTTATTTAAAATAAAAAAATGTAATGCTCAAATAAATAAATATTTTTTCCTAGAGCTTCTATTGAATATGTTCTAGTAGTACAAGAGGGAATTAGACTCTAAAATATTGTAAATCATTTATTTTACAATAATCATGATAATAATGATCAATATGATGATGATATGGAAGATCAAGTTGGTTATGTTTATATGAATAACCTAGTCTGGACAATAAATTTAAGGAAATTGAATAAGAGAAAAAAATTGAAATTTTCTCTCTAACTTCTTTGTTTACACTAAGGTAATCTAGAACATCAATGTTAGGTGTTTTGTTGTTGTTAATAGACTTGAAATTAATATTTTGTTGGTCAAAAATCAATATGAATGATTTATTAAGGTTAGACGAAAATTCCATAAGTATATATTGTGTTTGATATATATTATATATGTCTTATATTATGTCTTATTATCTTTTTCTTTGTTATTTTAACTACAACCTAACTAGAAACTAATTTTTTTTCCAAAAATAACACAATTCCCTACTCATATCTAGGGGTGAAACAAATATAATTACATTTAATGGTTCTCTATGCCAATTATGATGCATGAAAAATGATTAAAATATACTTAGGAAGGAATATGAGCATGATATGATTTTTCCCAAATGCGGAGCACCATGATATTGATAAGGAGTTAAAGGTATGTTATAATTACAAATAAGTTCTTGCAAGATTTTCCAATAATTTATAGACTTAGTCATATTTTTTGTTGGAAGTACCTTTCATAGTTAATTTCATGGCATTACAAGAATAGAAGTAATGATGAATTTTAGTGTTACCTTTAGAATCAAATGCAATGAATCACATTGAACAATTTTGGCCTAAAATATTTAGGGACAAGTCATAAAGTGTATGGTTAACTTCTTCAATAAAATAGTGGTTTATTTACAGTAATTATTTGTTTTTAATGAATCCATGATAATTTTTATGTGTCTTGGTATTTCACTGATATTAAGTTAATGTGCAAGTATCTGATACTAAATATTTAAATAGTGACGCTAATGTACAACTTCAACCTCAACTAAAAATAAAGGTAAATTGCATCTTCCTTAAGTATCATCATGAAGATGAAATCAATCCTACTAACATCACAAGGAGTAATAAATCTCTTCTTAAAACAATTTATTTAAAATAAATTTTGGAGTGCTGAAAGAAATAAATACCTTTTCCTAGAAATACTGAATATTTTCTAGTAGCACAAGAGGCCATTAGACTTCAAAATATGGTAGACCATTAATTTTACAATGATAATGATGATTGTGATCAATCTAATGATGATGTGGAGGATTAATTTGATGATATATATCATGATTAACCTAATATGGATGATAATCTTGGGAAATTTGAATAAGAGATTAAAAAATCTCAAACTTCTTTATTTACACCAAGACATTCCAAAACATCAATATTGGATGTTATATTTTTATTTATGGACTTTAAATCAAGGTTTGGCTGGTTAAAAATTAGTGTCAAACCTTTATTTAGGTTAGATAATAGTTCTCTAACTATTTATTATGTTTGATATATATATATTATTTATCTTATATTATGTGTGATTTATCTTTTTTTTTTTGTGTTTTTAATTTTAGCCTACTAATATCTTATTTTTCTCCAAATAATAACACATTTCCTTCTTCATGTCAAGAGGTGCAATAAATAACATAAAATTTGGGGTTCTCTCTACTAGTTATGATGCATGTATAAATTAATGCATTTTATTTAGGAAGGAATGTGAGAATGATGTGAATTATCTCATATGTGTGGCACCATGGTATCGACAAGGAGTTAGAGTCACAATACCATTCCAAATAAGTTGTTGTGAAATTTTCCAATAATTATTAAACAAGGGTATTTTTTATTTTAATTCACTTGCATAATTAATGTCTTGGCATTACAATAATAAAAGCAGTGATGGATTGTAGCATGTTCCTTCAAATTTAAATTCAATGATTCATATTAAGTAATTGTGGCCTAAAAAATTTAGAGACAAGTCATGCATTGTATGGTATAGTTTTTAAATGGATGGTATTACCTCATTTTTCAATATGTTAACTACCTACTATGTTTGGCTAGTAGTGTTAAAAAATTATAATAATCCTTCATGGTTGATGATTTGTAAGGCACATTTAATGTTGTCACTATTAGTTCCTAGTAAGCATCAAATAAAAAATATGAATGTCTACATTGAACCTCCAATTGATGAGATGTGAGAATTAAAGGATGGAATTATAATTTATAACCTTTCAAAACCCATTGGTCAAAGGCAATTCACCTTTTATGGTATCTTATTCTAAAAAATTCTTGATTATCCTGAGATGGTTTTTTTTAGGTTGATTTTCCTGGGATGGTTGTTAGTTTAGGCATTTATCATATGTTAAAATATAAAATAAAAAATATATCATTTGTGGTGTGGGTGTGGGTGTGTGTATGGAGGGGGTGGGGGGTGTTTATGTGCATTATATACTAAATTTCTAATTTTTTTATATATACATGTATTTCAACAAAAAATAAAAGTAAGTTCCTTGAAATATCTCAAAAAATGTATATGAATGCCATTAAATGTTCTAGCTGATTAAGCATAATATACGGTGTTAAAGATAAAAGTAATTTTGATGAAAAATCTAATACTAGACAACCTCCAAATATTATGTAACTTAGGGATTGGTACAAATCCTTCACACAATCATGCATAAGATCAAAAAAAATTATTCCTTAATATTGGTGGAGAGATTCATTATGAATATTAAAAATTATTGAAATGTTGAAATGTCAAAAAGAATGAAGAAACTATCTATAATATATAATCTCTCATATTGGGAGAATTTATTATTTGGGAATTGTTGAGATCAACATGCCCCATTTTCCTAAAAATGAAGATCCTATGAAAATTTTGATCATTTTCCCTAGGATATACCTTACCCATGGTATCACATGAATAAAACCCTTTATATGTCTTAAAATATTTAAGACTCATGTTAGTCCCATGACAAATACTAATGGGGTAATTTTTGAATATTTCATTGATATCTAGTTCATTGAAATTTCCAATGATTTGATTTGTTTAAAAGTGCTCTTATGAGGGGTTACACTCAAATATCCCAAGTATGATCTTTAGAACTCGATCAAGGTTACTTAATTAAGGTTTTTGAAATCATGGTCTAACTTTAACTATGTCAAAATACACGTTTAAGACTATGACATGCCTTAATCTCAAATTTTAGACCAAAGGTCCAAGTCAGATTTCATACTCAAAGTTTATGACTTTAGACTTGCCCCTTTACTTTTATCCTACAATTTACTAACTTTCACACCTTTTAATCTGACAGGAGCCCAACACTAGCATAACTTCAATTGACATGCAATAGTGTCGCATGTACTAGTCACTTAGCCATATAAAGTTATTAACTTTTTTGCATGTCTTTCACCTTTGAAAAATTGAGTGACCTAGTGACCCAATGGAATTCTACCACTTGGCACTCATTTATGGTATTTAAAGTTCAATCAAAAGTTATGTAGGTTGTGACCTAGTGACCCAATCATAGTGTGCCACTTGGCACTTAGTTATAGCATTTCAAGTTAACAAATAAAGCATAACTCAATCAGAACATGCCATGTGATGTCTATTTATGGCCTTCTAAGGATACTATTATGTGTTAATACTCACAACCCAGTGATCCTATCTCAGCATTCACCTGGCACTCAGTCATGGCATTTCAAGTTCAAGGAGTTATAGAGTTCATGACCCCATGACCCAATAGGATTCTACCACTCATCACCCAATTACGATGTTTCATGTTCACAAAGAAGTCATAAATTTCATGACTTAATGACCCAATCATAGCATGCCACGTGGCACTCAATCATGCCCCCATAGCTAAGGTGCAATGTCCAATTTCAATAATACTACAATTACATGACAAAATGACACTTGGTAGTAAGTCACTAGATATTAAGTAGCTAGGTGTTATGTGGAATCCACCCAGTAGTTGGGAGTATTAGGTTGAAGACATGTGGACCCCTATCTCAAAACAATAACACTATCAAGAAAGGCCATAAAACCTAGTGACCATGTGATTAAATCAAAATGTGACACTTGGAAAAGTGTCGCACATATTGGGTCCATTAAAAGTTTCATATAATAAAGTTTCATGTTAGTGCAAGCCAATGAGAGATTTACATTTGGCAATATAGTAGAGGTTCTAAGGCCATGTCAGCTAAAATATGAAAGGGGTTGATACACATAATAATTAGAGAAGAGAGATTCAGTAAAAAGATGACACTTGGTAGAGTGTCATGAAATCCACCTGGATAGTTCAATGTTCAAAATAAAAGGCTAAAGTGCCTGAAAAGGTACCAAGTGTTAAATATGTGTCACAAAGCAGTGCCTAGGTGGAACATAGTTATTCAAAAAGTGCCAATTTCAGGTGAAAATTAAATGCTAATGGGGCTTATTTCAATAGATATAAAGCCAATTTACTTCACTAAAAAAGTCAAGACTATGATATAGGCTAGGTGGACAAAATGAAGGCAATGATTGGTTGATTCCTCAAAGTAAATATTTGAAGCTGTTAGAATAAAATTGAAGAGCCACCTAGGCTTTAAATCAAAGTGAGTTAAAGATAATTTCCATTTATGACTCGTATCATTCAGTTCAAATTCTAAATTTGAATTTTAAATCTTACCATCTATGCATTCATTTGCCATCAAATTAATACATTCATTCAATTGTTATCTACTAAGAATTTCAAAGCATTATGTGAATATTCTAAGGAATTTTGTGCATTCTTCCACCATTAAATTCATCCTCAAGCTCATCAATCATATAATTTGAAACCATGGCCAAATTTAAAACATTTAGAGCTAGCAAGCAGGAATAAGTTCCATTCCTCTACTCCTATGGAAAAACTATCATCTTTTGGGACATCAATTTCAACTCTATTGCATTGGCCACTAAAGATAAACATTATAATGACTTGTTCTACCACGTAGAAAATATTATTGACTAACACACTGATGATGAACAATTCTCTAATGATGTAGAAGATAGGTTAGACATTTTGGTTCTCAAATCTATGGGTTTGTATAAGACAAAATCTAACCCAGAGGTATTCCCCTATGTAGACTTAGTCTACCACATGTTTCTTCAATCTGGGTGAATTAATAATATGATTAAATCTTTGAATTTGGGTTAAGACATTACTTTCATATTCATTCTAGCCTTTCAAGATTACTATGATCTACCTAATCTAGAGATTGTATACAATCAGTAAATTATGACTCAATGGATCCAAACACTTGACATTAGGAAGTTTTGAGAGAATGGGTTGAGAACAAGTGGAATTTTGTATGCGAAACCAAAATCATCCAAATCCCCATCACCAAATTTATAAAATGAATAAGAATGGGAATGTCTATAATAAATCAATTACATGGGGCCAAAGACACAGGCCATGTAGATGAGAAGTGGGTTCCACTTCTGTCTATTATAATAAATGATGCAAAGATTCCCCCTTTGAGATAAATTCTATCCTACAACTTAGAAGCATAGATCATAGGGGTCATGGCCAACTAGGGGGACCATTTCTACATGATTTCCTCCCTAGTAGATACCATCTTCACCACCCAAAAGTTCCCATGGTTCACCAATTAGGACCCCAAATTGAAATGGATTATGCCTCACACCATTTCAAATGTTAGAGTGTACAAGTACAAATAGGAGATGAGGGCCATAGTTGAGTACTTATATCCTATAGTGTCCAAGGAAATCTATGAGAGGCCCATGCCCAGACTATCAAAAGAAATTAGAGTAACACTGAGCACCCTAGGAGCCTACTGGTACTACCTAGATTGCACAGTGGTAAGAATAATTAGAATCAAGATATCCCCCCTCAAGTTTCCCATTACAATGCCAAATAAGCTGGCTAAGCAAGAAATTGTTTTCCAATTACTCACAGGGGTGGATGGGCTATGTAAAAATAAAAAGAGAGGATTATTTCATCCTCAGTTTTCTAACATTGGCTAGTTCAAGATTGAAAATTAGAACTCTATCATTATTAATGTTAAGCAAATGCCCAGTTTTGACTTGGATAGGGATGGAAATAGGTAATGAGACCTAGAGTATATAACATTCAAAAATTTAATAAAGCACAAGGTAGACCTAAGCATCACCTAACATCATGATCTAGAAGATGAGGATAAATTCTACCTCAATGTCACCAATGACCAAGAGGTGAAGTAGAGCTTGAAGGATGATAACATTCCTCTTGTTCAGGATATATTGAAAGATGCATGTTTGTATGAAGTTTTCAATCCTAAGGGTGCTCAGGTAGGAGCATCCACATCAATAATATAGGGTACTAATGTTGAATAAGAAATACCAATTGACCCTCAACTTAGTTAGAAGATCTTACAGGCATTGTCTCCCACCTTGGGGAAGGGAAGATCTGAGACTAAAAAACATACTGAGCAGGTTTCTATTTTGGAGGCCATAACCAATGCCCTATCCCAAGTCCACAAGTTTATCTCACTGCCTACAAAACCCTCAACACTTCCTCATTCATATTTTATGGAGGAAGTAACACCACCTACTATAATACCAGTAGATTTAACACTAGAACTATCTCCCTTGCTTCTTGTCAAGGAGGAACCAGGTACTACTAACCATGAATGTGTTTATTTTCATCCCATGTTTTTAAGTATCCATCCTTTGGGTATATTTTGTGAACCCCAAACACCACATCACCTAAACCTATTGCTCTATAAACCCCTTACTATGCCTATGATTAGGACCATGATTATCCCTTCGCCCACTATCAATCCTTTTGTGGTGACATCCACTTCAAAAGTCTTTATGATGGCCAATCTCCCTCTAACTTTTCCCAGGTCCATACCTATGCTAGGTCATCAATTTCCAAATAAAAGGCCTAGTATTTCCATTCCCTAAGTCCCTTTGTTCCTAATAATAATTCTTGCTATCACTAGTTCTTCATCATCTACAGAAGTAACACTTCCTACTTTATCCCCTAGTTCTTCCTTCATCCTAGTCACCTCCACTATTACTTCTCAAGCTTTTGCCTTCCAAGGATTGACACTAGCTCATCAATTTCTACCATCCACCCAAAAATAGGATGGCACTTTAGATATATCTTAGATAAAATAAATGCAATTGGAAACATTAGAGAGGCAGGATTTGGTCATAGTGGACCCTCCATAGGTTTCACTAGAATTTTACAAGAAGTCTTGGGTAATGAAGAGACTGGCCAAAAGGAAGGTAACTCATCCAAATCAAACAATTATATATGAGTCTAAATAAACCCTATTTTAATTGACTAAGAAGAAAAAAACTAATCCTGGCCAGAAGCACACATATGAAGAGGACCCCCTCTCAACTCTAAAGGCATATGGTGATGTAGCTAGAAAGTTAGTAAAAGGAATGCAATAGAGAACAATTGAGTTAGAGAAATAACATAAAGCCACATTGTTAGATGAGACTATCACCAAGGTGGAATATGTGGTCAAGGTCATGTTTGATACCCTAAATAATTTGGCTCAGTAAAAAGTAAAAGGGTATGAATTATATAATAGAATTCTTAAGGTGGAGAGCACCAATGGGGTTTATGACTGAAAGGTAAACAACTTGGTCAAGTTGATTAGAATGAATAAATTTTAAGACCTAAACTTGATACCCTTGGAATATTTGAGAATTTCTCAATCTTATATAATTATAATAAGGAAGGACTTGAACCAATGGATTGATGACATGATAGCCTTAGTTCAATCTCTCACCCATTTGGGTGATAGAGTTATAACTCTACTTAAAGAGGCTAAAATCACACACCTTGCTAACAGGGATAGTTCTATCATTAGCAAGGATGATTTTAGAGCCTATCTCTAAAACTTCATCATCAATTTTAGAAAGTAGGACATGAATAGAGGAGTGACCTTTGGGAAAGATATGGTAGACTTGGTAGTGTCTTCCAATCAAAGAATAGAAAAGGCAGTGGTGATCAATGAGGTTGTAGGACCTCTTTTGAACAAGCACGATGCAATGTCAGGTCTCACCATCAAATTAATAAAGAAACCCATTATATATTTGAAATTTATTGACTGTGATTATAAAAAATACTTTAAGGCATGCAAAAGGTAGATAGAAGCTGAGAAGCAGGCAAGCAACAAGCCACAAATGGTCATTACAAGATATTTTCCCTCTTCATCCCCTCTTAAAATTTCTTCTTCTTTGGCTACACTAGGAGCTTCATCATCATTCACATTATTAGGATCCCAACCTATAACCTTTAGAAAAATATATCCACTTATCATGATTTCCCTTGATGAATGTCATGCTCTATTTCCACTCAATATATTGCAAAATATTCCCTCTTTGAATAAGGAATATTCTTTAGTTTTTTAGAACATGAGGGATTTTTGTCTACTAATAGATGTCATGTATTATATTCTTTTTTAAATAATGTAACCATATTAGGCATGAAATAGGCCTATAAATAGGGTTTTCCCCCCTCAATTGTACTTTAGAATAGAACTTTGTGAAATTGATACATATAGAAAGAGAAATCCCTCAATTGTAATTTAGAATAAAACTTTGTTAAATTGATACAAATAGAAATAAAAATTCCAAAAATTTGTTCATTATTTTCATATTTTATTATTTCTCAAGTTTTTAAAATGATAGAGGATTTAATTCCTCTAATGGTTGGATCTAATAATAGTGTTTTAAATGCATTTTGTTAGCTTGTGCTTTTTGCTATCCTAACAAAATGTGTCTATGTATGCTCTATTACCTTTTACTCTATAAATAAATGTGTTTAAATAAATTTTTTGTAGGTATCTATTTTAAATCATACTTTTCATATATATGTGTTTTATTTACCCCCTAATCCCCACTATATTTATGGTATTTTGAGTTCAACTCTAGAATCTCATGATTGTTAGTTTTATTTGCACTATTATAAAAAAGAAGTTAGAGAATGATTGGATAATCATGGATTCATTGGTGTGGATAATCTTAAAAATGTCCTTCATGAATTTAAATAATATAAAAATACTTTTTAAATTCATTATATATGTAAAGGTGAATCTTGCTTAATATTTAATAACTTAGTGAAACTATTTGGAAAATTTAAAAGAATTTTTTAAAATAGTTTCAAACCAAGTTAAAAATCAAAAGTTAATAAAATCATAATAAATATCAATATGATGGCTTCACAACATTTTGGTAACACCTCATACTATAGACACCCTACTTTACTACATATAAAAAACAACATTTCTATATTGATTACATTTAGGAGTTTTAGTAACAAAATTAAAATAAGTAACAAGTAACCAAAACTTTTAGTTATTTTTTAACTAAAATCACAAAGTCATATCAATTTGATATATTTGTGGATTTATTTTTCTACATACTTTTGTGGGTCTAAATACTACCATGATGCTCTCTAACTCTATCTCTGGCTCTAATAATAAATCTAGATGTGGATCTAGTGAAAGGTAAGGCACAAAAAACTTTTTCTTTCTCAATTCAAATTCCCATGAATCACCCCAGGATGTAAAGATAAATGAGACATCTAATGAAAACACAAGTGTTATTCATATGTGTTTAAACTTCATGAAGTAACATGGTGTCACTTTAAGTAAATCCCCAATTTTTATAGTTCTCTTTGCATGCAAAATCTAGAATTTTCTATAGAGATACCATTATTATCATATTTTTAGGTTGACACCCATGTTTTTTAGAAGAAGTTAAATTTCAAGTTTGTTAAATAATAGGACCATAATGAGTGGAAACCTAATTTATTCCATGTGAATAAAATAATTAAATTGACTTATACACATGATTGGGATGCTTACCAACTTTTAAAATCTTTTTACAAACTTTGGAAAGCTTCTTAGTAACTCTTGAAAGCTGATGAGTAAATTCAACCATGAAATGGTGAAGTTTAAACACATAGTAAAAATATTTTCATTCTCCATTAATTCCCCATTTAATTGACAACATATTTTTACATTGAATGAGTGAATATAGGTTTGGAACGAGGAATATTGGTATGATTTAAGCATTAATGAAAGGATTGAATGTAATTTTGTTAAACAAACATTCCCTCTTGATTATTTAATATTGTATATATCAATTCAAATTTCTAATTAATTATTTCAGGTACATGCTTACTCACTTATTTGGTCATTTTGGTCTAAATTTTAACTTGGTCAATGACTGGTCAAAATTGGTTTCCATTCTTTTTTAAAGACCTAAAAAAAAATTGGGGTCTTGTCTCTCAAAATAAATTGATAGTTTATTTAATCTCTATACTAACAAGGTGAAATATACCATCAAATTTATTCAAGATGTGAAATAATTGAAGTTATATGTCTACAACAAGGTTAATTTTTAAAATGCATCAATATTTGTTTGCAATATCTTATCCATCTTTTATGATAAAGGTATGATAATAAAATTAGCATAAATTCTCATAAAGGAAAATTTTATAGGTTGTATCGATTCTACATTAGGTTCTTTTGTCTTACACTCTTCTAATTTTCAACGTGGGGATAGTGGGGATGGTATTCCATTGTCAAAATTCAGAGCTCTTAAGAAATATTTTTTAGTGGATCAAGAAGAATAAATTTAGAAGTATCTACATGTAGGATAATTTTGGTCTAGCATGAATGTTTATACTGCTAATTTTTATTATCTAAAATAATTGTTGATTATGGAAGCTCAAATTTCAAATTATAAAGGTTGGATTGTGTTAAAATAAGAGGTGTTTTTTTTAGATATTCTCTAATAGTATGAAAGGTTTCTAACACAAAACAATACCATGTAGGGTCTAAACTCTTCATCTATATCCACTACTAATATGAAAGAGGTCTCTAGTATTGAAATAACCAGATCTTATGACTATTTTAATGGTGTGTACAATTTTTCATGTTAGTATTTTAAAGTAACTTTTTGACATGTAAAGGTTTAAAAATTTATTGTAGTTTTATTTCCTCCTTACTCTATGTTTTTTGAATTTATAATAGGAAAAATTAATATAAAATGCAAGGGTTGAAATGTGTTTAATTAAATTAGAGGAGAAATCAAAATCATTAAAAATTCATAATTTATTACATAATTTGATTTAGCTTTGATGACTACTAAGATGAAAATGAATACACAAATAATAAAAGGATTAAAAAAATGTTTAAGCATCATGAGCTTAGATTCTAGGAGAAAATGTGAAATGAGATTCTATAAAAGCATTGGGTTGATGTAAAATCATTGCTAGCTTAGAAAAGCATCATGGCGATGTGAAAATATTGCATTGATGGAAAAGCATAACAAGCTTATAAAAGCTTCACATTGTGAAAAATAATTGCAAGTCTAAAAAGCTTTTCAAAGATCAAATTCTGTTGCAAGTCTAAAAAAGATTTGTTTGGATGATAATGCATCATGGATCTAAAAAATCATTGCAGGGATGAAATAGCATTATAGGGCTAGAAAATCTTTACACATGAAAAAAAAAAATTGCATGTTTATAAAGATTCAGTTCACATACATTTTTCCAAAAAAATTAAAAATCATTAAGTATCTTTTAGGATTTATTTTTAAGTTGTTTTTTAAATTATTTTATGGTCGCTTAGTGAGACATAGTATTATACTTTCACCCATCCCCAAAATTGTAACTATCAAGGATGACAAATAATATTTAAATTTCATTATATATATATATATATATAGCTACATGTAATACATTTGGGTTGAGTATAATTAGAAATTTTAATTACATTTCAAATTTTTCCTCTAAATTTCCAATGAGTGTGATCCTAGGACCCATAGAATGTGTGGTGATCCAAACATTGTTTAAAATACTACAACATCAATTTGTTAATGTGTGGTGATCCAAACCCTATTGGAAATAGAAATTGTTTGGATATTTGAGCGGAAAATAGTAACATGCATGGGTTTTTTTTGGAAAACAATTGTGAAGCCCAATAGTATCCACATAGCCAATCCTAAACGTGTTGTTAAAATATTTGTTGTTAAAAGCTTCTTAAAATATTTTAATAACAAATATTCATGCATGTAATAACAAATATAAAAGCTTCACTATGAATATTTGTTGTTAAAATATTCCCTGCATGTAATCAATGAAGAATTGGAGGAAATGTAAAAAGATCAAAATAAATAACTTTTAAAGATTCATAGAAGTGTGTTTTTAAAAGGATGTTTCATAATCAAATGTTGGAAAATAACCTACAATTATTATTAATGAATATATTCATTTTCAATATATATATATATATATATATATATATATATATATATATATATATATATATATATATATATATATATATATATATAACATTTGCTATACTACATAATTTAATTATAGTTAAATTATTGTAAATGTATTATATTATTATTATTATTATTATTATTATATTTTAATTATTACATATTATATATATGTATAATAATAATAATTATTATTATTATTATTATTATTATTATATATAATAAAATAATAATAATAATAATCAATTAAAAATATTTTGTTTATTATATTTTATAGTGTATTCTATTAAAATATGCATGTAGGTGTATTAGACTAAAACAAAATTATGAGGGATGACACAAAGGTCACATAATTTAGGTGATTTTAGTGTCACATTGACCCCTAAAATATAGAAAAAGGTGGGAGGGCCAAAAATCCCTCCCTTTTATTATTATTTTTCTTAACAGTAACAGGAGGAGGAAAAATAGTGAAAGGGAGAGGATAAAGGAAGAGCAGAAAGGGAAAGGAGAAAGAGAGAGGGGAAATGGAATTTAAAAAGGGAAATGATAAAGGGAGAATATAAAGGGATGATAGATAGGAGAGAGAAGAAAAATAAATAATGGTATATTGACACAATCATGGAGGAAAAGTGAGACCTCTATTGCAAGAAAAGGAAGAAGAGGAAGGCTATGTGGAGCTTCTATGAAATCCCATATTAGAGGTATACAAATTTCTTACTCAAATTTGATGAATGTAGATTTTTTACTTGAATGTGATGAAAATATGTAAACCCTACAAAGTAAACTGTTGAAATCATAGGAAATAAACCATAGGATAACTTCTATAAAACTTTGGATAAATTATGTAAACCCTAGGATAAATTATGTAAAACTCTATGATAAATTATATAAACCCTAATTCTTCATATAAAATTCACAACAATAAATTATAGTTCTTCAATAGAAAATAAGTTATAGGAAATAAAAGACAAAAAAATAAATTTGCTAAGTAACCCATCAGTATACCCTAATTGAAAAAAATCTTCAGGTTGAATGGGTTTGGAAATTGCATTTTCTTAAATACATGATATTTTTTCTATCAACCCCATTTTTACTTTTTTTTTAATCAATCATGGCATTTAATGACAACACATCTAGACAAGGGCATTTCTTTGGAAAGCCTTACATATTTTTCCATAAAATTTTGTGAATACCCTAAAATCAATGCATTCCATAAACTTTTTTTTTATTCAGGGATTTTTTAAAAACAATTATTGTGTATTATTTCATGGATATGTATATTTTTCAAACCTTAGTATGTCATGGAAACAACAAAAATATAGGATTAGGGTATTTCCTCTTATAGTTTGGTGTACTCTCATGTGGATTCTACATTATTATTTTTAACTATTTAAGTAGTGTGAAACTTGAAAATAGTTACATTTTTTAAGTAAAATGTAAAATAGTAAACTTGAAAAATAGTTGATTTGGTGTAATCTCGTATGTATTACATATTTTTTTATAACATTTGCATGTTATTTTTTAGATATTATAGATGGTGTGCTACAAAAATTAAATCATCTCTCCATCTGAATATTATCAAGAGGGAATTGAATGCCTTCATCTCTGATGGATCTAGCATGTGTTCTTCAGTACAACATGACATAAAGTAGTAATTGGATAAGTTTTATGAGCAGACTTCCATTGACCTCTATGCACCCACCATAGAGATATAAGTTTATAGTCTATTTTATAATTAAAAAATATTTGTTCTCATTAAAAAAATTAATTATATAATTTGATAATTTAATTATATGTTAGGTATAAGGACCTACATGATCTAGATAATAGATACTTTCATATTCACACGAGTGGATGTCCCTCAACCTCTAAGGACCTAGCATGAAGGTATTAATTTATAATTTACTTTTTAAATATTTTTTCCATTGAAAATTTTTAATACATCTTGTGCAACACAAGTCTACTTTCCATCTATATCAACATGAGGGTGAGCGAGCTAGGAAAAATAGATATCCTTCAACTGCTGTCAGGGAGTTACTTGCATGGAGGTATAAATTTATATTTTATATTTAATTAAAAAATATTTATTTTCATTGTGAAAATCTAATAAAACTTTATTATGACATGTCTACTTCCCAAATTTATTGGTGAGAGGATCAAGGCATTATAAGTAGACATACTTCATTTATTACAAGGGACTTACTTGCCCAGTGGTATTTTTTAAATTTAAATTAATTTTAATTAGTTGAGTCATAACATCCTATAATTTTATTACAAATATTCATTAGTCATAGGACCCTCTTTCCCTCATGAGAAAATAATTTCAAAACCCAATTGACAAGAGTTCATTCTGATAAACATTAATGAGATACTCCCCAATGCATTAAAGAGGGAGGATAATGACAAATTAGGGTTTCCCCTACTAGTGTGAGATTATGACATACCTTTTAATCTTACTCATGAGGCTTATCGACACCAAGTGTCTTGCTCACTCAAAATAGATATGCATGTAAATGATAAACATAAATATATCAATTGATGCACAGGGAAAGTATGTGTTTTAATATGTTTTATTTAAGTTTTGTGTGTGTGTGTGTGTGTGTGTGTGTGTGTGTGTGTGTGTATTCCAATATATCATTTTAATAGATTTTACTATTTTTAAATTATTTATTTTGCAATATATCATGATTGATTAACGTGAAATATATTTAATATTCAATATTTTTTAGTTTCAATTATTTCAATAAAATAATAGTTGACTGATCCTAAAAAATATTATTCATGTTTCCATTTAGACTAGTATAAACTACATTTATGAAACACATAAATCTAGTCGTTGTGATTCAGGATGACTTCAGGAGTGCCCACTACAAAAATACTTTAATTTAAAAATATTCATCAAAAGGGTTTAGGATAATAGAGAAGCATATGAAGGTAATGTTTTTACATAAATACATAATTTTTTAATATTATAATGTTTTAATAATTTTTATTATCTATTATTTACATGTTCAAATTTTGATGTAAAGAGGATAACTCTTGGACCTCCTATAATAAATACAGATACTTAGAATGATTTTGTGACAAATGGATAATAGAGGACATTGATAGGGATAAAAGTTAACTAAATTAATGATATACGAAAAATGTAATTAAATATTTTAATTAATTTGGGGAAGAAAAATAATAAGCTAAAGGCTTATGAAGTGAGAGTGCATCAAGGGTAGCATGTAACTCATCACATGGGTGACATAACATATAAGAGCTCACTAACAAATTTAAGTTATATATAGGTTATTGTATAGTTAGGCCATTTCATTTATATAAATTATTTTATATGAATTATTAATGCATATAAGTTTATCATATAATAATTCTTGTAAGAAGTGCACTATCACAAGTGTGAAATAAAGGAAGTGTGTGCAGTGTTACAAACTATAGGATGGGATACATTTTCCTTCAACAAGTGGACCCATGATAATAACTTTGTGTTTGTAAAACATTTATTATTTAATTAGTTGTGAATTGTTTAGATTATCTATTGAAACACTTATATAATTTTATCAATATGTATTTGTAAGTCCAAAGACCATTTGTCATTGAGGAGAATGAGAAGGAGGATTACTCTTAGTATGATGAGGATGAGGATGGAAATGAGGACAATGTGGAGGATGAAAACAACGATTGAGGACATTTAGAATGTGGCTCTATATTTATTTATTTTGTAATTTAGAAGAAAAAATTTATTACTCCCTCAAAATTATTTTATTATACCCTTTTTTTAGAAATGAACTTGAATCTTATCTTATTTGATTATTTAGTTATAACATTTGGATATTTTAAATTTTACATTAGTATTATAAAATTTTATATATCTTACATTTAAAATATTAATTATACAAATACAAAATATACAATAATATAATATATATTATTAAATAAGATAGTATAAAAAATTATAGAAACACATTAATTATATGTAAGATATCTATAAATAATTAAAAATCAAATATAATATAGTTATTTTTAATTATAAAAAATGATTTTTAATTACAAATAATTATATTATATTTATTTATTTTTAAATGAGATTAGTAATTTTTCATGATGTTTGTGATTTGAAAAATAGTTTTCAAGATTCATCATATATGTAGAAATATTATCCGATGTTTCGAGTACATTCTATGTACTTGTCTTCAAAGAGAGGGGAAAGATGTGAAAGTTATAATATGGAAAAAACCTACTCATTTAAATACCATAAATAATATTCAAAGGGATGAAATGGTAAATGGTGGGCCACCTCAAGATAAAGTAATAATAAAAATAATTTTTGATATGGAAATTTCTAACAAAATGTGGAATAGTTTAAAGGTGGTCTTAAAGTAAAAGATTATTCATCTTTATTCACAATATCTTTTTGTCTACTAATGTTGTTTAAGATGGGTCTTCAAGAATTGTCAATACCAAGTCAGTCCATTATCTATGTCAGGCACCTAGAACAACAAACATGCTCTGATACCACTTGTCAGGATCTTGCTCTACCAATTAGAGCACATATGATTACTACTCATATTAGCAACTAATCACGGAATTTAACCAAAAGTATAAAGTAACTAAAAATATGAAACAACACAGGATATAAGAGACAATACACAATTGTATTATATACACAGAAGAAAATACAATAAGGAAGATGCCACTTCTTCCTCCACCTCAAAGGCTCGCCACACCTCAAGACCTTCTTCCCTCTCTCTCTCGGTCCCAACAATCAACTCCAATATAGAATTGATGTTCACCTCTCCAACCAGTCAGTAACACGCTGCCAGTTCACCAAGTACACAACCGTACTCCAAGTAGATCTCCCATGAACCTTCAACCTGCAATTCAATAAACCATACTCACAATTGTAGATCTCTCTACACCCTTGAAGAACCTTCTTCAACCAGTACCCTGGTGGATCAGCTCCTTGACCTTGCAGACCTTGCAACTCTCCCTGATCAAACACTCTCAGCACCCCTTTGGAACTAGGAGGAGCTACACTAGCTCTCTCTAAAAGCTCTATGGCTTTCTAGCACACACTTACAATACAGCCCATGAGTCCATATATAGATCTCATGCTTACAATAATTAGACTAACCTAATTACAATAATTAGACTCGCAACTCAAGACTACGACTAGCCTTCAACATGCAAACTAGCAGTCCAAAAATAGACTCTCCCAGATTCGCCATGCAAACTGCCTGTTCTCACACAGGCTGCCAACGTCGACGCCTCCATGACCGATGTCAGCCGACTGGTAACCGACGTCAGTTGCTTCCTCTTGCTATCTGATCGATGTCGGTTGATCAGACTGACGCCGTTTTTCCTGCAACTGAATCAGCAACCCCCCCGCAACTCTGGATCCTCCTTAACTTCTCCTGTTTGCATCCTGGTGAAGCTTTTAGCTCCACAACATAACAATCTCCCACTTGGAGATAAATAGCTGCACCTGTACCTGTACCTGTACACCATCTAAATTATTCCCTGGCTTGTATTCCTCTTCAAGATCAATCCTGAAGACCAACCACCACGCAACCTGTGATGCTATACCTGTCATTCGAGTAACCTGCCACATCCGAACCTACATCTCCATGTAGTGAAGAACTTGACCCTGCATAACAAGAAACCCTACTGCTAGTCCCACTGAACTACCCTCCAGTACACCTTCCCCGAATTAGCTCCATACTTTCTGACAACCCCCACTGCTTGGGAAAACAACTTAGGTCTACACTAGACCTCATGTGATTTCGAACCCTGTTTCAAGCTAAGCTTGAACTATCCAGCCCTTGGTGTGCTTTCAGATTATGCATCCTGCATTATGAACCCTGCCAACACCGTCTTCACATCAGCTCCCACTGGAGATCAAATCTCCATGTCTCATATGCCAAAGAATTTCGCTGCTCCAAATTCTTCATGACATGCCTCTGAACTAACCTTACCTTTAGCTCAGCAAATACCTGTATGTACAAACCTACTAGTAAATCACCCACATACAGTAATAGAATGATGTCATGACTCATCATCCACCTGGTAAGACAAAACCACAATAGTTACACTGACATTGACTGAAGCCATGCTTAGTCGTCCACCTGTCAAACCTGTACCACTGTCCTGCAGCTTCCTCAAGACCATATGCCTTGGCCTTCTGTCTCTTGTATCCATCCACTCTCTTCTTTATCTCGGGAATCCATTCCGTCTCTCAGTGCTTACATCCAGCTGACAAATCTACCAACAAATACCTGTTTGGTTCTTCTCCAAAGACTCACACTCCTTATCCATGCCAAGCTCCCACTGTATCTGGACTCTACCTGCATTACCTCTTCCAACTTCCTAGTTCTTGACTATCAAAGAGGCAATATAAAGAAGGTGAACAACGAATATGAGGTTCACTTACCATTTCTGACCTCAACATGAGCGTTTGAGACTTGTTGTCCGCCCACTATCCGTACCAGTGACCGATCTCGGCCATCTCCCAGTCTGTTTCCGATCGATGTTGGCTTCCTGTACTGAACCTGACTACCGACGTCATTTCCCTGGCCGACGCCGGCATCCCTACTGTCGACGTCGGTTCCTTCATGACCGACATCAGTCTTCCTGTTGCCGACGTCGATTACTGTATAACCGATGCTGGTACCTGTGTTCGTCTGTGAGTGACAAATTTTTACCCACGAGCTCTCCATGGATCAAAATCCTAATCAAATCAATCCTGCTCTACTCAGAATAATTCAGTTTCCTCACTTGATCTCTGTCCGTCATCTCCTCCATGAACACCAAGGCTTTCCAATTCTTTAGCTTGTCAAAGACATCTGACCTCTGCTTCAAAACCTGCATTCTCCTCCTACATATGTGGCCAAGCCTATAAAGCCACATCTCTGCAACAGAAGGTGAATCAGCAATATAAGTAGATAGATAAAGGATACCTACTTTCTTACCACCATCTAATTCAAGTGTATCCACTGTGAGAGTTACAGTGCATCTCTCATCACCCAAATTTCTTGAAGAAATTAGACTCATCTCCAAGACTGGTACCTGCATGACTTCCTTCAACCACTGTGAGTCATCTGTCTGCACTTTTAGCTTCACTTCCCCTTCGTCAATCATCTGACAAGGCTCTCCAACCCCTAAATAAATCTCTCCAAAGTCTCCAAAGACATACCTATGAAAAGATGCTCTATTTCGGGCTGCATGGAAAGAGGCAAAAGAATCTGTAAACAAAGATTCCACTTTATCCAGAACACCCTGTACAATATTACCTGCAACATGTGCTTCCACCAGCTGATCTTCTATCGACCAATGATCTCTTTTAACCTGCTCTTTCTTTCCATCAATCAGACCATTCATGCTATTCAATTTCTCCATGCGTAGCTTACTTTCTTCTGCCATTGCTATACTCCCACTCAATCTGAAACCCCTATGAGTGACCTGTAATCAACAAACACTACCAGATCTGAAACCACCTGTTAGTCAACCCAACTGAAAGCTCTGATACCAATTGTCAGGCACCTAGAACAACAAACATGCTCTGATACCACTTGTCAGGATCTTGCTCTACCAATTAGAGCACATATGATTACTACTCATATTAGCAACTAATCACGAAATTTAACCAGAAGTATAAAGTAACTAAAAATATGAAACAACACAGGATATAAAAGACAATACACAATTGTATTATATACATAGAAGAAAATACAATAAGGAAGATGCCACTTCTTCCTCCACCTCAAAGGCTCGCCACACCTCAAGACCTTCTTCCCTCTCTCTCTCGGTCCCAACAATCAACTCCAATATAGAATTGATGTTCACCTCTCCAACCAGTCAGTAACACGCTGCCAGTTCACCAAGTACACAACCGTACTCCAAGTAGATCTCCCATGAACCTTCAACCTGCAATTCAATAGACCATACTCACAATTGTAGATCTCTCTACACCCTTGAATAACCCTTCTTCAACCAGTACCCCGGTGGATCAGCTCCTTGACCTTGCAGACCTTGCAACTCTCCCTAATCAAACACTCTCAGCACCCCTTTGGAACTAGGAGGAGCTACACTAGCTCTCTCTAAAATCTCTATGGCTTTCTAGCACACACTTACAATACAGCCCATGAGTCCATATATAGATCTCATGCTTACAATAATTAGACTAACCTAATTACAATAATTAGACTCGCAACTCAAGACTACGACTAGCCTTCAACATGCAAACTAGCAGTCCAAAAATAGACTCTCCTGGATTCGCCATGCAAACTGCCTGTTCTCACACAGGCTGCCGACGTCGACGCCTCCATGACCAATGTCGGCTGACTGGTAACCGATGTCGGTTGCTTCCTCTTGCTATCTGACCGATGTCGGTTGATCAAACCGACGCCATTTTTCCTGCAACTGAATCAGCAACCCCCCCGCAACTCTGGATCCTCCTTAACTTCTCCTGTTTGCATCCTGGTGAAGCTTTTAGCTCCACAACATAACAATCTATGTTAAGATTAATAGGTCTTTTTTCATTTTTCATAGTTTCTCTTGTTTTTCATCTCCAATAATTTTATTCTTTAACAATTAATCTTGATTTATTAATATTCACTTGGTGTTTATTATTAAGGGAGTGTTCAACAAACATAGAGATATAAACTTGAGATCTATATATGTCTTTGAAGTATTCTTTTAGCCTCATCTAGAGAGATTTGTAGGTTTCCTAATGTAAGGCAAACCACATGGGCAAGGAACCGCATATACACCTTTTTTATTATTTGGATTAATCGGATGTTCTAAGAGTATTGAATGATTTGAAAATAGTTTTTATACTAGATTTATTTACAATTATTTCTAGATTTTTATGGAATGGTGATATTTTGTGTGTTTTGTTTTTCCTCATTATGATTGTCTACAATTGTCCACCCTATAAAAATGCTGCTCAATTTTATGTCTACTATACCAATTAGTCGATAGAAATTTGTTGGGGTGGTCTTTTTAGTGTATAAGTGTTTTGGGTCAAAGATTTTGATGGCCTTGGTAGTTAACAAATCAAATATTTTTGCCTTTTGTAGAGGGTGACAGTGAGACTCTACTTGAAGTAAGAGATCAGTATGTGTCATTTTTATATATACACTATGAGACAAGGCTCCATCTAATTTTTTAGATATAATGACATATGGGAAGGGAATTTTGTTATTCTCTTATTTCTTTATGGTGAATTTGATGTTTTCCATTTGAGCACTTAGCATTAGTATCATCAACAAATCTTCCCCACTACCCAAGGTTTAAAGGATATGATTCTAAAGTTCTTTTTTCATAGTGTTCTATAAACAACTTAGGTACAATAGGTAATAATGATGATCCCATGGTAACTCCTTCTATTTGCTCATATATTTCCCCTTAAAAGTAAAAACATAGAGCATAATCATACATCTATTAAATCTATTGCTTGAGAATCATGACATCTAGATGAACTCATAACTTAATCAAGAGCAATTATAGTATATAGTGATATTACATCAAAATTGACCAAGAT
The DNA here is from genome assembly GCA_037957365.1 of Torreya grandis. Lineage (NCBI taxonomy): Eukaryota > Viridiplantae > Streptophyta > Pinopsida > Cupressales > Taxaceae > Torreya > Torreya grandis. The sequence continues at coordinate 1,908,830 of JARHVA010000069.1, forward strand.
AACACCTTCACTTACTCTGTGATCCTTGACCTTACAAACAAAGTGTTTGGAATTCTTAATAAAAGAGGAAGTGTTACCAACAAAATGTTGTAATCCTCCTATTTAAAATTTAGCAAAAGGGTATATTGAAGAATTTTTGGTATTGATGACTAGTTTGATCATGATGCTAGATTTTTGGATTTTTTGGTGTTCCATAAATTCTAGGGATGATGAGATCTTTAGGGAGAAGTATTTGTTTTTTTCTTCTTTCCACGGAATATTTTTTCATCACTTTAGTGATGTTGGTGACAACCTTACTCATAGGGTTTTTTAATATTTTATTATAGCTCCCACTAGTATTTAATTGTTCTTAACAAAAAAATCATAATCACTTCTATACATTGATACCGTGGTGTTCCCTTTTTCTACTCTAAGAATAACAATGTATTTATTATTCCTTAAATTTCATAGGGTAATATGTTCATCCTTTTTTTATAAGTATTTAACTTTTGACCAGAGCTCCAATTGGTCTGGGACATAATCAGAGACCCAAAGCCCCAAGTGATCATCTATTTTAAGTACCATATTTACCAACAATGGCAATAACTAGCCTGAGAATACCAATGAATGACCACAACTGACTCAAGAATACCATCAATGACCACAACGAGCTTGAGAATCAATGATTGGCTACAACCAACCTCAAACACCAAACTAAAATTTGAACTTGGATAGTACTTGTAATAACCAAATCACTTTACCAACTCCATATTTCATTGATAATATACTTATCCTTAATAATATTACTCTTTAATGGTTTAGCTCTACATAAAGTGAAGGAACATTCAGCTCTTAACTCTTTGATGGTTTATCTCTATATAAAGTGAGGGAACATTCAGCTCTTAACTCTTCAGCTAATTCAACTTCTAAATTCTTAACACCCATTTCTATGCTAGTAATAAACTCTTAAAATGGTATTTTTGAAGGTGCAACTGAAAAATGAAGGCCACTTTTTGGGAGTGAGATAGTCAGGGGATCTAAATGAAGGTTCGATAGATTCAACACATTATCTATAATCATTTTATTAATATATTTTTTATAAATATTAGTGTTATAAGGCTAAGGGTTTGTAATGCTCATGACTTTATTATTCCTTGGTCAAAGATTATAAATGTGAGACGTGTTAGTGTTGACATCAGTAACTTGTAAGACTGTTATTTAGGTCTAGAATTTCATGCTTGATGAGACATCGATGGGATAATGCCAATAGAGGAGGATAGTGGATATTGTTAGTGGAAAATCCATGATAGCATTATTGTTAGATCCCAAAATGTCTAAAAGATGCACTTCAGAACTTGCATTGGGATTAACAATAGATAGTTATTATAAGGATGCTTCATGGTTGGAAAGAGGATCTGTATTCTTTGTAAAATTGATGATTGAATAAATAGTTACAACTATAGATATGTTGGCCATATTTTCATTAATATGCTCTTGATAATTTCACTCTTGATACTTTTTCATCATGGAGGGATCAATTGTATTATTCTTGTATCAATCTTGATTATCAAAGAGCTACTTAAAAGATCTTTCTCCTTCATTTTTCTTCCTAATTGACCAAACTTAGGGTTATCACCTCCCATATTTATATGTGAGATGAAGCCAAGAAATTTTCTTAGTATAGCCCCAACCTATAATCTTTGTATTGATAGGCCCCTTGACACTCCCTTTGAAACATAATTTTAATAATGAAAAGAATTGATTGGGAATCAAATATCATAATTTTCAAATCTCGTACCCCCTCCGCTTCCATTGCATCAAAACCCCTATTCATCTATTCATCGCTATTACTGAGCATAATAGGCACCCAACTACATAGGTACTAATAATATAATTTGACACATGTTGGCCACCAAGTTTCATCATTTGAACTGGTAGTTGACCTCCACATCCCTACTAGTTACTTCATCTACTAGCACTATGTCTAATTCAATAGCCTGTTAACCCTCTATTAATGGGCCCCACAATAGTTTGAAAGCCTTGTCTTATAAATGAATCACTTTAGATAAGGTTTTATTTTTCACTATAAATAAATCAAGTAATTTGTTAAATCCATTTTTGTTATGTCACTTCCTCTATAGACAAAATATTGGTAGATGGAGTAACCAACAGGGATATGAAGATCAATTTTTAGCATGGTAGTCCATAATGAATGTATCAGTTGATTACAATCAACATTCATAAATTATTTAGGTTAGATCACTTATTAAATCCTTAATTCTGATTGTAATCAACTAGTAAATATACCCTAGATTATCATGTTGGTAAATGACCTCCATGTCCCCACAGGTTACTACATCTACTAGCACTTTGTCTAGGTTTTTATCCCATTAGCCCTCTGTTGATGGGCCCCAAAATAGTTTGAAATCCTTATATTGTAATGGCATAACCTTAGATAAGGTTTTCTTTGTTATTATTGTTATTATAAAGAAAGCAGGTGATTTCATAAATCCCTATTTGTTATGTCACTTCCTTTGTAGATGGAGTGTCAGCTAGTAGATAGAGTAACCAATGGGGATGTGAAGGTCAATTTTTATCATGGTATTCCATATTTAAAATCACACTCAAATCAAGGATCTAAGAAGTGCATCCCATCAACAGAGGGCTAACGAGATAATAGAATGGATGGGGCATCGATAGACATAGTAACCAACATGGACATGGAGGTAAAATGTTAGCATGGTAGTCCACATTGAATATATAGGTTGGTTATGCTCAATGCTCATAAATTATTTGGGTTAGATCACTTCTTAGATCCTTGATTATGAATGTGACTAGCTAGTTCATTCAATGTGGATTATCACACTAGCAGTTGACCTCCACATCCTTGTTGGTTACTCTATTTATTAGTACTCCATCCATTATTTTATCTTATTATTCCTCCATTGATGGGCCCCATAATAGTTTATGAGTCTTATCTTGTAAAAAGATAACTTTAGATAAGTTTGTTCTCCTCTAATTTTAGTGTAACCAAGACAATGCATTCAATATGGACTTTTACACTAGCTGATGATCTCCACATCCCCATTGGTTACTCTATAATGCACATGGTTCACACATGTTAACACATCTATATATAAATTTAATGTTTTATTGATAGCTTTATAAATAGTAGATGTTCCATTACAATTACACATCTAAAAGGATTATAGAGTTTAATTATTTACTAAAAGAATATATATTATTACTATAATGAAGTCTGGTATATATGATATGTAGTTCATGGTATAGTATGTAAACTCACTAACTCCCTTGTTATTATGGGTTGTGTTGTGAAATGTATAGTTATCTAGAATTTCTTTTTATTTCTTTGGATCCTTCAAATTTTATTTAAGCTTTATTAAAGAGGATGGATATTTATTAAATAGTTATTCAAACTTTTATATTTTATAATATACAACAGTGTATTTTTTAATACTAAAATTGATAGACTATCTTAATTGAAGTATTTATTTTTTATTTTCACAAATAAATATATTATGTCATGTTTTGGGAGAGTTCAATGAACTTATAATGGCATCCATAGTGGTGGTGGAGGTAATAGTGTAATATTTCATTTTTTTCTATTTTATTGTCATAAGTTAATTTTTACATAAATTTGACATACATTTGACCATCATACGAGATTTATTTTTATTTATTGGAGACAGTGATAAAAAAAATTGGTATCTGAATATATAGTGGTGGATTTTGGAGCCCCTTTTTTCCAAAAATATTTTTTCAAGCCCAACACAATGGTGTAGCTAGATTGAAACCATTTGTCATGAGTCAGTGGGATATTCATGGAGAAGATAATGAATTTATTAATCATGGTGGTACATAACAAATTTAAAATAAACACCTCAAAATTGATATCTTTCAAAATGTTTTGAATACATATATTTATACTAATTATAAGATCTATACATCTTAAAATATATAATTTAACATTCATGTGAATTTGTAAAATATTTTGGTTAGATATAAATTTGTTTCTCACTGAATGAAAATATCATACATATTCAACCAACATATTATTTCCTACTATCCTATTATATTCAACTTGAACACAAACATAAAAGTAATTGATTTTCCTTATCACATCTTTTACTATTTCCTATAATGTGCAGAAAATATTTGTGTGCATACATATATTTTGATCACATAGTTCTTCTATTTATGGTGATTATTAATAGTCATGTCCTACAACAAGGCACTTAAATATTTTCATGTTTAAACAAAACTGATTATTAATAGTCCTAACCCCTTTAAATTATATGTAGATAAGGTACATTCTATGTTAAAGGTTTAAATTAATTCATTACAACTTCTATTAACATGCCCATATAAAGTATGATTATTTACCTCATAATTCTCTAGGTTGTACATGATGGGTTTTACCCCACTAACAATAAAGCATTGAAGGCTCAAAAGTGTGTAATGTACAATTTATCAGTCAATCATATTCATACAATTAATTAACATAGAAGTTTACATTTAAATAGGTTAATGAGCTCCTATAATTTAGGAGATTTTCCAACCACTCTATCTTCTACAAATTTCTCACCACCCTATAATCTCTCAACCTCCTATTCTAACTACATGAGTTATTCTAACAACTCACTCACCTATATAACAATATTTCACCCAAATATACTTTCTCACCTAATAATGTGATCACTAACAATATTATTTCCATTAGTACAAGTAAGTTTAAATATCTCTTTCAATTAGTATTTAATTATGTATCAACTCCACATACACTCCCTCTTGGCTAGCCTTTCTTGCAATGATTCTCTTCCCATGGTAGAAAAAATGAAGAAGAACTCTTTCACTCCAAATTTGTTTTATTTTATTAGATGTTATGCCTTGAATTGCTCAAACCCTCTCCCAAATAATATGATAGTAGGATATCATCTGATTATGCTTTGTATCTAGTAGCATAATATTGTAGGCAAACATGATCCTTGTATGTCCTATTTAAGATCAGTTGAAACATGTATGTTATTTTGGTTGTTAATGCATAACTAAATAATCTTGCTCAATTTGTAGACACCTACATGTAGGTCATCTCTGGTCCTTATCTTGAGAGTGGAAATAAAGGGTTGGTATATTCCTTTTAAGTAGGTATAGTAGTGTTCTAAATATGAATAGAAGAGTGAATTATGTCAAGGCATGTGAGTGTTGATTTCATACCTCCTACATGGAATTTATGAGAGACTATGCCTGAGTGGAAGAAAAATATTAAGAGAGACTATGCCTCAAGGGAATAAAAATATACTCCTCCATAGAAACCCATACATGAGAAAGTACATTGAAAAATGGTGTGAACCCCAGAAATTATGTCTTATGTTTTGACTTGACTACAATCCCTAAGTTTTTCTATTTGTGAGTTGAGTTGGGTTGTGAGTATTCTCTATACATGATAATATATAAAATGTTCATATAACTGGGTTATAATTCCATAAATATATAAATTATGCATATATTGAACTAAATTTAATCTTAAACAATGCATACTGATAACACATTGCATTCAATCCCTTCAATGTATAGGCAATGCATCAATTTTTTCAATTGTGTATACAGTGCACTGCATTCAATCCTAGACAATGCATACAAACAACACATTTCATTAAATCCATGTAGGATTAAATGCATCATTATATATATGTTAAATTAATATTTATAATGCATTGTATTTTAATCCCTTTGATAAATAGATAATGCATATAAACAATCATTGCATGTATTCCCTTCAATTATTCTTTTTTTGGTTCTCTCTACGTGTTTACTCTTTCATATACATGAATTTATGGCTATGTTATTATTTATATTTTCATTAACATATAGTAGTCTAATATAATTTATATTAAATTTAATGTATGTTATTAGTTGATTTAGCAACTATTCATGACCAAAAACATGGTTGTGATCCATTTGACAACATTCACTCATTGGTAGCCAAAATCTATTTAATAATGTTACATGACTTTGGTGAATAAGGAATAAATAAGTTGTTTAGATTTAGCTATAGATCTAAACAATTATAAAAGATGCCAACATAAATAATTGAAGACATGTTGGCTGAAGTAAATGACATTGATTTGGTAAAATCATAACATTGTCTAGTTTTAATTTTCTTTGTTTAATTTTGTAAATGATTATAGGTTGTATGCAACTCTAACCATTTATCATTTACCATTTATAATTTTAACTTGGATATAGACATCCCTTGGTGGTTCACATCCAATGCAAGATGTTAATGTTGTTGAACTTGGGCCTCAGCCTGCCCCCATTGAAAATGTTAATAACATAAACTATCGCAATTCATCTATTATATTCTTATGATCAATTATGATTACAAATTTTAACTAATTCATTTATTTTTCATCTTTTTAGTGATAATTTGGAGCATGATGGCCATGCCATGCCTATAAGAATATTCCTTGAATTACTTTGATAACTTTAGTGAAAAATGGAAGAAATGGGAAAGATAGTAAAAAAAGTGGTTCATTTTTATTAATTAGTTATATTTAATTGTTAATATTATATTGTTCAATTATAATTTTGAATTATAACTACAGCATTTATTTTATAGTGTGATCATGTTATCGATGAATTATGTATTGCTACCATTTTTAGGAAGAGCAAAAGAATTGAATGGATGGAACCAAGGTCTACAGCCTCCTTCCATGCATATGGACATAGCCCTCCTATGAATAAGGTAATATGTGGAATTTATGTTTTTTTAAATTGGTATGAAACATGATTGTGATCATCACTTTTATATTTCACCTACAAAGGACCTATTGTCATCTCCAAAGAAGAAATAAAGTCATTGTTTCATTAGAGGATGAAGAGGATGCAGATTACGAGGTAGTGAAGCATTCCTATAATGATGTTTCCCAAATGCTACAATATTGAAGGGTAATTATTTACATTTGTATGTTCTCAATTCACATGTATATATTATTACATAACTAACAGGGAGTTCATAATTCTTTGATGTTCTTCCATTTTTAATTCATGTCTATATCTTATTACATACTTATTTGAGAATTATAATTATTTCACTTCTTTGTTAGGTAAAAAATTATAGTGAGGAGAAGTGACACCTGTTCCATTGGAGGATGATGATGATCTAGATTACAACCAAAAAAAGGATTATTGAAACAATGTGCCCCAATTATCATAATTTATAAGAGTAATTATGTGGTATTCATTTGTTTTCAATTCATATATATATATATACAACCCAAAAAAGGATTATTGAAACAATGTGCCCCAATTATCATAATTTATAAGAGTAATTCTTTGGTATTCATTTGTTTTCAATTCATATATATATATATATATATATATATATATATATATAATTACATACTTATTTGAGATTTGTAATTATTGCACTTATTTGTTAGGTAAATAATGCTAGTGAGGAGGGGTTCACACTTGTTTTATTAGAGGATAAGAATGATATAGATTTTGAGCTATCAAAGGATTCATCAGTAGCGTAATCATTTGCACATGGACATTGTCAGAAAGAGAAGGTAATATGTGGTGATTTATGAGTTTTTTATAAGTGGTAGGAAATGTGATTGTGATTTTTTATTTTTGTACCTACATAGGAACCTATTACCCTACCTCATAGTAAGAGCAAAATAATGTAACAAATTACCTTTGTAACCTATTTATGTGCAAATGGACATTATTAGAAGGAGAAGGTAATATGTGCAGACTTGGGGGTTTTTTTAAAGTGGTATGAAACATGATTCTAATCTTGTTTTTTACTTTTACCTATATAAGAACATGTTGCCCTCCCTTATAAAAAGAGAATAAAAATTGAATGAATGACATTTGCAACCCCTTCACATGCACACAGTTGTATTTGGAAGAAGAAGGTAATATGTGGGGATTTGTGAGTTTTTTTAAAGTCGTATGAAACATGATTGTGATATTATTTTATTTTACTAGCATAGGAACCTATTACCATCTCCAAGCAAACAACATACTCACATATTTCATGTGAGCATAAGGATGATGCAGAATTTGACTTGTCACAATATTTTCACAGTTACACACCACAACCTCTTCATTATATAAGGGTAATTCTCTCATGTTTTTTTTTTCAATTTAAATCTATATCATAGTACATATTTTAATGTTCATTTTGAATATATGTTTATTTAATTTCAACATTTTGATGTGTATATTATCTTCGAGTACGAGGAGCATGGTTACAAGATTATTCAAAAATTTGGATACAGGGACCAATTTTTTTGTATTGTGTCATAATGTCTTGCATTATATGAAGGTGGGAATAAATTTTGGTAAAAACAATAGTTTAACTCACACTGTGTTCAAATACACATGTTACCTCTCATTATAGACCGTCAAGTAGAAAGGTATCCAATCAAGAGAATAAAATGGAGGTTTTTGGATTGGAACTTGGAGTAACAACTGAATGAGATGAAAAAAAGTAAGAAAGTTACTTTAAATAAAAAATAACATGTTTATGACTCTAATGATTTAAGCGTTGAAGGGTTGGCAGATATTGAAGAACTCAAGAATATTAGTTTTATTTTTAATTAATTTACAATTAGTTTTATTTTTTAATAAATTTAAGGGTGCATTTTGAGATATATTTTATCCAATTTACTCACATGGATAATTTGTGTTGTAGGCAAGAGGATGTTCATGTTGCAGATATATTTGAGGATGTTTATGTTGCATATATGCTTGAGAATGTTGAGGATATCAATGTTCATGTGCCAATATTTGATACATAATGTAAATCATCAACATATTTCAACTTATATGACAAACTATAAAGTGGCTCACTTGTTTTAATTGAAATTTACATTATAGCTCATTAGGATCTTTTTTACTTAAAGTCTCATCATTCTCATAGTAGATTTTTGGAGGTTTGGAGTAGGTTCTAATAATTATTTTATGCATTTTTAATGGAAGGGGTTCCATACATTTTGGAACTTAAAATATAAATAAGCAAGAGTGAGCTATTAATTATGTAATTAGATGGTCATATTTGGAAGCCTTTGAAAAAAATTGAATGCCCAGTTCTACTAGTTATGTTACGCATTTCCCATTGTTACAATGTTCAAACCAATATTAACCTCAATTAGTGCCAAGGTAAATTGACACAAAGTCTTGATATATTAGACCCCAAAATACATAAGATATAGTAAGTCCATGGCAAGATATAGTAATTCATGGTAAGATACGCATATTAAGAAGATATAAATAATAGTAATATTGAATATAAACTTTGGAGCTTGGGTATATGTCTTGATATCATCATGTTTTTTAAAATATATTTTGTTACAATGAGTTATTGTTGAGAGAATTATCTTTTCATCTTTTTTAAACTTTGTTCGCAAAGTGTAGTTAGTTTTGTTAGTGGCACCTTTGCATGTAGTTCAAACATTAGAAACCAGAGGAAAGGAAGTTAATTTAAATAGTCATTTCTTTAGAAACTAAAAAAGGAGTATTAAAACTTTTAGGCTCTATGGTACCTCTGGGATACCCTAGTTATCACTTGTTTATGAGGTTTACATCTAATCTATTAGGGCAGTTGCTTGATGATTTATTCATTTAATGAAAAAAAAATTATACCAATGAAGTAATGCAAATACTTATTGATCATTAATCCATAGTGATATATTAGGAATTTATTCTAAGGAGGCTTTTGAACCAAAGTAAATTATGGGTTATGCAGTATAGAAGAGTTCATTGTAATCTTATGCTTCTAAATGTGGTTCCCTTGAATAAGTTGTTGAATTTTTTTAAAGTGATTTCAAATGTTGTTTATCAGTAAACTAGTATAATGCTTCTAACCTTAGCCAAAGTTGAAATCATGTATGTGATGTTTCCTTATGAGGTCTATTCTTTAGAGAGATTGAGCCTCACCTTTTATTAACTAATTTTGGGTGCTCTAAGAATAGTGGGTAAATAACTTTACTACATCAAAAAAAATCTAATTTCCCTATTTTAAACTCTATTATACTAAATGATTTTTGTATAATACTTAATTGCTATGATATGTACTATGTTGTTTCATGTATAAATTAGAATTAATTATTTTAATCATTTCAAATTTAATGGAGGTAAAGGCATACAAACAAAAAAACCTAGAACAATGAATTTCATTAACATCATTGTGTGTGTGTGTGTGTGTGTGTGTGTGTGTGTGTGTGTGTGTGTGTGTGTGTGTGTGTGTGTGTGTGTGTGTGTGTGTGTGTGTGTGTGTGTGTGTGTGTGTGTGTGTGCGTGTGTGTGTGTACATACATACATATTCAAATACGATTTTACCACATGTTTTTAACATATTTTAATGCCATGTAGCACGTATTATATACAACTCCCATGTGTGTATGGTTGATAATGAAATGAAATGTGGCATCATGGACCATTATGTGTCATGTTACATGAGCTTCAAATTGTGAGTGTGTGTGTCCCCATCAAAACACATTATTATGAAATAAAATAACAATAAAAAGTGATCATGATAGAGACCCCTTTGCTCCATCCATATGACACCATCCACATCTCCTCATTTTAGCATTTCCTCACTTTATATAGTCATACTATCAGTTTATAAAGCCACACCATCAAATTTATGCAAATGTTTACCCACTTTATTAGAGGTAAGGGAAAACCTTCACCCTTTACATTATCTATAATGGTATACATAGATTAAGTTTTTATATTCTTTCAAAAAATGAGTCTATATAGACATTATTTACTTGTCTTCATATTTTCTAGTATAATGCCCTCATTCATCTTGCTAGATATGTGTTCATCTCTTCATACTTTTTGGTCTAATGTTGTTCTTCATCTTGCTACATATATATGCATCTCTTTGTATTTTTGGGTATACTATTGTACTTCATCTTTCTATAGATACCTATATCTCTTCATATTTTATGGTATAATGGTGTCATTCATCTTGCTAATTATATTGTTGTTTTGCATTTGATTATAAGGTATCTCAAAATACGTGTATCTCATCATATTAAAATGTATATGTTTTTTCAGTAATGGATAGAAATAAATATAAAATCAAAGGAACCAATGAACTTGTGAAGAGGAAATTAATTGATATTTTGAGTGCAGATCGTAATGCCATCAATCAAACTTTAGGTGACATCCCTTCATAGGACTAGATGTCAGTTTTTTTTCTAGTGATAAATACTTACTAAATCTCCATAGTTATGTTTATCTATAGCCTCTAAGTTGCCCAATCCCATTCCCCCAAGAAATTTTGTGAACCAATATGAAAGTATTGAATAAATGAATGCAAAGGTGGATGAGGACATTCAAGAATGCCAATTAAGGCATTTGAAAAGTACGTTGGATGTATGGGAATGGGAAAAGGTTAGAAAATTCAGGGAGGATGACCTCAATGAAAGCATTGATGAAATGAATACATCCATATCATCATAGAGAAATGATAAAAATGAGCTGAATTTTTGTATTTAATGTGTAAGGAAAGAAAAATTACAGGATCAGATGTGGTTCAAGGATAAAAATACACCATTAAGAGTATATGAATTTGTTACAAAGTGATAGGTCTATTTCTTTGGAATTAGAGCATTATGGGAACATAAGACAAAATAAACTTTATGAGGAAGAGATCAAAGTGTGGAAAAAATTTGTATGACTTGCCCAAAAACATCTCTTGCTACACCATGCTTCCTAACTCTAATGATGATAAGAATGATCATAATTAGTGTGTTCCTTTATTGTGGTTCACTTCACTATAGTTATTGACTTTCACATAAATATAGTGTCTTCCTTGACTATGAACTCATGTGTGTGTGTGTGTACACACACACACACACAAACACACACACAGTGTCTTCCTTGAATATGAACTCATGTGTGTGTGTGTCTGTGTGTCTATATGTGTGTGTGTGTGTCTATATGTGTGTGTGTGTGTGTGTTTTTTTATATGTGTGTGTGTGTGTGTGTTTTTATGTGTGTGTGTGTGTATATGTGTGTGTGTGTACACATTGGAATGAAATTACTTAAATAATAAAGTAGAATAGCAGAAATAGATCCAAATATGACTGAAATATATCATAATATATGATAATAGACAAGCCACTTTGAGGGGGCAACCTCCACAAGTTTTAATAAGAGTAAATTCATAATATGATGGTAAACAATTACCCACTACCTCATATATATTGTCTATCTAGGCCATGGTTACTCTATAGGTCAACCTACTAACCAAATGAATGTATAGAGAAATGTGATATATCATCAAAGAGGGATAAGTAAGCCACAAGTCAGATATTCATATCCTAACACATGTGATAGGTTATGGGTGTAGCATTCCCTTCCCCTTCAAACCAACATTGTCCTCAACATTGAATAACTTTGGATGTTGTTGCAGAAAATCTTCACCTTCCCAAGTTACATCTTCAATGCTCAGGTTCTTCCACTTGATCAGATATTCCCTAATCTCTCTAGTTCTCAACCTCTTAGTACGTGTTTGGAGGATCTTCTTTGGTTCCAAAATGACTCGTCCTTGTTCATCTAGTTTTAGGAGCTCTGTCTAGGCTGAAACTTTATGTTCAATGACCTTCTTCAAAAAAGAAACATGAAATATTGGGTGTATGCAAGATGAATGAGTTAACTTGAGCTTGTAAGCCACACTTCCAATTTTTTATAGAACCTGATAAGGGCCATAATATGTAGGAACAAGTTTTTTATCCTTTTTCTATTACTTCAAGGACATCTGCTTGTAAGGCTACAAATGTACAAATACCCAGTCACCCACCTCAAAAATTCACTCAATATAGTGTTGATCTGCTTATTGCTTCATCATGTTTTGTGTCAAGGCAAAATTCTCTCTCAAACTAGACAAAACTCTTGTTGATGTTGAATGTGCTCCTCCACATCTCAAACCTTGGTTTTCACCTTTAATGAAGAAGTGATGGAATGTGGATGGTAACCATATAGTGCTAGAAATGGAGACATTTTAGAAGAAGTATGGAAATATGTGTTATACCACCATTCTGCAATTGGTGGCCATTTAACCCAATGTTCCTATTTATCTTATACAAAACAACGTAGATACCTCTCTAAACATTTGTTAACCACTTCTATTTATCTATCAGATTGGGGGTGGTAAGATGATCTATGAGCTAGTTGAGTACCCAAATAGGAAAATAGTTCATTCCAGAAATTACTAGTGAAAATAGGATCATGATCACTTACAATTATTTTTGGGGTTCCATGTAATTTTAGAACTGCCTCCAAAAAAATAGTTGCTACTGTACTTGCTAAAAATGGGTGTGAGAGAGCACAAAAATGGGAATATTTTGTAAGCCTACCAAGATAACATTCTTAACTTCAAAATAAGGCAACCCTATGATGAAATCCATGGAAACCTCCTCCCACCTTTGACTAGAAATTGTTAATGGTTGTAACAGACCTAGGGTCTTAACTGTCTCACCTTTATTCTATTGGCATATCAAGCATTCTGCCACAAAATTTTGTACATATCCCTTGAGCCCTTCCCAAAATAATTCTTTCTTAATTATATGATAAGTTTTCAAGAACCCTAACTATCTCCCAATTGGAGATGCATGCAACTCTGCAAGAATCTTATGCTTAAGCTCTGAATCTTTGCACAAGTATAACCTACCCTTTTACCATAGGACATTACCTTTCAATTCAAATTTGTCAGAGGCTAAAGTACCTTTCTAGAGATTTTGAATCAAAACCTGTGTATCCTTGTCTTGCTCCCATTCTAACATGGCTTCATCCACCCAATCTGCTTACAACATGGACATTGCACAAAGTAATGCTTTTGTGGATGTATCCTATCTGGATAGTGCATCTTCTACTACATTATCTTTACCCTTCTTGTAGATGATTTCAAAATCATAACCCAACATTTTGGTTACCCACTTTTATTGTTCCTCAGATGATAATCTTTGCTCCAAAAAGTATTTGAGACTATCATGATCCATTTTCACCTTAAAGTGTCTACCCATTAGATAGGGCCTCCATTATTTAACTACATGAAGAATAGCCATCATTTATTTCGTATAGATAGGTTTTTGTAGATTCTTACCTTTAAATTGATGAATCTCAAATGTAATGGGTCTTTCTTCCTACATTAGTACTGCTCCCAACCCAGATCTAAAAGCATCACATTCAACAATGAATGTCTTTGAGAATTCTAGAGTAGCCAAAACTAGAGTGGTGCACATAGCTACTTTTAGTTTCTCAAATGCTTTGGTGGTGGAATCATTCCAATGGAAGGAATCCTTCTTTAGCAATGTAGTGAATGGAGCCTCTATGCTACCATAACCTTTCACAAATCTTTGGTAGTAACCTGTTAGTCCTAGGAACCCTTGGAGGTTTTTGAGAGTTTTTGGCATGGGCCATTCCATCATAGCTTTGATCTTCTGGGGATCAACTTTGACACCTTCATGGGAAATAATGTGACCTAGGTACTCTACCTCATGTACTCCAAAATCACATTTAGATGGCTTCGCATAAATCCAATGCTTCTCCAAAGTTATCAACACCTATTTCACATGTTGCAGATGTGCTTCCCATGTCTGACTATAAATAAATATGTTGTCAAAGAAAACCAACACAAACTTCCTTTTAAAAAGTCTAAAAATAGTGTTCATCAAGCTCTAAAAAGTAGATGGTGCATTTTTAAGACCAAAAGGCATTACCAAAAACTCATAACGGCCCTCATGCATTCTAAAAGTAGTTTTATGAACATCTTCATCCTTGATTCTAATTTGATGGTACCCTGAGCAAAGATCTAATTTTGTGAAAAAATTAGCACCATGTAACTCATCAAGTAAATCATCAATTACAGGAATAGGAAACTTATCTTTGATGGTGTATTTGTTGAGTTCCCTATAATCTGGGCACATCCTCCATGTGTCATCCTTCTTCCACACCATGACCACTGGTGATGAATATGCACTTTGGATGTGCTTGATGATCCCTACCTCTAGCATCTCATGGACCATCTTTTTGATTTCACTCTTCTATGCATATAGATATCTATATGGTCTGATATTTGGTGGTTGACTCCCTGGAAGTAGTTGAATGGCATGATCATGTTCTCTTTTTGGTGGTAGTCCTTTTGGCATGGCCCCAAAAATATATGGGTGGTCATCAAGAATCATCTGTAGATCAAGATGTATAGATGCTTGTGTGGGTTGAACTTCTATGGAACATAATCATGCAATAATTCCCTCTACCCCCTTTTTTAGCATATTGGTCATTTTATGTGAACTAATTAATTATGGATATTTTGCCTGTAATTCATGTAATTCAATTTTCTTACATTTAGAATGAAAGCACATGAATAGTTCTTGGAAGTTCATCTCAATGGTACCCAAGTTTGTGAGCCATTGGACTCCCAAAACAATGTCTGTGCTACCCATGGGAATAGCAAACATAAGAGAATTGAGATTATACTCACCCATAGCAAACTTAATACTATGGTATTTGCCTGAATAATTAATTGCACCACCATCTGCAATCATGACGTGAAATTTTGGTGCTGGGTAGATGAAATAGTTCAATCAAGTGGCCAACTTATGGTTGATGAAGTTATGTGTGCTCCCAAAATCAATCAACATTGTCACCTTATGTTTCTTGACGAAACCCACCACCTTAAGAGTTTATGGAGTGCTAATACCTGCAAGTGCATGACAAGAGATTGTAGGTTGGGAATCTTTAGGTACCTCCTCTATCTCTTCCTCTTCATCATTAGAGGCATTATCTTAAGGACATAGATGTGCTGAGAAGAATTTATTCTACATTGAGGGATGCAATGAAGATGAAGAATAAGATAATGCCTCTAATTATGATGAGGAAGAGATAGAGGAAGTACCTAAAGATTCCCAACCTACAATCTCTTGTCATGCACTTGCAGGTATTAACACTCCATAAACTCTTAAGGTGGTGGGTTTCCTCAAGAAACATAAGGTGACAATGTTGATTGATTTTGGGAGCACACATAACTTCATCAACCATAAGTTGGCCACTTGATTGAACTGTTTCATCTACCCAGCACCAAAATTTTACGTCATGATTACAGATGGTGGTGCAATTAATTATTCAGGCAAATACCATAGTATTAAGTTTGCTATGGGTGAGTATAATCTCAATTCTCCTATGTTTGTTATTCCCATGGGTAGCACAGACATTGTTTTGGGAGTCCAATGGCTCACAAACTTGGGTACCATTGAGATGAACTTCCAAGAACTATTCATGTGCTTTCATTCTGAAGGTAATAAAATTGAACTACATGGATTACATGCAAAATATCCATAATTAATTAGTTCACATAAAATGACCAATATGTTAAAAAAGGGGGCAGAGGGAATTATTGCATGATTATGTTCCATAGAAGTTCAACCCACACAAGCATCTATACATCTTGATCTACAGATGATTCTTGATGACTACCCATATATTTTTGGGGCCATGCCAAAAGGACTACCACCAAAAAGAGAACATGATCATGTCATTCAACTACTTCCAGGGAGTCAACCACCAAATATCAAACCATATAGATATCCATATGCATAGAAGAGTGAAATCAAAAAGATGGTCCATGAGATGCTGGAGGTAGGGATCATCAAGCACATCCAAAGTGCATATTCATCACCAGTGGTCATGGTGTGGAAGAAGGATGACACATGGAGGATGTGCCTAGATTATAGGGAACTCAACAAATACACCATCAAAGATAAGTTTCCTATTCCAGTAATTGATGATTTACTTGATGAGTTACATGGTGCTAATTTTTTATAGTCAGACATTGATGATTTACTTGATGAGTTACATGTGTGTGTGAAAGTCAACAGCTATAGTGAAATGAACCACAATAAAGGAACACACTAATTACGATCATTGTGTGTGTGTGTGTGTGTGTGTGTGTGTGTGTGTGTGTGTGTGTGTGTGTGTGTGTGTGTGTGTATACACATGTGTCTATATATACATATATAGATGTGTGTGTGTGTGTGTACACACACCACTATATTTTGTTACCATTGACTAATTTATTATGAAGAGGAATTTTTCATTTTACATCCTAAGTTTTATGATCCCATGGAGTATCAAAAGGTTATAAAATTTAGGGAGGATGGCCTCAATGAAAGCATTGATGAAAGGAATACATCCATATCATCATAGAGAAACAAGAACAATGAGCTGAAGTTTTGTATTTAATGTGTAAGGAAAGAAAAATTATAGGCTCAGATGTAAATCAAGGATAAAAATACATCATTGAGAGTAGATGAATTTATTGCAAAGTGTTAGGTCTATTTCTTTAGAAGTAGAGCATTATGGGAACATAAGACAAAATAAAATTTATGAGGAAGAGATCAAAGTGTGGAAAAAACTTTGCATTCCATTGCATGAGTTGCCCAAAAACATCTCTCATTGCACCATCTTCTTAACTCTAATGACAATATGAATGATCATATTTATTGTGTTCCTTTCTTGTGGTTCATTTCACTATATTTTTTGACTTTCACATATATATAGTGTCTTACTTAACTATGAACTCTCACAATCTCACACACACACACACACACACACACACACACACACACACACACACACCACTGTATTTTATTCCCATTGACTAATTTCTTGTGAAGAGGAATTTTTCATTTTACATCCTAAGTTTTGTGATCCTATGGAATACTCTGGTTGCATAATATTCACAAAATGAATTCATTGTAAAATCAACTAAATACATAGTCTAAATAGTGTAAGCTATTCCATAATATATTTATTTTGTTAGTTATTTGATAAAATGACTCATAAAAATGTGATCTCATAGACTATTGTGATCTAATGGAATATTATAATTGCACAATATGCACAAAATCAATTTTCTAGAAATCAACTAAATACATAGTCTCAACATTATAAACTATTCCATAATATTTTGTATTTTTTTATTGTTTGATAAAATGCCTCATAGAAATGTGATCTCATGAATTATTGTGATCCCATGGAATACTATGATTGCACAATATGCACAAAATGAATTTACTAGAAAATTAACTAAATACATAGTCTAAACATTATAGGTTATTCCATAAAATTTTGTATTTTGTTGATTGTTTGAAAAAATGTCTCATACAAATGTGATCTCATGAACTACTATGGTCTTATGTAATAATATGATTTCACAACAGGGACAAAATGAATATACACATTCTAGACATTGTAGGCTATTCCGTAATTTTTGTATTTTATTGATTATTTTTTACATAATATTAAAGTAAGGCCCACAATATTAAATGGTACATAATTTTTGTGTGGGAGGCATATGACACCCACAAACATCACAGATAACATCTCATTACAAAAATATGACACTCAAGCAACTTCATGATAGCCAAGTAACTTCTAGACACCCAAGCAACTTCATATCAAGGTCTAGATCCTTCTTCATGGAAACTATTGTTGGTCCACACCTTTTGTAGTTACTTTATCCAAATATTTCTAAAAAGTAACATATTTTGATTTCCCTTTATGTTTGGAAGGATTTTAGCTTGTTTTTTTTCTAATGGTGCAAGCCTGAGCATTACCATATTCTCGACAAAATCTATTGAATGTCAGAGACTGGTCTCGTAACCATATTCTACATGTTTAAAAGGTTATGCAAGGGGATGATTGAACTCATCATTATTAAA
Source organism: Torreya grandis (assembly GCA_037957365.1). Lineage (NCBI taxonomy): Eukaryota > Viridiplantae > Streptophyta > Pinopsida > Cupressales > Taxaceae > Torreya > Torreya grandis. The sequence goes on from JARHVA010000069.1 coordinate 1,927,576, forward strand.
TGTTAAACTTTCTCGATACCAATTACAACCATATTTGAAAATATTCTCAAGTAAATTAACACTTCTCTTATCAACTTGAAGAATGAAAAGTGTTTTATCTTACAATCCATAGATCCTAAGAATTTAGGGATCATTGGGGTCATCCACATCACCGACAACATTTTCATTTATAGGAATATCGGCAACATTTTCATGGATGAGGTCAATAAAACTATTATTGGCATCATCTTAAACAAGATAGAATTGCATGCTTGTCAATAACCCTATGAAAATCATTTAAAAAATCAATGAAATAGGGAAAGGTGAAAATCAATACACAAATAATGCTTACATGGGAATCAACATTACTAGTTGAAGAAAATAGAACATTGATTCTTGAAGAAAATTCCTTTCTCAATTTATTTCTCAAATCACCAACTTTCAGCATGTACTTGCACACATGGCCTTGGGTTGACCATATATGCATTCACACACTACAAAATACTGACTCATCATTTTAACCTTATAAAATGTGTCTTATTTACTTTAGCTTCTCACACATGCCACATCAAGGTCAATCTCACTAAACATAGCATTCCCATTAGGTATGCATTGTGATTTTGTCCATGACTTATTCTACAAGATAACTTGAAGTTCCTATATAACCATTCTTCTTACACATTTGGTTCCACCAATATTACACAAATACAATAGACACAAAATCCTTCACCAACCAATCCACTATTTGATGGGAACAAACTCTTAGTTCATTTAGAAACATGTGTTTTAGATGAGAGTGATATGATTTTATGGCAGCATTTGTTTCCTGACCTGTATGAGTTATTATATGCAAACATCTTTCCCACATGCCAATATAGTCAAACCATTGATCTTTCTAATAGTTTATGAATTTTTATTGAGCCATATTGTTCCAAGAATAGGTTCACATCACAAATTATTGCCTCTACAATAGGAGACTTGTGAATTATTTCACCCAAGCTTATAAACATTGTCTACCTTGTTTTAGCATCCTTCACCTTTACAACTAACATTTTCAGCCATGTTGTAATACCCCACATGTGAATTTTGATCCTTTCATAGATATTAGCATATTATTTATGTTAGAGGCATTTTTTAATTCCCTTATGTATGAATTTTTTAATATTTACATTGTTGTTCACCGTGAGCAGTGTCTTTTGTGTTCCACAAGAAGGTCAATTTTGAAGTTGACTTGACTTTAGATTTATTTGATAACTATTATCCATCCTTTCTTACCTTGTAAACACTAATGTATTTTATAATTAATAAAACATGCATAATGGGAGGAATGTGAGACCCCAAACTTTTGCATTGTTTACCGTTAGACATTTCATTTAATACACACATCATGTTGAGATGTGATTTATGTGTTGTGTTGGCAATATGGTTGTCACTGATATCAAAAGGGACATTATAATCATGCCATTGATGTCAAAGTATTAGGCAAGATTGATGGAGATAAGAGCATGTTTCACAGTTACAAAGTTGTCTTGATTTTATAGAGACCATCTATGGATGTTTGAAGTAAAATAGATAGAATATATGTTATGGGTTTTTTGAGTACATCTTAGAAATATGGTTTGTAGGTTCAGATGAAGAAATATGAGCCCAAAAATGATTTATTTTAGCTCTTTGACATTATAGGGTTTCTCAGCTAAACCATAAGGGTTTAAGTCATGGTGTTCACAAGAATGTTCTATTTTTGTGTTGACTAGATATAGCTAGGACTTGGTTACTTAAGTTATGTCTTCAATCCTTGTCATTGTTGTGCAATTAGCCTCTTCAACATAGTAATTACCATCTTGAGTAGTAATCAAAGGACTTAATATTTCTTGAGTCTTAGATTTTATATTTGTCCCAACTTGATCAATGGCTATTGCTTAATTGTACAATGTATATTCAATAAATTGAAGTCAAGTCAATTTGTCAAGGCACCTCCGAGTAAATGCATTAGTGACAAGTGTCACAATCACAAAAGCTTACATAGTAATCTATGAAGTGGTTTAAAATTCAATTGGTCAATGATCAATGTAAGAATGTCAAGTGTCTCAATTATAGGCACTATCAATAATGTGCAGAAGGTACGTGTTAGTACCAAGTGGCACAAGCAGATGAGCTTGTCAGGTAGAGAGCCAATGAGTGTAAGCTTGTTAGAAATAAAGAGTAATCTTGTTAGAAGATCCAATAGTGTATGGGAGCTTGGATGGAAAGACATAACAGAAGTGTTTTAAAGTTGGAACATTAAATCTTGGAAGCATACAAAGATCTAACGGAGTGAGTGAGCTTGGACGTGTCATGAAACATAAGATCAAAGGCCAATATTCAAAATATTTAAATCCCAATGGTCAAGCAAAGAAACATGCAGGAAAGATGGAAGACATGATATTGATCATTGTGATCGATCAAAGTTGTCTAAAATGGCATGTGAATCATAACCAGAGCCCAAGATTTGCTAAATATTGTATGATATAAAGAATCATGTTGGTGGAGCTTAAATTTGAGATGCAAGAAGCTTTTTGTTCAAATAATTCAAACAGAGTCCAAAATGAGTATGATGTATCACAGTCCAAGCTTGAACATAAAGAAAAGGCAAAAACTAGATCAATGCTTATATTTATGTTTTTTAGGATACAAGTAGTAGTGGATGGTATTGTGTCATATAAAAGTATATAAAGAAATAGAGATAAACGTGCAAAATAGTATGAGCTATTGTTAAAGAACTATGTCAAATAGAAAATATAGAGACATAGAGGAGCAAAATGAGAGAGAGATGAAGTGTGTCAATTAAGATATATCTAGACACAAAGAGAGAGGAATAGAGAGGAAGAAAGCCACAGATAGATGTGTAGAGCTTGAGTAGTTATAAACCAGACCTATAATAAAGAATTGAAGTTTGATTCATTTATGAATCAGTTTTATGAATTAGAGTTGTAGCTCCATAGATTTTTGATTGGTTGGTACCATCAGACAAGGTGAGTTGGTGCTCAATTAGGGAGTGGGTGCTTCCTTAGAGTGGGTGATCTTAAATAGGGGATTGGTGTCTCCTTAGGGTTGGTGCTCTTAAAAGTGTAACTAGTGAGGTTTGCTAGTGAGGCTTTCAAATGTGAGGCTAGATTAGAATAATAGATTCTAGTAGCTATTTTCATCATGGTTTTTTTTCTTTGGGTTTCCACGTATAAATCTAGTTTTATGTGATTTTTATGTGTGTGATATCTTTAATTATGTTATAATTTGTATATTATTTTTAATATATTTTAAAAATTATTTAAATGACTAGTTTTAGTTGATCTATTGATTCACCCCCCCCCCTCTCAATAGATAGTTGTGTTCGAAAAATTGGTATCAAATCCCTGGTTCCTTAGAAGAAGCTTAATCAGCTTAGGTAGATCTTAAAACAGTGAGCACAAATGGCTAGTGAAGAAGGATCTTCATCAAACAAAGAACCTATCTTTGATGGATCAAATTATGCATTTTAGAGCATAAGAATGGAAGCTTATTTATCTTCATTAGGGTTTGATGTATGGATGTCTGTTATAAATGGATATACAGCTCTAACTCAAACTCCTACTGATTAGCGTTTAAAGAAGTCATATGAGATCAATTCTAAGGCTAAGAATGTTATTCTTTGTGGATTGTCTAATTTAGAGTTTGTCAAAGTGATGCATTGTCAAAATGCACAAGATGTTCGAAACAAATTGAAGATCATCTATGAAAGTGATGACAAGGTAAAGCAGTGCAAGTTACAAACTTATAGAGGTAAGTTTGAAAGTTTTCAAATGAGTGAAGAAGAAAAAATTACAGACTATCTCCTCAGGGTAGATGAAATAGTCAATGCAATCAGAGGCCTTGGAGAATAAATGAAAGAATCATTGTTAAAAAGGTCCTAAGATCTCTACCATCAAGGTATGACTCTAAAATGTCTATAATAGAAGAAGTAAGAGATCTAAATAATTTCACTATAGATGAGTTTCATGGAACCTTCACTACCTATGAGATGAGAATGGGAGAAGCAAAAACTTTCAAGAGAGAAGTTGCATTCAAAGTAGCCAAGAAAGTAAAAGCAAAAGCATCTACATCTAGATCTGAGGAGACTGATGAAGAAGAATCCAACTTTATAAGAAGATTAAAAAGAAGGTCTAGAAAGTACACAAGTAATTTACCCTTTAAAAGATTTAACTATGGTAAAGTAAGACATTTTATTGTTAAATGCCCTTATAACAAGAAGGATAACTCTCAACAAGAAAAGGAGAGTAAAAAGGTAAAATCCCACTACTCCAAGAAATTATTTAAAAGTAAGATGGGTATATACACACAAGAAGGTAATGACTCATTAGATGATAGTGATAGCTCAGATGATAGCCATGATTGTGCCTTGGTCGCTGAGGGAAATGAATTCATATTCATGGCATCAGGATTTGATTCTATGAATCAAGAAAAAGAACTTATAGACTCTGTTGAAGAAGGGGAAGAAGAAGTGGACCTAGATTGTGAACTCATATGTGCTATAGATGAGCTTGACAAGTAGAGAAAATAGAACTCAAGGTAGAAGAAGCTTGGATAAAAATAAATTGGAAAAGTATCCAAAAGTCTTGAAAAATATGATCAAATGGTGGTTAGCCCAAAGACACAAATTGAAGAGGCTAAAATAATATAAGATGTAGCCAAAATTGAATTACAGTCTAAATTTGATGAGTGCATGAAGTTAGAAGTAGAGATAGTGACTTTGAGAAAAGAACTCTAAAAAGATAAAGATCAAATAGACAAAGGTCTAAAGCTGAAAAGAGGTTCAGTAATTCTTGATGAATTAATCAAATCTCAAAATCCATCAAGAGAGAAATTTGGTCTTGGTTTTGAAAAATAAAAAAGTCCCATTACCTTTACATCTGCTAACTTATGTGATAACTTCAAAGTAGAAGAAGAATTAGGGGCAAATAAAGAGAAAGTGTGCAAGAATACAAAGACAGACATAAGCATAGTTGATGTGAAGAAAGCTAAAGAGAAGAAGCCTAAAGAAAAGAAGAATAGCAATGATTCCATCTATGAAAATTCAATAAAGATGTAGAAGATAAAGGAAGATGATGCAGATGGATACATAAGAGTGAGAGACTTGAAGAATCCAAAGTTTAGAAAATCTCTTCATCCTACACAAAGAAATGTTATGATCAGGTATTCCTCATATTTATATGGTTATTGTTATACCTATAATTAGTTTGGTCATAGGGCTATTGATTGTAGTATTGTACCTAAAAGGAGAACCAACTTTGTAAGCATAAATTTATTTGCACCTTTGATAAATACAAATGTAATATGTTATAACTATAATAATTTTGGTCACATAGCTAAACACTATAGAACAAGCTTTGTAAGACCAAAGGTACAAAGTAAAAAGAAAAGCATGCCTCCCAATGTGAACAAAGGTTCACAAGTCTCTGAAAAATGGAAAGATAGAACATATAATAAACCCAAGGATGTGTGGAAAGTGAAAGATCAATCTATGATTGGTCAAACTGCACTCCATGTCAAGGAGCATAATTTATGAATAATAGATAGTGGTTGCTCAAAGCACATTAATGGTGATAAGATCAAGTTCATCAAACTGAGCAAATATAAGGAATGATTTATCAGTTTGGGAGATAATACTATAGTAAAGATCTGATGTAAAGTAACCTTGAACATAAATAGAAAATTGCCTACACATGATGTCCTATATGTTGAAGGATTGAAGCATAATCTGCTAAGTGTCAATAAAATGTGTGACAATAGATACAAGGTCACATTCAATGCAAAAGATTTTACGATAAGGAGACCTGGAAGAACAGTTGCAGAAGGGAAAAAAATTGAAAGCAACATCCATAACTTGAGTGAAGTGAATGGAAATAGCTACCTTATAGGAAATATTGATGAGAGTTGGTTATGGCATAGAAGAATGGGCCATGTCACTTTTGACAACCTGGTTAAGGTGAGCTCAAATAAGTGTGTGACACATGCCAAAGATAATAAAACTTGCAGACACTACTTGCAAGGAGTGTCAAAAAATCAAGCAGATAAAGGTCAAATTTTAAACAAAGGAGTATGCAACTACAAAACATTTAGAATTAGTTCATACTAATCTTTGTGGTCCTACTAATACAAGAGGATCTAGAGGAAAAAGATACTTCATGTTATTTGTATATGATTACTCAAGAATGGCATGGGTAACCTTTTTGAAGGATAAGTCTCAGGCATTTGAAAGATTCAAGATATTTAGGGCCATGGTAGAGAATGAGATTGGTTAAAAGATCAAATGTTTAAGGTCTAATAAAGGTGGAGAATTCACCTCAAATGAGTTCATAGAGTACTGTGAGAATCATGGAATCAAAAGGCACTACTCTGCAGCAAGGAATCCACAACAAAATGAAGTTGTTGAAAGAAAGACCAAGACAGTCAAGGAAATGGCCAAAATAATGTTAAAAGAAGCCAAGTTACTTAATGGATACTAGAGAGAAGCATTCCAAATAGTAGTATACATCCTGGACAAATTTCAATTGAGGGTAAACAGTGACAAAAATCTCTATGAGTTAAGGTATGGAAAGCCTACCTCTGTCAAGTATTTCAAAGTGTTTGGAAGCAAATGCTACATAAGAAGGAAAGAAGACAACTTGAGAATCTTTGAATAAAGATGTGATGAATAAATATTTCTTGGTTATTCCACCCAAAGCAAAGCCTACATATGATACAACAAAAGGCTACACAAGATTGTAGAGAGCATCAATGTCAAGGTTGAAGAAGGCATGAAACATGTTAAACCTAATAGAGACATCTATGAATAAGAATTAAATTATGAAGAGGAAGTAACTAATGAAGAGGCTAAGGAAGTAAATGAAAATCCACCTACAAGATTTGTTCAAAAGAATCATCCTATAGAGCAGATCATTGGTAATAAGAATGCAGGAATTCAGATAAGGAGAAGAGCTACACAGAACAATGAGCAAGTAAGTTTTGTTCTAATGTCTAAAATTGAGCCTAAGAGCTATGTTGAAGCTAGTAAGGATGAGAATTGGCTAAAATCCATAGATGAAGAACTGAGCCAAATAAAAAAGATTAAAACTTGGGAATTAGTTCCAAGACCTTATAACAAGAATGTAATAGGTACAAAGTGGGTCTTTATAAATAAGCTCAATGAGCATAGAGTTGTTATAAGGAATAAAGCAAGATTAGTGTGCAAAGGATATGCACAAGTTGAGGGCATATATTTTGAGGAAACATTTGATCCAGTTGCTAGATTGGAAGCCATAAGAATGTTTCTAGAATTTTTTTTATAAGAAGTTCAAAGTCTATCAAATGGATGTTAAGTCTACTTTCTTGAATGGGAACTTAGAAGAGGAAGTCTATACTGAACAACCACAAGGTTTTCAACAATCATAAGAAGAAGATATTGTTTGTAAACTAAAGAAAGCTCTGTATGGTCTGAAATAGGCACCTGGAGTATGGTACTCAAGGTTGGACCAGTACTTGCAACAATAAGGATTCAATAAAGGATGTGCAAACAATAATCTATACTTCAAATCTGAAGGTGAACATATGTTGATTGTTGTTGTTTATGTAGATGACATCATTTTTGGTGGTAAGAACAACAAAATATGTAAAGAATTTGATACAAAAATGCAAAGTGAGTTTGATATGTCTATGCTTGAATAAATTTATTTATTCCTTGGTCTACAGATAGCATAGACTGGTGAAGGGATATTTATATCTTAAACCAAGTATGCTAAAGAAATGCTCAAGAAGTTTGGAATGGAAGACAACAAACCAGTTAGTACTCCCATGATAGCTAGATGTAATTTGAGCAAAGAGGATGAGTCCCTTGATGAAAATTATACTATGTACAGATTAATGATAGGTATCATATTGTACCTAATAACATCAAGCCCTGATATCATGTAAGTAGTGTACATGGTTGCTAGATTTCAAGCTACTCATAAAGAGTCGCATGTCAATGTTGTGAAAAGGATATTTGGATATATCAAGAGCATAATTAACTATGGACTATGGTATCCCAAAGGTGAAGATTTCACTTTGATAACATATATAGATGTTGATTGGATAAAAAGTATGGATGATATAAGAAGCACTAGTGGTGGTGCATTCTTCCTTGAAAACAAACTTATTTCATGGCTGAGCAAAAAGTAAGAATAAATTACTCTTTCTACAGTAGAAATAGAGTATGTTGCAGTAGTGGTATGTTGCACTTAAGTCTTGTGGATGAAGCAAATACTCAAAGACATCAAGGTAGAATACCAATCATCTATTTCTATTCTTTGTGATAATTCAAGTGTCATTAACATATCAAAGACTCTAGTGATGCATTTTATAACTAAGCATATATCAATTAAGTATCACTTTTTAAGAGAGGAGGTTGTAGACCAAGAGGTCACAATGGAATATGTGCCAACTAAAGATCAAGTTGCAGACATATTCACCAAACCTCTTTCCAAGGAATAATTTGAATATCTAAGACAAGAGCTGGTAGTGGTGGCTCCTACACCACATCACTAGATTCTATTGATAGGGCATGATTCCATGGGGAGAATCATAGAAACCTTGTTAATCCCTGGAAGAAGTGAGATAAGGCAACTTGAGTATGAATATTTTTGAAAATTTATAATGAGTTGATGGTTGCATATTATTGGACAAACTCATTTATCTAATAAAGGGGGAGAAATAGTGAAAAAAGTCCCTTTGCCATTGATGTCAAAGGGGGAGAAAAAGGGCAAATGCTCTTTGTAAAAATATTGGGAGAAGTGAAAAATGCTCTCTGTAAATTTTTGAAAGAGTAGAGCATATGTCCAAGATTGAGTTTTGGCAAATGTGCCATTACCTATGGGGGAGCAATGCTAAAAGCCAAGTTATCTCTAAGTTATGTTTTGGTATGAATATCTTCAGTTCAAGATCATCAAAATCCAATGCAAGTAAAGGACAGAGAAGGAGCAAAGTATCAGAAGATCAGAGCATTCAATTTGCATCAAAGCATTTAGTTTGTCATCAATGCCAAAGGGGGAGATTGTTGGCAATATGGTTATCATTGATGTCAAAATGGACATTATAAGCATGTCATTAATGTCAAAGGATCAGACATGATTGATGGAGAGAAGAGCATGTTTCACAATTACAAATTTGTCTTGCTTTTACAGAGACCATTTATGGATGTTTGAAGTGAAACAGATAGATCTTTTATGAGGTTTTTGAGTACATCTTATAAATATGTTTGCATGTTCATATGAAGAAAGATGAGCCCATAAATGATTTATTTTAGGTCTTGGACATTATAAGGTTTCTAAGTTAAACCCTAAGGGTTTAAGTCATGGCATTCACAGGCATATTATATTTTTGTGTTGATTGGATATAACTGGGACTCAATTACTTATGTTGTGTCTTAAGTCTTTGTCATCATTGTACAACCAACCCCTTCGACTTAGAAATTACCGACTCGAGCAGTAATCAAAGGACTTAATATTTCCTAAGTCTTAGACTTTATATTTGTCCCAGCTTGATTAGTGACTATCACTTAATCATACAATGCAAATCTAATGAAGCAAAGTGAAGTCAATTTGTCAAAGGCACCTCTGATTAAATGCACTAGTGACAAGTGTCACAATCATGGAAGCTTACACACTAAATCTATAGAGTGGTTCAAAAGTCAATTGGTCAATGATCAATTTGAGGATGCCAAGTGTCTCAATTGCAAGCATTGGTAGCAAAGTGCAGAAGGCATGTGCTATCGCCTAGTGTCACAAGTGGATGAGCTTGTCAGATAAAGATCCAATGAACATAAGCTTGTCAAAAATAAAGATCAAGCTTATTAGAAGATCCATTGGCACGTGAGAGCTCAAATGGAAAGATTCAATGGATGCAATTTAAAGTTGGAATGTTAAAGCTTGAAAGCATACAAAGATCCAACAAAGCAAGTGAGCCTAGATGTGAGACAAAACATAAGATCAAAGGCTAATATTCAAAGTATTTAAATCCCAATGGTCAAGTGGAGAAAAAAGTAAGAAAGATGGAAAACACGACATGGACCACGATATTGATCATTGTGATTAATCAAAGTTGTGTAAAATGGAATGTACATCATAACTAGAGATCGAGATTTACTACATATAGTATGAGACAAAGAATCATGGCAGTGGAGCATGAATTCGAGATGCGGGAAGCTTACTGTTCAAGGAATTCAAATAGATTCCAGAATGAGCATGATGTGTCACAGTCCAAGTGTCAACATAGAGAAGAGGCAAAACCTAGCTAAATGCTTATATATATATATATATATATATATATATATATATATATATATATATATATATATATATGTCTTGTAGGATACAAGCAGTGGTGGCTAGTATTGTGTTGTATAAAAGTATATAAAGACAAAAAGATAGACATGCAAAATAGTATGAGTTTTTATTAAAGAATTGTTTCAAATAGAAAATATAGAGATACAGAGGAGCAGAGTGAGAGTTGAGATGAAGTGTCTCAATTGAGATATATCTAGACATAGAGAGAGAGGAGCAGAGAGGAAGAAAAGCACTGAGATATGTGCAGAGCTTGAGCAATTATAGACTAGACCTGTAACAGAGAACTGAAGTTTGATTCATTTATGAATCAGTGTTATAAATTGGAGTTGTAGCTCCATAGAGATTTGATTGGTTGGTGCCATCAGACAAGCTGAGTTGGTGCTCAGTTAGGGAATGGGTGCTTTCTTAGAGTTGGTGCTCTTAAATAGGGAATTAGTGTCTCCTTAAGGTTGGTGCCCTTTAAAGTGTAACCAGTGAGGTTTGTCAGTGAAGCTTTGAATTGTGAGGCTAGATTAGAATAGTAGATTCTAGCAGTTATTCTCATCGTGGTTTTTCCCTTTGGGTTTCCACGTATAAATATGGTGTCATGTGATTTTGTCTGTGTGATCTCTGTAATTATGTTATAATCTACATATGCTTTTTAATATGTTTTAAAAAGTATTTAAATGACTAGTTTTAGCTGATCTACTGACTCAACCCCCCTTTCTCAGTAGATAGTTGTGTTTCAACATGTTGTTGAGACATGAAACATTATTGAGTCATTGGAACTGAGACATAAATTATATATGTTAGGATATGTTATTATTTTCTTATGCATGAACAATTATGCTTAGATTAGATGAGAATTCTATGCATTAATGTTGATTTGTTATGTCATTTTGGTTGTCCATTTTGATGAATATTGATTCCATACTACTAGAGCTTTTGTTCTTAAATTATGTATTTAGATTATGCATATGTTTAAATTATTGGTATTAGTTAGCACTATTTTTATGTGATGCCTTGGATATATTATGTGCATGTATTGTGGATTGGGTAGAGTGGTGACACATCTACTTGGCCTTACCATGACCTAAACCACTTTTTGTACCTTGTTATGGATCTAATCGAAATTGTAGACATTCTTAACCCGCTTTGCTCTATTCATCCCTTAGACACTATTCAAACCTTAGGAGTGTTATTTTAAAGTTGTATTTCATTATTAAAGTGTGTGTAGCCACTTAAATGGCCCTCTTTGACTCAAACTTTAGATGGATGGAGTGGACCAACTTTTTGGAATGCCTTAAAGTGAATGTTTGATATATTGGGTTTATAGTTTGTGTTTGTGGACCAATAAGAAAGTAGGAAGGTCTTCCAAGAAACCTTAGAGGACTTTATGGGAAGCCCATGTGCCTTTTATGGCTTTGGATAAAGAGATCATTTATTAAGACATGGGATTTCTTGCTTGCCCACATGGACATGTTAATAGAGTTAAGAAGGGGGAAGACTTGTTGACCTCAAGCCAAGGGATGGGAAGGGACACATGTATAATTCCCATTAACGTTTGGTGGGGAGACTCTTGTCTATATGAGGAATGAAATCCTTATTTGTGATGACTTTTTCTACTCACTTTTGAATATTGTAAAAAACATAAGTGGAGAAAAGAAAGAGAAGCTTGGAAGAGGAGCATGGGGAAGAGAAGTTTCTAGTGTCCAAGACTTGAAAAAGTGGATTTCTTGAAGAGATTAAGAGGAGCCATGGTAGGTTCCCCAAGCCATTATTATTGCAACATAACCTTGTTTAGTGTATCTTCTCTCTACTCTTAGGTGCAATTTTCAAGAATGATAAGGTCATTTGAGTCACCTTCTTTATTTACTTGTTTTCCATGGTTTATGCTAAGGCCACCATGCAGTTTTGAATGTTTTGTTGGCTTAGATATGTAGCATCCATTATATATTTTTTGGATGATTTTTTAGCATTTATCTTTCCATCAAATGGTATTTTAATGTTTCCAAAATGAGCTTGTATTGGATCCTTTTTATGCACCCCTTCGTGGGTCAAAGAAACAAAATATTTTCAAAGTTCTCATCCTTCCATCCCAATGTAGAGAGTGGAAATTATCATCTACAAAGAAGTAAGGAAATTTATATGTTGGTATTATGAGGCTATTTTAGTGTTGGGCTTATGAGGCTATTTTAGTGTTGGTAATTAATTTATGAGTGTTGTTCCTTGACGTATTTTCCTTGTAAACATTCCTTGCCTAGTATGGTTATGACCTAAACCTCCTTTACCAACTTGTTTTCTCAAACCATGACGTGTAAATCCCTGAATCTAGGAGTATTAGACTCGATGGTGTCTAGGGCAGTCACACAATGATGTAAAAAGAATGGGAGGTGAGTCCTTCCTTCAATTGGCCTTGTGGTTGCACATGGAGACCCTAAGAAAACCATTTTGTTCACTTGTTGCATATAAATTATAATTAACTATTTTGGCTATTTGAGAGCCACATTATTTATATTTATTACAGTTTCAAGTATATATTTTATTAGATAAAAATTACATTAATTCATTGGAAATGTATTATTGAAATATAAAATTGTGTATAGTGCTTAGATTAGCATGATGCTTTAATACTGGTGAAATCTTTTGTAAAATAAGTACTTGTTATAAAAAGGGAATTTGAAGGACTATTTTGTGTTGAAAATTTACTAATAAATTATATTATGGATATTTCAATTATTCTATAATTTTATAGATGGAAAAATTAATAGTTATTTTCCTTCGAAATCCTCAATTGCATAGTAAGTGTGATGCCAATGAAAGCTAAATATGTTTAGATAGTTTTTAAGCTATTAAAACATTCCCTAATTCTCCCAAATTCCTCTATAATGTAAAACAGGTTCAGTCAAGAAAGTTATGCAACATACGGCATAATTTTAGGAGTTACAGATCATTTATTATTAATTTTCAAAATTATGGTCCTAAAATAATATTTCCTTTGTAAAAACCCTGAACTTAAAACAAGTAATTTGCATGTTTATCAAGGAAATTTTAACCCTGAGATAAATTTATAATTTTAGGAACACGATGCAATGTGTTTCATAATTTTTGGATTTATAATTCTCCCGATATGAATTTTTGAAAATTCTACCTCTATAGGGTAAAAATATTTCAACCCGCGGCCCCTCTAGAAGGGCACAAACCACATGGTGTGAGGCAATGTTATTGGTTAAGCTGTTGGTCACTCATATGACCCATGGCATTGGTTTAGGCCCCTAAGGAGATAGAGGATTTCAATAGCTTAAATAGTCATAGACATAAATGACTTGGTTGGCAATTTAAAGTGGTGGAAAAAAACTATAACCACTAAAGCCTTGTACTTGGGCCACCCAAATTTTTATATGGTTGGAAATTTAATTAAGATCCATTTCAAAAAAAGGAAACTATTTATTTATTTTATATTATTTTAAATAATTATGTATTAAAATTGAAATTTTATATCAGAACCTTGATCAAACTATTATACATATTTTTGTTCTGTCATTTAAGAGGACTTGGAGGCACAAAGGTAGAGTGACCCCAAAAGGGACCCCCTCCATTTTTATTCATTTTTCACATGGTACCATTCTGAGCCCTGAAGATGCATGGTTTTTGAGATATGTATTTCTATCGCTAATTCGCTTTCTACATTCAAAGAAGAAATAAGAAACTAAGGAAATGGACAAGGCTAGAAGTACCTGGATATAGACTGCACACCGTAATCCAGACGTTTGTGAGCACTCCTCTTTGGCTGTGGAGGAATGACACCTGCAAAGAAGAAAACTTGGACAAAAAGGCGTTAGATGGATAGATGGTGGGTTGCCAAGCGAAAGCTTGTTCCCAGAAGTATGAGAACTTCCTTAAGGGAGGTCAACCCACTATTTTGATAAAAGATAAATGACTGATAAATGACAGAATGCTAAAATAGACTGAAATGATAGCAAACTGAAAGAGAAAATGAAGCAAAGGCTTACCTGGAAGGAGCTGTCAAACTGGTTGCAGTCGCCGGCGTCGGTGGTCCTACCGGCGTCGGTTGTCGGGTCTGTCGACGTCGGCTATGTTGCCGTCGTCGGTCGGGGTAATGACCGGCGTCAGTCGGGGCAATGGCCTGTGGTCGGGTCTGGGCAGGTTCTAGTCTGTGAATGGTCCGGGTTTGGTCTGTGGGCTGGTCTGTGGACGGGTCTGTGGACGTACAAAGTGGTCTGGGAGAGTCTGGTCTTAGTTGAAGGTCTGTGCAGAGGTCTAGGATAATGGACAGAATGTCGAAAAGGGACAGAGAGATAAAGGAAGCCAATCAGGGAGATAGGAATCCGGGTCTGTCTGGTTTGGTTAGCAGTCTGGGGGGATAGAAGAGCTGAATCTAGTTTAAAAGCGGATGACTAGAAAGCATACAGAAAACAAACAGAGTACGTACCTGTGCCCTGCTGAAGAAGGTGTTGATCTTGTTGCTGGTGATGCCGAATGTGAAGCCCTGTTGCTGATGAAGAATCCCTGTTGTTCACTTGCAGAAGCTTGCTGTGTACCTGAGGGAGAGAGTCGGATTGATTGGCAGAGAGGTCAAGTGAAAGGACGGATACAAGGGTCTGATGCGAAGGTTGAAGAGTCGGGATGCCAGGGAGAGACGCAGAGAAGCGAAGAGAAGCCAAGAGGAAGAAAGAACGGTGAAAAAGCCGTTATGAAGGGTGCCGACGCTGGCAATATCGCTGACGTCGGTCGACAGATGACCGACATCGGCTGCTAAAAGGCTGGAAAAAGTCTAAAAATAGCCTTCTATCCGTTTCCCAAACGCTGGGTCAAATGAATGCGAGGATGAAACGGTCGACAGGGTTAAATGGGCGAGTGAAGAGATTGGAATGGGAGTCTTAGGCATTAAATGGCCATGTGGGGAATAAAGGGGACCCAAGGAAGGTATCCTAGGGTGGCGAGGTGGCAAGGAGAGGGAAAAATGGACTTATTTAATTAAAAATAGATGATTATTTTCAATTAATAAGACCTAGGTAGGTTAGGGATAGTCGAAGTGGCAAGGGACCAAGGGGGGAGAGGAAGACCAAGGGTTAGACACTTTTTAGGTGTCTACATTTGCCCCTTTTTGTCTTGTTGGTTGTTCTAGACGAACTGCAAGACAAAAACAGGAGGTGGTTGCCCCAGGTGAGGGATGATGTGGATTGCCCCGAAGTATGGATGAGGTATTCCCCCTCAAAGCAGGAGTCGAGGGAAGGAAACCTGATGTCGGGTGCTGATTTGACAAAAGGTGGATGAGAAAGATGAAAAGTGAGTGAAAACGCTGCAAAAGTCATGATTGCGCGCATACCACTGCACAAGATGGTCAGGTCAAAAGTGTCGCAGGTCAAGGGTCGAGGAGTGCCAAAATTGAAGTAACCGGGCCCCAGCATTTAGTCGTCTGCTGATCGGGTCACTCAATCTAAGCTGAAGCTCCAAGTGGTCGTCGTGTTCCAGGTATCCTAGGCTCAGGAAGTGCTCCCAGAAAACATGAAAAAGGCCACAAGTAGTAGGGATCAACTGGCTTGCGATCCTATACTTGCGAAGGGTCAAAAATAGGGTCTGCGAACAATTCTGCTAACCAGCCGTGAGGTAGCATGCGTGCAAACAAAACCAAGACAGAGTTGTCTCGGAAGTGGTCAGGGTCTGAGGAGATAGGCATGATCTCCAATGGTCATTGGTCAAGAGGATGGATAGACAAAAGGATGTGGCTGAGCTAACCTCAGAAACGTCATGTGATCTGAGTGCTGCCTACATAGCCCTGATCATAGGGCCTCAGACCAATGTAGTTCAGACAAATTGAGAAGATTGGTCAATGATTGGATGTGGTTGGTCGTGATCAAAGTCACAGAAGAAAAGGTTTGTCCATCAAAGAGACGAACAAACGGGGGTGGTCGAGCTAACCTCAGAGGATGTATTATCTGAGTGCTGCCTACATAGCCCTGGTCATAGGGCCTCAGACCAATGTAGTTCGGACTGCGAGGGTCAAAATGGTTGATGATGAGTTTGGTCGAGTGTCAAAATGATGAGGGGAAGATGATGCTACAAATGTCACATGGGTCGAGAGGCTTTCATCTCTAGCAAGTTTCCATAGTCGTGATGGATGTATGCTAAAAATGAATGGAAGTCTATTTATGCTTCAGCAAGTATTGGTTTATGCTTAACATAAATTGGGTCTGGTCGATAGTTTCCATGTGTATTGGTGTCCATAGAAACTATGTGAAATGGACGAGGATGATGTCTAATGCCTTGAGGAAATAGCTTGGTTTGAGTCGACAATTGATGTGGTTAAATGTGACCAAAGTGTAGAGAAGAAGTGAAAGGTGAATCGCTCTTTCATTGACAAGGACCAGAAAGGGAGCATAGATAGGGGTTATTAGAACAAAAGCCCCGTTTATGCAGTACGTCGTTGACCAGTGTTGTGTTAGAGCGGTAATCGAATCACTTTGATATTAAAGTGAGCTCGAAGTCTCTTGAGCAGGTAGTAGGAGGAGGATAGGGTAACCCAGTTTAAGAGCAGGAATAACCTTGCCCCTTTTTATAGGAGACCCTGAGACAACTACAAGCCAAGTCCATGACCCGTTTTTTTTTTTTTTTTTTTTTTTTTGGGCAGGCTGATCGATGCGGGAAGCCTACATAGAGATGTCTTTTGATGTATGGTCATGTTGCGAAGCTGATCAATGCGGGAAGCTTCTAAAAAAAGTTGCTGTTGGTAGCAAGATTTAGTCATAGCCATCCTTCGAGGGAGTGGTCTATATTTTTGCCTGATAATGTTTGAATAGCTGTCCTTCGAGGGATCAGTCTATTAGCTACAGCAATGATAGTACAGCTGTCCTTCTAGGGAGCAGTCTGTCTTTTTGAATTGATTTGTGACCTTGGATATGTTTTGACATCTTGATTTTGATTTTTTTGATTTTTTGATTTTTTTTTTTTTTGCGGTGAACTGATCGATGCGGGAAGTCCACATAATGATGTTGTTTGCTTGGTGGTCATGTTGTGAAGCTGATCAATGCGGGAAGCTTCAGAAGTAGGTGATGTCTGTAGCAAGATTAGTCATATCCATCCTTCGAGGGAGTGGTCTATACTTTGCTTTAAATGTTTGATAAGTTGGCCTAGCTGTCCTTCAAGGGATCAGTCTAGTAATACAGCAATTATGTAGCTGTCCTTCGAGGGAGCAGTCTACATTTAGAGTGTTCAATGACCTGGTATGATATAATATTTTGATATGATTGTTGACTGAAGTTTAGCCATGGACGAGCCTGTAGAGGTTTAAGGGTTCCCTTTTATTAGGACAAAGCATTACTGCTTGACAAAAAAGGGTTGACAAGTCTTAGGAAGCAGGGTTGATAGGAAAAAGAATGACAATGACAAGGGGTTGCTCAAGGGACAAGCTCAAGTAAAACGTCAAGTGATCGAGCACTCGACTAACAGTAGAAATGGTCGAAGATGCAAGACAGAAAGGGGGGCTCAAGGTCTGATAAGTCCCTGGGCCATGCTAGTGCGTTGATATCCGAGTCAATTAGGAGCAAGCCTGCCCCATTTGCCTCTTTCCAGATTGGTCAGGTGTTGATTGATGGATGTGAAGTTGGTTGACATTGTCATTGGTTGGTTGAAAAAGCTTGAATGTTTGGTCAAGAGGTCTGGTTGATTGATATTCGGTTGAAGTTTGGTTGAGACTGGTCGAATAATTGGTCGGGGGTTGGGTCGATGGACACTTGGTCGAGATTTAAGATTAAATGAGTGATTGATATGTGGTAGAGACTGGGTTGAAAAGTTGGTCGAGGTTTGGATGAAGGATGAATTCCCCCAGCGGGTAGGGAGAATGTTTGAAAGATTGGTTAAGGTCAGTTGAGGTTTAGTGGTCAGATGGATGGTATTAATGTCGAATAAGGGGGTTAAAGGCGGCAAAGGAACCATATTCCAGCGTGGAGATCCCGATTTAGGTGATGAGGTTGGAGAGGCATGAGTCGGGGTTGATGTTTTGTTGAAGAGGTGGTCAAGAGGATCCTTGATGAGAAGGGAATCCTTTTTTCGGTGCTGACGAATGACAGCTTTGAGAGCACAACAACGCTCAGTGTCATGTCCCGGAATGTGATGATAATGACAGAACTTAGAGTTGTCAAACCAAGAAGGTTTTGATCCGAGAGGTGATGGGTGGGGCGGTGTTGAAGGTTTGTTGATAACGTGGTTGAAAAGGGAGGTGTCATTCTCCAAACATCGGTGAATGGCAACCTTGAGGGCACAACAATGTTTCGTGTCGTGTCCAGGCGTGCGATGATACGCACAAATGCAAGTGTGATCGAACCAAGGTGGTTTAGGTCCAAGAGATTGATATTGTCTAAGAGGCGGGAGGTCGATACGAGATGATTGCAATAATTGCCGTAAGAGCAAGGCATATGAACCTGCTAACGGGTCGGGATGTTTTATTGCAGTGAGGATTGGTGATGTTGGTTTGGGCGGTGAAAGAGGCATAGGTCGAGGGTTTGAAGGAGATGTGTGTCTGATGGGTTGAGAGAGTAATAGAGGCGACTTGCCTCTGTGAAGGATGGGAGTGGGGAGCACTCCTATTAAAGTGGACGGATGCGGGCCCAAGATAGAGGACAATGACGAAGGTGGGGGAGGAATTCTCCGATGAGGTCTAGTAGCTTTCGTGTGTTTGGGTCGAGGGCCACTATTGTGTGAGGCGAGGTTAGATGTAGGTTCGGGTTTGGATGTGGATGGAGGTGAGTGAGATGTAGAAATCTCACGCAAAGGGCAAGAGGAAACCGTGACTAGGTCTTCCTCGATTGAAATGGGTGGAGAGACTGGTTCTTCTCTTGGTGGAGAAGAAATAAGAGAGGGTGGCTCCTCAAGTGGGCAGAGGGCATGGATGATCGTGCCTTCTACTTGTAGTTGAGGAGTAGGCAAGGTAGGGTCTTCGGATGGAGGTGGGCTTAATGGCGTTGATGTGGTCAAAGCGTCCTCCAATACAAGAGAGGTAGATGTAGGGCTAATAGGAGAAGAAGGTTCTTCGTCCTTTAATGGAAGAGGTTGGTCAAGGACAAGAGGCAAGATAGTGCTAATCGTGTGAATGTCATGGTCTTGAGGGTCATTGGTCGAAGTCTGAACGTTGTTTTGGGTAGGCGGATGATTCGAAAATGGTTGTTTGAAAATGTCGATATGTTGGTTAGGTGGGGCATTCGGGTTATCTAAAATAAGATCCCCCTTTTCGATCATGTCTTGGACGATGTTTTTGAAGGTTCGGCAGTTGTCGATGTCATGGCCTTGGACGCGATGAAAGGGACAGAAGTCGGCCTCTCTATACCATGTAGGGAGGGCTTTTGAAGGGTCAAATTGAGGTGGTCGGATTGGAGGGAGATTGAGGACCCCCTGCTTGAGCAGTTTTTCCAAAACGGAAGCGTATGGTTCTCCAAGTGGAGTGTAAGAACGCTGAATGTACCGTTGTTGGAATTGTTTGGTGATGCTTGAAGACGTCGAAGGTTGAGAGTAATTTGTTGTTGTCGATGATGGTGATCTAACGACCACAGTATTGGCCACTCCTTTAGATTCGGAATTGGCAGAAGAAGAATGGTCAGTAGATTTTGCGTTGGTATTACGCAATTTGACCTTATCTTCTTCAAGGGCGCAGAGTTCAAGCTTTCGAGCCATGATGAAAGCTTCGTCAAAAGTGTGGAATGTCTGAATTCGCAAGGTAGAAGAGATGTGTCTGGCACATGCTCGAGAGAAGAGCTCGATGAGCTCAGGTTGAGGCAAAGAGAAGGAGAGCTAGTTAATCAGGCCCCTCCAACGAGCGACAAAATCGACTACAAATTCGTCGTCAAATTGCCTGATGGAGTAAAGGTCTGTGATTGAGACTTGTTTGGTGATGTTGATTGAGAAATGGTCAAGAAATAGTTGGGTGAGTTGAATGAATGAAAAGATAGAGTGTCTGGCAAGCGAACTATACCAGTCAAGGGCAGGGCCAGAAAGCGACATAGGGAACGTGCGTAAAAGCAACGCATCGTCATGGGCAATAAGATAACAGGCATGTCTAAATGCCCGTAGATGTTGTTGTGGGTCTTCCTTACTCTGAAAGCGAGTGAATTTAGGAAGCTCCCAATGGTTAGGGTATGGTCGAATAGGGACGGAAGGATGGATGGGCTCACTGCAAATTTGCTCATATGACAAAGTATTGCTTGAACTGGAAATGGAGGCTTCGAGACTAGACATTTTATCCATCAGCATCTTAATGATGTCTGCTGACGGATTGGCGGGTTGAGCGCCCCTAGGTTGTAAAGCGCTTGAAAGAGGCTAGAGGAGGCGTGCGGCATAGTCGGTTGTACAATGTACGGATGACTAGTCGCAGGGGCAGAAGTGGAGGCTAAAGGTGGTTGCGTTATGAAGGTCGAAGGTATAAGTTGACTGGGCACCGCTAAAGGTGGTTGAATGGCGGCACTAGTAGAAAGACAGGTTGGCACTCCTACATTTGTGGGTGCAAGAGTATGAGGGGTCGAGACAATCAAGTTCTGATGTGATGTAGAACTTGGTTGAATTGCAGGTGGTTGAGGGGGTAATGGAACCCCGATGGAGGTCGGTCTGAAAATAGACGGGGAGGCCAAACTTCGCGTATTGGCCATGGTTGGGTTAATAGTTGAGGCGAAAGGCTGAGTCATAAAGGGTCGGGTGGCGAATGGCGTGGATGTCGTCGCCATGTCACCCGAAAGGTCTCGCGTTGGGTTTCTCACGAGATAGTTTTGGAGGGCTGCGGGATTGAGGTCCAAGAATCTTGCAAAATCTTGGTCCCCTTCAGGGATGATGGGAATTTGAGTCGGGGTCGGGGTCGGTCCTGTAGGAGTTCTTTCAGTCTCCGAGTGGAACTCCATGATAGGACTGGTTAGGGACGGGGTAGACGGAAGCGGTTGTTGGCTAAAGTGTTAAGAAGAGAGTCATGGTTCCAGAAACTGTGTTCTTGCAGTTCAGAAAACCAGAATGGAGTTTTTGACAGAGAAGGGACAGGTTTTAGGCTGCTGGTTTTGAAAGAAAAGGACAGTGACAGAGACCGACGTCGGTTAAAAAACCGATGTCGGTAAGGAAGAGAGCCGACGTCGGTTGGATAACCGATGCCGGTAAGAGGGAAAAGCCGACGTCGGTGACAGAACCGATGCCGGTGACTGTGTCTTCCAGAGAACAAAAGAATTTTAAGATTCTTTGAAAAAACAATGAAGAAAGCGTCCTCACTCACTCAAACAAACAGATGAGAAGAGAAGAACAGAGAGAGACAGACAAGCCTAAGCGATAAATCCTAGAAATTAACCTTAGAATCTAGTGGCTTATGCCTTAGATGAATGTTTAGGGAGATTGGCTGTAAGAAGGGTCCTAAAGGAGGCAGTCTAGAGCTGGTTTCGAGTCTTGTTAAGGCGCTCAAAAATCTATGTTAGGGTCTGGTACGTGGCCTGGTGCTAAGGAGCAAGCTCCCCTCACTTCACGATTCCAGTGGTTAGCTGGTCTCGCTTAGCCAAGATATACCTCGCCTAGAGTTTATCCTCCGCCAGAGAACGGAGTGGGCTTCCCCCTTGGTGATGAAATTCAAGTAGGGTCACCGGGACGGGTAAGGTATCCGCTGGGGGATGAAATCCCAGTCGGGCCTTGTCTCAAGTAAGTTTAATGTTCGTTTAGTGCATGTGGTCTGGTAGTGTAACATCAAGTGTCTACGTTTTATTCAATATGCGGATTTAAGTTACTAGATGTGGACTAATGCAAGCACAAGCAGAAATGAAAGTGCAATACGTTTTAAGCCCAAGTTGAAATGTGAGATTTGTTATGAAGACAAGTTTGAGAAAGGGTTGAGAGTATGATGTTTAGACTAGTCTAGAAAGTGCAAGAAAGAAAAGAAAGATTCTTTTTAAATTCCTGCTCATAGTGTCATTGAGGAAAAAAGAAGGAGGAGAAAAGGTAAGAACCTAATGCTCCTAAATGAATGAAGAAGAAAAGGAACCCAAGAGGAACCTAGGGTCCCACCGGGCGTGCCAGAATGTTTCTATCGCTAATTCGCTTTCTACATTCAAAAAAGAAATAAGAAACTAAGGAAATAGACAAGGCTAGAAGTACCTGGATATAGACTACGCACCGTAATCCAGACGTTTGTGAGCACTCCTCTTTAGCTGTGGAGGAATGACACCTGCAAAGAAGAAAACTTGGACAAAAAGGCGTTAGATGGATAGATGGTGGGTTGCCAAGCGAAAGCTTGTTCCCAGAAGTATGAGAACTTCTTTAAGGGAGGTCAACCCACAATTTTGATAAAAGATAAATGACTGATAAATGACAGAATGCTAAAATAAACTGAAATGATAGCAAACTGAAAGAGAAAAGGAAGCAAAGGCTTACCTGGAAGGAGCTGTCAAACTGGTTGCAGTCGCCGGCGTCGGTGGTCCTACCGGCGTCGGTTGTCGGGTCTGCCGACGTCGGCTATGTTGCCGTCGTCGGTCGGGGTAATGACCGGCGTCGGTCGGGGCAATGGCCTGTGGTCGGGTCTGGGCAGGTTCTGGTCTGTGAATGGTCCGGGTTTGGTCTGTGGGCTGGTCTGTGGACGGGTCTGTGGACGTACAAAGTGGTCTGAGAGAGTCTGGTCTTAGTTGAAGGTCTGTGCAGAGGTCTAGGATAATGGACAGAATGTCGAAAAGGGACAGAGAGATAAAAGAAGCCAATCAGGGAGATAGGAATCTAGGTCTGTCTGGTTTGGTTAGCAGTCTGGGGGGATAGAAGAGCTGAATCTAGTTTAAAAGCGGATGACTAGAAAGCATATAAAAAAAAACAGAGTACGTACATGTGCCCTGCTGAAGAAGGTGTTGATCTTGTTGCTGGTGATGCCGGATGTGAAGCCCTATTGCTGATGAAGAATCCCTGTTGTTCACTTGCAGAAGCTTGCTGTGTACCTGAGGGAGAGAGTCGGATTGATTGGCAGAGAGGTCAAGTGAAAGGACGGATACAAGGGTCTGATGCGAAGGTTGAAGAGTCGGGATGCCAGGGAGAGACGCAGAGAAGCGAAGAGAAGCCAAGAGGAAGAAAGAACGGTGAAAAAGCCGTTATGAAGGGTGCCGACGCCGGCAATATCGCCGACGTCGGTCGACAGATGACCGACGTCGGCGGCTAAAAGGCCGAAAAAAGGCTAAAAATAGCCTTCTATCCGTTTCCCAAACGCCGGGTCAAATGAATGCGAGGATGAAACGGTCGACGGGGTTAAATGGGCAAGTGAAGAGATTGGAATGGGAGTCTTAGGCATTAAATGGCCATGTGGGGAATAAAGGGGACCCAAGGAAGGTATCCTAGAGTGGCGAGGTGGCAAGGAGAGGGAAAAATGGACTTATTTAATTAAAAATAGATGATTATTTTCAATTAATAAGACCTAGGTAGGTTAGGGATAGTCGAAGTGGCAAGGGACCAAGGGGGGAGAGGAAGACCAAGGGTTAGACACTTTTTAGGTGTCTACAATATGATTATTCTTTCTCGAGTGTGTTTAGACCTTCTTGTCAAACTAGTATGCTTGAGTTTGTTCCCATGATTGTAGAGATTGGGTGGAAGTAGTGGACTCCAAAAGTGACCCCCATCATTTTTTTATCCTTTTCTCTATGGAAGTAGTTTAAAGACCTTAAAATCTATACTTTTTTCGGTGTACATGTTTTGTCACAAGAAGGCCCATCTGGACATTATCGATTGTCATAGCTCCCAGTTACTCGGATCGGGTTGCTCCAAAAGGAGACTTGTGCTTTTTTGGATTAACCTAAAACCTGAGATAAAAATTGAAACCTAAAACTGAAATTTTCTAAATTATTTTACCTTGTGGTGGCCATTAATCATCGTGGAGGAGTTTGAAGCTCCCAAGACCATTTTGGAAACCATGTGAGACTGAAACCTCCTAGAAGTTTTCCATCAAAATGGGTACCTATAAAACAGCCTCACACATCTTCCTATCAAGTTAGAAATTTGAAATTTAAAATATTATTTTTATCCAAAAGCTCAGAGACTTTATTAATGGCAATCATCTAGAGCTAATGAAAAAGAGGAGGGATGACCATGGAAAATTCATCCTCCAACACCTTCTCCCTTTATTCTAAAATATGGATTTGTGACATATATCTATTTGAAAGCCTTTATCTACTTCCATAAAGATTTCTAGGGCTTCCTCACCTTTGACCAGATTCGACGGTCCAGATCAGTTTGACTAACAGTGGAGGCTAGTTGCACTAAGCTCAAAGGGGCTTAAATGGGATATTTTAGGCACACTTCGAGGTCCTATGCAGTATAATTGATATTTTTCGTAAAACTTTTTTCTAAACTAGGTCAATGTGATTTTAGAGTTCGTTAGCGACTTAAGTGAAAATCGAGCCACATGATTGGTCAAAATCACACAAGAACCTTCTTTAACTTCATTGTAAGTTAGGACATCTCATTCGATCAAGTGGTTACTCAAACCCATCTCGCACTTATCAAATGTTATTTTTGGGCCTTGGGGCTGTGGGTCCTGCTAGGCCAACTTAGAGAGTTGTAGGTTTGTTGATAGCTTGTAGACCAATTAGAGCATGTGGGGCATGCATGGTTGCGTAGCAACCATGCAACCACTAGCACAATTCAATTCATGTTGTTTAGGCATGTGAGTTGCTTGGAAGCACAGTTTCATGCCATGTTGTTGGCTAGCCAATGGGCAACATATCTGTATAGGATGTGCATTATACATTCAAAAAAAAAAATTGAGTTGTTTTATCTGTGTTTTATTATGTCAATTTTTGGGCACGACATTTTATTATCAGATCATGATTTCTACACCGAGAGCTCATGTGATAATTGTTTGGTACCGCTTCTTTCGTAGTGAACAAATGCATGTTATTAATCAATGCTAGGTCTCGTTGAGGACATAAGAATAATATCCGAAGAGTTCCTTGGATCAAGGACTCTCCGACCAAGTGCTAGATGTTTGGATTTTTATTTTGGTCTCTACAGTTGTGAGACCCATGTTAAGATTTGTTAGACGTGCACCCATCCAATTGTACAAATGAGGTTTGATGAAGGCTTGGAATAAGGTTCCAATTAGGTGTTAGGAATTCCTATGGCCATGAGGGCCAAGTAATTATTATCTTGTGAGTGAGTTGAGGTGTGCTAGGTCAATTGAACCTTTCCTTGACCATTGTCTTTCGCAACTTGACTTGAAGAACATCTTAGATGAGTTCTTGGATAGGTTGTCCTTGGGTCTCAAGACCATGGAGTGTCTTTTTAGATAGACAATAGAGTTTCTTGCATGCATAGGGTCTAGATGAGTCTTTCTAGGTTCATTGACCCCTTTCAAGCAACATTACCTTGCCACTCAGTGCAGTGTGTTATAGGGTTAGTTTTTGTCTTTTTCACTTTGAGTGATGAGATTGGAGTGGGTTGGTATGCTTATTGAAACCATTCCCTTTCTCATTAGTTTCTAACTCTTGCTTTGAGAACAGTTCTAGGAAGAGTTCAGACACAACCTCTCTTTAGGTTGAAGGCCTTGTCTATGTGGACCAAAGAGGGTTACGTAGACTTAGGGACTTGTTCCATGCGAGGGACCAAGAGCCTCCTAGAGTCGCACGAGTTTCCACTTGAAACATGTTCTCGTACATGTGAGTGTGGTTAGATTTCATCCTTGCCTTGTGTGATGGACTAGTTATTCCACATGGATGGCCTTGTAAGAAAGCCTCACGCGAGTCACTTGTTTTTTGCCTATTCCTATGGCAAGTGGCTTTTGTCTCCTTTTTGGTAATGAATATGCCTTGTTCTTAGCCACATTGGAGTGTCTATCCTTTGGATTTAGATGTTGGTATTAATTGGAGAGGATCTTGTATGCCTTTGAGGCATGTTGGCACTAGGTAGGTGTGATCATCGACTCAAATAAAGTGATGACTATGTCAAAGTGGTTTATCATCTCTTGTTCAGATTGACTCAATATCCAAGTTTACAAATATGTTTTGGATGTCAATATCCATATGTTGTGGGCAACAACCCTTTGAGGTTATGACCTCATTCTTGGATTATCCGCTTAGAGAACACCCTTGTGTAGCAACAATAGCAATTTGTAGGTAATCTTGTTAATAAGGATCCTCGAGGAGAATGTGATTTGATTTTCCTCATTACTAAGAAGCTTGGAGTGTACTTTTGTTTGTTAAGATATTAAACTATCCTATAGTCACCTTAATATATTAGATATCGATTTTGATTAAATTATATAAATGGGTTAATTAACCAAAAACAGATGTTGTAATCTTGGAGTAATTTAAGAACCTTTAAACTATAAAATAATACATACAAGGAAGCCACTTGATCTTCATCACAATAATATGATTCTCGTTTGTTCAATGAATTATGGGATTTAGTGAATTAAGCCTCAATTATTGTGGTACACAGGGAAACCTTTTGTAGCAAATAATAGTTGCTCATGCACAGCACTCAAACATACAAAAAATTTGAAAATTAAATTACTTCAACGGTATACTTTTAGTGAGCTATGTTTTGATAGGAATGTTTTATATGATCTTTGTTTGTTGATAATAATTGGGTTATAAGATAGTCAGACATGTGAACCAGTATAGTTACCTACGGTACTTTTATGGCACTAGGATGCCATGTACACAAGTTACCGTTTGTTATTTCTCTTACCTCTGGGAGGTAGTTGACTGTAATATTGTGAGTACTGGTAGTGGCATCGCACCCTCCTACATATTATTTCTCTTACCTCTAGAAGCAATTAGCATTCCTTCTCCCCTTGGGTGGCTTACAAAGCCACATAGTGATCGTGATGTATTCTACTTTCGATATTGTTTTGTCACGCTTTTATTTTTACTGTATTGATCATTTTCATCTATTTTTGGAACCAACATCTTTTCTTGATTTTGATGATTGATGAATTCTTCGACTGATCAATTAATATTTTGTTAAATTTTCAACTGCAAAATTTTGGCTTAAGCTTTCCTTTTGATACCATTTGGTCTTATTATTATTTTTAGTTTTTTCAATAAATATCAATTGACTTTGTATTTATTTCATGGTTTGTTTCTATCAGTTTCATGTATGTCATAATATAAATGTTGTACTTATGTTATATGTATGGGGAAAGAAGTAGCAGCTTGGAATATAGCTAGAGAGAGGGATGGACTAGCTTGCGAGGCAAGTCTTGAGACCATTCTCCCACCCACTAGATGTGGTGGTTTCATATAGGAGTTAGCTAAAGCATTTGCTTTCCTATCTTTTGGGGGGTCTAAGGAGATTACTTTCAAAACACAATAATTTATATTTTATTTAGCATTTATGGTTGGTTGATGGAACCAATGTTCCCAAGGGCCTTCTACGTATTATTTGGCATGGTCTTAGATGCATATTTCCCTCCCATGACCAAGTTATCATAGAACCATAGGGAGGCATCCCCACATTCTTCTCCTTTAGGGGATCTTCTACATTGTGGATACATTTTAGCTAGCCAATTATCATTTTGGGTTTTGGAATGACACTCAATATCGCTCAATTTTACTTAAGAGTGGTCTTGCCATGGAATGACATTTCATAACATTGTACTTTACCATGGAATGGCATTTATCTTAGCTCACTTCACTTTCTCCCTAGAGTTGTGCTTATCTTTTTCTCAGCATATATAGTTATTACCATTGTTATGTGATGCCTTGTATATGTTGGTTGCATGTCTTGTGGATTGGGATCACTTATATTGCTTATATTATGTAGCTTCAACTTCTGAGGTTGGGCAATTTTATGTGTACAATGTTGTGCAAATGATAGAGGAGGCCAACGAAGGAACTAAGACTACGTTGACCATGAGCACATCATGGATAGAGTGTTGACAAATCTATTTGACCTTACTGTGACCCTAACCACTTCTTGTACCTTGTTATGGACCTAGTCGGTAGTGTATACGTTCTTGACTCGGTTTGCACTATTCATCCCCTAGACATTATTCAAACTTTCATTTTAAACCTTAGGAGTGTTCCTTTAAAGTTGTATTTCATTATTAAAGTATGTGTAGACACTTAAGTGGCCCTCGTTGACTCAAATTTTCGATGGATGGAGTGGACCAACTTTTTGGAATGCTTTAAAGTGAATGATTGATATTTTGGGTTGATATTTTGTGTCCTTAGACCAATAGGTAGGTAAGAAGGTTGTCCAAACAAAGTCAGAGGACTTTAGGGGCAGTCCATGTGACATTTATGGCTTGGTACAGAGCGATCATTTATTAAGGCATGGGATTGCTTGCTTCCACATGGGCTTGTAAATGGATACAAAAAAACAAATAAAATCATTCAGACATTGTTAAATTCTTATATGTTTCCTAATAACTCACTAACTAATTTACAATGTCTTTGAATTTTATTATTGTGCAGGGATCAAAAACAATCCATAACAATTCCTCAAGTAATGAAAGTCCAAATAAGTGAATTCAAAATTGTTAAATTTTTTTTAAGTAATAATAAATCAAAACACCATTGTTGTTTTTTTAATTAAATTCACTGCCTAACAAATCTATATAAATCATCAAGATGTTGGCAAATACACCTACAATGCAACAAATCATAAATAAGTTTTACATAAAAAGTGGAATCAACTTATGAAAAAATATAGCATTTCTAAGAAATAAACAAACACGGATCATATAAAGACAAATTCACATTGACCATTAATCATGGTAGAACTTGAATATAGAGATGAGAAGTCTTGTAAAAGAAATTTATTTTTACCATTAAATGCAATAATTAATACTTCAAAACAAGTCTCAATCTTGCCATGAAACAAAACAAATACGACAAGAAAAGCCTTTGAAGCTTATTTTTTAAGCAACTTGATGACATAAAGGATATCCTATTATGTGACAATAGCAACTACAATTTATACAATCCCAAAATTTTATATCTTGTTTAGAACTTGGCCATATACAATGGTGGCTACCATATAAAGACAAAAATTCACATTGATCATTAGTCATGGTAGAACTTGATATAAAGATGAAAAATCTTGTAAACGGTATTCATTTTATACAAATACTTCAAGACGAGCCTCAATCTTGCCACAATACAAAACAAATATAGCAAGAAAAGGCTTGAAGCTTATATTTTAAGCAACATGATGACATAAAGGATATTCTATAATTTATACAATCCCGAAACTTTGGATCTTATGTAGAACTTGACCATATACAATAGTGGCTACCATATAAAGACAAAAAAATCACATTAACGATTGGTCATGGTAGAAATTGAATATAAAGATGAGAAATCTTGTAAAGGGAATTCATTTTACACAATTAAATGCAAAAATTAATACTTCAAGATGAGCCTTAATCTTGCCATGATACAAAACAAATATAGCAAGAAAAGGCTTAAAGCTTATATTTTAAGCAACTTGATGACATAAAGGATATCCTATTATGTGACAATTGTGTCTATAATTTATACAAATCCCAAGACTTAGATATTGTGTAATTTTGTGATAATAGCAACTCTGATACATTGATCAAAAGAACCAAATACAGCCAATCCTTCTTTGTCTGGACTCCTGTAAATTAATGATAGAATAGATAATACAAAATCAAATTTCATTTTTGTAAGAATTCATAATAGAAGAAAGTTTTTCAAAATCTTGTAAATTATGAGGGTTTTACCAATCAAAGCATGCAACTGGCTGTGTAGATAATGGCTTAGATGATAGAAGATTTACTTTAGGCGTTATCTACAAACAAAAACCACGATAATAAAGTCATAAGAGTACCTATAAAATACAATAAAATATCACTTCATAATCAGGGCTAGCCATGAACAATGTGCAGAAAGATTCCTTGGGGCTTGTTTGACTGCACCCAACAGATGACTAGCAGCTAAGGGCGCAAAAGATTGACAAGCTAGAAAAATGAATAACTCGTTCAAATGCCAAATTTCAATATAAGCAATATAAAAGATACCAGCAAGATAAAGTATTACCATTTGGTGTGGGAATGCTGATCTATTCAGTATTTTTATAATCTATCGATTGATATTTCTTAACCAAAAGATCAAATTTCTCAACTCAAGGCAATAATTGATTGATACTAAAGCAATGAATAGGATACTAAGGAAATAATTTATTGACGTATGAAACCTCAAACAATACCATTAATTTAGATCAATAACTGCATTACGAAATATTTGAGAACAATCAGATAGGTGAACAAGGGTCCCAGGCAGTCTAGAGGATGATAGCTGAAGACATTGAAAGAATCTCTATAGGAAGCAAGAAAGAAATTATATTAACATCCATGAGTGACCATAGAAGTAGGTCAAGTGGTCACAGATTCACTATTGAAGTTGCTTGGCTCAAAAACAGCCAGCCAGAGATCCATTCATGTCGAGTGTAAAGGCCCATCAACTAAGAAGGATGAAGCCCACTACAAGTCCCATGCAACTTTGGTGGAAGAGTTACCCCTCAAACCTTGGAAGCTTATCTGAAGGAGCCTGGTTGTTCAGGGTTTGTTTCAAATGTCTAAATAAGAAGTAGATCACTAAGACATGAAAGCATATCCTGTTACAAGAGAAAAGTACTAGTGTAGGAAACAAACGAAGGAGATAAGAAAGTGATGACTAGAACTAAGTCACTAAAGCAATTAAACAATATCAAGGTAAACCCTAACCATAAGAAACAAGTGCAAATATAAATAACCAGTCCAGGGGAGGAACCCCCAAGGGAAACAAGAAGCAAATGAAGACAAAAAGCAGAAGATTGGAGCAGGGAAGAAAAAAGTGTGAATCAATAAAATAAACACCTTGAGATGCCAAAACATGGCCAATAATCAAATGCTAAGTTCAAGACATTCTATGTGCAAGTCAAGGAACAATCATCCATATAAACCGTTCTAAGA
Organism: Torreya grandis; assembly: GCA_037957365.1. NCBI lineage: Eukaryota > Viridiplantae > Streptophyta > Pinopsida > Cupressales > Taxaceae > Torreya > Torreya grandis. The sequence continues at coordinate 1,958,827 of JARHVA010000069.1, forward strand.
CAAAGCAGCAACTGGAGCTCCTTTGAATTCCATAAATTTGCACAGCAAGCTTCTTGGCAATCCCTATATTCCTTTTAAATATTGAAGATGCATAAACTATATTTTCATGCACTTATATTAAAGAACACAACAACAAATAAAAGAGGCATTCATCATATTCTTTCAAAATGTTTGTAATATGCATAAACTATACTCACATGTACCTTCAATTAAGAACACACAAACACAGATATGACAAAAAACTTATAAACACCTCATGGTGGATTTGAAGAGACACTGGCAGGTCCCTTTGCCCCAACCATCAGCGTTGGATTTCATTTCCAATTTTGACCAGACACCTTTTAGATTTGATTCTCTTTTATAGACTGCTAATATTGGGGCACAAATCTTTTGCATAACATAAACTAAACAACCATTTCATTCCTAAATGCATGCCCCTCATAAAAATAGTTAAGTATCAACGCTTAACATAATCCATAGTTTTCCATTTTTTCTTTTTGTAGCATTTCAAGTCAGAAAACGTTGAAATCTTTATTATTCCTTATATTATGTGCACTGCTCTCCATAAATCTACTTCCTCCTCACACTCTCTCTCCGATCAAAGTGATCACACTATAACAATATATCATAAAAGCATTTGATTTTGATATTCAGCATTGTCGCACTCTAACAATATTATATCGACCATAAATATTAAACACTCTTTAGAATTTTTATTGATGCACATCAATTTAAACCAAAATAAAAATAGTAACATAAAGGATTTTTTTTCCATGCTGGTATACTAATATTGAAAAAGCTAATATTGTGGACACCATTTAGCAAACGTGTATAAACAAGAAATCTTCTGCTTCCTCCAATGTTAATTCTACATGGTAATAAGGGTTTTTCACATACCTCCAACTGTGTTTGTCTAGGCATGGAACATGAAGGAGGAAGAACCCAGCTCCAATCCAGATCTTTTGTGTTTCAAAAAATAAACAAAGCACCGTCTACCATGGGGATCCTTTTCAAAAACTGCTGTATCTTATGGATCAGTTCGCAATCTTATACAATACTTCTACACAGCCATGTTGCTCTTTTGAATAATGAGATTGATAAATCTTTAGCAGATTCTCAAACAATGATATCTCTCCAAATCTCTGAGTTTCTAAAACAGCGACAGCATAAGCTATTTGTTTTCTCTTTTTTTCAGTGTCATTTTCGAGGTCTTGAGGCCCAAAATCGTGGTTATGAAATCCTCTCCAAGATAGTATATTTTCTTGCGCCAATACCTTAACAGCCATTGAATGTGTTGTAGGTTTGAAGCCATTGAATCAGTGATAATCGAAAAATATAGAGAGTGCCATGGTTTCCACAATATATTGAATAAAACTGAATCTTTGTCCATCTCCTTCAAAACGATTTTTTCATTTACTTAGTGCAGCTTTTTGCGCCTTTTACTTAAGATTCACTTCCTCTGTATTTTCATCTTCTTCCTCCCCTTAAGGACCTCAAATCAGGGGTTGTAAATGTGTTGTATATTTTGCATAATTTACACGCTACACGATTTACACTCATCTAGACTGTACATGCAGAATCCGGGGACCACCTTCTCAAAGGAACGGGGCGATAGCCCATCGGTCCTCCATCCAAGTGTTTGGGGGCAAAGCCCCCAAAATATTTTGCGATCTTATGGGTGTTTTTTGGGGGTTTTAACCCAATTTTTATGACCTATGGTTTTATACCTATAGTATTGTATGGATGGTTTCTCATCCCATCATTTTGGTACTCATTGTATTGTAACACCACTTGGACGGTTGCCTACTAATGTGCCTACAAATACTTGCATGTGCATTAACGTAAAGAAGAACTTGGAAATACATTATTATATTGTAAACAGTTGAGTTAATGCAGTAAGGAAAAAGGTTGTTGTGCTAGGTTTTTGAACAAAAGGGTTTTCCTAGATGAAAATCTCGTGTATCATGTGTGACATTTTAACTTTTTATTATAGTTTTAGATTCTGTTAGCATTGCTTCTCCTGCATAATTTTATTTGTCCATTTCTTTTCATCACTGCCACCAATTAGTACAAGATCTATGACTACCGGAAACAAAATTTGGGTCCTCTTTAATAGTTGAAGGCCTCCTAGCATACCTTAGTGTGTCCATCAAGATGATGGTTACATTTCTAGTGCACTTAAGCTATCAGAATTTTAACAAGCATGCACACAAGAGAACAACACTTCAAATTAGAGCTTAATGAAGGTGAGGACAATACCAAAACATAGCATAAGTTAAAAAAAAAGCAAATGAAAAGAGTGTGGCAAGATAATAAATGATAGATGATCATAAACCCAAAGAATTTTGATGAGCATGCACACAAGAGAACAACAATTACAAATTAGAGCTTAATGAAGGTGAGGACAATACCAAAACATAGCATAAGTTAAAAAAAAAAAATGAAAAGAGTGTGGCAAGATAATAAATGATAGATGATCATAAACCCAAAGACAAATAGGGGAGAGGTTGATTGTTAATTGTATATTAAGATCTCTAGTTCTATGCAAGTCTAATTATGATTATACTATTCAAAATGTCAAATAACATAGAGCCTCTCCCACAAGAAATCAAGAAAATCATGGAATAAATACACAAGATGTCAAATACTTATCACTTAATGAAAGGATATGTTTTATGAAAGATTGGATATCAGTATTTGTGTCAAAAGATGTGGTGTGCTTAGATCAAAACATAAACCTTTTTTTGTTAAACAAATACAACTAATACACATATCTTAAATATATTTATCGGAAAGTTGACAAGAAATATCAATTTTGCGGCACCCATCTTGGATTTTTCCCATACCAAACTGATTAACAACTCCATTACCTTCTTCGTGAATTTCCTATTGACAGATGAAAGATGGCATCAAACTAGCTGCACCACTACATTGAGCTCAAAAAAAAAAACTTTTGGGGAAACAAAAAGGGCTCCACCACTACATTGAGCTCAAAAAAAAAACTTTTGGGGAAACAAAAAGGGCTCCAAACTCCATCATATGCCCAAGATATCACAATTTTCCGATTGCCTTCTCCCAGCAAGAAGAAAAAGTCCCATATGATGGTCAAATGGACATCAAATTTAAGGTCAGCCATTTTTATTGACATCTCACATCATCACACCTGGGATTATTTTCTTACATAATTGGCTTATAACTTGTTTGTTCATGAGGATAGGTCCAAAATAGGCAAGCATTAAGTCCTCTAAAATGGAATAAGGGGTGGTTCACCTTGCACTTAAAAAGGTCAATAGATACACAAACCATCTAGATCCACAAAAACTTGTAAGAACCTCTACGGCCTACAATGGAAAGATGTTGTATTGAATGCAGCTATTCTAGGCTACCCGACTGACACTATATAGGGCAAGTCATATTTACCATGTTTACATTGTTAGAATTTTATCTGTGACTGCTCAGCTATTAATCTCCTCAGCAAATTAAGAGCAGCAATTTTATAGGCATCCAGTGTTATTATTAGACATGCTAAATTTAAAGTTGTTATTATTAGACATGCTTTTCAGATTTAGAGGAGTTATTACTAGACTATCTAAAGATATTGTAACTCTAGCCTTCATCTATAAAAGCAAGGTAAGGTAGGTGAGTGATTAATTCAGTTAGGTGCAATATTTTGTAATTCTTTCTTTTTGAGTAATGTACAAAGTTGATGAGTGTTTGAATGAGGAATGTATTTGCTTTACAATACTATTTTTTATGCAGATTTAGTTTACACATACCATTATCTCGAATCTTTTCGACTAAAGCAATGTTTGCATTTGTAAATTTACAATCCAGATTTCTAAGTCTGCAGTATGTTGTTTTGGGAGGTGTTTAGTTAAGGTTTTGTTCACTGTTAGTGCAAATATGTGCACCGTGAATTCAAATTTAGAATGGTATCAGAGCAGTGCATCTAAGATACTCCAAATCCATGTATGGAGTGGGCTGCTACTTGTGAGAGGGAGCTGCCAAAGGGTCTCAACAGGTGTGATGCCCTAGCTTCAGTGATTGAAGCCGATATGTACCCGTGATAGGCGCTTGGACCTGTGAAGGTGCTGTTTTGATTTGATTTCAGAATGATCTGTTGTTTGAAGTGTGTTCTAGAAGCTGCACGTGACTACTCTCAGTCTCAGAGAGAGTGACAGGTTAAAAGGCACTTCCAACTTCACACCATGGAAGTGCAAACTGCAGATGTTGTTGGAGGTTGATCTTTGGAGTTTTGTTAAGAAGAATGTTACGGCTACTACACATCCTATACAATTCGCAGAACGCAATAAGTAGACAGCCAAAACGAAGAGAATCAACCTGGATTCTATGAAGAACCAGTTGACCCCTCACATCGCAAAGGACGCCTTAAGCAAGCTCACTAGCACCCACATGAGCACCTTGATACTGTGGCACGCTACTTGATGAAAATCAATGAGTTGGGAAATCAACTCGCAGCTGTAGGTATGAAGGTCGGGAAATAAGAGCTAGTTCCCATAGCTCTGAATAGATCCTCGGCACCTTAGCAACAATTCATGCAGGGTGTGTGTGCTCAGGAGAACATACACACTGTTGAGAAATTCTGGAATCTTTTTGTCCAAGAGGAGACAAGGCAAAAGACTTTTGTAGCCAGAGAAGACGAGATCCAAAACCTATCCCTCATTAGGAAAGTGAGAAGAGACGGTAAGAAAGGAGGACCTGGGAAGGGTCTAAAGGGTAAGAAGGAAGATTCAGGTTCTTCCAACCAGGGTAAAAAAGATTTGAGTCACATGGAGTGCTTCAAGTTCCACAAGATGGGCCACTATGCATCTCGGTGTCCTAAGAAGAAGAATGGGAAGGGCAAGCAGCAGCAACGGATGTAGTTTTCAGGAAGCGCAAAATCTTTCATTGAAGTAATTGAGTTATCATCCAACCTTGAGACAGCCTTCTCGATGGTGTCGTGCCTTTCCACTAACACCATCCCTGGTGTAAGGTAGTATGCAGACAGTGGACCATCTAGACGCATGACCTTTAATAAGAAGGCTTTTTGAAAACTTCAAGAATAGGAGGCCGGCATAAGTAGGGTTGGGTTATGATGCCACATATCCAGTTACATGAATAGGGTTTGTCTCCTTTTGCATGCCATCAAAGCCTTCCAATTATGAGGATACAATTGAGCAGAAATGACGAGATCCCATGACAAAGGAGGATAACTCCAATCTGAAGAATTATGTCTGGGAGATTGTGTCAATACCAGTAAGGAAATCAGTAATTGATTCCAAGTGGCTATACAAGATAAAGCATATGGTTGATGGGAGCAATGAGAAGTAACAAGTCCAAATTTGTAGCAAGAGGATTCTCCTAGAGAGAGGGAATTGAATATAATGAGACCTTTGCTCTAGTTACCAAGTATACTTCTATCAGGACCATCACATCTATTGCATCAGTTTTTAGTTGGCCTTTATACCAAATGGATGTAAACACTGCTTTTATGAATGGCTTGATTGAAGTGTGTGTACATTAATCAACTGAGGGGTCTTGAGGTGCATGGGAAAGCTAGCTATGTCTACAAATTAAAGAAGGACCTTTATGGACTGCAGCAAGTACCACGCGCTTGGTACTCACGGATTGATCAGTACCTGTTGATCTTTATTATTCGTATGATAGATTTGATCTGCTTGTTTTGGTCCTGTATGTAGATGATTTGATCACTACAGGTAGCTCTGAGTATGAGAAGCTCATTGCACACTGCAAAGAAAAGTTGACCAGCGAATTTGCCATGGACATCAGCCTTATGCATTATTTCCTGGGTCTTCAAGTTTGGCAGGGTACAAGTGAGGTTTTCCTTTGACAGGGAAAGCACACTGTGGAGATTCTGAATAAATTTCCATGCTAGATTGTAAACCCTTGGCAACTCCTATGGTTCCAAATTTGAAGTTGTCTGCTGATTCAGATTCAGAATTGATAGATCCTTCTTTATATAAGCAATTGATTGGTTCTCTTATGTATATTTTGGATACTAGGCCAAAAATTTGTCTTGTATTAACTACTTTGAGCTAGTTCATGATTAAACCGAGGCATATTCATCAGAAGGCTGCAAAGCATGTGCTATGATACCTGAAGACCAATTTCATTACGACATGAGGTATGTGGGAGATGGTGAGTTTTTGTTGCATGGTTTTGTTGACTCTAACTAGGAAGGCGATGCAAGTACTAGGAAGAGCACTTAGGGATTTTGTTTCAGCTTGGGAATGAATATGACTTCCTAGTTCATAAAAAAGCAGTTGTCAATCACACTCAATTCAGCAGAGGCAGAATATATGGCAGCCTCATCTACTAGTTGTGAGGCCATATGGCTTCACAAGTTGATAGCAGAATTGACCGACGATATGTTTGAGCCTAAACTTGTCTATTGTGACAATCAGAGTTACATCAAGCTTTCTAAGAGTTTAGTATTTTATGATCACTCCTAGCAAATCAATATTTGGTGTCATTTTCTCGGAGATAGAGTTCAAAAGGGAGCAAATATCCTTGAGTATGTTCCTTCAAATTTGTAGGAGGCATATATTCTGACAATACCCTTGGCTAAGGGGAAGTTTGAGATGTTGAGGGAAAGATTCGTCTTGGTAGAACATTTTCCTCGCAAAGAAAGAGTGTTAGAATTTTACCTGTTATCGCTTGGTTGTTGTTCTCTTCAGCATGACACACACCAAATTCAGAATGGCAGTTTAATAGGCATCTAGTGTTATTATTAGATATGTTAAATTTAGAAGAGTTGTTATTATTAGACATGATTTTCAGATTTAGAGTTTTTACTATTAGAGTAGTTGATATTATTAGATTGTCTAAGTAAATTGTAGCTCTAGCCTTCATCTATAAAAGCAAGGCAGGATGGATGAGTGACTCATTTAGTTAGTGCAGTATTTTGTAATTATTTCTTTCTGAGTAATATATAGAGTTGATGTGTGTTTGAGTGAGGAATATGTTTTGCTTTACAACACATTTTTATGCAGATTTAATTTACACAGTCCACTGTCTCGAATTTTTTAATTAAATGCAGTGTTTGCACTTTGAATTTTCAGTCCAGATTTCCAAGACTAACAGTATGCTGTTTTAAGAGGTGCTTAGTTAAGGTTTTGTTAAATGTAAGTGCAGCTCTGTGCACCTTGAATTAAAATTTAACATATATTTTGGACTGTTTCTATGCGCATACATGGGCATGTGTGCGCGAGAGAGTCTGAAAAAGAGAGAAATCATATTAATGTCCACAAATGACCAAAAGTGGGTCAATGGGACTGAAGGATACAGCCATTAGCAATAGAAATTTCTAGGAAGAGAGAATCCTAGAGGTGAACCAAAGAAATAAAGTTCAAAGACAAAATAAAGAGAGAGAGAGAGAGAGTGTGTGTCTGTGTGTGTGTGAGTGCATGTATGCGCATGCGCGAGTGTGTGTGTGTGTGTGTGTGTGAGAGAGAGAGAGAGAGAGAGAGAGAGACAGATTTTTTACCCCATATGGTCTTCCATCCAGATTTTTTAAAGAACGTTGACTGGGATAAGAATATTTATATAGAGAGAGGGATCCATCGCCACCAAGAACCATAAAAACTTCTGGATTCTGTGGGAGATGCTTCACTCCCCATATTGTTGTTCCAAGAGGCATCTACATCAGCAAGATTATACATATATAATCAGTAGTCATATACTATAATTCTTGTCTTCAGCATCCACGATGGGAACATAGAGAAAAGATGATACAGGTACCTAGCATGCTTTTGAAATAGCAGTACAGATCATATTTCATGGTTGAAACTCGGTCAATAGAAAAAGAAAGACTTTGTCATAACTTGTATTCTGATATCAAACACAACAAATAAAAACAGATAATAATTATGATCCATATGTCTACCAAGGTATTGCATTCCTTAGCACATCCCATCGAATAGAGTAAAATGAATAAATGAATTATTTTCACTGGGATATAAGGAATAGAGTCTATTTGATGATAAATATTCAGCATAAAGACATACTCAACCTATTGCATCTCAAATCAGAATCTGGTCATTGATTAAGCCTGCATAAATGCATCCTTGTTATTGTAGAAGTCAGTATGTATAAGAGATTTTTTAAAATGATCTTTTCTCTGTGAAATCCAAATATTTGATGTGGTACATCAAAAAAACATGTTAACTTTTTTGTCATTTGAAGTGTATTGTATAATTCCTACAGAAAATGTACTAGTGAAGCTCTGCCACATCACATTAGAACATTTGAAGATGGGCATGAACTACAAAAAATAAGCATGGTGTATAATTTAAATTGGCCCTGAAATAAAACCATATCTGTAGCTCCATTATCGTATCACATAGCTGATTTAGAAATCAAACACAGATGACAAATGAATGAATCTATCGCCTTCAAAGCTTCCTGTATTGTGTCATTTTTCTCAATAGCACATATTAACCCCAAAAAATCGAACATAAGATATTTGTAAGTATGCAGAAGAGGCATCTTCATTTTAATGCCCGCCGCACCTTCTGTCAAAACAACACCATACTGCATCAGTTCAGAACGAAGTTGAAGGAAACTCTGTCCCAACCTTTGTTTCTATTTAACAAACAGTTTCCAAAACTGAACTCACCCATAAACGTGTCAGCATCAGTTCAAACATTTTCCAGCCACTTTTCCTTCCATTTCCAACGTCTTCGGTCTAGGAACACATTTCAGCACCAAAAAACAGTTGATTTTGTGTAACAAAACCTTTTGAAATGAATTTGAATATTGTTTTTTGTGTCAGATGCTAGGAAATGGTTGAGTCTTTGACAAGCCACTTTATTTGCAAAACAAATTTTATACCATGTTATACCCCTCTAATGATGATGTCACAGCCATGCATAAAGTAAAGATTAGTGTCTTGGGAGTGAAATACTAGTCAGGCTACTTGTAATGTGTTTGCACAAAGTTTTATGTTCTAACTCAAATTCAGTGATAAATCTCGCTGTTCTCATTCATAGAAAACTGTACTTGAATGGGGTGATGACATCGTGCTAATATATTATACAAATTGGTGTTTGAAGTCTAATTTAAATGTATGGAATGTAATTTTTGGGGCATGTGGTCTACAAGGGTGACCTGAAAACCAATCTTGATAAGATCCCTGTGGTTCTGAATATGTAAGTACCTCGTGATCTTTGCATGATCAAGACTTTCTTAGGCCATGTGGGATGCTACAAAAGATTCATTAAGAAATTTGCATAGCTATCATAACCTTTGGGCATCATGACTGGGAAGGGTGTTCCATTTGTGTGGATGGAGAAGCAACAGAAGGCCTTAAAGAGCTGAAAACAAGATTGGTGAGTAACACAGTACTCGTGTAACCTGACTGAATAAACATTTGTGTGTTCACGTCGGCATCTCCAAATATGCTGTAGGATATACTTTATCTTAGGAAGTGAACCACGTACTAATTACCCTATTCACTTTGAAAATAGATTATTAACTACAGCAGAGGTTATCCATAGCACTTGTAAAAGAGAAGCTTTCAGCATGTTTTATGCGGTAAGGAATCTGACATTATCTGCTGGTCAGTCCCTCAGTTTGCTAGTTACATCATCAAGATTGTTGTATCTAATCAATAGGTTAATCATAGTTACCAGGAGACATGGGGGTACAGGTATTGGTACGTGAACAGAGGCACCATTCAGATCAGGGTATGTGAATAAATGAATAAGAGTACGGCTATATTGTATATAAATATTGTCATCAAAAAATGTGGGTACGGGGATGGGGACGTGGTCCTTGCCCCTATATTGAAGTTTCCTGGTAACTGTGAGGTTAATCTACAGAGAAGTGTTAGCAATGGGTATTGCTTTTGTAAGAGCTCATCTTCAAGATTGTGCTTAGACCTAAGAAGCATTGTGTAATTGCTGATGGTATTTCTGGTATGGTTATTCTGTCCGTGGTACAAACAAATTGGGAACTTCCTTTCTACAAAAAGTTTTCCTCCTGAATTGTCACAAGATTAAAGAAGAAAAGATTATCAATAAATCCAGAACCTTTCAGTTAATTTATACATTGTTCTACAAGATGTCACCTGATAAAATTTTGCAACGACATATAATTAAAAAAAATCATAATATATTGTAGGAGCATAAGGATTAGAAGGAAACCGGATGGGTCCAAACACCATTGTAAAGAATGTTTTCTCCGCAGGGCTCTGTGGCCAACACCTCTCCAAGATGCTATGGAATCGGTCCTTGCATGTAATAAGTCAGAGGATAAATAAATTGAACAGGGCTTATGCCTCTATTACCCCTAAGCCTCAAGACTTATTCGAACGATGGGTCCCGGACATTGTTAGCCCATTTAAGCAGCCAAACAAAATTTGGAAATGTTTATGCATTATTTTTGTAACCACATAAGCCATGTTCGTGAAAGAGCTAAATACAAGCAGTTCAAAAACATGAGAAATATGTCCACGCAAAACATTCAGGGGAAAAAAAAAAAAAAAAAACTGACCTAAAAAAAAATTACAAGCAAATATCCCAAAGTATGTCAAACTTGCTTCTTGTAGGATTTTCTATTTTGGGTCAACAACATTGAGAGAGAGCTACAGAACCCACTCTGAAAATGGGGGTTTAATATGTACAGATGAAAAAACAAAAAAACATGGTTTTCTTTCAAATTGGAGCCTTTTGCTATTATGGTTGCAATGGATTACCTTAGGAAATGGCAAGAGAAACAAGCTTTCCTTGACAGCTCTGCAAGACGTACAACCAAGCTTATGTATGAAATCATGCAACGTTTGGAATTCCCCTACACCTCAAGTTATCAAGGAGGCTACTTTTTCAATGAGCTCAAATGACATTTGACTAGAGAATTCTCAATATTCCACTCCAAGCACCTATTACACACATGCAAATTTTCAATAAGATTTTGATCTCTATAATATATATGCTTTGTGGAATAGAAGTCAATGACTAGAAGGAAAGACTATAAGTTCTTTTATAGGCATACCACACGATTTGCATAGTCACAACTACTCACAATCTTTGTCAATCAATGTATGGACAATAATTCATATACCCATGGAATTTTTTCTCTCCAAACTTAGTTTTTTCGTTAATAAAAAGTTGGACGATCGTGAGAATAACTCCAAGAACTTAGAAAGAGGAATGAATGAAGATTGATGGCACAATAGATGACAAAAGTGACCCAAAGGAGAAGAAAAGCATAAACGATAAATACCTTCAATGATTTAATCTTAATAATGAAACATTAATTATAGTCTTTTTCCTATTATACAAATATTTCTAGAACAGGGTTGAAATTTCCAACCTTCAGAGACCTTCCATGAATATTTTCCCTTTCAAAGACAGGTAAAAAAAATTACACTTCAAAAAAAATAAACTTGTCCATCGGCCTTTAAGTGCGAAGGGTATTCAAACTTCTCAAATAAAGAGCAACATAAAAAATTTCATGTCAAAAACTTTTACTTAACTTTAATACGTCAAAAAATTAGAGTGCTTAAATTCTAAAATTAAAAGCTTACCTTTAGATTGTGCTTGGAACAAACTAGTAATAAATTAATATTTAATTTTAATTTGTAAGTTGTGAGAAACATTTTTATAAGATATAAGTTGAAAGTTCAGAGCCCAAATCCATATTCAAAGAGTGCATATAACAGATCATTGCTTGGCAAGCAATAATTAAAAAAATAAGACATGGTATAATAAACTGAGAATTGGCATTTTCTTCGTTCTCCACAGAAACAAATATAATGGTTTAGTTATAGGCAGGCATCGTCATGTGTGTGATCATAGTTTTAAAACTCCCTGTTAATCGTCAAGAAACTCCAAAACTTGTGAGTGAGGAAGCCTACCGAGAAACTTTCACCTGCTGCTGTGTAATAATAGTCGGTGCTAAAAAAATGCCTCTTTTCACTTTTTGCATTCACTTTTGAGTTGTTTTTTGCTATATTAAAACACATTCAATCATTTACTAGTTTGCATGAAATTATTTCCATTGGATTTGAAGGATTTGAGTTTATATTATGAATTTATATAGTTTTTAACTCGCAGAAACTTTGCTGAGTTTTGCCAAGTCGTGAATCTGATGCTAAATTTTGGGCTGCCGAGTATGAATTTTTGAACTATGGGTGTGATGAATAAATAACTTATACTAAGAAATCGAAAGGCCAATGAAAGGAGGATGTGGAGTTGGACCCAAAACCATATTCTGAATACATTTCCGACATAGAGGGCTAGAGTCGCACAAAAACTCAGATCAAAATCAAATTTGAGATACCATCTATTGGAAAAATTATCATTATAAAGTGTAGAGCAACACATGTTACATCATTCTATCTTACGTGGATTTTGGTCTTAGGTTAGATATAAGTCACAAGATTCGGCGAATTGTTTGCAAGAAATTTGAAATTCACCAAATTTCTGATGTGGCAGACAAAAATGGCCAAGTTTGGGAAGTTTGCCGAAAAAATCGTTGGAAAAAAAATATGTACAAAAAAAACCTCGCGTCCTAAAACTGCCTTTCCTCCCTGGTAAACACAAGACAATACCTAGGGTGAGATTTTTTGAACCTGAACAAAGGAGGCAGACATGAACGTGCACAATGCAGGAGTCGAGTTGGGAAGACGTGCCCTGAGCGATAGAAGTGAGCTAGGCAGACTGCTTTGCTGATTCACTGTCTAGTATATGCCGAAAGTTGTTTGCTGCACGGGTGAGAAGCAGGGGGTATCGACGATCGCGAAGGAGCAGGTTGGTGACGGTATGGAGTCTTGCGAATGTTTAACTTTATGTTATTTGTTTTTAATGTTTGTTTATGTTTTTTTTATAATAATTATTGTAGCTTTTTTTTAATATTAATCATAGCTTAATTTTTTGATATTTAATTTTTTTATTATAATTTATTTTTAATAGTTTTTGAATTTGTTTACTGTTATTTTTTTAATTTATATTTGTCGTTTATTTTTAAAATATTCAATATTTTTTTGTTGTTTATCACAAAATTATATTTTTTCAATTTATATTTATAAATTATAATTTACATTTATTATATATATGTGTGTGTGTGTGTGTATGTGTGTGTGTTTGTGTGTTGGATTTAATGCCAACTTTTTTTCAAACTTTATCTATGGGCAAATTTGAACCAAAGTTTATCCTTATCGAACCCGAACTCAAAACTTGTGACTTAGGGTTAGATTATGGAAAGTACTATTCTTCGAAGAAATTTTCTAATTTGGTGAAGTAGAATGATCGCAACCGTTGAAATATCATCTTCTAAGCCTCATTATTTCAATCATATTAAAAAAAATTCTTTTTCCAGTAGCTGCTTCTCAAATACACCTACAAAGCTAGCAAGAGTAATTATTTTTTGCAAGAAATCATTTGTATTAGCACTTGGATTTTCCTATGTAAACCTCTCCATGATGGATATTTTACATTATGCAATTATTTGTAGTTCATGGCACTATTGAAACCCTAAGTTATCTATATTCATAATAACATGGATTGATATTTTCTTTCATACAACATGAGTAGAGTCTAAAGTTAAGACTAATTGCATTTCAAAGACTAACATATTTTTTAGGGTTAATTGTATACATCAAAAATAAAATAAACTTCTGAAACCTAGAGTTTTGATGCAGCCAAGGATACAAGGTCCAATGAAGAACAACTTGCTCCTTGCAGCCTACCACTAAAAACACACACTTAGACATAACACTAAAACCCAAACACACAATTTAATTGATTTTGAGAAAGTACATAAAATACACACACTCTCCCTACGATTATACAAGGGAAAAATGCTACATAGTCCCTATCTAGAGTGAAAACTAGTCTCTACTCCTCTAAGCTTCCTCGTCAAGCACGTACACTCTCTTGGAAAATCTTTTCCAACTTTAGACTTCCTTCTTTGAATCCTTCTCCTTTTGTGCTTCGGATAGTGACTCTTGGAATCCATGTCGATCTCAAAAATGCTCCAAATCGGCATCCGAGCAATTTTGGGATGTTATTGGGCATATGCAACTATCACAACCAAAATAGTTGCTTCTTGCAGAGAAGTTGTGTAACCATTGTAGTGGTTTCGTCATGGGACAGAAAATACTCTATCTCATGACCGGAAACCGCTCCTTCTCCCTTCCAAACGCCTACTTAAGTGTGAATGAGTCCATGGTGGATCTCTTCAACTATAGGAATCCCACAACATAGAAGATATATTTTTGGAGGATGCATGATTGCTTGACTAAACAAATGCTCTTGCATCACACACCCAAGGTAAGAATTTGTGAGCATAGTGCTCACAAATTTGGGCTAGGTGGTAGAGCCACTCGTTTAACTTCCAGTGAAAAGCCACGACGTGCCCTTCCACAAAGTGATGTACTGCCATTATTTCCAGCAATTGTGCTAGACTACAAACCGTCCTCCACCAATCTCATTCCATACTATATCATCCCACTAGACCCCTGCCATCTTCCCCCCTCCCCAAAACAAAATTTGGGCTAACTTCTCATACCACATCTCAACCCCTTCCTCTTCTCTATTGCAAGAAACCTCTTCCACTTCCTCCAATATGCTGTCTTTCTCTTTCACCACTCTTTTGTATGCTTTTTCCCACCTCTCTCTGCCCACCTCCATCCAAAGCCCTCTACATCATTAACGCATACTTCTACATTCTACAAACACACCTCTTCACTACCTCTTCTCCAACAACATCTTAGTTGTTTGTACCTTTAGGATGTCTTCAAAGGGTTCATCCACCTCTCCTTGGAATGTTGCTCCTCCCAACCGTACACCTTCTTCATCAATTGCTGCACTCTCATCCTCTTTCACACTCTCTTGACTTGATAACACCATCAGCTGTTCATTCTCCCCTTCCCAACTCTTATGTGGGCGGTTCCCACATTTGCAACACCTTGTACTCCTTCCCTTGCTCCTTGTGGAAATACATCCACCACCTCTATCTCACTCCTCGCCTCTATGTCACATGGGTGACCCTCTTCATCTCTCCTCATCCAAAGGCTCCATAGACCAATCTACAGCTTCTAAGCTTTATCCTTGACAGCTTCATGAATCCCTCTTGCTGCCTCATCACCATTCTTCACTTGTTCACTCTTATTCCATGAAACCTTCCTCCTCTTCATCTCTACAACACAATGTGATCCATGCTCTCCTCCTCTCCTCCATTGCAACTGTTCTCACTTGGGCCTGCATTTCCTCAACAAAGCTTTCAACTCAGCCCCTTGGGCTGCATACCTTTCAACCATCTCTCTCACCTCTTTCCTCACACATGCCTCTAGCCCACTGCTGCATCCTTTCTATTGCAATCTTATGTAGGTCACACACCTCCCAATGCCTCTCTTTGAACTCTTTGTTCTTTACCCACCTACACAAGATGGAGAACACCTCTATGCAACCTCAACCCAGTATTCGCTCAATGGATGATGTACCCTCCGTTCTCTACCCACTCACACAAGATGGAGAACACTCATTTCTCACTATACTTATGCCATATACTCATTCTTTTCCTAATGGACAACAAACACACTCTCCCGCTTATCCCAGAGTTATTACCTTGCTCTTATACCACTTGATGGAGTCCAATGAAGAACAACCTATTCCTTGCAGCCTACCACTCAAACACACACTTAGACATGAGACTGAAACCCAAACACATACTTTTATTGATCTTGAGAAAGTACAGAGATTACACACACACTCATTATCCCTATGATTATACAAGGGAAGAATGTTACACAATCCCTATCTAGACTGAACATTGATCTTTGTTCCTCTAAGCTTCCTCCTCAAGCACCTACACTCTCTTGGAAGATCTTCTCCAACTTGAGTCTGCCTTCTCTGAATCCTTCTCCTTTTGTGCTTCGGGTAGTGACTCTTGGAATCCTCATTGATCTCGGAAACACTCCAAATGGGCATCCGAACAGTTTTGGGCCATTATTGGGAGTATGGAATTAAGATAACTCGCACCTAGGAATTCCTACACAGGGACTCAATCACAAAAAGTAAAACCACCACGACTTTAATATTCTTACACATGGACCCAATCCCCTAAACTTATTCCATAACACATCTAATTTAGATAAACATTTATCAATCTAAGTTTCCCTTGAATGCATTATAGTTGCTTCACAACTTAGCAATTTTAAGAAGAACAACTCAAGTTAGTAATCCATAAACAATAATCAACCATACACACAGTAACAATCTATTTCCGTCAAAATAATAGGAGTATGTAAAAATGCAGGGACCCAATCCCTGCTTAGAAGTAAAGTGAACTTTCAGCAACAATAGCGAGTACAAAATACAATCTTTTTCAAAAACACATCTCCCTTTTTTTCAAAACTTAAAACACAACACAAAATTGTTTTTCCTTTGCAATATTTAAGCACAACACAAAATTCTTTTTTCATTTGTAATATTTAAGCACAACACATAAGTGAGTAATCTTTTACACTGTTGTTTGGGTACGGATACGGGGACGTCTCGAGTACGCGAGTATGCCATTTTTCAAAAACCTTGATTTGGATACGTCGTGGGTACATCTGTATATGTGTGTGTGTGTGTGTGTGTGTATAAAAAACTCATTTTTTTAGTAAAACACTTGAAACGACATAGTATGAATATATTTGTTTATAAATGATAAAACACTTTAAAATATATAATATTCATTCATTCATTACTTCAAAGACAAAATGTACATTCAAATCTAGAATAAATCATCTCAATTGCCCACAAAATCATGAATGCCACTCCCATTATTTTTCAACTTTCTCATTTACTGACACTTTCTCTCACAAGGGCTCATCGGTGCATTGAATCTCACAGAGTGCATGCCTTAAGGGGTGCACAGGGAATGGGGTGGGATCGGCTTGTGGCACTTTGCGAGAGATATTCTCATACTATTCTATCACGCATACATCCCTTCATGCAGCCTTCATACCTCCTATGATGTCTCCTTGAAATCTTGAAACCTTGAAATATGGCTAAGTCTGAAACCCTGGAATCTGACTAACTTTGAAATATGATAGGATCCTCCAAAATCTAGAATTTGCATTATAGCTCCTAGCGGTCCGAAACCCCTCCCAAACATCCTGAAAGTATATAAATAAAATATAACTTAAAGTATAAGAAACTAGATGTCCATATCTAAATGTAAACTTATACTTGATTTATTTTATTTATATACAGTTGGTTTCGGACTAGATTTACATTTTTTTAATTTTTTTATTGACTTCCATTGTTTCTCCTTGTCGGTACCTGTCCGGCTCCGGGACATCTCCGACAAGTACCTGGGATGTACCGGTATCCAAGGCGTACCGAGACGTGAAACGTGGGGGAGGGGGGGCAATTCCTGCAACACAGCTTTTACAGTATCTTAAAACTTTGCTTCTGCTCCAAGTCTACAACTCTATAGACAAAGAGGGGAGGTGCTTATCTTCCAACCATATTATGTCATCAGATATCTATGTCCCTCATCAACCCCCAAGCCCAAGACGTTTCCAAAAGACCCAATACTCATATAAATGGTTGTAGACATAGGTAAATAGTAAACAATTATAATATCACACAAGGAAACACATTCACAACAGATAGAACATAGTCATGGCCAAAAACAACACTTCAATGCAACAAGTTGCACTCGGGGAAGAATAAGGGAACAACAACAATGCAATGTAGAACTGCTTTTGCTCCTTCCATTTGATTTATTAATTTAACAGATAGAGGGAAGTGAGCTTGCAACCCCCTGGACCCCCACCAAAACTTGTCATCTGCTCCTCCAGTCTGAAGTGTAAACAATATCATATTTATTTTAAGAATGCATGAGAGTCAAGAATGGCCCCATAACCACCTACTCTCTTCTGGCTCCTAGGAAAACCACACACAGCCCCCCAAGGCCCTAAGCTGCTCTTAAGCTTCTCCCATTTTCCAAAGGCTTAACAAATTACAACACATGGTTGTAGACCCAACATTTCCCATAAATACGACACATAATTCTGGACATAAATAAGGTTTAGATCCTATCTGAAACTCCTACAAAGGGCAAGGATTCCACCTTCCTTGTGTTGCTATCTTTTGCTTCCTGCAATTTCTGCTCTGCAATCTCCTGCATTCTGTTATAGTCAGAAACAGGAAATACATACAATAAACTGCTACAAAAGGAGAGCAGGTTGTTGCATCTTGCAGCCATTCATGGAAAGACGTGTCCTCTCCAGGCCTGCAGCTCCATCACTTTTAAGCAGCATAGAAAAGACCAAAATCTTGGGTAGAGGGTCCCCTAGAAGGGCTAAATGTTACACATACCAAAGCACCTCAGTTGGGGCCATTAAAATTGCAAGAGGACAAATTTGAGGATTGGCATTTTTGGGCTTCCAAGGCAATTTTGAATTCCACACTTCTTTGAATGCATTCCATCGAAGTACATTCACACTTACATTAAATAAATACAAGGAATGTTGTCTCATGGTACGATGTGGCCCACATACACCTAGGTTAGATAACAATGTTATGATAGGTACATGGTCCCTACATTACATTTAGGATAGGAGCAGTCATTGGGTCTATAATCAGCTTCTTGTCCCCTTTTCTGCCTTCAAACACCTATTACATGCACACTCATTGGTCCTGTCAAAACTTTCACACAATATATTACTATAATAATGACACAACATCCATAGTCTCACGATGTCGCCACATAATTCCGTCAATTCCGCCACAGGTCATATAATCCATGATACATGCATCCCATTCAATTTCCATAACCACAATATCCCACCGCAATTCCATCTCATAGTTGTATCCGCCCACAAAGTACACATTGGCATCACATGCCACATAAACAATTAGCAAGGAAGCTATCCATAACGTGGGCATCCATACATGTCATTAACATGTGTGAATCAAATAGTGTAATCCACCATGGCATACCACATGAATCGGCCAAAACAAATCTCAAAATGAATCATAGAGATAGTTCATAGTGCATATAGAGTTAGATAACACCTAAAGATAACTCATATCCATAAATAATTATGTCTATAATCCGTTAAAAATGTGAACAATATAACCATGTAAACTAACCATAGCACATCCAATAAGCCCACACCCATACATAGATATGTCTCAATCCTCAATAGCTATGAACTACATCTCAAGTTATATCACATTAAAGAGAAAGAGACTACAATCCAAAATGTGATGTAAACAATGCCAAGTGCAATAAATCATTGGAACTAATGTTACCAAACAAAAGTCATGAAACAATGAGTCATGAAACAGTAAGTTGACATGATGAAAAATATACATGAATTTTGCATTCCAGTCTAATGAAATCAATTAGGAAGTGTTTCCCCTTTTTGGTAACTAGAATCACCAAACATTTTACTGAAATGCTCGAAGGGAATTTCACATCTAAAACTACCTCATTATTTTGAGACACGAGTAAGCCATGAAACAAGTGGACTGAGCATGTGGCACAGTACCCAAATCTGAAAAGCCATTATGCTGTAGAACTAGTTTCGCATTGCTCAAATCAGAATGCAATGAAAGCAACTCAAACCTCAAATATCATCTTCTATTCGAGGATCATAAGTTCCCACATTCAGATTGGGTAGCATCTTAACACTTCATAGCCTTGGAAACCAAAAGCTCTCTTGAATAAGATTGGATGAAATGACGATCTACCCTCAACAGAGACCCAACTTCATGAATCAGACCAAAAAACTCCAACTAGATATAGTATGTAGCAATAGGAGAGAGAACGGGCCTTGTTTTCTATAGGGTGCCTCGCCCTGAGTGAACATTACTCTTCACTAAGGCCTCAATTGCAACTGAAATGGATCCACGACCATCCCTGTTGTCCCAATATTACCTCCTACACCAATCCAATTCGAGTGCCAAGATGACACCTCGTCAATCCGCTATTTCGATAGTTTAGATTTCAACAATTTATGAAACTTTATGCACTGTCTTTTAAAAAACAAACCAGTTTGGATCCTTTTGTTCTTGTGAAAGATGTGACATCCAACCAGATCCAAAGATCCACTCGTATAGATCACAATAGTTCTAGATGGAGACTCAAAAATCTTGCAGAAATACCATCAATATCTGTCCTCGCTCTGCTAGTGACCGCATCTTTAAAATCTCAGTGTTTTCTGAAGACCACTATCAATTTGATATCTACCCGGCAATGCCACAAGTTTATTTCACACGTGTAGAACCACGTGTTGCTCATTGTTTGCCCATAGAAACAAGAATGCCAAATCAAGCAAGGATCGACAGCTTGCCATGCTCCGCTCATGATGCAACATCAACAACTCTACCAACTACGACAACAATATGAAGATGTCTTTTAAGAACCCAAAGGAGTCTTCACATTTTGTTTGGTAAAACATCAGATCAATTTGGTTCCACGATCTCCACTTCCAAACAGTTCATTGTACCGTAAATCCAATTGGGATAACGATGAGTTTTTGTGCCAAATTCAAGAGCTTATAAGGCAAGACCTAGCTATGCTCTTCTCCTTGTCGCAACCTAATAGTCCAAGCAACAAAGAAAAATTGTTCATGGCAAATGTGCATTGGCTATCGTGCACTCAACATGATAAGGCTGAAGAATGGGTATCCACTTATGCACATTCACGAACTTCTGCACTAGCTCCAAGTTGCACAATGCTTCACCAAGATTGACCTGAAATCAGGGTACCATCAAGTTCCACTCATGCTTTTTGGTTTGACCAATGCGCCAACAACATTCATGTGCCTATTGAATGACATACTCTAGCCTTTCAACAACTCAATAATCGTCTACTTGGATGATATTCTCACTTTTAGTGAGGCTTGGGAGTAGCATGTAGAGCATGTAACATGCATCCTAAACACACTGCACCGACACAGTTTGCAAGCCAACTTAATGAAGTGCATGTTCAGCATCACACAAATTCAATAAATGGGCTACATCATTGACTGAGTATGCATACATGTAGATCTTGAAATGATCAAGGTAACCCAAGATTGGCCGACTACACACAATCTCGCATAGCTCAATAGTTTATTTGGACTTGCAAATTTCTACCACAAGTTTGTCCTTAGATTCTTGCACATATCCCAACCGCTAAATCAAATCATGCGTGTTAAAGTTGCATTCCAATGGACACCCGCACAATAGCACACCTTTGTGCCATGCCAAACATCATACAACCCTTTGAGATCGAGATCGATGCATCTGATTATGCACTCGGCGTTGTAGTCACTCAGAAATTCAGCGACATGTTCGACGCTACACCTATAAGAAAGAGTTGTACGCCATTTTAGAAGCAATCAAGCAATGGCGACACTACATTTTGAGTAAAGATACCATCACTCACTCATAATATAATCCATTTCAGCTCCTACATATAGATATCAAACACAAGGGAAAGGATACCAAGGCTGCAGATTGCCTCAATTGGGCCACAACTTCTTTGACTAGATTTCTCTCTACTCAACAAACCAAGACTTCGCACAAGCCTATACTGTTCTCGCGCAAGCATAAACTGCTCTCCCGCAAGGTGAACAATTTATCAATTTCTATTTGTCTGGAAAACTTCTCTACAAGCTCAAGCACCTTAGTGTTCCTTCCAGTGCACTTTAGTGTTCCTTCCGGTGCACCTTGCTGAAGACTTATTGGGAAGGCACACTACTCCAAGATTGTGTGACACCTTGGTGCAAAACACAAGCGGTGGTTCAACAACACTTTTTTTTGCCTCATATGTGCAAATAAATAGAGTGCCATATCAAATCTTGCATTCTTTGTTACATCACCAAACCAGTGAATAGGAAGCTTGGGCAATACATACCTTTTTCCGGTTCCATCAAGGCCATGGGAGTCTATCAACATGAATTTCTTGTCTAGATTACCTATGATGAAGCACCAAAATGGTTGTGTTCATTGTAGTGGATAGGTTTTAGAAGATGGTTGTCATGATTGCATGCAAGAAAAGTATCACCACACCAGATACATCGCTTTGCTTCTTCAACCATGTTTGGGTTCATTTTGGACTGCCTTCATCCATTGTGTCTAGGCACGATGGATGGTTTATCAATAATTTTTGGCATCCCTGGTGGGAGATGTTGGATACACAATTAGATTGGTCTACAACATTCTATCCTCAAACAAATGGACACATGAAAGTTATTAACTGCACTCTTGTCCATTTTTTGCACGTGTACAACAGTGCATATCCACGCACCAAGGATGATAATTTGCCCTTCATTCAGTATGCCTACAATAGATCTATTCGTAGCTCTACAAGGCATAGTCCATTTCAAATATGTGTTGGATTCTAGCAAGCCGTGCCCCTTGACATATCCTACAATGCACCATTCAACATAGAATCACGCTTTTGTGCAACCCTAACAAGTTCACCAACGAGTTCAATAGATACGTGCTAACAACAAAAGTACAAAGAGTGCCACGAAGCATATGCACATGTTAGTGTTAGAGAAGCCAAAAGAATTTCATACATCTGTTTAGGAAGATTCATCGTGTCCACAATAAGTTTGAATACTATTCCATCCCATTCACTAAAAAGCGTGACCTCATTTGCCTATTTGCTATACTAGACATCAGAATCATAGAATTGAAACTAGCGGAAAGTGACGAGTACTTGCCGAGTAATAATACTTGTCACGAGCTGAGTAATAAAATTGGACTTGAGAGTGCTCGCGAATCTGAGCTAAAAACTCGGCTACTAAACAATAATAGAACCTGCTGCATAAAAAACGTCATTTTTTCTTTCACAAACAATTTTTCTGCTGGTGCTGAACAAAAACATTATGACCATCATTTCTCAGCAATATGCTTGAATTACTATGCTTGATAATGGAATGAATTACTAGTATGCATCTGGATTCCAGGAAACAATATTGTTATTCGTAAGTTTTGACCAGCCATGCTTTATATCTGCTTTTAATTACCACCTTTGTTAGTGGCACGCTGCTTTTTTGGTCATCTATGGACATTAATATAATGTATTTCTTTCTCTTTCTTTTCTTGCCTTCAGATATTTTAGTGCCTATCAAAGTAAAAGTTCTTTCTCGATGTTTCATAATTTCATGTTTAAAAATGTATCATTGTACAAATGTCCTATTAAAAATAAAAAGGACAACTGACAGTAGTTCATCTTCTAAAACACAGTAGATGAGTACAAAGAGCTGGAGATGATATTATGGTACATTAATGAGCATTGTACTCTTTTGATATAAAACTGAGCATTGTACTCTTTTTTATATAAAACTAACAGAAAATATACTTATGCATTCCATAAGTTCATTTCTCTTTTTTTTACCAGTGTTTTACTAGTTATTTAGGTTTATTTTATGAATTTATATTTTTTTTAAGCTAGCGGAAAATTTGCCAAGTTTTTTTCCAATTTGCAAGTCCGATTCAAAATTTTGGGCTGCTGAATACAAGTTTTTGAACTATGACTATAATATTTGTACTTCAATTAATTCATTCCATATGGGCACTGACTCATAAATCTATCGATCAATCATACATGTGACATTCTTAATGGAATGTCAATAATATTAAGTCAAGGTGAGTGGTAAGGTTTGGTTGCGTCTTCAAAAAGAACACTTCAAGGATCCACGTAAGAATATCGAGGCTCTAGAGAGAGTGCATTTTTCTTTAATCTACCACAATAGTTGGGTCTTCATCCAGTATTCAATGTGGTACTCCTTAAGCCATGAGTTTCACATTTTCATGAGCCAACAGCAACTCAACCCCTTCAAATTCGGATCCTGAACATTTATATGCTACACCAACAGATCAGATTGTCGAGATTACACAACACGCACCTACCAAGGCAGACATCAGTTGTTCAGAGTGGTCAAGGCAGAACAATACGCTAATCAAGCTATGTGGTACAACCTTCCCCAACTCTAGGTTCAATTTCTACAGCTGACTGAAGGCGCAATGGGGGCCATCACTTCTAAAGAAAGGGAGAATGACCTGAGCATAGCTGCATCAGCCCACACTCACTTTGGTGGATTTAGACACTCCTCGCACCTCCGCACTATGCCGCACAACGAACCACATAGTGCCAAGTCACATAGACCTCAACGTCAAGTTTCATGGTGCGAGACTTCCACACCATGACATATTACTTAAGCACTCATCTTCTTAAAACATCCAACTTGATTGGAGCACCCCGAGTTACCGTATAGTCATAAATCATGTTGCACAGGTCAAGCTCAACGTCAAAACTTAGTGCCACTTCGCACCATGTCAGATTGCATTCTCAAGGCTCACACCAAGTCAGAAGACTCACTAGTATTATAGACCTAGAAGTCTAACCACCACACCTACAAGAAGGCAAATTGTCATTCATTGCAGAAGCTAAACCAATTTGTAACCATATTTTTTTGTAATTGCATAAAAATAACCATTTGACTCCTAAAGTCAACATGATGATAGAGATACATGTATTTTGCAATCCAGTCTAGGAGTATCAATTAGGAAGTGTTTCCCATTTCTGGTCACGAAAATCGTCATTCTCAGCCTTTTGGACCTTTCTATGCATATGTACCATACCTTTTCATTTTCATTAAATAGAAGATCATTATTCTGATATCTCGTCTTATGAATATGTAATGGTTTACTGCCTTTGTTTTCAATTGCATGTTCAACTCATAACTCCATAGTCTAGTAGCTAACCATTTGGGTTGTCCTACAAACCACCATCATAGCCCTTGCGCTGTGGATTAGCAATTTAGAGGCATTCACAAAAACATTTTAAGTTCACCACATTTGCTTTAAAACAAAGGTTGAAAATTCAATACAAGGGTGAGTACTTGAACAATTCAATCTACCTTCTCTGTGAAACTTGGGAATCCCTTCTCTGGATGTTGAGTTCGCAGGTCGAAAACCTGAATTTTAAACAATAATCCCTAATGTAAGACTTTTACCTTGCAAGTAGAATGCATACACAACATAATTTAAATTTCAACAAGCATATATTACATACATGAAATTGTGACTCCAATGTGGTTGCCACACACTTGTTCATTTCAATATCCTTACGGTCAAACTGTATGCCACAGACCTTCAGCCAAAGAACAATTAACAAATTAATTGGCTATATAATTAATTTAACAACACAATTCACCGTCAAACTTTTCAATCATCTATTTCACAGATCATACTAAAAAAATATTCAATTAATTTCTCAGAGCAGTCATTCTCAGATAGTGTAGAACTAAAGCATGTCATCTTTTCCGTCCTCGATATCATCCCATGCCAACTTTAAAAAATGCACATAAAAGTATTTAATGTTGAATGAAGACATGGATTTACCCCACTCTTCACTGATGTTTCCCATCGGACCTTTTCAGTTCTTAAATCAAACATTTTTATAACTCCATTGTCATAGCCTGCATATAAACACATGACAATCCAGGCCTTTCATCCGAAGATCTATTTAGCACTTCAAAATTATATTCAATCACCTGTTCATGGGTTAGAAAAGTTGATCTAATGAAAAGCATACAGAAAGCTGTAAAAAAAACAAGAAAACAAAACTGTGAGTATACCAGCCAGAACACAACGTTCTTCGTCATTGTATGAGTTACCTGCAAATCTAGATAGAATATCATCAGTAAATGCTGTGACACACCCTACCATAAGTCTCGCAGAAAATTCCAGCTACCACAGATCTTAAAATGGAATTGCAAATGTGTGAGGTAGAAACAAAGAACAGAATAATATAAAAAATGATAAAATTTACGTGATGCATTGCTTGATCTCAAAAATCAATACCAGGATAATTAACAGTTAATAGCTTGTTTGATAGATTTATAACATCATAAATACTCCAGTACAATAGCCTTGTGTCAATTTTTAAAATATTTAGTTATTTCATAGCTTTGAGAACATTTGAAACAGATCTATACAAATGAATGATTGAATTATATATATCAACATTTGCAAAATATACCTGGACCCATAGATTCAAATCTCACAGTAAATCAGCGATTTATTGCAATAAGAAGTATCATCGATTTATCTTTGCAAAAAATCACAATTCTCTTTTGGCGATTAACCAGCAATTTTTGCCAAGTGATCACAGTGATTACTCGGTGAAAATTGCAACTATATTGCCGCGACTCGCCGAGTATGGAGAATAAAATCCCAGGTCAGAAAAAAAAAAGAGAGATTTTATCATTTTCTCTGCATGTTTTCTCTGTGCACTTCCTCTGTATTTTTTATCAGCTAACTGCAGATTTATGGCGAGATTTAAATCAAGGCGCCACTCCCAGCTTTACATAGATCTGAATATCAGCAATTCAGTAGTGAAATTTTGAAACATTAGCTAGGCCTGACTCGGGTATACTGTATTATGGCAAGATTTGAATCTATAGACCGATACAGTCATACATATTTGATATTAAAGACTAGAGTCACTTCAAGGCAGACTACAGTCACTTCAAGGCTTCAAACCCTCAACTTGACAGTCACGAATCACTTCAAGGCTTCAAGTGACTTTCAAGTCTGAAATAGTCATACATAAATGAATGAAAGCCATATTCAAATCTGACACAGTCTGATACAGGCATACATAGTCAAGTATAATACAGTCATATATACATATTTGAAAACTAATGCTACTGTTTGCAACTTTACATATTACTGTTTACATACGAATAAATGAATGAATGAATGAATGAATGAATGAATGAATGAATGAATGAATAAATGAATGAATGAATGAAAGCCATATTCAAGTGCAATTCTCAAGCATATTACATACTGTCCATTGTACTTTGAGTCCAGAATACAGTGATTTACATTGAACTTTGAAGTACATACTCCATTTTCAAGCCTCAAGGAAAACAGTAACACAGTTAGACACTATCACAGCCTACAGCATATAGCAGCTACCACAGGTATTTATATTTTTTCATTATCTTTCTAATATGAATCATGATCATTGATATCTACTACATCTTCTACTTCTTCCTTTGATTAGCAGTTAGGGTTAAATTCTAAAACATTTTTTTTTAAAAATATAAGGTTTAAACTGTCTGTTTAAAAATGGCATGAACAACGAGTTCAACAGCACGTCGTAAGCCCAAGTCTAATGACCCTTCTTGGAAGCATCGTGAAGTGACAACAGAGGATAATTGTGTTATATGAAATTATTGCAAGATGAAAATAAGTGGAGGTGTCTATCGCCTAAAATACCACATTACACAACTACCAGGGCATGATGTGGCATTGTGCACACAAGCACCGGTTGAGGCTCAAAGAGAGACGGTTGTTTGCCTTGCAACTTATGCAGAGAAAAAAGATGAAAGCTGATGCACTTGCAGCCCTAGTGACTAGGGTAGCAGCAAGGGATGATTATGACATTGAGGTCTCTTTTATTGCCCCAACTTCAGGAGGTCAAGGTCAAGGACAGGGATTATCCACTAAAGATAGTTTGGATACTTTTTTTGTTCCTCAAAGTAGCCCTTGGTCATAACCTACGCTCGAAGGTACTGCTTGGAACCAGGAACTGCACAATGAAGCAAAGGTATTTGTAGCAAACTTTTGGTACTATAACATTTATTTCAATGTGACGAAAAATCCATATTGAGAGAATTCAATCACTGCATTAACTATTGTCGAATAGGGGTTCAAGGCTCCTAGTCATGATTTGGGCGGTCCTTTATTAAAATATTCTATCAAACATATGCAAGCTATTGTCGAAGACCAAATAAAGAGTGCACTATTTTGTTTGATGGGTGGATGGATTGGAAAAACTACACATTGATTAACTTTCTAGTGGCTTCAAGAGGGAAATTGGTCCTCCAAAAGACAATTGATGCCTCCCATCAAGTAAAAAATGCAAACATTATGTGACATGCTAGATGAGGTGGTGATGGAAGTAGGTGTGCAGAATGTCGTCCATGTTGTGACAAACAACATGACAACATATGTAGCAGCATGGAGACTTCTCGATGAGAGGCACCCTACACTTTTTTGGACCTCTTGTATAGCCCATTGTATTGATCTCCTATTTGAGGACATAGGAAAGATCTCATAGGTGAAGAATGTGCTTGAAGAGGCAAGAAATACCACCAAGTTGATCTACAATCACAATTGGGTGCTAAACTTGGTGAGAGAGCATGCCAATGGAAAGGAGATTGTGTGATCAAAAGTCACACGATTCACCACAAACTTCATCACATTGTAGAACACTGCGGCCTCACTAACATCCCTTAAACAGATGTTTGTGAGTCACTAGTGGTTGGAATCTTTCTATGCTAAGATGGTTGAAGGGGAAATAATCATGAAGACCATTTTTGAGAAGTGCATAGAGGAAATAATTAAGGTAACCTTAAACTCAACTAAATTTTTATTTATCATTTATTTGTTATAAAAAAAAATGTTAATTTTGATTTTAAATTTGTGTATTATTGTGTCTCAAGTATTAGAGCTTATGGTTTGAGTTCTACGATCGTAGATGAGAGACAAACCCAATTGATTATTTGTATAAGGCCATGGACGTGACCAAGAAGGCCACAACCAAATATTATGGGCAAAATTAAAGAAATTAGGAACCCATATGGCACATAATTGATCGAAAATGGAACAAGATGCTCCACTGACATATTCATGCAACAACCTACTACTTGAATACCAAGTTTTTTTATTCCAATTCATTTAAAGTGGATGAGGAGGTTATGGATGACCTCAATACATGCATAGAGAGAATACCAAGTTATTGAGGAGCTGCAGATTTACAAGAATGCAACAAAGGGACTCTTTTCTTAGACTTTATGCACTAAAATAAGAAATACCTCTCAACCAGGTAAAAACAAATTGAGTCATTTGTTTTTTATTTTTAGTCTCGTTGCTCATAGTCTATAGATACTAATAGTAGACTTCTTTCATTTATTCAAGCCTAGTTGACTTAAAAAATTATAAATCTCCTATTTGCAGATGTGTGTTGGGATGATTATGATGCAAAAACACCAAATATTCAAAAGCTAGCCATCCGCATTTTGTGTCAGTTGTGTAGCTCTTCTGGGTCTAAACGTATTGAATCATGTTTGAAGTTGTTCACACAAAGTAGCGCAACAAGTTGACAACACAATGCCTCAATGCCCTTGTTTTTGTGCGATACAATCTTCGTCTTCGCATGAGACAAATGGAAGGGCTAAAGAAATATGATGCAATTGATTTGGATTAAATTGATCCATATGCCGACTAGATTGTTGATGATGCAAAGTCCATGTTTACTACCGAGGAGATCGCAGATTTGGAGAGGGAGGCAAAAGAAGCAGCGCCAGGGCAGCAAAGGCATCAGGAGGGGTTGGTGAGGATCTAGATGATATCTTTGTTGATGATGTTGGCATTGCAAAGGAGGAATCTTTACCTTCCACTTCCATAAGGCGACCACAATATACTTATTTTAGGCGCTAGAAATGAAATATAATATGTATATTTGATATTTCATGACTCTATGAGCATTGTATTTTGTACCTTTGTACTTCATAGTTTGTATTCTTTTTTGGTGAAAAATTATTAGAGAATATGCTTGTGGAAATAACCACTAAAAATTTGCTTTTCAAGAACTTTGTAATATGATTCCTGGACAATGTCTTTTCAAGATGCATTTACAAAGTGTAGGCCCCTGTTCGAGGGATTGGAAGTGGAATTCAAGAAAAGCCCTCATCAACTATAAAAAAAACTTGTATAAGCAAGTTCAGCATTCCAGTTTCACTGCTCCCCAATTGAACAAACAATGGCAGGTTCAAGATTCTAAAGTGAGATAGCAAAGACGTCGATTTATTCGCAAAACTAGAACATCCTTCAAACATAAAGTGATAGGATGGCTAGTAATACATCAGAGGATAGCCGTCAAAGGTTGAGCAAGGCTAGTTTTAAAGATGCATTTTGCAAGGTGTGTGGGAAAGAAGAAACAATTGATCATATCTTCTAGAAATGTCCAACAAGAAGAGACCTTTTGGGATGGCTGCAATATGAATTCAATTTCCTTTTTATTGCTCCTCTCTCATGGAAAGAGCCTCTTTTAGGGGATTATTGAATGGTTAGGGGCAGCTGCAAGGGTTTATGGCATACATGGTTGGCAGCACTCAACTTTCTTTGGAGGACGAGCTGCCAAGCCGTCTTTCAAAACGACCCCTCCCCTCTGTATGGGGAAGTTGAGGCTTTTTAGAAAAGAATTGGCTTTGATTGTACAAGCTAAGTTTGAGTGGTTTTGAACAGATGTGAACTCTTTGCTCATTGGGATGCAAGCTCGGGTGCTTTACTTCCTTGCCTATGTAGGGAGAGATGCTTCATGTTAACATTATGTTCAATTGGTGTAATCTTTGCTTTTCTTGCTTTTTTCTCAGTGATGTAATCATTTGTTCCTTAGAGTAATATATGATGCATTTTTCACAAAATGTATGTATGTATGGCATTCTCTACATTCATTTCTCATGTCGCTTAACAATGTTTTACATGTTATTTAAGTTTATTTTATGAATTCATATGTTTTTAAAAATAGCGATAAAGTTGCCGAGTAATTGATGAGAAACTCCTAAGCCCTGAGTCCAAGTCAAAATTTTGGCCTAACAAATAATTGTTGAGTACGAGTTTTTGAATGATGCCTGGACCATCATACATTTTAGCTGTCTATAAAACATTTTATTCCTCTTTACATCTATATAATACAACCAATGCTCTTATACCAAAAAACATCAAATGCATATCCTTTCTAGACTTTGCATTCCCCTTGTAATGAATGGCACATGAGATACTCTACAAAGCTAGACAGCAACTATGGAGTTGAAGATTTATGAGGCTATGCCTATCATAAGATAAATTGTTCAGTAATTTCATAAAAACATAATAATGACGGGCAACGAATTTCTTAGAATATTATGATTCTGTCACCTTGAAGAATCTTCCCATCCAGGATGAATATAAATGTTAGTTACTTCCACAGAGAACATAATAGTTGGATATCATTAGTGCAATTCCATTATGGATTGGAGAATGTATTGGATTATGTTATGAACCTATGATCTGTCTACAAATTGACTTGTAGGAAATTAAATGCAGATCTTAAATTAATCTTCCTGCTAGTACTTGAATTAATCTTCAAATGGCAATGAATTAGAGTGCAAAACAGACCAATTGAATGTGAGTTTGTTGATGGAAACAAAAATACATAACAGGATTTTACCCTAGAAACTCCAAGCTGGGAAAAACCAGCATGGTAATGTCAACTGATCACCACCCCTTCTTTCTTCATCAATTGGGGAACTTACAAAGAGCATACATGGAGTATGAACCAACACTATATTACTTATTACTTCTCTTAGCTTTTGGTTACCCCTTTCACTTCCTCTGCTACATCATTCACTCCGACACTCGTATGCTTAACCCATACCAATTGCCTCTTAGTTATATAATGTTGGCAGTATCCCATCATACACCAAAGGTCCCCTAGTGCAGGTCAAGGGAAGGGGATCCAATAAAGGATGGCCTATCCAGGCAGCCAAAGTGAGATAAACAGCTGTTTGAAGAATAAATTGCATGGGAAAACACACTCCTATATTGCTGCAATCAATTTTTACAAATCTAGTACCAATGATACAGTTCTAAGCACTAGAAGAAAAAGAAAAAGAAAAAAGAAAAAAAGAATGAAGAAGATTCATTCCCATTGATCCCAACAGGGTCTTAAATTCAGCTTGCTCAGTTGATCTACACTTCTCGAGATATTTTTCTCTCTTCCCTTCTTGCATACCAACTAACCTCACTTCTTCTAGAAAAAAATTATATTAATGTCCAATGATGACCGAAAGTATGTCAATGGGATTGAAGGATAAAACCATTACCGATAGAAAGTTCTAGGAAGAGAGAAACCTAGAGGTGAACCAAAGAAATAAAGTACAAAAGGCAAAATAGAACAGTGTGCCACTAACACAAGTGGCAAAGAAACCAATACAAATGAGGGGCAAACAAAAGCCCCAAAAGCATGTGCTAATGAAGACTGGAGGCAAATCTCATCAAACGTCTCTGTCTGTGCCTAAAGTGGAGTAGTCATCCAAGCCATTATCGATCACTATGAGAGATCTAATAATGTTGTCTGGTGAGTATACAGGGTCGGAGGCGCAAGGTTGGAGGCTCCTAGGAGGAAGCAAGACACTTCCTCTAAAATCTCCCCTAACATCCAAGGCTGGTGTAACTCCTGTAGTAAAAAAGAAGCTTGTAATATCAATCTACCCCTGTGGTCTTGGGGTAGCTGGCAAGTAGTAGATCCATGTCACTGCAGAGGGGCAAAGCCACGCCGACGGGGCAGAGCAAAGCCATGATGTCAAGAGATAGCGGGCTTGGAGATCTGAGTAGTCTGAGTAGTAATGATATGCTAAGAGAAGCGCTGCCTAATTGAGCTATAAGCTCTAATGTGTCACATACCAATGTTCAAAGCATGGTTAGAGCTACCAATCACCTGGATGCGCTGAAAGAAAGAGGTGAGC
Source organism: Torreya grandis (assembly GCA_037957365.1). NCBI lineage: Eukaryota > Viridiplantae > Streptophyta > Pinopsida > Cupressales > Taxaceae > Torreya > Torreya grandis. Next base: position 1,991,378 of record JARHVA010000069.1, read on the forward strand.
AATATGGGAGTTCTAGAGCCTCTAGGTTCCTCCTGTAGGAATCTATGCCGGAGGGTGACAACATCATGAAGATAAAGCGTTGAGCACCGTTGTTCTATATATCTGAAGAAAGTAGCTAGTGTTTGCTTGAGTCTCTGTAGAGGCAGTGATATCTTCCTTGGATCTCATAATAAATGGGGCATCTAAAACTGAAGTGGGCCTCGGTCACCACCTCTTGGAGGGAGCAAAGACGACATATCTGGTCCCGACGAAGAATGTGATGGTCTATTTCAACCTGTAACTGGTGAGAACAAATTCTCATCTGGCCAAGGGGAAACCTCAAGCCATGAGACCAATGGTGTTGAAGATAGTGAGGGCGATGAATAATAATGTCCACCACCTATAAGAAACACTCAGTGCAAAAAAAACAAGCTTGGGATTGAGCGGCTCATGGGGGAAGATCTAGGTGGTCTAGATATACTGTTTGTAGATATCCTCTCTGGCAGCCCTAGTGATGATATCCTTTGTGGGAAGGATCTCGGGAGGCGCGTTTAAGAAGTACATGAAAGGGGGTAGCCTATCAATAGAGATGCCAATACAAAAGGAGCAGCCTAGTCTCAAAGTACCGATAGTGCTAACATCTTGTGGGGACTAGTGAAACAATCCTCTCTAAAGAGCAAAGTGCTAAGTAGGGATACCTCTCATGACCAGAAGCTAAGTCCCCCTAGGATCAGAGTCTCTAGATGTAGAAAGTAAGCCTGAATATAGTCTCAAGGCGTAGCGGTTGGGCAACAAATTTAACTTGGATGATGCACTAAGGAATTGTCCGCTTTCAATGGATCATGCACTGCAACATGAGAGTTTGGACAACCCCAAAGATTCTTGACATGCCCAAGATAGGAAAACCAATCATTTTGGGTCATTATAGCTTGCGCAACCGATGTGGGTGAAGCCACCACTTAATGCAAATTGGTAGTTGTTAATGCAAACCACAGTTTTGCAAATTCTCCTGCAAACACCATCGATTTCCCCACCATACAATGAATTCTCATTTTAAGCCTTGTTTGTTGATTGAAACCAACTGCTCTTTGACCCTTGGAGTTCGATGGAGCTCAAAGGCCTTATAGGAACCCTGAGAAGTCTTCTTCCACATTGCCACAAGGAAAACACACTAGCAACTTGCCATGACATACCACATATGTTTTTGGTTGATGTAATATTACACATATATCTAGATGCTCTTGCATCAGACATACCAGGTAAGTATTAAATCCATGAGCTCCTACTCACAAAGCTTCAGTTAGCTACTCCAATGATTTGCCATATTGACCTGTCTCAGATTCATTTATCCAACTTCAGCGTTCCACTACTCTATCATTCCACTTGACCAAATACTCCTTGTATCCTCTGCCCTATGTCCTTTTGATGATCCTGGAATCAATCATGGCCTCAATCTCCTCTCTCCTTTTCAAATACCTATTGTCTCCAATATAGAGTTGGAGAACCTGAATCGACATCATCATCATCATCATGGGATTGTCTCTTCTGGAAAGGATACAAATCCACTACATTGAAGATGGATGTGATATCAATCCCATCCGGTAGCTCTATCTCACAGGCATTTTTCAGAAAGACTTGAGGATTGTGCAAGGTCATATCTTTTTCCACTTGAGCTTGTTGTAGGTTCCCTTTGAAAACCTTTCCTTCTTCGAATGTGCTAACACCAAGTCCCCAATATTAAATTCTTTCTTCCTTCGCTTGATATCAACGTGTTGATTGTATCTCATGGTACTTTGTTCTAGCGTTTCCTTCACTTGTTGATGCACTTCTTGCATATACTTCGCATAATCTTCAGCTTCAGCACTTTTTCCACTCAAATAATAGATGCCCCACAACTGTGAAACACCTCTTGGAGTACGCCCATACACTATTTTAAAAGGTGTCTTCAATGTGCTTATGTTAAATGAAATGTTATAAGCAAACTCAGCTTGTGCTAGTATCAAATCCCATTGTTTAGGCTTAACTCCCACCAAACATTTCAACAAATTTCCAAGACTTCTATTGACTATTTCCATTTGCCCATCCGTTTGTGGATTGTATGCGGAATTGAAATTCAATTTGGTGCCCAACGTTTTCCACAAAGTCCTCCAAAAATGACCAACATACTTGGTGCCTCTATCCAACACAATGCTTTTGGGCAATCCATGTAACCTCACTACTTTGAAAAATAAATTAACATTGTTTGTGGCATCACTAGCTTTCTTACATCATTACATGCAATGAATTGTGTCATTTTTTAAAACTCTATCAACAAAACAACAGAGATAGAATCGTTACCCTTTTGTGTTTTTGGCAACCCAAACACAAAGTCCATGCTAATGTTTTTCTATTGTCTTCCTAATATTGGCAATGGCTCAAGTACAAGTCTACATTTTGGCTTTGTATCATTAGCATATTGGCAAACTGCAACTTTGCACAAACTTCTTCACATTTGTACTCATTCTCAGCTAATAGTATCTCTCACTCAAATGTGCCAACGTTTATCTGTTGGATTATTTATCCGAAGGTTTTTCTATGCTTTGTTTATTGTTGGTTGATGGGTTGGTTATACCCGTGACTTTGTTTTTTTTAACCCACTTCTTCTCTCGTCAGCTTTTTAATGCTTACCTTTGTATAAAAATAAAATAAGTGCTTACATTGAATATCTCATTGTTTTCCTCCTATTACGATTCTGAACAGTGATATCAGAATGCAGGATATCTGAAGAGGAGGATTGAAATATCTAGATTTTAACTTATCACGATAGAGTGCAGACCTAGGCGCCCGCTGGAAATAATTTTTTTTTGTGTGCTGGAGTCCTAACTGAAACTGAAAGCCTACATTTCATAGCAGAAGGTGAGGAGAGGACGACATTAATGTTGGCAAAATGGTATTGACGTTGGGATGAGGAGAATCGAACAACATTTGATGAACCAGTCAACCTACCGACATACCATTCCAGGTTAGATGTGGAATGATTAAAACAAATGTTGCGCAGCCTAAAGTGAAGCCTCTAAACAAAATAACTTAGCACTTGTTTTATATGTTGTTTCTTGTCTCTGTCAAATTCTATGTATGGCGCTCCAAGTTTGATCTCCAAACATAGTTTATTGAAAGTATATCGCGCTCCAAGTCTGATCTCCGAACATAGTTTATTGAAGATTTTATGCACAATTGTTGTTTATTTCAAATCATAAGAATCTCAAGTGAAATAAGAGCAAAATTGGAAACACAATAACTACACAACACTTATAATAAGATCACCGACGCATCTGATCCGTATGACACCCATAAAGGGACACCAAGTTTGTCTAGCATATCAGTGCATAAATACAATGCAGTAAACTTTCATTTCATTTTCTTTACATATCTTGTGGGGTCCACAGAAAGCAATTGTTATTGCTTTATTATAAGTGAAAGATTGGTCAATTTTTCCCGTGCATATATATTTTTCTTTCTTTCTTTCACACTCAAAACTTAGAGATAAATTGAATACTTTCCTTGTGTAAACTCTAAGTGCTTAAGGGTAAATTGGTGAAATAAATTGTCATTCACTTATTAACATAGAGATCAAAGGTTCAAAACCCATTTATTTTGTATTTTGGTCAAATTTATTTTGACCTTATTTGATGAAAGAACAAATTGTGAACTAAGCATATTTTGGAATAATAAGGGTGTAATTATTTTTTATTCTTGCAAGTTCAGAATTTCTTGTACTTGGAAGCTATTTGGAAGGTAAAGGCAAAACCTCAATAGCATTCCCTTTTCTTGACTTTTTTGTTCTTTTATCATCATGACTAAAATTGTCAATCTCATATCTGAAAACGCAAATTGTCACCTTAAAACTACAAAGAATGGAGTAGAAACATGGAGAACACCCTCATATTTAACGATTTATGAGAAATCACTGAGAAAGAGACCACACCTCTAACTGAAGCCGCAAAACTAGTTGAATATCATAAACGTGATAAACGTGCACTCGCACTATTGAAATCATCTTGCACATAAAAAGTTATCATTCATATTGAGGCGGTTAAAACTAATGCATGGAAAATATTAAAAGATTTGTATGACAAGCAACCTAAATACAAGAGAATTGACCTTCTTATATAGCATTTAAATAATAAACTTGCATATAATGATGTCTCTGAATATCTTTCACGCATGACAACTTTAAAACAAGAGTAATTCACCACAGGGGGTAAAATTGATGATGACATGTTGATGTCCATCACGTTGAATAGGCTTAGTTCTAATTACACAAATTTTGTTGAAATGCTACAGCTTAGTGATAAGCTTAATAGAGCCACATTTGACACCATATGTGAGTTGTTGACTCAGCATGAGAGAAAATTTGCAAAGAAAAAAAGTACACCTCTTGAAGAGGCTCATTATGTAAAGAACAGGTCCCAACACAACGATCATCGCCATGTACAATGACAGTTTCAAAAGCATTCTCTGAAACACTCTCAACGACACTCTCCACATCATTTTCGACAGTCCCCACAACATTCACATCATCACTCTCCAAGGTCTTCCAAACGCAAACATCACCATAGGCATTCTTCTCCTACAGTTCTTCAAGTGATTCAGCTTCTTGTCGACACCGAAAACAGTCACAATGTTTCAAATGTGGTAGTATTGGACATCTTGCAAATGTTTGTCCTTCTCGACGACCCTGCCCTCCACAAAAAGAAAGTTGAGGCCAATTATGTGGATCATTCTAGTGGTCGATCTTCTAGTTACTCTAGTTATTCTGACACATCCTCTGATCAGGAGGCATCCTATATGGCTGAGGTCTATGGTCCCGATGGACCTAACACCATCTTTTGAGTGCTCAATGATTTACCCATCTTGTGCGAGCTACTAGGCTCAAGACTAGAAATTGTTGTAGTAGCAGTTTTTTTGGCTTGTGTTCTTGCTTTCAGTTCCATTTTTGGCTTTCCATCCCTGATATTCATGTCATGGAGCAGACACGCTTGTTTGATTTTGTTTCTCTTAATGCACAACTTCTCACCTCTTGCCTGATAGGGGGAGAAGATATTGTATATTGGTCTTCGATCAGTCGTCGATGACAGTACGAGTTGACAGGCATTGCTAGCACCTTCAATGTTGCACAAAGGTCGTCAGTGTTTGTTGGACATCAAGGAGATGTGCCATACATGGTACGAGTTTGTCACTTGGACGGACTCTTGTGTGGGACCTTATGTGGATCAATGTAGTTGAACATGCTTGATTGTGATCTGCTACAGTACGGTATGATGATCACCGAGGATGAACAGACTTTGATTGTATTCATCAACGATTTTTTGCCACAACTCACAGGGATGGGCTTCTTTATGGAGCGGCATCAATTTTTTATTAGTGCCAAAGGTATAGTGCACCGCTTGCAGTTGCTACAGAGTTCCTTTGATGATTTCAGAGTCATTGCTCCAGTTCTTTCTTCATATATACCCCTTTGGATCAAGGGGGAGTTTGTTGAATTATTTATCCAAAGGTTTTGTTATGTCTTGTTTATTGTTGGTTGATGGGTTGGTTATATCCATGAGTTGGTTTTCTTTAAACAACTTCTCTCGTAAGCTTTTTAAAGCTTACCTTTGTACAAAAATAAAATAAGTGCTTACATTGAATATATCACTGTTTTCCTCATGTTACGATTCTGAACATTATCTATACCAAAATGTCCAGCCAAACCTTCACTATGATTCTCTTTAATCAAGTTTTCCTCATTGATCCTTGAGGTATACACAAGTGTTGTCCTATGAACAACAATCCATACTGTAGAAAATACTCCAATCATGGAGTCCCATCCATACTCACTGGATCTTTACACAACGTCCATGCATCTTTGAAATCAACATCCTCTTGGTATAAATCCTTCATGGAATCAAAACGAATCACCTCTACTCTTACCTCTATCAACAATAGACATCTTCTGCTCAATGCATATGCAACTCTATTAGATTTCCCACTTCTATGTTTCAATACAAAAGAATAGCTTTGAAGCTAAGCTACCAATATGGGTACGGGAACAGGGACGGGCACAAGTAATAGGTATGCGGATACAAGAATTTTTTTTTGGGGGGGGGTTTGGGTATGGCTGGGTACGGTCATACAAAAATATATAAAAAAAAATTAAAAATATAAAAATATAGCCATAAAAGCAAAATTAACCACAATATGCATAGAGGAAACAAAATAAGTTAAATAACCACAAAACATAATCATAATTTCAATGCCAAAGGCAAATATCATAATATTAAATGGTCGAACTTTGATTAATTTTATAAATTTATAATAGGTACATAGTGCAAATGTTACAAATTACAATGTATGGAAAACAATAAAGAAAACTCAGCATTCTCTATAGTTTGTATTAATTTTCATCTTCGGCTGCGATTGCTGCCGAAGATGAAAATTAAAATGCACTTTCAAATGTTTTTAAATGTTTTTTGAGGTCCATATTTGACTTTGACCAGCGAAATAAGGAAAAAAATTTAAAAACGCTTTTCTTGGGTGGGCACGCACAGGGAATGGGCAGGGTACGAGTATGTTTGAAAATGTACCTGAGCATACCCATAGGGATAGGGGCATACCTTGCCCATTTCTTGCACGTACCACTCGTCATACATGTATGTACCCAGGGGGCTTAGGGGCATATCCAGTAACGTAGCTTTGAATATATTCAACACATTTCATGTGCCTTTGATTCAACTTACCTTGGTTGTTTATAAACTACAGTGCTTGATGATCCTTGTACAAAACAAACTCCTTCGGAAACAAATAATATCTCCATTTTTTAAGAGCTTGCATAATTGCATAGAACTCTTGATCATAAACTAAATACTTCCACTTAGCATCATTCAACTTCTCGCTAAAATATGCTATGTGTCTGCCTTTTTCACTCAACTTACCTATCATTCTCCCACTAGCACTAGAATCAAGTTGGAACACCTTGTTAAAATCTAGTAATGCTAACACCAATTCGGTTACCTTCTTCAAAATATCAAAGCTTTTTTCAATTGCAAATGTCCACTTGAATTCTTTTTTATCACCTCTCATTGTTTCAATTATGGGTGCACAAATTCCAATAAAGTTTATAATGAACTTCTAGTAAAAACTACTAAACCCATGAAAACTCTTAGCTTCAAACATGCTTTTTGGTGTTGGCCCTTCCAAAATGGTTTTCACCTTTTTCAATCCATTCTTGGAGACCACAAAAGACCAAATAAGCCAACTCGATCTTCATAAAATTGAACATTTTACATTTATCAACTCATTTTTATAATTTTTGGAACACTCGCCTCAAATGCATTAAACACTCCTCTTTTGTCTTACTAAAAATCAAAATATCATCCAAATAAAAACTTACAAACTTACCCCAAGTATGGTTTCAGCACTTTGGTCATGAGTCTCATGAATGTACTATGTGCAGTTGTCAAACCAAACAGCATAACCAACCATTTATACAAACCTTCCTTCGTTTTAAAACTTTGAATGCAGCCTTCCATTCATTGGCTTCTCGAATTCTAACTTAGTGATATCCACTCTTCAAACCAATCTTAGTGATGTATATTGCTCCACTCAAATAGTCCATCAAGTCATCCATTCAAGGCAATGGGCATATGTCTAGAATCCATGCACATACGCCATTCTCCCCCTTTCTTAGGTGCTAACACGATTGGAACTATACATGGACTCAAGCTTTCTCTAATTATATCCTTCATCAAAAACTCTTACACTTGCCTATTCACCTCTTCATTCTTTGTGGGTGTCAATCTATACGCTGCCTTGTTTGGCACCTAAGATTTGGGAACTAAATCCATGTGATGACTAATGCTCTTCATGGGTGTGAAACCAACCGGTAAATTACTGGAAACAATCAGAGCATGTTCATCCAACAAATCCTTTACTTCACATGAAATTTCACTTGCCTTATCTGTTGTTCCAACTTGTGTGGTTTTGGGAATGAAAGCAATGCATGTCTTCTCTTTCTTTGCAACTTTCAAAAACTGTTTTCCGAAAATAATCAGAACTTCAGGACTATTGTTCACATCCTCCTCTTTGTCCTTCAATGGGCTCAAGGTATACTTCTCTCATCTTTCCCAAGAGTGTAAGTATTGGCTCTTCCATTGTGTATGGCCTTCCAACCAAATTTCCATGGTCGATCCAACAACATGTTACACACATCCATGGGCATAACATCACACAAAACTTCATCACTATAAGATACAATTTTAAAAAGTTGACCAAACATTATTCATTTACAAGAAATCGATGCCATTTTTGAAACCATGACACCTTCAATGGATTTGGGTGTGTTACTCTTTTAAACCCAAGCCTATCTACCATTTCATTTGACACCAAATTATTTGTGCTACTGCTATCAATAATGACTTTACAACACTTGCCTCCAAATTTGCAAATAGTTCGGAAAAGATTCTTCCTTTGCACCAATTCATTCTCCTTCTTTTTGGGTTTTAGCAATACACTCTTCATCATGAGAGCTCCATGTTTTGGTTCTTCCAAATGATCAGGGGATGCAATGAACTTTTCATCTGCTTGTACAATATGATTTTTGGCCTCATTTCTCCGATTTATTTTTTGTGCTTGCGGACACTCAAGCTCGGTGACTATAATCTCCACATTTGAAGCATGTGCCCAAGAATCCTCTTCCTCTTCCTACACCATATTAGCCTCTTGGGCATTTCAAGAATCTTTGGGGTTGTTCGAAGAGGCATCTCCAGAGGCAGAGAGATTAGTTGGTATGAGAGGAAACAAGGGAAGAGAGCAAAAAGGTCTTGGGAAGTGGAGATCAACTGCGCAAGCCAAATTCAAGATCTAGTTGGGATCACTGGGAATGTACTTATTAATTATTGTTGTTCATTTTTTATGTTTTCTAGTTATTAGAATTGTACCATTAGTATGAATTTTGTAAAAATTGATTGCAACAATAGTGTGTTTTCTTGTGCAATTTATTCTTTAAATTGACATGTGAGTCAATATGCCTCATGGGAGAATGGTTGGCTAAGCTAGAAGAGCCCCTTGAAAGATATGGTATTTCTCTTGGTGCATGATTGTGATTGTGAGAAGTACTAGCTTCTCCTTGTGGGTATGTTGTCATGTTCCAACATTTTCTTGACCTCGTCCCCTTGAAGATCTGCCTCTACCTCTTGTTGTATTTTGTTGTCTTATTGACAACTTCTCTATGGCTTTCAATGCGAATTGATAAGCCTCTTCCATAGTTTGCAATCTGGCCATGCTAACTCATCTTGTATGTTAATCCTCAACCCATTTATATATCTTCCAACCTTCTCTTGATGTACCTCATGGCAACCAAACAATATAGTTATCTTGTAGAACTCCTTGGTGTAATCTTTCACACTCGGCTCTTTTTGCCTCAAGTTCTACAATTTTTTCAACAAATCCAACCAATAATCTATAGGTTCAACTTCACAATCATTCTATTCCAATGGGTAATCTTTTTTTAACCTCCTCTTCCTCTCAGTTTGAACTTCCTTCCACCATAGGGTTGCTTGACCCTTTCAACTTGGATTGAGTCACTTTCATTCTTCTTGGGTCAACCGCCGCATCAAACTCGATGTATTTCCAGCTCTGTAAGCCAATCTACAAACTCCTTTGAATTCAATTTCCCTGAGAAGCTTGTAACTTCCATTTTTGTTCCTCTTTCAATCTTTGAGATAAATCTAATGAGCCTATCTTCACCCACACCCAGCTATTTATTGCCACGTTCGTGTTTTTCTTTATCTGCTCCTTGCTCTTCTTTAGTATAAATCACATCATCTCTTGGTGCAAAACCTCTTCTTTTGTCATCTTCAACAGCATCCCATCCAGCTTGTATGACACTCAACAAGTCCACAACCTCGTCTAGTATCCTTCCTAGTTCAAATTTCTAAGATGGATACGCACTTACAAATTTTGTCTGCAAATAGTTCACAAGAATCTCAGAGGGAATTATCGTACACAAATTGAGAAATAAAAGACCATACTAGGAAACAAAAGACCATACTAAGAACAATTCCATGTGGCAAAGAGTGCAAGCACTAGCAGTATGTTATGAACTATGCCAAGGAGACCATGAAACAAGAATTTGTGCAATGGTGTAACACACCAAACAAGTCAATGTTACTTGGTGTAAAGTATGTGATACGCACACATGACAAGGCTAATTGTCAAGTCATTGGCGAGGTGCGTGAAGCACAAGGGTGTGGATTCAAACAAAATAATTGTGTAACCTCAACATAGCCAAGGATAAGGAGAGAGATCCTATGTAGGACGAGGAGGTGGAAGAAGTGGAAATAGATACCAAGGATCGTGTTTCAAGTGCGGTGCTATTGATCACTATCAGCAAGAATGTCTAAAGTTCCCCAATCATGCTCATTTTGGGGAAGGCACAAAATTGAGGATTGCCCTGATCTTTGTCAGAACATTCTACAAAGGGATATTGGTGCAAAAAGGCACACGGATGATTAGGATTGTAGAACAAGAAGGCAAATGGGCATGAACGCAGAATGGGCAAAGGGAGGTGTAGGTCCAAAAGTGAATATAACTACGAGAGGTGGAGTGGATACACAAGAAATGAGAATGCATATTCCACCAAATGAGAAAGCACAACACAAACAAGAGTTACCAATGATGTACTACTCTGATGTGTCATTGCAACAGTTGATTATGGTAAACGCGAAGGAGATAATACAAAATCTCCAAGGGGAAGTTTAGGGAACAAGAAAAAGGGTGGCAAAGATCAAGGAATGAAAAAACCAATCATTTTGGTCATTAACTTGTGCAACCAATGTGGTGAACTCGCCGCTGGACCCTGATTGGCAATTCTCAATCGCCCACTGCAGACACTGGCAAGTTCGTCACCATATAGGGAATTCTCATTTTAAGCCATGATTCTTGAATGAAACTGATTGCTCTTTGACCCTTGAGTTTGATGAAGCTTAGAAGCCGTATAGGAACCCTAACAAGTCATCTTCCACATTCCCACAAGGAAACCACACTAGCAACTCACCACAACATACTACATATATTTTTGGTCGATGCAAGATTGCACATCATACCCGGATGCTCTTGCATCAACCCCCTATCCTTAAGAAGTTAAGGATGCAACATTTTGCAATTGCCACTAGCTACAGGACCACCCATGACACTTCCACAATTACCCGTGACACGCAACCACCAATTTGTAGCGGTAGGACCATCTCAGTGGTTGTCACTATAAAGGCAGTACGTCTTTTTGCTCCAAAATTTGCATACTTCATAGTTGTTTGTTGAGGGTGTTTGTCTTTTAATTGTTTATGGATCAACCTACCAAGTACATATGTAAGAAATATCAAGGATATTGCATGTTTATATATAATATAACTAGAATATCAAAAAGATGGAAAAATAGAATATGGTGATAGCTTATATGTGAATAAAGGGGCACAAACAATAGGTCATAACCCTCTCATGTGGGAAAGGCTTTGACCTTGAAGAACAGTTAGAATACAATAACTAATATGACTTTGATAATTTCTAGAGTAGTGGCACATAGAATTTGGATCAATCCATCCAAGATCAATAAGGGACTCAAATTCCATGTATACCTTCAATAATGGGATTATAGTCTATAAAACTTCGACATCATAATGGAAGACTTTCATGGTAGTGAGGGTGACAGCAAGGATCAACCTTTGATTTCTTGTGTTTATTAACTTGTGATGATAAACTTTCGTAAGGATCAATCTCAATACAAGTTTTCAGATACAGTTTTATCAACGTTCTTGAGTTTATTAACTTGTGACAATAAACTTTCGTTTTGGCCACTTAGTGTTTGCATCTCATCTTTTTTATTTTTCAATTCCATCTTTAGCAACTCAATTTCTTGTTTTTCATAGTCTGATATATGCATAATAATGGATTGTTTTTTATAAGAACACAATCAGTTATTACCTTACCGTGATTAATTTTAGGTGGTCCTAAATTTCAACAAAAATCATTAATACAACCTTTCTAGGTTGCAGTAAAACCATATTTTTTCACACCACCAGATATACCATTTTAATACATTTCCATCCAGATATAACATTGCAATTTTAATCTTCTCGTCATCTGTTTAGTTTTGTTCATATCAAAATATTCACTCATTTTATTTCCCCAATTAACAGCTTAATTTTCTCTTTAACCACAAAAGATTACCAACATAAATGTAGAATTATCTTTATAAGCATAATCACTACTCGCGCTATCATTTGCATGGTTTGGGTTTCAAGTGATTTTTTTTCTCATTTATTTCATTAAAAAAAGAGTCTACAATAGCCTTTTTATTGCTTCATTTTTTCTTTATATATTAAATTTAATGCGACTTTAAATATCCTTCTTTGAAGGAGAGATCTTCAATGTTACGTGAGTAAGTCAATGCCCCCCTTGATAACTCTTCTTAATAAATGCTCTTTATCCGAAGAGACTTGCTTCTAAATACCTCCCTCATTTATCCGAAGAGACTTGCTTCTAAATTACTCCCTCATCTATTACAGTAATAACTTTCCATATTTTATAACAAACTAATGTTTCATTTTTAACTTAGTGTTTTTCTTCTTTCATGCCTTTCAAGCAAATTCCTTTGATTTCCACAACTATTATTTGAAAAATCAGTCCACAAAAGATAGTGTTCTACACCTAAATGTATTAAAAGGTTTTAAAAACTGTTAGAATAGTTGTAAAACGAAAAATTGATATGCATTATTTCCAACAAGAGGATTTGTGGTATGTATGTATGTATCTATATAAAACTGTTAGAATAGTTGTAAAACGAAAAATTGATATGCATTATTTCCAACAAGAGGATTTGTGGTATGTATGTATGTATCTATATATATATATAGATACATACATACATACCACAAATCCTCTTGTTGGAAATAATGCATATCAATTTTTCGTTTTACAACTATTCTAACAGTTTTTAAAACCTTTTAATACATTTAGGTGTAGAACACTATCTTTTTGTGCAAGGGACTGAGTTTTCAAGGATGTTAATAAGGACGTTTAAGCAATGGCCATATATATATCACAAATTCTCTTGTTGGAAATAATACATATCAATTTTTTGTTTTACAACTATTCTAACAGTTTTTAAAACCTTTTAATACATTTATGCATAGAACACTATCTTTTTGTGCAAGGGACTGAGTTTTCAAGGATGTTAATAAGGACGATTAAGCAATGGCCAAATAAAGAGGATGCCAGATTGTGAATGGGAGAAGGGAGGGAAAATAGACAGTATAATTGTGGGTAAGGACGAACGTGCACAGGGAAGAGGATGCGAGGCAGAAAATTTGTGAGGTTTTGGGCATGGGTTTGGAGAGAAGTGTGGCCATGCAAAGCGAAAGAATTGGCAGCAGTGGAGTGCAAAGAGAGAACATGCTGCGTGCGGAAGATGAGGAGTCAGGTTTCTGATGTAGCAAAGAGGTCAAGCGATATGGTAATTTGGACAAGATTGATTAACAAAGAGAGTGAGACGAACAATATAATGGAACTATGGTCAATAACAATGTGAGCAGATAGTTAAAGTTGGGTATTTTTTATTAATATATAATCTTAAGTTTAGGTTCTTTGTGTTTATTGTTTTCTTTCAACAAAAGTATTGTTTTTTTTTTTTTTTGAAGTTTATTTTGCTAGGAATTAATAAGTTAAGACAGGGCAAGGGACGATACTATTGTCAACTTGGAGTTGCACCCTGAATTGAAGATGTGCTGAAATGGCCAAGCCTCTCTCCGGTTGAAACAATGGCATCTTCTCACGAGGGTGGGTGCCTTAATGGTGAGAAGAACCTCCAAAGAACGCTGGTTCCTATAAGATGTATCAATGGATCTCTACTCTGTGCTGCGAATCTACCATGGAAAAGGGAGAAAGAAACTTGAAAAGGAAATCCCACCTAATGACGGTGATGCACCAAAATGTTGATCCACTCTACTTGGAACCTTGAACACTGAATCCAACAAGGGAAAAAGAAGACATTTGATTTCAATTGATCACTATGCATAAATATTTCATGAGAAGGTTCGATCCAATGACCAAAACGTGAGGGAAAATGATGGAGAGAGGTCTGATACAAGACACTTTACAGCCACCTAACATCCACTTACAACTTCAGCAAAAGACATATAGAACATTGAACATGACCTGCATAATATGATGAGCTAGCAACTAGGTACGAATCAGAATTTGGAAAGGGAGAGAAATCTACCACGTATGCAAATTGCTGAATGAATGTACACTATCTCAGCACTTGAAATTTGAAAGTACAATCCTTCTATTGATTGAAGAGGTTACACAACTCACCAATGGCAGAGTCTGGTCTTACCAAGAAAGGGATCCTTTTTACAAGGTTGAAAAGCCATTAATATAAAAAATTACAAAAAACTAAGAGATTGTCATTTGAAAATAGAGAGGGTGTAAACTCAAACCAACTCAGCCTTTACAGAAGTCTATTTTGTCTTGCATGAAAATTCCTTGCGTTGAAAAAAGAAGAAGACAAGCTTTGGATGCATGACACCTATGAATAGATGTCTTGACTTTAAAACTAGTCAACTTCAAAACAAGAGTAGTCAAATTCACTCGAACTGCTAGAACGTTTGAAAGTCTCCCCTTTGCATGAAATCAATGCAAATGCCAAATTAAGAATTACGTTTGAACCCCCAGAACGTTTCGGGCTTTAGAGGCGAGAGTGCGTGCATGGAATTTCTTGTTGTTTGAAACGTTCAATGTTTTGCCTGTTCATCATGCAAGACAACTCTATTTTCAGAACTGAAGAGTGCTTGCTTTCTTAAGTGTGTTCACTTCGTTGGAGTCACTTCACATTAGTCTGTGCATGATCTTTGTTTATCCTGCCTTTGTCTTTATTCTGTGTTTGTTTTATTCGTTGTTCATGCTTATGTTCGTGTTCAGTTTTTCTTTAATCTTTGCTCATGCATCTATTTGTGCATTTGTTTTTCTTCTTGTTCAGTTTTGGCTCAGTCTTATTTGTGCTTACGTCTCTGTTCATGCTATTGATCATGCTCAATTCACTTCGTGTTTTCTCTGGCTTTTGCCATGTTCTACTTTAATTCGGGAATCAAGCTTTATTTTAGCTTTCATCCTTCGGACAAATTGTCCAAAGGACTCTCCATCTTTTCTCTTTCTCTGTCTTTTCTCTTTCTTTGGCCTTTGCTTACGCCCTTGTCTTTTCTATTGAGCTTTTTGAGATTGTCCTTATTCCTTCAGACTTTTTGTCCGAAGGAATTCGTTTCCTTGCCAATTTCCTCGAATTTATTCCTTTTAGGCTCTTATGTCTTGCCTTTGATTTTCTTCAGACTTTTGTCTTGTCTTGAAAATCCCGTGGATTTCCTGTTTGACAATTATTCTGAAGGATCCTTATTTGTCTTTGTTCTTTTATTTTCTCCGGGTTTTTTATCCTCCTAAATTTCTTCGAACTTTTGTCAGAAGGAATTCGTCTCCTTTGGCTATCTTTTCCCCGAAGGGCAAGTGCCCTTCGGGAACTTTGCTTTTGTCCTTTGCTTATGGCTCTGCCCTCCGCAAGAGCTTCTGCTTCCCAATAATGCCCTTTGGAACCTGTGAAAGGGTCCTGCCACCGACCAAGTGCCCTCCACAAGGGCAAGTGTCCTTCGAAAAAATGAAATTTGTCCTCCGAAATTTTGCCAAGGACTTCTTCGTGCTTGAAGTGTTCCCCGCAAGGGCACATACCCTTCAGGGAAATTGTAAATGTCCCTACGCGACGTCCAGATGTCCTCTGCAAGGGATTCTGTCTTCCAGGAGTGCCCTTCAAAAGAATTGAAAATGTCCACTTCACTGACCAAGTGCCCTCTGCAAGGGCATGGCTGCCTTCAAAAGTGGCTTTTCAAAAAAATTGAAGGGCACTTGGGCTTTTTGTAACTGTCCTTATTCCTTCGAACTTTTGTCCGAAGGAATTTGTTTCCTGACTTGAAAACCAGTCCTTCCCAACTGTGCTTTTCTCCTTTCTTTCAGACAAAAAGCCCAAAGAAAAAAAAGCCTTGAATGACTGCCACTTACTTTTACACAGTCCTTTGAGAGCTCTTTCTCTCAGAAAAAATATCCAAAGAAATAGTCCACCTATTATACCCGAAAAATTCCTTGGGAAGACAACAAATAAACTTACAGCTTGTATATCTTGGTTGTATTTGCACATTTGGCTGTAATCAAGCAAGCTCCTTGGAAACCTCTGCATGACTAAACTTCACTTAGCTGTAGATGGCCACTTGGGTGGCTGTAAATGCTCATTTAAGGACCCGAAAACTGATTCACAAGACAAACTTGGCACCATAGCAAAGTTCCGAAGTGTAGGGGTGACAATTTTCCCTATGGGGGCAAAATTGTCAACATCTTTGGCAACTTTGCTGGGAAGCATCCCTGCTATTCTAGAGAATTGAGGTCATATAGATGCTATTCAAATTCCCAAATGGTGAACCTGATTTCTGATTGAAAATCTCCTGACCTTGGCTGAAGTAACCTTTCTCCCTCAAAAAGGAAGGGAAAACATGAAAGCAGGAAAACTAACTAAGAAGCAAATGTGCAAACAAGCACTTATTGGAACATAACTGAACGAAACTAATCTGTTGGAACAGCACTTGGAGGAAAACAAACTAACAAAGAACCTAACTAACAATGACAAAGCACGATCCACCTGGATCAAAAGGAAAATTCTTAAACTCAGTCACTTCAAGAGATGGTACTAGTTGTAAGGCAGGATGTTTATCAATCATAACCTTTGATAAGGCATTTTTATTTTCCACCAACTGTATTAGCATCTTCTCAAATGAGTCATCAACAGCGAACCAGTCACCAACAAAGACAAACTCATCAAGTACTTGATAATTTTCGCACTGCTTGTCATCTACCACCTTGTCAAGTGATATCTCATCTATGCATTGTTCTTGAGTGGCCACACCCTTTTTATCAACTGTTGCAAGTTCATCCAGCGCTTCAAGGAGCTTTGAATAGGCAACCCAATCTATATTATGATCTTGAATAGGTGATTCTTGATCAGATTTCTCATAAACATGCTCTTCAATAGCCAACATATCCATACAAAGCTCTTCAATCTCTTGTAGAGATTCAAGGTACAGCTGCCAATCATCTTTTTGTTCCTCATTTTGATCTATTTGAATTGAATCAGCTTGAAAGCTATTTGGACCCTTCTCAATAGGAGATACCTGTAACTCATTTATGACTTCAATCTGCACCAACTCCTCTTGGAGTTCCTCTACATCAAGATCAACGTTCTCATTTTTAAATATAATTGGATGCTCAACTACAACCTTAAGTGAAGTATCAATAGGAAATTCTTTCTTAAACACATCTGAAGCATCCTCCACACATTGTGCAAGAACTTGAGCTGTAGTTGCAACCTCTTTCTCAATCCTCCAAAGAACAGGCTCCTCATGAAGAAGGGAGATGGTGGGAGGGTAATGAAATTCATTTGCTTGAGAGAAAAAATGAAGCATGGGAGGTTGATCATGATCAGATTTTGGAATCTTGAGGGCAATGGAATTATCTAGGGAGTTTTGGAGAGGAAGGAAAGAGAAACTCTTAAAAACCTCTGTGTTTTGTTCCTTCCACTTGGCCATTACCTCATCAAAGTCTGAAACCTACTTGTCTTCCTAGACAACTCGATCTTGACGGATGATTGGTGAGGAAAGGGGACTATAAGAAAGTTTTGTCTCATGAATAGTTACTTGAATAGGCTCTTGACTCCAACTAGGAAGCTCCCTCAGCACACACTGGGCATAGTTAAGAACCTCATGAGAATAACGAGTACAAAAACCCTTTGTAGACAAATGACTCAACTCGATTTTCTACCTTCCCAAGCCTCCATCTTCTCTAATACAAAAATACATAGCTCATTTATCTCTTCTAGATCATTGGACACATTTTGGAATAGACCATTCACTTCTTCACACTGAGAGTTTGAACAAACTTTCCTCACATATGCTCGTATTTTGAGCTCTATCTCATCCATTCTTTCTTGGAGCCAAGGCTGCTCATATGACTGATATGGCTCAACATAGCTTTGATAATACTCCTGATAAGGCTGATTAGATTTATAAAAAAGCTCATAGGCATCATGATAACGCTGGTATGATCCATCATTGGGTTGATAAGAAAACATAGCATAAGAATTCTCTTCATATACAGCCATCAAAACTCATTCATGATAATGCAATACTTACATGGAAGGTGTGACTGGATTATTAGAAGCAACCACCTGAGCTTGGAATCGCCAAATACTTCTTGACAACACTGCTACAACTGCGATTTCATTAAGACCAGCTCCAAATGGGTACCACTGAGTGTGCCAAAAATTGTTAACCTGAAGTTGCACCCTGAATCGAATACGTGCTGAAATGGCCAATCCTCTCTCAGGTTGAAACAATGGGATCTTCTCACGAGGGTGGGTACCTCAATGATGAGAAGAACCTCGAGAGAAGGTTGGTTCCTGTAAGATGTATCAATGGATCTCTACTCTGTGCTACGAATCTACGATGGAAAAAGGAAAAAAAAAACTTGAAAGGGAAATCCTACCTAATGACGGTGATACACCAAAATGTTGATCCACTCTACTTGGAACCTTGAACACTGAATCAAACAAGGGATAAAGAAGACCTTTGATTTCAATTGATCACTCTGCATAAATATTACATGAGAAGGTTCAATCCAATGACCAAAACGTGAGGGAAAACAATGGAGAGAGGTCTGATACAAGATACTTTGCAGCCACCTAACATCCTCTTACAACTTCAGCAAAAAACATATAAAACACTGAACATGACCTGCATAATATGATGAGCTAGCAACTAAGTACGAATCAAAATTTGGGAAGGGAGAAAAATCTACCACGTATATAAATTGTTGAATGAATGTACATTATGCCAGCACTTGAAATCTGAAAGTACAATCCTTCTATTGATTGAAGAGGTTACACAACTCACCAATGGCAAACTCTGGTCTTACCAAGAGAGGGATCTTTTTTACAAAGCTGAAAAGCCACTAATATAGAAAATTACAAAAAGCCAAGAGATTGGCGTTTGAAAATAGAGAAAGTAAACTCAAACCAACTCAGTATTTACAAAAATCTATTTTGTTTTGCATGAAAATTCCTTGCGTTGAAAAAAGAAGAAGACAAGCTTTGGATGCATGACACCTACAAATAGATGTCTTGACTTTAAAACTAGTCAACTTCAAAACAAGAGTAGTCGAATTCACTCGAACTGTTGGAACGTTTGAAAGTCTCCCCTTTGCATGAAATCAATGTAAATGCCAAATTAATAATTACGTTTGAACCACCGGAACGTTTCGGGCTTTAGAGACAAGCGAGAGTGCGTGCATGGAATTTCTTGTTGTTTGAAACATTCAACGCTTTGACTATTCATCATGCAAGACAACTCTATTTTCAGAACTAAAGCGTGCTTGCTTTCTTAAACGCGTTCACTTCGTTGGAGTCACTTCACGTTATTCTGTGCATGATCTTTGTTTATCCTGCCTTTGTCTTTATTCTGCGTTTGTTTTATTCATTGTTCATGCTTATGTACATGTTCAGTTTTGCTTTAATCTTTGCTCTTGCATCTATTTATGTGTTTGTCTTTCTTCTTGTTTAGTTCTGGCTCAGTCCTGTTTGTGCTTGTCCCTGTTCACACTATTGATCATGCTCAGTTCACTTCGTGTTTTCTTTGGCTTTTGTCATGTTCTTTAATTCGGGAATCGGGCTTTATTTTAGCTTTCGTCCTTCAAACAAATTGTCTGAAGGACTCTCTGTCTTTTCTCTCTCTCTTCTCTGTCTTTTCTCTTTTTTTGGCCTTCACTTACGCCCTTGTCTTTTCTATCGGGATTTTTGAGACTGTCCTTATTCCTTTGGACTTTTTGTCCAAAGGAATTCGTTTCCTTGTCAATTTCCCCGAATTTATTCCTTTTAGGCTCTTATGTCTTGCATTTGATTTTCTTCGGACTTTTGTCTTGTCTTGAAATTCTAATGGATTTCCTGTTTGACAATTATTCCCAAGGATCCTTCTTTGCCTTTGTTCTTTTATTTTTTTCAGGTTTTTTATCCTCCCGAATTTCTTCGGACAAAAAGTCCGAAAGAATTCATCTCCTTTGGCTATCTTTTCCCCGAAGGGCAAGTGCCGTTCGGGAACTTTGCTTTTGCCCTTTGCTTATGTCTCTGCCCTCCACAAGGGCTTCTGCTTCCCAATAATGCCCTTCGGAACTTGTGAAAGGGACCTGCCACTGACCAAGTGCCCTCCGCAAGGGCAGGTGTCCTTCGTAATTTTGCCAAGGTCTTCTTCGTGCTTGAAGTGTTCCCCGCAAGGGCACATACCCTTCGGGGAAATTGTAAATGTCCCTACGCGACGTCCAGATGTCCTCCGCAAGGGCCTCTGTCTTCCAGGGGTACCCTTCGAAAGAATTGGAAAGGTTCACTTCACCGAGCAAGTGCCCTCCACAAGGGCATGGCTGCCTTCAAAAGTGGCTTTTCGAAAGAATTGAAGGGCACCCAGGCTTTTTGTAGGTCACCCGGGCTTTTTGTAGGGCACTCGGGCTTTTTGTAAGTCACCCAAGCTTTTTGTAACTGTCCTTACTCCTTCGGACTTTTGTCCGAAGGAATTCCTTCGGACAAAAAGTTCAAAGGAATTCGCTTCCTGACTTGAAAACCGATCCTTCCCAATTTTTTTTTTCTCCTTTCTTTTGGACAAAAAGCCCGAAGAAAAAAAAGCCTTGAACGACTGCCACTTAGTCAAATTTTTTGGACTTTTACACAGTCCTTTGAGAGCTCTTTCTCTCGGACAAAATGTCTGAAGAAATAGTCCACCTCTTATATCCAAAAAATTCCTTGGGAAGACAAAACAAATAAACTTACAGCTTGTATATCTTGGCTGTATTTGCACATTTGGCTGTAATCAAGCAAGCTCCTTAGAAACCTCTGCATGACTAAACTTCACATGGCTGTAGATGGCCACTTGGGTGGCTGTAAATGCTAATTTAAGGACCCGAAAACTGATTCACAAGACAAACTTGGCACCATAGCAAAGTTCCGAAGTGTAGGGGTGACAATTTGCCCTGTGGGGGCAAACTTGTCAACAGTTACTTTTTTGCCTGAAGTACAAATTAATTTTTAAGTAAGCTTTGGTAAAGTCTTATTTGGAATTTTATTTATCAAATTTTTATTCTAAAAAAAATTGAAGCAATTTGGCCACGAGCCAAAGGAAATATCGACCTCAAGCCACTCAGAATTTTCCAATCACCAAATAGGAATTTAACAAAACCGCAGGTCTGAGGTCCAGGGGCATAAAAGGTCCTTGAACTTTGACTACCACTTGTCATGTACCGAACAGGTACATACATAAGAAATATGTAAAGTATTACATATTTAAATATAAAATAAAATATTACGATAGATGAGAATATAAAGTATGATGATAGGTTACATGCATGAACGAAGAGGCAAGGACGATAAGTCCTGACCCTGTGAAACAAAAGTCGCATTTGAAAATAGCAACCATTGATAGCTGACAACAGTTAATTAGGTAGGGATATTACAGATTATGTTCCTACAGAGTAATCAATACCCAATCACACCAAACTGATATATGTCAAGATTTGCATACCTAGATGACTCCAAAAATATCCTTCCCGTTAAAAATTAAGGTAGTGAGCATATACCTACTCCAACAAAGTATTTACCCAAGCACACAATCCATGAATTTCTATCACAAATACAATACTAGTTGTAGAAAGGAAACTTGCATTGAGATGAGTCATACAAAATCAAACGTCTAAAGGCCAATTAGTAACAATGCTATAGATAAGCTCATTTTTGTGAGATTTTGATTGAATTTTTTTCTTATACAAATGCGAGTGATTAGGAAAATGAACAATGCTACTTCTGATACTTACCACGATAAAGAAGCATAAATCAACACAGTTACCAATGAAAAATTTGATCAACCATGTGAATGATACTAAACAGATGAACCATGTAACGCATAATTTAAGACCAAACATGAACAACCAACATATACCTGGAAAAATCAATATAATAGAGAAAGACTACAACATAAAGTTTCCTCATAGATCTAAACAGAAGAGTTTTTTCCCACTCCAGACAAAAAATATACGCAACACAGTCGGAGGAAGCATCATGCTATGATAGCCAATAATTTCAGACAGCCAGAACTCGTATTTTGTCAATCTGTTACTTACATACCAACAAATGAACAACCACACTAATAATTAATGTACACAGGAATCATATCATACAACTTTCCTGTAATCAAACCATGAAATGATAATATTTAGAAAGGATAGGCAGACAGAAGGAACACAAAAAGACTTGAAGCATTTATTACTGACTCAGATAATAAAGCATCAATGTTTTACCAAATGCAACACTCCAGCAATCTCGTGCCCTATCCCTGGTTTCAGGTTCAAAAACAGCTACCTGCCATAAGTTACTCACACAAGATTGAAAAAAGATTTAAATAAATCCATCTAATATATAATAAAAACATAAATAACAGTCATATGACTCAATAAAAATGTATGAAGGAAGAAATATTCTGGTCGTTTTGAAAAAGCTCAAAGCTATGTTTTGTCCTGAAGATCCAAAATAACCGAGTTTCTTATAAGAGATATTTCCACTAAAACCAGTCCAGGTGTGGGGCTTTGCTAAAAACCCGGGAAATCCTACATGTACAAAAGTGGACCAAGTGGCAACTAGACACAAGAACTAGAGGGCTATGACTAACCACAATCTATATACATAAATCCACACCCATTCAATCCTTCAAAACATGTTATTAAATCCTCAAAGAGAAAGTAAACAAACAAATAGAACTAGCCTAAAATAAAAATACTCACTGGATCATCTTTCTGGCGCTGATCCCAAACACACACACGTCCTGCAAGTTTCAAAAAAGGAAAAATCAAAAGCAAGAAACAAAATAATTAAGTATATATGTTAGCAAATACAGAAAAATTAGTATTGCATCAGGATTTAGCTGTCAAAGCACTGTTGAGTAAGACAGGTATTGCGGATACTTTTTGCATTGTGTGAAAAAGAGGAGACAGTCAACCATATCTTCTGCAAGTGTTCAAGAGGTAGAAGGTTTGGGGGTTGGTCGCAAGCTGAATTCAATTTCCTTTTTACTGCACCCATCTCTAGGGTATTTGTTGATGGTCAGCAACAGCAGCCAGAGATTGTGGCATAAAATTCTGTTGGCAGCAATCAGTTTACTTGGGAGCATAGTCACCGCATTCGAATTCGTGTTCGAATTTGCCAAGGAAAAAATTCGGAACTAAAAAATTTGAAATAAAATTTGTGATTAAATTTGGCTTATAGAAATATACTTATTTTTTAAAATATACCAACCCACCATTAAAAAAAGATCACATTTCATATAAATAAACATGTCAGAGTAACTTTCAAGTTTCCACCAAGTATCTCATTAAAGTTATTAACGTTTTGTTCAAAATGATTTAATGATAATCTGCTGTCCTAAGTTTATGCTGAATTTAATCACGAATTTGAACAAATTTAATAACGAATTTCAAAGATTTTCTTGTAGTTCAGCGAATTTCAAATTTCTACAATTAAATTCGGCAAATGCGGTTACTATGCTTGGGAGGAAAAGATACAAAGCCACTTTCCAAGAAAGTACCACTCAACTCAATTAGCGGAAGTTGCTACTTTTTTAGATTAGATTTGTCTTTGGTGTTGCAAGCTGAGCTTGCGAAGTGAAATAGCCCTTTTTGGGCTAAAACTGAAATAAAGGGGTTTTCCAACAAACCCTAACCAATATTTCAGAATTTTGGAAATATGAAACTAGAGCATAAATTGCAATTTTTCACCATTAAATAATTGCCCAAAAATCCAGAATAATTGCAGCCACCAAAACCTCATCAAATCTAATTTTTAACATGCAAATATAGGCTGGAAAATTCAAATAAAATAGAAAAATATTGTTCAAACCCTCATACATAAAATTCAGGCCTAAACAGCCCCACAAATGATCAAATCAGACCCCAAAGGAGGGTCGCCCAGCTCCCAAAGGCAAATTGCTGCCTTTAGAGTCAAACACAACCCTCAAAATGTAAACCCTTGATGAAAATCTTGTCCAAATGGAGTCGCCACACTTCTCAATCAAGCACTGCCCTTGTACCCTACTCAAACCCTCGTGAATGGCTCCCAAAGACAAGCCAAAGCGCCACAACTGATAGTCACACTTGTCAATGGAAGTCGCTGCCCTAGAAGAGAGTCAAATCACTGAATCACTAAATCTAAAATGCAATTACAGCACTTGAAAATAGTGTTGCCCTTAATAGGAGTGGAGGTTTTCGTCCCCAAACCCTTGTGTCTTTGAAGGTTTTCGTCTACAAGTCACTTAGCCAAGCATTTCATGCTTTAGCCTAAAAGTCAAATATCATAAATTCATGGTGACCTTTCAAATGATCATCATACCACCTTTTATACCATATCTTCCCACAAGTCCTCCCCAAAAAGGGGTGCTCCACTTGGAGGGAGAGTTAAAGTGATTTTAAAATATATTTTCCCTTTTCTTCATTAAAGGTTATGCTAACCCATACTCAGAAGTTACCTTTTAAGTTATAAAATAAAAAGATATATCAAGAGGTATCTTTTTATAATTAAAATAAAAATCAAATTTTCCCTTTTTATTTTTCCTTGGCCAACGGGAAACACTAAACAAACTAGGCTAAAGGTCATTCCATGCTTAGGCTAAAAAGGAAGACATGACACTAAGCTTGAGTGGTTTCAGAAGGATGTGAATTCTTTTCCCATTGAGGCGGAGGCCCGTGTGCTTTTTTCCCTTGCCTATGTAGGGATATATTTTCCTTGCAATCCAAATGCTCAGCTGATCTAAATCATTTGTTCTCTACAGTAATATAAGATGCATTTCTTCAAATAATAAATTACAGACACATTTGTAGCCAGGTAAGAGGATAAATCACTTCACAGAATTCACTCTGAATTTTTTACTTGCAGTCCTATGTAATGGTGGTTTGAGATGTAGATTCCTATTTCAAAAACTGCACACCCATTTTCAAATTCAATGCATTATGACCAAAACAAAAAATTAGAGGGATTTATTAACAGTAATTCAAGAAAAAGTGGTACAAGCAATGAGAAAATCATGTACTGTGCTAGGCCATTTTTCATGCCCATTTTAGTTGAAGATAATACAAGATGAAAATTTTCTAAGAGAGTAATTTGGCTGCTAGATAGTGGTATACAATTCATAAGATTATGGTTGGTGTTTTTCAACCCACTTGAGTGAAATCACTCACCATCCTAGTTTAGGCCGAATCACTAGAACTCTTCATAGAGTACATGAGCAAGAAGATCTTAAAATATATTGAGAATGTCAATGTGCTCTCCATAAAAAACTCATCACCACAAAGGAAGATAGAAAACGCTTCACCAAAATTTGAATGAGTTTAATAAAGATAATTGCCCAACAGGTTCCATACATTTTGCCAGATTGTATGTAGCTCGAACTATTGAACTCCATTTATGTTGCTCTTAGATGTGGGGCTTGCCATGAGTATGGCCAAAACTTAGGGAGCAACCCATTCAAGGAGAAAACCTGATATCCTCAAGATTGTTGGAATCATTCGAGACACAAGAAATGTGGAATGTCGAGGGGACCGAGAGTGTGCATGAACAAAATTTTAAGAGATCATTTTGATGTAATATTTTGAAAATGAATTGACCCTAGCAAGGGAAGCAGATGGCATTCCAACAGATATCAAGTGCAAAAAGGATTACAATGTAAAATGCCTGCACAACTGACCATTCCTACCTTGCTAGTCAAGATGCCAAAATCACTTCACCCTGACAAATAGGGCAGCCAAGAAGTCCCCACTTCACTTGTAAAGTATCATCAAGATAATCTAAAAGAATAATTTGTGAAAAGAAGAGGATTACATTCCTTACTCAATGTTAGGACATAATGGAGGCAGAATTGTATCCACATAGGACCCTTAGTATTTATATGTAAATGGGTTATGGAGTAGCCGATTTGTGTCACACATAACATTTAGATGGGACAGACCATTGAGTGACTTCTGTAATGGGTCAAAAGATATATTATGCAATAAATTACAATTGGTAATTATATTAGTCGGCATCCTCCACTATTATTATATGAAAGGCTATATATAGAGGCATCTATGATGATGAAAGGGGCAGAGATTAATTATGGATGTTTCTATTGAGAATATCAAAGCGGCAAGTCTGGATATCGCAGAGATTTATCTTGGAGTGATTCCTACCTTAAGAGTATTTCTATTTCTATTTCTATGCCTACATATGTTCAATATTAGGGCATATTGGCCCATTATACATCTTGTGTTGTGCATCTCTCTTATTATTCTGCAATATTTCTATATATTGTAGTGTTTAAAGCATTTCATCAGTATCAGAGCTGCTATTTGGGCAAAGTCGGAAAAAGAATTTTTGAAGAGTTGAAATTACTTGCTCCATTTTTTAGAAAAAACGCCTGAACTTGCAGAAGGTCATTCTCTTAACAAGTCCAATTGAGATCATTCCAATGTCACTGGTAAGAAAATTTCTAGAGCTTTTCAGCGAGCAGTCACTATAGGGAATTTAAGCATTAACAAGGGATTTATAACTTCTGCAAATATGCCTTCCTAATTTCCCGAACTGCTGTTTTACCAATCGCGACTCAGACGAAAGGAAAGGAAAATGTCCATATCTTGCAATCCAAGTAAGCAAATCAGGCACCAATTTTTGCATTGTGAAGTAGATTTTCAGATCTACTTACCTAGGTGTGTTTTTATGTTCAGAGTTGTGGTGAAAGAAAGACACATTGAAGGTGTGTTTTCTTGAAACTTTAGTTTTTCCTATATGAAATGTGATTCATGGAGACCTAGGTTTTATGGAAGTGATGATACTGATGCTAGAGAATGGTGGATTAAATTTAAAAATCAGAGTTTTCATACCCCTTGTTAGATGGGCAATTTAAGTTTTAAACTTGAGGGCCTAGAAAGCTCTTAAATGGTTATTGAATTGTGCATATGGAAAAAATGATCTTACATGGGAAGAATTTGAATATCAAAAACTGATTAAGTTGAAAGGAGATCAAGAATTGTAAAAGAAAGATTTGGGAAATAAAGATGAAGAATTTGGTCTCTTGTTGTGTAGATGAAGAAATTGAAATAAGTGCAAAAGGAAGGAATAGAAGAGGAGGGTAAGGAAAAAGGTAAAGAAGAGAAAAAGAAAGATAGTAATGAAGGGCAATGAAGTAGATACAAGGCTCAAACCTGAAACCCTAACCTTTGATCAAGAAAAACAAAAAAACTTCAAATTTGTTTCCTACCAAGGAAATTTCAATATTGCAGGTTTGATGCAAGAGCATTCGGATCAACAAGCAATCTTGCATCAACCAAAAACATGAGTCGGATGTTTGTGACTTTTCAACAATGTCAACAATGGTAGCGCACATCAAAGACAATCAAAACTAGATCCAAGAGACAACTCCAAAATTCCAACATAAAAAGAACAACCGATCTACATTAAGCGACGATTACATAATCGCCAATTTGCAATAGTTGGCAGTTTCACTTATGGAGGTTGAAAAACTATAGTGACCACCCAGGATGAAATATTTTGACATGTGGACCATTTTCTAAGAACATGGGAACTCGAAAAAGTCACTCCAGAAGTTAGAGGTAGTTAAAGGAGATTCAAACCAATTGGAAAGAGATTTGAGGAGAGCCAGTTAGAAAAGTAAGCTTCAGTTATGGAAGAGCAACTGAGGGAGAGAGAGAAGAAGCTTGCTAGGAGGGTGTGTGTCCAAGAACAAAGAGCCTATCAAGTCCATTGTGGGATTGTGTCTAGGATGTATCTTCTTCATCTTGTATTTCAATAAGAGAGAAAAGTGTGTGTGTGTGTGTGCGTCAAATCTCCGTAATATTGTCATTCAATACAATAAAAGGTGTGTTCGATTCCAAGTTTGAGTATTGTGTCTGAAAGTGTGTGACCATTGGTGAGTAAGTGTCAAGGTTGAGGAACAAAGCAGCCATTAACTTGGCCCACTCATTCCCGTCTTGCTAGGGTGAGTGTATTCGGGTCTAGTTGAGCCATTTGCAGGTTGTGAAAGAGTCCTATATTGATAAGAGTTGTATGGAATGGAAATGACACATAGAGGAGTAACTCTTAGAAGAGGAGGTAGAGCACCAAGAGTTGTAGACTTGGCAGAGAATTGAGAGGTTAAGAGAAATCCAAGAGGGCGTTGGGTGCGTAGGATTGACTATCCCATTCTGGGGAGGGAACCCAACACTAGAATAGGAACCCAGCGAGTTAGATTGGATGCTATGGAAACAAAATAACAGATAGGAACTGTTGTTACAAATGTGAGAGATGATGGAGCCCCAAAGGTTTAGCTTCAAGAGTTGGTTGATGAACCAAAGGATAGGTTCATGAAGGCCATTGCCAAGATGGGAGGCAATCCAAAGTTGGACAACACTAGCTACTCATGATCTCATTGATTGAATCACAAAGTTTGAGAAGTATTTGTACTATGCGCAAATGGAGGATCTCAAGAGAATGAAGTTTTCCTCCACTAAGTTGAAGCGACATGCATCCTTATGGTGGGATCATGTGCAACTACAAAGGGTGAGAAGAGGCAAAGGAAAAATCAAGACTTTGGATAACAAGGTTGCAAAATTGAAAGGAATGTTTTTGCCTTCTAATTATCACTTAAGTTTATTCAAGAAGTTGCAAAACTTGAGGCAAAGAGAAATGAGTGTAAAGGATTATATAAAGGAGTTTTACAAGCACACAATCTAGGTTGGTCATGTTGAAGATGATGAAGAGAAAATCTCAACGTATGTGAATGGTCTTCATATTTCTATACAAGATGAGTTTGGAATGATAAGCTTGTGGTTCGGTAGAAGCCTATCATTGTGCTTTGACGGCTATAGAAAAGTTGTCAAGGAGACAACAAAATATAGCAAAAGGTAGAGAAAGGTTTTCAAGAGGAAGAATTCAAGAAAACAGTGGAAGAGGGCAGCATACTCATGAGGGAGAAGTTAGCACGTCTCAAAAATCAGAATCATGCACCACAAGGAAGAGAATATTCTTTAAGAGAAAGAGGACACTACGGTATAGGAAGAGGTAAAGGATTCATGGGTACATGATTTAGGTGTGGAGACATTGGGCATAGATCTTTTGAATGCCCACAAGCATTACAAAACATGGAGACACTGAAGAAATGAGGCTAGCAATCACATTGTACAAGTATAAGAGGAAAGTGATACATCACCCCATCTCATGGAGGTATGGAAACATGGAGAGGCTCTCATGATGAAGAGAGTGTTGATAAGACCATCTAAGGAGGAGAATGAACAGATGCAAAAATAAATCTTTTCCAAACCATATGCAAATCCTAAGGTAAGTGTTGTAAGGTCATTGTCGATGGTAGTAGCACAAATAATTTGGTATCTCATGAGATGATAAATAAGCTTGGGTTGAAAAGAGTGATCTATCCCAAATCCATATAAAAGGTGTTTTGGTTGCAAAAAGGGCATCAGATTTTAGTGAATGACCAGTGTATAGTTAATTTTCAGCTTGCATCAGATATAATGATGAAGTTTTGTGTGACATTATGCCCATGGATCTTTGTCATGTATTTTTGGGTAGACCATGGCAGTTTCATAGAAAGGTGCATGATGGTAGAGCACATACCTACAAGCTTGTGAAAAATGGTAGCAAAATTACATTGAGCCCATTCAAGAAATAAGGTGAAGAAGTGGACAGCAATCCTAAGGTATTGATAGTTACCTGGAAAACAGTTATTGAAGGAGACAAAGGAGACGGCATGTTTTGCTTTCAGTTCCAAACACACGCAAGATGGGACAGCCAATAAAATAAGCAAAATTCTACATGAAGTGCAATATTTGTTGGGTGAATATATTGAGATTGTTTCAAAGTATTTACCGGATTAGTCTCCACCCATGAGAAGCATTAGCTATCACATGAATTTGATACCCAAGTCTAGTTTGCCAAACAAGGCAGCATATAGGTTGGCACCTATGGAGAATGATGAAGTCAAGAGACAAGTTCAAGACTTGTTAGAGAAGGGTTTGATAAGAGAAAGTTTATGCCCCTATGCAGCTCCAATAGTGTTAGCACCTAAGAAAGGTGGGGAATGGCACTAGGGATTCAAGAGCCATTAACAAAGTAACAATCATGTATGGATTTTCATTGCCTTGAAAAGATGACTTGATGGATTATTTGAGTGGAGCAAGGTACTTCACAAAGATTGATTTGAAGAGTGGGTATCACCAAATTAGAATTTGGGAAGGTGATTAACGAAAGACCGCAATCACTACAAATGATGGTTTGTATGAATGGCTAGTTATGCCATATAGGTTGACAAATGCACAAAGCACATTCATGAGGCTCACGAATGGAGTGCTGAAGCCATAGTTACGTATGTTTGTCATTGTTTATTTCGATGACATCTAGATTTTTAGCAAAACTAAAGAGGAACATTTAACGCATTTGAGGCTAATATTGCAAAGGTTGAAAGAAGATAAGTTCTTGGTCAACTTAAAGAAGTGCAGTTTAATCAAGTCTGAGTTGGTATATTTGAGTTTTATGATCTCACATGATGGATTAAGGATGGACCCAAAAAAGGTAAAAGACATTGTTGAGTGGCAATCGCCAAAGAGCATGTTTCAAGCAAGAAGATTTCATGGGTTAGCTAGTTTTTACCAGAAGTTCATTAGAAGCTTTAGCATGATATGTGCATCAATCATGGAAACACTAAGAGGTGATAGAAAAGAGTTCAAATGGACAGTTGCAGCAGAGTATAGCTTTCATATTTTGAAGAAGAAGGTAAAATAAAAGCTGTTGTTAACATTGTCGGATTTCAACAAAGTATTCCAAGTTGATTGTGATGCTAGTGGAAGAATCGTAGGAGCAGTTTTAAGTCAAAAAGGAAAGCCCATTGCTTACTCTAGTGAAACATTGCATGATGCTCAGCAAAAGTATTTGGTTTTTGATCAAGAATTTTATGTTATTGTTTAGGACATGAAGTGGAGGCATTATTTGTTTTCCAAGGACTGTCTTGTACATGGATCATCAAACACTGCATAAACAGCCAAGGTAAGTTATACCAAAAGCAAATGAAATGGGCTGAACTTCTTCAAATTTATTCATTTGTCTTGAAGCAAAGAAGTGGCAAGTCAAATAGAGTTGTGGATGCTAAGTAGAAGGTGTCTTGTGGTGAATCAGATGAGAGTAGAGGTAGTCGGATTGACTCAATGAATGATTTTTACTAGAAGTTGCCCAAAAGGTGCAAGGTTACGCTGGAAGGGATATAATACATTCTTTTTGGTAAAGTGGGGTTTTCTAAGTGAAAAAGTGTAAATCACTAGGAGTAATGCACATGAAACTAATGACTGCTGGAATCATTTCACCTTTGTGCACGAAGCATTACGTAACAATAATTTGATATTTCTAGTAAAGGTGATAGTGGAAAAGAAGGTAATGCGTTACTTTATATGGCGTGACAATGAGTTGTGCATAGATGAGACGTCATGTTTCCTTGTGAGCTTGTGAAGAAATGATAGACAAGGACAAGACCATACAAGACATAAAAAGGTGAAAGACTTCAAGATGAGCTAAAACTACCATATACAAATAGATATGGATACAAATATTTCCAAGCTTTTCCCATTATCTCTTTCAATAACACCAACAACAACGATTGTATTCATAACAGTAGTGAACATTTCTCTTTATTTAATGAGTGAAGCAGAGGTAAAACTGCCACTAGGAGTACAAGCGCTCCCAAGTTTAAGTTGTCTGGTGGTACGATGGATTATTTATATATATATATTATAATACTATAATATATTATTTTAATAACATATTATTATATAATATAAAATATTAAATATTAATTTAATAATATTAAATATAACATATTATATTTACTCTATTATATTAATACCATTATATATTTTATAAATAATGTCTATTATATTATATAATTATTTAATTACTTACTAAAAAAAAAATTATTAATATATGTAGTAATGGTTTATATTATTATTTATATTATATGTATCATTCATTTTAATTATATTTATATTCTATATATCACAATACATATATTTATTAGAAATAGTTTATATTATTATTTATATATTCAATACTTTTTAAGCAAGCCACCTGTCCTCTTTGCGCCACCTTGACTAATGCCCTAACTCGGCCGCATGGTTGGGACATATAGCGCTGGCACAAAGTGCAGCTCACAAGTGTTATCATGACCCTTTCACCTGCTAAGTGTTCCCCTTCACCTTGTTCAAGAATTAAAAGAGTATCTTGGAAAGACACCTTTCATGAGCCTAGGAGGTTGAGCATAGCAAATGGAAGGACATGAGGAACAGTGTTCAAAAGAGGAATGTATTCTCTATTTCTTATTTAATTTGACAAACGCAGACCACTCCTTATTCCTTAATTTGTTTGTGTATATATTCTAAGCATGAATTTTGATAATATAAGAGATATGCCCCGGTTACCAGTCTGACTGTAAGAACTGCAAGTCCAGTGAGGCAATATATTTATGAGCAATGGGAAGTAATGAAGAATGTGATTTAGGTATGTACATTAGGTTGAGGCTAAAATAAAGCCCACCTATTTTGTCGTTGTCCTATGCGTGTGTGTTAATATAGGCACAGGAATGTGTGTGTTTGTCAAAATTTAATTGTCGAGAGGCCATTCTTGAGTATTAGATTTTTCTTTGTATTCTGAGACCAATGTTGGTATAACTTAATGGTGATTGGATGGGATACCATGAATTGTAAAAAGATTAATATGATGGAAACTATGTTTTCCCCTCAATATAGAATCGTTCATTACAACATTAATAAAATATCTTTACAGTGAGAAATTATTAAAATATCTTATAGCAGGTATACAAACTCAGATTTAATAACCTCTAAATAATTCAAATTTAAAACCAAAGATTTAAGTGAATCAAATTAACTTTTGGCATCCATGATAAGTCCCTTGCTCTGTCGTCACTGCTGCTCTACAGATGCCTATCCACTGTCTCCATCTTTGCCTTCCCTGTCCAAAATGCTAGCCTCCGTTCA
Source organism: Torreya grandis (assembly GCA_037957365.1). Taxonomy (NCBI): domain Eukaryota; kingdom Viridiplantae; phylum Streptophyta; class Pinopsida; order Cupressales; family Taxaceae; genus Torreya; species Torreya grandis. The sequence continues at coordinate 2,024,618 of JARHVA010000069.1, forward strand.
CCGAGTTCCACGCGTCATTCCCAAGACCACCAAAAAAAAACTTTAGCAAAATAGGTCTTACTTGGATGGATTTACACATGGCAGTTGCATGTGCAATATAGAGACGAATCGCATCTATGTTTGTGTTGTAAAAGATGCCTCTGGCATAATGAGGAAGATTTGGATTTTAGAGATGTTAGGGCAATGTGCAAGAGCCCAACCAAAAAAGATAGAACTCTATGGCTAGAATTATTTGTAATGTCCCCAATTTTGATCTAGAGCTTTGGAGGACCCTTAGTTCATTATTGTTCTGATAACTAAAGGTGAAAGATGAAGAAGGAACTTAGTGCACCACTTGTGAAAGGATATTTCAAAGGAAAGGTATTTTATGATTCAAACTTTGAATTATGTTTTGGATAAAAGTACTTTATGTTTATTTCACTTAAGTGGGGGAGTTTATGAGTCTTGGCTTATAAGACTTAAGTTGTTTTTTTAAATATTAATCCTCTCTTTCTATTTTGGAGTGCTAAACTTGGAGGGTATTTAAGAAGAAAGAGGATTCAATTAAGGGGAGGTGCATATCATAATTGGCTTTGGTGATCAAGTATGTCAAACTTGGTTATTATAGGTAGATGCTTGAAGAATGTTACCCTTCAAGTTCTACTAATTGTTCTACAAACAGTGTCTATCAACACCACCAACTGATTGAAAATCATGCTAATCCTTTGAAGAATTATTTAAGGTTTTATCTTATATTTGCAGCTTGTGGCGAATTGGTTTGGAGGACTAGGGCGAACCACCTAGAGGGTTTGTGAGGTCACTAAGAGTTGGCGATTTGTTTGGGAATTGAAGGATGTTGATTACTCCTTGGGTGATTTGCTTGAGGGCTTGAAAAGCATCATTCTGAAGGCTTGTTGTTGGTGGAAATCCTCTCCTAGGGTTTTTAATGTTTTTATACCATTTTTCCTTGGTGGAACGAATTATTTCTAAGATATGTTGCCAAGTTTTTGGGTTGAATAATGCTTAGAAATTATCATAAAATTATTTGAATAATTTTATCTATCTAGTGGGACGAATTGTTTGGGGGACTTGGGGGGTTGTGAGAGGATTTTGTGAAGGGTTAAAATATTCTCTATTTTTTGATGGACCAGCGAATGGAATTGAGAGATTGTGAGCCTTGTTTGGTAAGGATTTATGCTTCAAAAATATTCAGAATTATTTTTATATTTTTCCAAGTTGTGCAAATTAATTTGAAGGCTTGGGAAGCCTTGTTGATGGTTATTTTCAAGGATTTAATTTTCAGAAAATATTTATAATATTTTCCTTGAGTTGAGCAACTTATATGGAGGGTTTGAAGTGGTCTTTGTTAGCTGAATATTGCTCTTTGGAAGCTTTGATAGTTTATAGGGTTTTTGACCTAATTATTGGAAGGTCATCCAAAGGTTTCAAGGTTGTTTTGCAGATTATAGGACTGTTGTACCAGCAATTAAACATCAAAAATTTTGCATGTATCTTCAGCAGCTACATCCTTCATTCATGATACAAAGAGGTACATAATTATAGCTTTATATTTATTACTCATTGAAGCAATTGTGGAGAGTTATTTTAAGGTTTCGAGAAGATTATTGTGGCTAGGGTTTGTTGGGTTTTTTGGACAGCATACAATTTATTTTTCAAATTGGCTTGGGGTTTAAAGGAAATTACTTATTTTTGCTTAAGTTCTTATTTGGGGACACTACAGTGGCATCAGAGCCATATCTTGGCCTTTTTTGGTGGGTGTGAGGGTTTGATTGTATGAGTTGTGCTAAGAAATTTTTAATTTATTAAAGGAAGAAAGTTGAGACTCCAATTGTTGAGAGGTTAAAATCAAAACAAGTTATGGGTGACATGGATCACCAAGAGACAGAAAGAGAAAGGAGGGAGAGGATAGAAGATGAGAGATCACATAAATATGAGCAGAATCAAGAAATGATAGCTATAGTTTTGGAAGGTCTCCTACGCACTCTTAGTGATAAGAGTGATTTGAGGGCACCTAATGGAGATAATGGAGTTTCAGATAGTAAGACAAATTTGGGAAATGGGTCATCTATTCTTAAACCCACATTTTCTACTTTCATTCAAAAAGAGGAAATCGTACCTAGGAGGGAGGGGTCATCTAACCCCCGTGAAGAACTGAACAAGGAGATAAATGATTATGCAGCTTTGGATGATGTAGTAAGACAACTTATGACCTTTTCTGAATATTCAGCTTGAAAGAGGGGATATAGTGGTCCTGGGATCAAACAGGGATTTAGAGGCACTCAGGGAGATCTCAAACATGTGTTGGGGAAGGAATCTCTTTCTACTTTTGATGGGTCACATAGGAGTTCAGCGAGGGTTTGGATTCAGAAGGTAGACACCTTTTCACTTCGCCCATGGCAGAGGATGAGGCTATTCAGTTTGTGACATTGCACTTAGAGGGGTCAGCCCACGATTGGTGGTACCATGGATTGATCACGCAAGTGCATCAACATATATATTCATATGAGGAGTTCAGTAAGAGGTTGATAAAGAGATTTAATAGAGTGGATCCCGAACTTTATTTTCAAGATCTAGCTCAATTGAGGCAAAAGGCCTCAGTTGATGAGTATGTTTCAGAGTTTCAGAGACTGGCAGTTATGGTGACTGACATTTCAGATAGGAGGCTTGTGGTTTTGATCACTGAGGGCTTGGTTGATTCCTTGAGGGGATTGGTCAAAGCATTTGACCCACCAACATTGAGAGAAGCCATCCAAAAGGCCTATGATTTGGAATCATCTATTTCTAGAGGCAGGTTTACACCTTTGGGGCAGCCAAAGGGACATTTTGTACCATCTACAAGACAGCCTAGAAGTGGCAGTTTTGGATAACCTTAGGCCACTATACAAGGCCTCCTAAGGCCAATCTTAAGGATCCTTTGACTAGACCAAATCCTTTGGATTTGGGGCAACCAAGGAGACTACCTCAGAGTAGTTTTGAGGAGAGGAATGAATTAAGGAAGAAAGGACTTTGCTTTGATTGCAGGGATCCTTGGGTGAGAGGCCACAATTGTCGTGGCAAGGGACAGTCATTACATAGAGATACTTCCAGAAAAGGAGAATGAGGGTGAAGATGGTGGGGCAGCCACCTATGAGGAGGGCGTTTTTGAGATTGAAGGGGAAGAAGAGTTGAGTGGCACCTTGGCATCACTTTCAGGAACTCCTAGGTACTATCCCTTTAGAGTGAAGGGGTCTTTGAAGAGCAAGCCGATTACCATACTCATTGATAGTGGGGCAACTCACAACTTTATTGATAGAGGGCTTGTGACTTCTTTTGGTCTACAACCCATTGAGTTCAAAGGGTTTAAAGTCATGATGGCGGATGGGTTTACTATCCCACTATCCCTTGCACTACCAAGGCTCCAAAGCTTTGCATTACTTTGGAAGGGCACATGGTAGAGGATGATTTCTATGTAGTTGGTATTGGATAGACCAATGTGGTCCCTAGCATCTAATGGCTACATTCCCTTGGTGAGTACACACAAAATTACCAATCCATGGAATTGAAATTCGAAGTGGGAAACAATGAGATTGTCTTGCATGGTTTAAGTGAAAGAGAAACACATCCAATTTCATCAAATCATATGATGAAAGGGTGTTTTATGAGCAAGGGATGGATTAAAAAAGAAAACAAGGGTAGGGCTGTTTCTAGAAACTATGGGCAGCCATCTTCTTGCCAAAAAGAAGAGGTAAGGATGTAAGAAATAAACATGAATGATTCTGATTTTTGCTTGCCACATGATGATTGGATAAATGAGTTTGCTTCTTCACGAGGGCAGCCCCAAATTTGTTGTGAACAGCACTTCATTCCTAAATGCAAAGGTGCTATGAGGGCTGATTGTTACTTGAAACATGCTGATTTGAAAGAAAAAGTACAGCCGCATATTCAAGGTAAAAGTTCTGATTTTTCCGAGAAAAACTCTGAATTTAATGAGAAGGTACAGCCATATAACAAAAATAATGAAATTTATTGCATGAAAAATTTCGAATTCAGATGGGAGGTACAGCTACATATTGGAGGTATGGATTCTGATTTTTTTGACCCTTTCCAGGCTATGTTACATTATAAAAATATTGATCATGAGGAGCACTCTTGGCACAACCATAGAAGAGAAATACAGTTTCGTTTTGAAGAATGGTGGAGATTTTCAGTTGGTATATTAGACATGCTACTTTTTGGATACACTCATGGGATGTTGTCTCTATGTGTGTAGGATGATCAAGTGATGGGTTCATGTGGAGATTTCACTCTCTCTTTCAAAATAATAAAGACATCTTCTATGGGCATAGGGAATTATGCGAAGCATGATATCAAAGAGAAATTTGGGAATACATGTTATGAAGGTATGCTCTTTCCAATACTCCTTAAAGGAGAAAGTGTGACCATGGACAGTCTTATGCATTCTAAAAAAATAATTTTGTTTGGCAGCCCTAACTCTCTTGTTGCAAATTTTGAATCATGGGATGATTATTAGAGAAATATGAAGCTTAAGGGGTCACTAAGGGGCAGTTTGGTGTTGAAAAGATTGAGAATATGGGATGGAAGCATGGCTGTACTTCATTATTACAGCCCACCTAGATGCATATTCAGATTTGCGAAGGAAAATACAGCCATGGGGAAGGTAAATTTGGTGAGTTTGGAGCATGATAGTCTTCATGGTAAGTAGCATGACTCTTTGAACAAGGCAAGGGTTCAAATTGAAATATCTTCTTTATGGGAAACAGTCCCAAAGAATGTGTGTGTAATAGAGGATGTTGGAGTAGCCCTATGGTTGTTGCAATTGCTTGAAGACAAGCAATTTTGGGCAAGGAGGACTGTAATTTCCCCAATTTTGATCTAGAGCTCTGGAGGACCCTTAGTTCATTATTGTTCCGATAACTGAGGGTGAAAAATGAAAAAGGAACTTCGTGCACCACTTGTGAAAGGATATTTCAAAAGAAATGTACTTTATGATTCTAATGTTGAGTTATATTTTGGAGAAAAGTACTTTATGTTTATTTCACTTAAGTGGGGGAGTTTATGGCTCTTGACTTATAAGACTTAAATTGTTTTTTTTTTAAATATTAACCCTCTCTATTTTGGAGCGCTAAACTTGGAGGGTATTTAAAAAAAAAGAGGATTCAATTGAGGGGAGGTGCATATCATAATTGGCTTTGGTGATCAAGTATGTCAAGCTTGATTATTATAGGTAGATGTTGGAAAAATGTTACCCTTAAAGTTCTATTAATTGTACCTTTCAAGTTCTACTAATTGTTCTACAAACAGTGTCTATCAACACCACCCATTGATTGGAAATCATGCTAAATCCTTTGAAGAATTATTTGAGGTTATATCTAATATTTGCAGCTTGTGGAGAATTGGTTTGGAGGACTAGGGCGAACCACCTAGAGGGATTGTGATGTCACTAAGAGTTGGCGATTTGCTTGGGGATTGAAGGATGTTGATTGCTCCTTGGACGATTTGCTTGAGGGCTTGAAAAACATCATTCCAGAGGCTTGTTGGTGGAAACCCTCTCCTAGGGTTTTTAATATTTTTATACCATTTTTCCTTGGTGGAGCGAATTATTTCTAAGGTATGTTGGCAAGTTTTTGGGTTGAATAATGCTTGAAAATTATCAGTAAATTATTTGCATAATTTTATCTAGTGGAACGAATTGTTTGGAGGACTTCAGGGGTTGTGAGAGGATTTTGTGAAGGGTTAAAATACTCTCTATTTTTCCGTGGACCAACGAATTGAATTGAGAGATTGTGAGCCTTGTTTGGTAAAGATTTATGCTTCGGAAATATTCAGAATTATTTCGATATTTTTCCAAGTTGGGCAAATTAACTTGAAGGCTTGGGAAGCCTTGTTGATGGTTATTTTCAAGGATTTAATTTTCAGAAAATATTTGTAATATTTTTCTTGAGTTTGGGCGACTTATGTGGAGGGTTTGAAGTTGTCTTTGTTAGCTAAATATTGCTCTTTGAAAGCTCTGATAATTTATAGGGTTTTTGGCCTAATTATTGAAAGGTCATCCAAGGGTTTCAAGTTTGTTTTGCAGATTATAGGACTGCTGTACCAGCACTTAAACATCAGAAATTTTGCATGTATCTTTGGCAACTACATCATCCATGCTACAAAGAGGTACATAATTATAGCTTTATATTTATTACACATTGAAGCAATTGTGGAGTGTTATTGTAAGGTTTTGGAAAGATTATTGTGGCTAGGCTTTGCTGGGTTTTTTGGACAGCATGCAATTTATTTTTCAGATTGGCTTGGAGTTTAAAGGAAATTACTTATTTTTTCTTAAGTTTCTATTTGGGGACACTACATTATTTTTGCATGATGGTTTGTTTTTCAAAGGACACCAGTTGTGCATACCCCAAGGATCAATGAGGGAATACTTGTAATATAAAATCATAGTGGACGACTACCTGATCATTTTCGCGTAGAAAAAACATTGGCATAGCTGAATGAGAAGTACTACTAGCCAAGGATGAGTGCAGATCTGAAGAAGTTTGTGCAAGGTAGTAGAGTTAGCCAACATGTTGAGGGAAAAAATTATAAACGCATGGTTGTATTAACCATTGCCAATAGTAAAAAGACCATGAGAAGACATAAGCATAGATTTCGTTCTTGGGTTGCCAAAAACACAAAGAGGTAATGATTCTATCTTTGTTGTTGTTGATAGATTTTCAAAAATGACACACCTCATTGCATGTAGGAAAACAATTGATGCTACAAACATTGTCAATTTGTTTTTTAAAGAGGTAGTAAGATTGCATGGACTGCCAAAGAGCATAGTAACAGATAGTGATAGAAAGTTTGTTGGTCACTTTTGGAGAACTTTATGAAGAAAGTTGGGCACAAGGTTGAGTTTCAATTCAGCCTATCATCCACAAACAGATGGGCAAATGGAGGTAGTGAGTAGAAGTCTTGGGAATTTGTTGATATCCCTGGTAAGGAACAAGCACAAAGAGTGAGATGTGATTTTAGCAAACGCTGAGTTTGCTTACAACAACTCAATCGATAGAAGTACATTGCTTACAACAACTCAATCAATAGAAGTACAGCAAAGAATCTATTTCAGATTGTGTATGGTTGCAGCCCTAGAGGCATTAGTGAGTTGAGAGATACGATGAACATGAGTGGAAGAAGTGCTGAAGCGGATGACTATGCAGCGTTTATGCATGTGGTACATCAAGGAGTGAAAGAAAAGTTTGAGAATAGTGTCATGAACTACAAGCAATGTGTAGATCTCAAGAGAAGAACAAGAAGTCCAAGTGGGTGACTTGGTTTTGGCTCATTTGAGAAAAGAAAGGTTCACAAAAGAAACTTATAACAAGCTCAAGTGGAAGAAGATTGGACCATATAAAATTTTGAGAAAATTTGTAGGGAATGCTTATGAGATAGAACTAATGAATGAAGATAATATCTCACTTATATTCAATATTGCGGATTTGTACCCTTATCATGAGGGACAAGCGAGTGATGAGGTTGTGAGCTCAAATTCTTCAATTGCAGATTAGAGACAGCAGTTGCTTGAGAAGGAAAGGGAAGAGAGAAATGGTGATAGATTCCAAAATCATCAAGAGGACAAGAGACAGCAAATATAAAGAGTATTTGGTCATGTGGAGAGAGAGAGCAGCAAAAGATGCAACTATGATGAGTGTGTTCAAGATTTCCAAGTATGGAAAACAACTAGAAGAGCTCCCACAAGGTTGATGAGCAAGAGCTCATAGATCATTTACCTAAGGTGTATGATAAAGAGCATCTGGATCAACAGGGAATCTTGCAACAACCAAAAACATGATTCAATGTTTGTGCATGTTTGTTCCTTGTCGGCAATGTCGACAATGGTTGCACATGTTGAAGACAATCAAACCCAGATCTACGAGACAACTACAGAATTCCAACATCCAAAGAACATCAAGTGGGATAGTGTTCAATCATCTCTGTGAGTTCTATTAGGAATTAGCTTTGACATACATTTTTATAGTTTGATATTTACCGAGAGGTAAATATATTAGTTAGTTTGTTAAAATATCGGAATATTGTTATATAACAATATCACGATATTAGTTTAGCATATATTATATTGTTAAGATATATTGTTATGATTTATAACAATATACCGTATATAGGTATTTTGTATAATCATAGGATTTCGGGTGAGAAAAATTAACGGAGAGAATATAGGAATGATGTTTCTATAAATATGTAAAGTACTGTATGAATTATAATCAGAGTGTGTGAATGGAATAATATTATTGTGTCATCAAAATATCTCTATGTATGGCTTCACTGTGTCTTGCATGGGTTAATTATTTGCATATAGCTCTTACAATACCTATCATTGGTATTAGAGCAGTTCATAATCCTGTGTGCTATGGAAGCATAATGACTCTCTAAGGGGTAGGGTTACTGTTGTTCTGCCCATATGAATGAGAACTATTTTTTTTGTATCAGTTATGGTATTTGGCATAAATTTGACAGTTTGTTCGCTTTATTAGGAGTTGTGTAGTTGTTCTTTGCCATATGTTTTGACTGCACCAAGTTTCAAATAGCGAAGGAAGAGAGGTCCAAGCATCATCTTTGAAGGAGATGACGTTAGAGAGAAATGGCGGGAAGCATTTCATTTTGGTATTCAAAGTTCAGCCAAATAAGTGGAGTCACTAGCATCTACAAAGGTGCAATCAAATTTTGCCATTGTAAATTTATACAACCAAGAAAAATGTTGTTGGAAATCTTGAAATGGAGCAAATAAAATTAGAATTGTGCCTATCAATAAAACCATCAGATTATCTGCTATACAAACCTGGCTGCTCAAAGATTCATGTTCAGATCTGGTCTTACCTCGGCATCAACGTTTCTCCATGCTCAATCCTTGCATCCGAGTTTTTGACTCGGCTTCACACTTAGAAAATCATTGTCCACTTGCGCATAGTGTTCTTCCTTTATGTCTGATCCTACATGCACTCAAAAAGGTGACTTCAACGTTAGTCTCGGCACGAACCTATTCAAAGCAGTCTCTATAGACTAGGCGACATCCAAGGGATGATCTACATTGTTCGAACTACTACAAATCTGCCCAGGTGCATGCCATGTGTAAATCTTCAAATTCATTTTTTTATAGTCTTTCGATTCACATGTGTTTTCATGAGTCGACAGTTAAATCTTTAGTTAATAGTTTTATTTTATAGTTTGTAAAGTTTTATCAGAGTATGTTAAATGTAAAAATTTAAAAAAAAAAAAAAAAAACAAGTTGAGTCGATAAGTTTGGTTGGGTTTAAATAGATATAATGTTATGAGTTTGAAAAGGTCAATAGGTTTAGGTTTATAATTGATATTGAGTTAGGTTAAATTTTTAAAATTTTTGTAAGTCTCAAAAATTTAAAATTTGTCTAGGTGAATATTAAAATTAGATTTGTTTGGTATTGTTGTCTTTAAAAAAAAAATTATGGAGTTGGTTTTATTTAATAGTCTTTATTGTCGTCAAAAATCGAGTCGTTATTATCAAAAAGTTCAAAGTCAATTTTTAAATGTGTCAAGTATGTTGTCATTTGTAAAAGTCCTTTATGTCAGTCGATTGTTAAAAGTCAAATCCTTTTTTGTACAAACGCATTATCGCTTGTACACAACATCCAAATTAGGGGAGAGGGATTTCTCCTCGAAAATTTGCATCCAAGCTTCATAGACACGTGCCAAGTGAAGCAGCGACCAACCGGAGGTTAGAGGATACACAGAGGATGGAGGTTTCCAGAGCCTCTCGTCAATCACCAAGGACGGGGCCCAGAATGTTTTGGTGGCATTTTTTGTGGTGATTTTATAGTTTCCACTATGTGTTTGCAAAATAAGAACAGAAGAATAATGTTTGTTCATGTAATGTAATTTGTGTGCAAATTCTAAATATAATTACCTAATGTAAAAACATTGTGAAAGGACAAAAAACACCAATGTAAGTAAGTTCATGGATCTTGAAAGGGTTTATGGTAGATCCATAAAATCACAAGAAGTGAATAGTTGATGGGTCATGTTCATGTCAAGGTTTGTGGTAAACCTATAAAACCATGGGAGGAGTGAGGCTCTCTTTATATCAAGGTCATGAACCAAATACGACATGCTACAAGAGGTAAGCATACTACAGGTGAGAGTGTGAATGTTTTTGCACTATGTAAAAACTATATGAGGAATGTTAGGTATTAGCTTTTACATGAGTTTTTACAGTTTGATATTTACCAAAAGGTAAATATAATTAGTTAGTTTGTTAAAATATCATTATATTGTTATATTATGATATTAATTTAGCATATATTATATTGTTAAGATATATTGTTATGATTTATAACAATATATCGTATATAGGTATTTTGCATAATCATAGGATCTTGGGTGAGAGAAATTGGAGAGAATATAGTAATGATGTTCCTATAAATATGTAAACTCCTGTATGAATTATAATTAGAGTGTGTGAATGGAATAACATTATTGTGTGATCAAAATATCTCTATGTATGGCTTCACTAGGTCTTGCATGAGTTAATTATTTGCATATAGCTCCTACAATACCTATCAAGTTCAAATTGGCCCCTTTTGAGTAGATGAGGAAACCACCACTTGATGCAAGTGGCAATTTTGAAACCATCCGTCTGCATTAAGCAGCAATTATGTAACCTTCAGTCTGCATTACACCAAATTTTGCCTACAAACATTGAAAAGGTAGAGTAAGTACCTAGGATGAAATATTTTGACATATGAACCGTTTTCCAAAAACAGTGGAACTCAAAGAGTCACTCCAAGAGTCAAAGGTGGTAAGAGGAGATTCAAATCATTTTGCAAGCGAGCTGAGGAGAGTCAATTACAAAAGTAAAACCACTGATATGCATTAAGCAGTAGTTTCGTAACTTATTGTTTGCATTAACCACCAATTTTGCATGCAGAGGTTGAAAAGGCAGAGTAAATTCCCAGGATGAAATGTTATGACATATGGACCATTTTCCAAACACAGTGGAACTCAAAGAATCACTCCAAGAGTCAAAGGTAGTCAGAGAAGATTCAAATCAGTTCGTAAAAGTGCTGAGGAGAGTCAGTTACAGAAGTAATATTCAGTTTGGGAAGAGCATGTGAGGGGGGTGAGAGAGAAGAAGCTTTCTAGGAGGGTATGTGTCCATGAAACTTTGTCCATTGAGGGACTATAACTGGGATGTCTCTTCTTCATGTTGTATTTCAATAAGTGAGAAAAATGTGTGTATCAAATCTCTGAAATATTGTCATTCAATGCAATAAAGAGTGTGTTTGATTCCAATTATGGGTAATGTATCTAGAAGTGTGTGACCATTGGTGAGTGACAGTCAAGGCTAGGGAACGAGGCACCCATTAGCTTGGCCTCATTCCCATCTACATCAAGGTTTATGGATGCATTCAAAAGAAAAAGGTTATTATTTTTGTACACACAACATATATAACTTCATCAACGTTGACTTGGCTAAGCAATTGAATATTCAAGCAAGGCATATGTATAAGTAACAAAGTTATATGGTGAGAAGGTTCCATTGTTTGAAGATTTGAAGCTTACTATGGAAAAATATATATTGTACTCAAATTGTAAAGCCACTCCTATTGATGGTTTAGATATTGTTCTTAGATGTGATTGGTTAAAGAGTTTGGGATTTATTAAAATTAATGTGCAAAAAGGTTAATGAATCTTTGGTATAGAAAAAATAAGTTTGCATTGTAGAGTATTGCTCATCAAATCAAGGATGAGCATGAGGAGAAGCTTGAAGAAAAGAACAAAGAGAAGTACACAAACAAAATTGAAGAATTAGAAGATAAGCATGAGGAGAAGTTTGAAAATGAGCACAAGAAGAAATCTTATGACAAAGAAGAAAATAAAGGAGATGATAATGAAAAGGACAAAGAATGATCACGAGAAAAGCTTAAGGAAGGATTTCAAGAAGAGCCAAACAAGGAATTAAAGAAAAGTACAAGGAAGAATCTAAAGAAGAGAATGAAAATTTTGAAGAAGGGTGCAAGGAAGAATTTGAATAAGAGAAGTGGAGAATTTAAACAAGAGAACGAAGACCCGGGTACCTGTGAAAGAATTCAACACCCTTCACCTACTCAAGAGCTAAAGGAGTAGGTGGAAGACAAGTTTGAAGAATCAAAACCAAAAGAAGAGGAGGATAACCCTAAAAAGGTTGTGGTGTATTGACATCCACGTCACCGTGAGGGGAAACAATCATGGAGGCTCAACGTGGAACATTAGAAATTTAATGATGATAGGTACACAGAAGTAACGACTACGAATATGTTTTGGATCAGAAGGGCAATGATTATGGACATGGAATCAAAGAAGCAAACACAATGGATATACTTTGCATCATAAGAGAAATTGCTATGGACATAAATTGAATCAAAGAAGCAACAAGTACAACTACACACCATGTCAGAGGTACATCAAATATGTACAAGTGTGGAATTAGAGTAGCGAAGAGGAAGCATGGGATCATCAAGGACACTCACCTATCAAGAACACATATGGATGGATGAATGATCCAGCATGTCATCAAGTGTAAACAGCTTTTTGGAAGTCATACTACATGGTCTCCTCTCATGTTTCAGGGACGAAACATGTTAAGGGGGTGTGCTTCTAGGAAAAAATGCAGGTGGAATGTTATCCACCTAGGGCCATGGCATTATTATGTAAATGGGTTATGGAGTAGACAACTTGTGGCACACAACCAATGTTTTTATAGGATGGGCCAATGGGTGCTTATGTATTGGGTCAAAGGGATATAATGCGCAATAAATTATAATTGGTGATTAGATTAGACGGCCTCGTGGGTAAAGGGGCTATCCTCCCTCGCTATTACTATATGAGAGAGATTTTATATAGAGGCATATATGATGGTGAAAGGGGAAGAGATTAATTATGGATTGTTTCTATTGAGTAGAACAAGGTAGTAGGTCTAGATCTCACAAAGGGAGATATCTTGGAGTAATTTATTGAGGGTTTTTTTTTTTTTTTTTTATCCTTACCTTAAGATTATTTCGATTTCTGAGTCTATTCAAGATTAGGGCATGTTTTCCCATTATGCATCTTGTGTCATGTATTTGGTTTATTGTTCTGCAATATTTCTATATATTGGATATTTGGAGGGCATCACTCAAATAAAAAAGATGGAGCAAAACTCATAAGGACCTCATACCTCTACCCCGAAGTAATATTGAAGGGGCACAAATTAGGCATATGATCTACCAAAAACAAAACATGAAAGCCATCATAAAACTTGAACACACATAGAAGAAATTAAATAACAAAATTTGATGATAATTGCATTCAAATGAAATATATTAATACATGCCAAAAATGGGCATGGTTTGGTATGACACGTACCACAACTAACCAACCTACCCCATCAACCTAGTTAATAAGTGGATGTGTTGAGATAATAAACTGGATATTCTAATTTTCTTTCTAACACCAACCCCTAAATATTGAATTTTTGTACATTGTCAACTATAAATAGTCCCTCTGAACTTTTCAAATTTGAATTTGGACAGTGCATAAGTGAATCCATCTACGAGTTGATCCTGAGTGGCACACCACTAAAACTCTCTTAACATTATGTTCTCTCTTTGGTAAAGTGGCAACAAATCTCTTTGTGCTTGGAACCTCATGCATAACTAGGTTCTTCACCATCTTGAGGACACTAATTGTAGCCAAACAATGTAATCAGCTGATCCATCAATTTATTCAAATTACTAAAAATTCTGCAAAGCCAAAGTGTGTTGCACACTACTCCTTGTCTTGCCTTGTAAATTGCATCTATGTATCACGTCAAGTAGACATTGTCATTCTTCTTAGAATCCAATCCAAAGTTCAGAGTATTAAGCACATATCTCAACAACTAATTAGCTTCCTCCCAATGGACCAATCGAGGTTTCATTATGAACTTGTGGAGAAATTTCACATAATACCCTAGATCAAGTCTGGTGTTTGTGAGATAAATGAGACTTCTAATCAATTCCCTATAGAGTGTTTCAGTTACCCTCTTCGACTCACCAAATCAATAAATATTCAAGATCAATTCCATGGGCATCCCCATTGGTTCATACTCAATCATCCTAAATTTTTCAAATATTTGTCTACCACACCTCCAAGGCAAGGCAATAGTGCAACAAACCAAGAGTTGTCATCTTAAATGACCTAATCAAATCCTACTTCACCTCTATAGATTGTCGCTAATCACAAGATCATCAACATAAACTGTCAAGATGACAATTTATCCATGCTTCTTTCAAATGTACTGGGCATAATCCAAAAGACATCCTTGAAATACATTTGTGTAGTCATTCATCAATCTTGAAGTACCATGCATAAGATGTTTGCTTCAACCTATACAAGGATTTGATCAACTGCATACTTAGCACTCTATGACTCAAACCACCAAATCCTTCATGGTGGTGCATGAACACTTCCTCCTAGGGAACTCCATTCAAGAAAGCATTTTTCACATCCGTCTACAGGATGCTCCACCTAGACTAGGTTGAAAGAGAAAACACAATGTCGATGGTCTTGATTTGTTCATTGGTGCAAAAATTCACATGGTCAATTCCTTCCTTCTATGCATAATTTTTTGCAGCTAATTGGGCTTTGTATTTGTCAATAGTGCCATCTGCCTTATACTTTGTATCCCTCCTAGTAAATCCACAAGCTCCCAAGCATGATTCCTTGTGATAGAGCATCATGCATTGCCTTCATTGCATCAATCCACTTCTTCGACAACAACACTTTGCTAGCAAAATTTCATTATGAAGATTGAACTACCATAATCATGTGTATCAGGTTTAACTCTTCTTGGGCGATGCTTTGGGTCTTAACTTTATTGGATGAGAGATCTAGTGATTCCTTGTTCTTCAATTCACTCATGGTAGGGATATACTACTTGGGCAATTTTTTCAATAAACTCCTTCACTTTGGCTTTGATTGTCACCATTTTGGCAACTCAACCTTTGGACCATCATCTTCTTTTAATTAGGAAATTCTTTGAGTTCTTGCCATTTTTTCCAATGTCTTCTTCATGAAGAATCATCGCTAGTTATATCTTTCAATAATCCTAATGATAACCTCTATGCTTATGTACATCTTTGTTGTAGGATCGATCACCTAATAGCCCTTAGATTCATTACAATACCCAAGAAAAAACATTTCATGCTCTTTTCATGAATATTCTCACCAAAATTTCTCGAGTGTTACATCACGGGTTTCTTTCTAGACCACGCTTTTTTAGGAGCACAACATCCAAAGCTTTTGATTGCCCTACATTGAGTAAATAGAAAGTTGTATTACTACTCCAAACCAATATCCTGTGTCCATGTTCATGCCTTTCAACATGAAACTCGTCACTCCTAGATGGTTCCATTCTTTCCTTCTACAACTCCACTTTGTTATGGACTGTAAGCAATTGCCAATGCCCCTTTACACCTTGTTTAGAGTGAAAATTCAAGAACTCCTATGGCATGTACTCTCCCCACAATCTGTGCATAGTATGATAGTCCATTGATGAATTGACTAGGCTCAATCTCGAGTATGGCCTTAAAAGTCTCTAAGTGTTGAAAAATCACATATTTATGCTTCTAAAAGAAACCCGCATCTTTCAAGAGTAATCGTCAATGAACAAGAAGCAAAGCTTGATGCCACTGGAAAAATGTCCAAAG
The DNA here is from genome assembly GCA_037957365.1 of Torreya grandis. Taxonomy (NCBI): domain Eukaryota; kingdom Viridiplantae; phylum Streptophyta; class Pinopsida; order Cupressales; family Taxaceae; genus Torreya; species Torreya grandis. The sequence goes on from JARHVA010000069.1 coordinate 2,040,355, forward strand.
GGTCCACACAAATTGTTGTGGACCAAGTCGAGAAAACCCTTAGCTCGATTCAACTTTCCACTTTCAAACTTCAGTCTTTGTACCTTACCAACGATGCAACTAGAGCAAAAGGAAAAATAGCCTCTATAATTGGGATCCCATGAACCATCCTTTGCTTATTCATCACTACCAGGTAAGCAATGTTTAAATAGCCAATTCATTGGTGCAACAACAAACAATTGTTTTGCAATAGCATGGTGGATTAGGTATCGGGTAGGCAATGCATCAAAGATGAGCATTCCTCCTTTTTCAAAACATTGTGCCACAACCTTGCACTTTTCGGTCTTATCTTCACAAGATAGTGTTTTTTTTATCATCTTTCATATCAAATTCAACTTCCAAATTATTATCAAGCATCTAACTAACTTGAAGTAAATTCATCTTCATTTCATAAACAAAAAGAACATTTTTTACTTCACAAGTTCTATATTATCTTTTAACTTGAAGTAAATTCATCTTAGCATATTAGAGGTAAGTGTGTTATCTCACTTTATCTTATCTTCTTGGGTTTGGATATTTTGTGACAGTGTTGGAAATCTGAATTACTTGTAGGTGGCGAGGGATGCTTCACTTTCTCTGTCATATGCTTGCCTCATTTTTGGGGTGACTGTCTCATGAAAAGATGGTTTACTTTTGGGTGGTGGGCAGTCCCTCATGTACAGTTCTTATATGCGCGTATGAACGCTGGGAAAAAGCCCATTGGTTGTTTCTAGTTGCAAGCCTTATGTGGTATTGATACAGCTTTAAGATGCCTTATTTTGTAGTTTTTTACTCCTGTAATGCATTGATATGGTCCTAGCTATATGTGCTCGATTGAAACAATTTGGTGTGTGTGCTGGCATAGCTTTCCAAGTTTAGAGAATTTTCATGAAAGCTGCTTGAATCTTGCCCACACCTAAGGAAATGCTATGGAAGTTAGACATGGTGGTATCAAAATGTTTTTTGATATTAGTCGATCAAAGGCCTTGCCTTTGTGATTAGTGATAACATGTAACATTTTGTAAATTCATCTTTTATTTATCTTATCTTATCTATTATCACAATGGAGTGAGACAACACACTTACCTCTAATATGCTAAGATGAATTGTTCACTATGATCATTCAACTTCAAGAACCACTCTTTTCTCTCGGTAATGTGCTTCGTTACTCTTGATTAAATACCAAATGTCATTGTCCTTGCCATGTGTGACTAAGCAAGCCGCTAAATGCTCTCATTGTCACTTTCTAATCTTCTTTTTTATACAACATTCCTCAGATGTCATCCATTTTGAAATGTTTGACCATGTTCATATTTGTTGTTCATTTGTTTGAACTCGTGCCGACAATTTTTCGTATTATGGGGCTTTACATAAATGTGGCATTTATGCTTTTCCAACCCTACATATTTCTCAAAAGATCATGTTTGCTTCTCTCGGAACCTTTGTTTTTGCATTTGTTGGAAGACGTTCTTCCCCTTTTGTTTGTAAGAGAGAGCCTTCTCTTCTCTATTTGTGTTGTTGTCATGTTAAGCTTCTCTTGCTGGAGTAAGTCAACCAATTCCCCATTTACGGCATCTCAATGCAAGATGTGACAAAGGTCTCGAATGATGGAGGGAGATCTCAAAGTATAATCATCACCAATTGATCATCTTTGACTTCTTTCTCAACCTCCAAGAGAATTCTTGACATCAATCAATCTCATCAAAAATTAATCAACCTTCTCATCATGCTGCATCTTCAAGGCATGTAGTTTCTCCATGAGGTGAAACACTATGGATATGTTGTTTACCTCATAAACTGACTTCAGCTTCAACCATACTTCATGAGCATTGTCAATGTTGTGAATGTTAGTTTGCACCTTTTCATCAACTACGAGAGGAGTCAACCTAAAGACCTTAATATTTTTCTAGAGGGAGCACCCTGCTTCCTCCTAAAATTTTCTAGCATGGCCCCCTTAGCTTTGGACTTTTTCCATGGGCATCATCAAATCTTGTATTGGTAATGTCGTTGGTGTTTCTTCTGATCCAAGCTTTGATATAGTTATCTGACAATGCTAATTACCAACGTTTTTATCAAATTTGTGTTCCCTTGAGGGGTCTTCCGCTGGAATGGCTATTTGTATTTGTATTTGGATGTTAGGGTTTACCCACTTTAGGTTTTTCCCTCTAGTTATGTTAACATTGTTTTAATGTTTTAGTGAGTTAGTGTTTAGTTACTTTTTCAGCTCCTATAGTTCTGTTTTATCCTAGTATTTTTCTATAGGCATCATCAAATCTTGTATTGGTAATGATCGGTGTTTCTTCTGCTCCAAGCTTTGATATAGTTGTGTGACAATGCTAATTACCAACGTTTTTATCAAATTTGTGTTCCCTTGAGGGGTCTTCCGCTGGAATGGCTATTTGTATTTGTATTTGTATTTGGATATTAGGGTTTACCCGCTTTAGGTTTTTCCCTCTAGTTATGTTGACATTGTTTTAATGTTTTAGTGAGTTGGTGTTTAGTTACTTTTTCAGCTCCTAGAGTTTTGTTTTATCCTAGTATTTTTCTGTTGTATCCGAATGGACTTTCAAGTCCTATTGACCTACTTTGATCATTCGTGGAAAACAATACATTTTTTTCCTTTGCTCATTCTTTAAATATGTTTGAAAGGGCTTAAGGTTCCTTTCCATCAAATAACAATCAATTCTTTGCAAGTGCCAACAAAGGATTCCCAACACAGAGTGTTTGTGTATGCACCTTTGTGCATCGTGTCGAACTGTTTGAGGAAATTCATGAATCTAAACTCACATAAAAAGATAGATAATTTTTACCATTAAGAAAACATATAAAAAACCAAATAGTCAGACAAAATATTAAAATCTAGACCAAGGAAAAATATCCAATAAATTTTCAAAATTGGAAGCATTGTCCCAATGGAAAGCCCTTAACATCCAAACAAACATCTGTTCCAAGAAATAAATTTCCTGCAGGGAAATTAACAACTTGAAAAGCTCCACTCTAGAAAAGAAATTAAAGAATAGTTTGTTCCCAAAATTTGCAATAATCAGCAAGCAGACATGCCTATGATCTAAAATCAAATCAGCTTCTAATTCTATTTTCAATACGAAAGCTAAAGTTTCCTGCTATGAGAAACAAGATAAGTGGAATGGAAATCATAGCTTGAAACCTGTAAAATGGAAAACAATCCTTCAGACCAGCAATTGTATAAAGTTCGAACACAGGTGTTTCTAATATCAGTGAACAAATAGTACTGAGCAATAAGTCAATGACCAATAAAATGAACAATATCAATGGTTAATTTTTTTTAATGTTACATTTCTAATTAATACTACCACAAATCCATGGCCATCTGATGCACATAACACAAACTCACCATCCCTTCCACCTGTAACAATTTCAGGAGCCCCGTAACCAATCCCAAGGCCACCACAACCATCAATAGCATTTATAATCGTTTCATGAGCTGGTAAACAAAAAATATCATTTCGTAGTTAGAACAATTGATGCTTTCCTGTTCATGCTGCCATCGATGACTGATATGTAGGCATCTCTGGCATGCTAAAATACAACGATCTATGACATGCTAAAATACAATGATCTGTGAACAATATTTAAAATCTTGTGTGGTAGAACTTGCTATTTTCAAACGATTTAAAGTGCATCAATGACAACAAAAGGTTCATATAACAAAGCTCAAAGGTATTGATATAAATCTAGATATCATAATCCTTGAGAGATAAAACAACTACAACAACCCATATATTATTCTCTCTTTAAAGTATCAAAATATCTAGCTACCATAATTGGGCCTTATTAAAAGAACTGTCCTCACAACTTGCCTCATTAAGGCACACCCCAGTTTAATGGTCCCAAAAAGCTCATCTATAGAAGTCATGTAATAGTGATCCTATGATAGAAGGGTCATAGATATTTAGCTAGGACACCTTCTAAATTCATTAATAGTTTAATTAATAAAACTTTTTATAGCCAGATTTTCTGCTGCATTAAGTTATTCCATCATTAAATCTACATGTGCACCATCATCTTTCTCATTGAACCCATGATGAAATTGCAGAAAAATAACATTTTAGATATAGAAGGCATCAGCATTTTCGTACAAATCTATAAGCTCAATGAAATTGTGCTCTCCATGAATGACGCAATGTCTTAATGGAGTTTTGTGATATAACAGGCATATATGTGTTGGTACAATTCGTAAGCAAATTGAATTTGTACTTCTGCAAATGCTATAAATTCATATTGGATTTCAAGTGTTATTTCCTCATAAACACCAAGTTAAATCCCAATGGAAAGAATAATTTCATCTAAAACTTAGCAACATAACAATGCATAGCACAGAGTGCTCAAAGATCCACCCATAAATTTGTTGGAAGGTAAACAAGACCTGCCTGAATATCCACAATCAGATACATTAGAGCAATCCGAAGAAAAACCCTTTAAAAGTAAGCACTATAGATAATACACATGGCTTGAAGAAGAACCAGGCAGCAATCCGCCTCTTTAAGAGGTTTGGAAAGAGCTTATGCCTCTTTCCCGATAAACATATCATGCAGGGTACATATAATTAAAATGGCCTCAAGAACAAATATTTTATCTCAATACATAGAGATACTTTGACATTAGAGAACAAGCTCCGATCTTCCCTCAATAGCCTTAACTTTGAGATTACATACATTTATCAAAACTCTTCTTTCTGTCGTTAATCTCCAGCTACAACAGTCAGCACTGTAAGTTACTAAGTATTATTCATTGTGTTCTGATTTGCACATCAAAAGGACTAGCTATATAAATGTATATTCAAATGTCCAACAGTATAAGCATTAGAGCAGTATCTTAAGGAGACCACCTAGGAAGACAATGGTCATGTTCACTATTTTGTGATCTCGTTGCTCTTTGCAGATAATGTGATTCTCCTAGCCTCTTGTTGAAATGGACTCCAGAAGTAGCTAGATTCCTTGGCCCATTATTGTAGTATTCGGCCATTGATAGCGAGCCTCCATAAAACATAAAGCTATTGTTTTAATCCCAATAAGGAGGCTCTCTCCAAATTTTGGCTCTCTATCAGAGGGCAGCCAATAGAGATTGCCACTTCTTTCCCCCTACTTAGAAGTTTATTTCCTCGACACTTCTTTTGGGAGTTCATTTTCCCAATACTTCTTTTAGTTTAATACTTGTGTCGCCAGCATGCCTATGCAAGTGATATGCTTTACTGCCAATGCTTGAGTGAGAATTAGTCCAACTTGAGTTTTAAGACATGTCATCTGAGATGAGATTATTTTTTATAAATCTCTGTTTAGATGCCCTTATCTTCTCCCCCCAATGGAGAAAGAAAGAAAGAAATTACATTACTCTCCACAACTGGCAAAAGTAGGTCAATGGAACTCGAAAGTGAGAAGTACCAATCAGGGTAAGAAATTAATGATACAATAAATGACACTTGCAGGACATTTGTTCAAGTATTTTGAACTACATCTCCTAGACCTCTTGTTCTAAGTTGACCTTAGACTCGACACTTTCTTCAGATTTCAGATGGCCTTATCATCCAACAATATTTCCTCCGGCATCATTGTTCACATGGGCTCAGGGTCCCTCCTTGCTCAGCTTTGGACATGTTTTCACTAATTTGGGATAGGGACAGACAGTACATCATTTCCCAGGGAAAAGCAAAACTGCAAGATTTATTTCCTTCACGAGGCAGAGACCAAGGAGCATTCCATATTTAGAAGTCAGAGCTTTCATGAGATCAAAGGGAAATTTTACTGCCTTTTCAACTGCTCACGTGAGTCTCTATCCATCTCCTTTAGATAACCCAACAAAAAGATGCCTTGCTTAGTTCCTTAAAAGTGGTAGTTAGATTAAAGCATCCATCATTCCAAATCTCTCTAATTCATCACAAAGATCCGCCCTTATTTTAATCCTATCATTGAGTGCGGATAGCTGCAAACTACCTACTACATCCACTGCTATGAAAGGAAGTGTCGACATGCCAGGCAATATCATCTGGACAGGAATACTTGGTAACCAAATTTTGTCACACCCAAGACCTAGAAATGAGTTAGACCTATGTATGTGTGTGCATATTCATCATAAGCCTCCACCCAAGCTTCAAGATGCAAACATATTTACCAGTTTCTTCACCCGAAGAAGGGGTTCTTCCTTAGGTTTTATGAGCAATTCCTCAATAACTTCTTCATTGGTTGTTGGTGGGAATGTCTTGATGCCACCAAGGATTACACCCTAGGGCCCCATTGGTCTAACCCATTCTCCAGGAAACATCCTTTTGATAGGCACTTGGTGCTAACTAAATAGTTTATACTTTTGAGGATTAGTATAACTAGTTTGCTCCCGTTAAATGTTGATGTGAATAAAATGCCTTTGTTCTTCCACGCGACTTGTGATTGGGTTTTATGTTGTATCCCTCCTATACCAGTTATTGGCAATTTGTATTTTGTAACTTTTGTACAATTTCAACTTATTGTAACCTCTATTTTTCTCTCTTCTTTCTTCTTGTCTTCTCGAGGAGCAGCCCCTTTTTAAATGCTCCTATGGCTTCCATTCCTAGCTATGCATTGGAGACCCATCGTCTTACTTTGGTCATATGTGGGTATTATATAACTGCAAATTCAATTTTTCATGCTTCCAAGCATAAATACACTAAACTATCTCAATATATGATGCTTTGTTAGAATATAAGGGGTGTAATGTTATACTTTAGGCCCTAGGGACATGATATTATGATGTATATGAGTTTATGGGGTAGCCGACTTGTTTATAGCTCATGTTTAGATAAAATGAGCCCAATGGGTAAGTTTTGTAACGGGTCAAATGGGTAACCTGTAAAATAAACTATATTTCGTTAGAAGTCGATCTAATGTGCTTTAGTTGGGTCAAGGGTCTACCCTAACGCTAGGATTATTGGCATCCAACAAATTAAGTCATCAAGGATCATTGATTATGGATCAATTCTATCGAGTAGTAAAGATGGAGTAGGGAAGCAATTTTGGATCTCAGAGAGGGAGATAATTTGGAGTGGCTCCCTCCTTGAGGAGTATTTTATGGTGTAACCCTACCTTAGTGGTATTTATATTTCTCAATATAATGAAGATTAGGGCACATTGGCGCACCATACATCTCTTGTGTTGTGCATTTCTATAATTGTCATGCAATTTTTATGTATAGCTTCTTAACAAGTGGTATCATAGTAGCGATTTGGGGAAAGTGGAAGAAGTTTTTTTGAGAGGATTTGAAATAATTTTGCAACAATTTTCCAAAAAATCACTCAAACTTTTAAAGGGTTGTTATCTTAGCACTAGTGTCAGATTGAAGCAATTTGTGCACCACTAGAAAGTAAACATAAAGAGATTTCTAGCAAGTGGTTGCAATCAGAATTTTGGGCAAAATTGAGGGCATAATGACCTCACAAAGTTGACCTTTGAAGACAGACGAACAGCTGTTTTTTCAGTCACGACTTGGACAATTAAAGTGGAAAATATTCACATCTTGCAATCCAGGTAAGCAAATCAATTTTGTATTTTTGAAGGCAATTTTCAGATCTAGCAGTCTACATGGGTTTCATTTTCAGATATGTAATAGGAATGGAGATCCATTAAAGGCACGTTTTCTTAAAACCCTAGTTTTTAATTGAATCTGGATCTTGAAATGATAGTTTTTAATCTAAGTGTAATTCATGGAGATACCTAAGTTTTTTGGAAGGGATGATATTGATCCACAAGGAGAATGGTATACATTAAGCAGTTTGGGAGAATATTTTGAAGAATGGATCTATGGTTAACTGGTGGTTTAACCTTGACATAAGTTATACGACTTGTAGGGATTAGTTAGAAGTTGAACGAGCTATCTTAAATGGATGGGGAAGGACAAAAGAACATGAGAACGTTCCTAAGATAAAGGCAGATGAGCATAAGGTTTGTGAAGAAGCAAAAGTAGAAAAGTAGAAGCAAAGAAAGAAGAAAGGGAAACCCTACCCTTGGATCAAGAAAGCATAATAGAGTTCCAATTGTTTTGTTTCCAACGAAAGAAGCTTCAATGTATGGTGCTTGGTTAGAGAGTTTGGGAACTATTAACATCAATGTGTAACACAGTTCATGAAGCTTTGGTAGATGGAAAAGAAGTTGATATTGCAGAGTATTATGCATCATATAAAGGGAGAACATGCAGAAAAATATAAGGGCACAACAAAGAATATGAAGGATCTAAAGAAGATCATAAGGAAGATAGCAAGGAAGGAAAAGGAGGAGCACAAGGAATAATTTGAAAAAGACGATAAAGAATACGTAGAAGATCGGAGGGAAGAAGACAATGGAGGATTAGAAGAAGAGCACAAGGAATTTGAAGAAAAGCACACAAAAGAATCTAAAAAAGAACATGCAGACTTGGGTACTTATGAGGGAAGCTCACACGGGCTCATCTACACGAGCTAAAGAGGCAAGTGGAAGACAAGTTTGAAGAGTCAAAGGAAAAAATATAAAGATGCTAAGAAGGTTGTGGTATATAGACATCCACATTACCATGAAAGGAAACGATCATGGAGGCATAGTGTGGAGCATCAAAAGAAAAATAACTATCAGTATACATGGAATCAAAGAAGCAAGCAATATGGATATGTTTGGAAATAGAAAAGATAGTACTATGGACATATACGGAATCAGAGAAGCAACAACTATAATTATGTACAGCATGAGAGAAGCAACAACTATGGACAAGTGTGGAATCAAAGTACCATAGCGAAAATATGGCATCATCAAAGACAATCGCCTATCAAGATCACATATGATGGATGGATGATCGAGCATGGTGGCAAGTGTGCAGAGATTTGCAGAAGAATTACTAAAGTTTATTTTCATGTTTTAAGGGCAAAACATGTTAAGAGTGGTGGAATGTTAGGATGTAAGTCACAAGGTTCGAGTTCGAGTTCGAGTCCAATTAGAATAAAGTTCATTTCAAATTCACCCATAGATAAAGTTTGGAAAAAAATCACCATTAAATTCGACACACACACACACACATATATATATAAATTATAATTTATAAATATAAAATGGAAAATTATAGAATTTTTTAATAAACAGCAAAAAAGTATTGAATATTTAAAAAATAAATCACATATAAATTAAAAAAATAATAGTAAACAAATTTAAAAACATTTAAAAATAAATAATAACAAAAGAATTAAGCTACGATTAGTATTAAAAAAAGCTACAATAATTATTATTAAAAAAAACATAAACAAACATTAAAAACAAAACCTAAAAACAAATAACATAAAGTTAAACATTCGCAAGACTTCATACCATCACCAACCTGCTCCTCCGCAACCGTTGATACCTCCTACTTCTCATCCGCACGGCAAACAACTTTCGGCGTATAGTAGACAGTGAATCAGCAAAGCAGTCCGCCCAGCTCACCTCTATCACTCAAGGCATGTCTGCCCAACTCGGCTCCTGCGTTGTGCACGTTCATGTCCGCCTCCTTTGTTCAGGGTCAAAAAATCTCACCCTAAGTATTGTCTTGTGTTTAGTAGGGAGGAAAGGCAATTTTAGAAGGACGGGAGGGTTTTTTGGTACATATATTTTTTTTCAAGCAATTTTTTTCGCAAATTTCCTGAACTTGGCCATTTTTTTCTGCCACATCAAAAGTTCGACGAATTTCGAATTTCATGCAAAAAAATCGCCCAACCTTGTGACTTAGGTTAGGATATAAGGTGGTTGGAATGATATACACCTATGGATAGGATATTATGATGTATATGAGATTATGGAGTAGCCAACTTGTGGCGCACATAACTCATGTTTAGATAGGATGAGCCCAATGGGTAACTTTTGTAATGGATCAAATGAATAACTTGTGAAATGAGTTATATATGGTTATCACTCAACCTAATGTGTGTTAGGGGGGTTAACATTTTACCCTAACCCTATAAAATAATAAAAGAGAGGCTATATATAGAGGCATCTATCATTGTCAATTGTCATAGATCATTGGATCAATTTTATTGAGTAGCGCAAATAGATAGAATTAGTAGATTTGGCTCTCCTAGTGGGAAATAATTTGGAGTGGTTCCTTGTAGAATATTTTAAGGTGAAATACCTAAAAGGTATTTCTATTTCTAAGTATATTGAATATTAAGGCACACTAGCCACAATACATCTCGTGTTGTGCATTTATGTTATTGTTCTATAATATTTCTGTATATTGGATACGTGATTCTTAACATGCTTCCAAGGTTGACTCAGCATAACACTCTCAACATAGACTACTGCCAAGATGATATTCAACTCATGATTGATGATCATTTGGCTAGAAATGATGCAAATTCTCCCAATAATGCTAACAAAGTAGGGGTTTTCCTATCCTCTTTTGTTACTTGTTTGGTTCTATTTTGCAGGAGTAGGTCATTTTTCTTTGTTGTATCTTCTAGACTTCATATATCTTTTAGAAAATATAATGCAGACTGTACGGTATACATTCTTTCTTTACAGTTTACATATTTTTGGTTATTACTCTGTGTCCTTGTTAGATAGGAGATTCTTTAGGCGTTCCTTTATTTCTATTGTTGCTGGTTGTATTTTCGAGTCCCATTAACCTGTTTTGGTCATCAGCGGAAATTGATATAATCTCTTTCTTCTTTCTTTCTCTAATGGCATTAGTATTAAATTCTGACTTGCACAGGGAATGTACAAGGTCCATGTATTTAATCAATTCAAACATAGGATTTTTATGTCTCATCGGAAAGATTTTGGGAATATACTTCAAAAATGATGGTATTTCATGCTAACAAAATGCTTCTAATTCTAATAATCTTAGCGTTTCCTGTTTTATAAAAAATATCTCCATCCTTTAGTAATTTTCATTGTCTTATATGAGCACAGATATATGGAAGATTTTACTTATTTTCTTGTTATCTTATCCCATTACAAATCATAAACGCATACTCGTTCAAAGACTAGTTTTTTTTAATGGTCTTCTAGCTTTAAATTATACCAGGAGACCTGCAATCCTGCTACATCTATCTTGATTGGTTATACTCTTTGCTCCCCATGACCTATTTTAGTCCTATGGATACACTATTTCTTTCAATTCAAGTTGTAATTTCATCAAGATACGAAATTTCTAGAAAGTTGACGTAGCTATGGATGTCCTAGCACTTTGAATCACAGTAAAGGGTTTCAGGTAGTCTGAAAATGTCAGCAATGGTGTTTCCATTAATTTTTATTTGATGGTTGTTCAACTCTCCAAATTTGTTGCCGACTCTGCTAAGGTATAGAGAATATTGGAGTTTGAGTCGAACTTCATCTCAGTAGAATACTTCCACAAGATTTAATCATTAAGTATGACAAGAAACACAAACACAGTTGAGCTTTCTTCCAGTCAAAAGTAAGGCACGTCTTCTTTTCATGGGAATAGCTAAATGTTTGCTCATAGTATTGACATTCAATGTCTTACTCTGCTTGGGAGGAGGGTATTGTGGTGGGCTATGTGAGAACAAATATGATTATTAATGATAATGTTTTGCTGAGTGTTAAGGTGTTTAGTGATTCTAAATTTGGTTTCTCTTATTATGGTGTTGTATTTTCGTACACATGATGTGGAAATTTGTGATTATGGTTTTAGCTTATGCAAGGATAAAATGTGATTTTTCTTGATAGTATTCCACAAGGCACCACGGAGTTATTCAGGGTGAGAATATATATATTATGAACAGATCTATGATACATATTAATGCTAAAATGCATGTGTTACAACCAAGAACATTAGGATCACCTTATGAACTCTAAACCATGCCAATGTAAATTACAAGAGCTTTCCAATTATATTGACAATACCATATTTAATATGAATTACTAGGTGGGCCCTTAAGCCATCTTTAAAATCCTAGTGTAACATTTAGGCTGACAAAGAAATGAAGGGATTTATTCAAAATTTAAAAATCATAACAATGGTGGCTATGCCATAGAAATTCATATCCCAGGAGTATTTCAACAATATATGCTATGCCATTATTTAGATTAACAATTAGAATGTAACACATGGTTCAATTGTTTAATAGCCTGGGACTAAGACTGCACTTGAAGGGTGACTTGTGCCTAGAAACAGTGCACGAGAACAGAACTTGTCAAGTTGCTTGAAGCCATGGACAAGATAATAAATTTAGTATAAATACCCCAGCCTAGTGTGCATTTCTCTACATGTAGCTTAGCCATACAAGCATAGATATCATGCTTTTTATTGGAGAATGCTGTAAATTTGGTATAGTCATACAGCATAGTTACCAGGAGGTGTGGGGTTACGGGTAGTGGTACGTGGATGGGGGTACGGGTACTGGTTGTTGCGCCAAAAGATCGCCCTGTTAACGCTCGACACAAACGCCAAATAAGTACCCATGGGAGGCTGTCAGTCCATGTCACGAATCCCTGAGGAGGACGCTGGCGATTAGTCCAACAATCCCCCCTTCAGCGTTACCCGAGGGGATTCGAACCCGTGACCACAGCTCTGATACCAATTGTTAGAAAGGAACGCTTGCCGTTGCACCAAAAGATTGACCTATTAACGCCCAATACAAATGCCAGATAAGTACCCACGAGAGGTTGTTAGTCCATGTCATGAATCCCTGAGGGGGACACTGGCGATTAGTCCAACACGCCATTCAAATCAGGGTATATGAGTAAATGAATAAGGGTACGGCTAAATTGTATGTAAATGTTGCAATCAAAAAATGTGGGTACGGGGACTGGTACTCAGTCCTTGTCCAAAATTGGAGATTCCTGGTAACTTTGTCATACATGATAGAAAACAAAGAAGCGTTGTTAAATCTATTTTACTGAAAGATAAATGAACTATCTTATGAAAAATAATTTCTTCACACTTAAAAATCTGCCTTCACTCAAGGGTGGAATATGGGCATAACGTAGAGAGGAAAAGCCCTATATAATTATTAAGGATCAATGAGTCCTATGGTATAAGAATCAATGTGTCCTATGGTATAAAGAATCTTGCCTAAGGGGGATTCATGTGCTTATGTACATACTATGTACATACAAGAAGAGGTCTTCAGATTGCCAAGTGACAAAGTTGACATGTCTCAATTGCGCTCCATCTATCTTTATCATTCTCATTGACATTATTTGCCCTCGTCATGCACCTGAATACATCTTTAAACTTGCAAGTGTATCATCCTCTTACCAAAAGTTATATCCATCTTACATATATGTGCATTTTTAACAACAAATGCTTTTAGCATGCATGTTGCATTCACCTTTAAATCTTCTAGTTATTTATGCATATATATTCGCTTCATTTTTTTTCTAATCTGTAAAACTTCATGTGCATCTACAACCTTAAGGATTACATCCGCATTTGCACAACCATATATCCACAAACTCTAAGCAAACATTTAGAACTCATATATTTTATGCATTTGAATGTCTGAGTGTGAACAAATCCAAAGTCCTCCATTCGAACTACATGCCAGATGTCTGCCATCTGAACGTTGTATCTTGTACATCCTTGGTCCACCTCAAAAAAGTTTTATTCCTTCACATGGTTTCAAAAGAACAGGTTACATATGGCAGGTCTTTGCTAGGCTTTGACCTTGCACACTATTTGATTTCTAGCTGCAACTGACTTTGTGATCGTCCATAATGAAAATGTGCTCAAACTCATATATTGGCAAGTTTCCCCGCATAGTTTACTAGATTTGGTACGCAAAAAATGACAGTTTTTGTAGAGTGTCCTTGCAATCATGAATCTACTCATTCCACATGGAAAGGCCTGGCCCTATCTAATACCAAATGAAAAATTCTGCATTCTCAGACTGTCATGTATCTAACAAATTTAGGGCATTACGAGACTGTAGTAGTTCCTTTTGGACTGACTAATGTTCCCACAACCTTTGTGAATCTTATGAACAATGCCTTAAAAAACTTGACGTAGTACTTGATGAAATTCTAATTTTCTTCTCAAGGAATGAAGATGAGCATGAACAGCATGAGATTAGTTCTCCAATGCTTGAGAAAAAATGGGTTGCACGGAAAGCTCTCAAAATGCTTGTTTTCTCAAAAAATGATTCATTAACTAGGACATGTTATATCTACAGAAGGGATAACTATGGATCCAACAAAATATAAAGGACATTATTGAGTAGCTAACAGTCAAACTTGTGGCTCAAATGGATAGTTTTATTGGTTTAGTTAGTTATTAAAGAAGACTTGCTAAAGGATTCTCAAAAATAGTAATCCTGTGACATCATTACAAAGGAAAGGAAAGGAAAGAAATCACACTAGACAGAAAGGTGTGAAGCAGCCTTTCAAAAGTTGAATAAATTGCTTACAAGAAAAGGAATCTGCAAGTACCCGATACACACAGGGACTTCATGATTTGTACAAATGCATCATTAGAAGGTTTAGAAGTACTTTCACAAGACAAAAAGGTAATAGCTTATGAACAAGGAAAATTAGATATTATAAGGAGAATTCTGTTATTTATATATTTTATTGTTGTGGGATTTTAAACTGACTGTTGTATTTAATACTCGAGTAGTCGAGTAGTCAATTCTTCTATGACCTCTCTCTCATGAACATCGCTAATAATCACAACGCAAGAGGACCCACAAAGCACAAAAGCTCTGAGTGATATTAGCACTGGAGAGGAAGAGGTTAGTACATGTTTGCAGTCCTATAGGTGATTTGCAGTGAGCCTTAGGGATAGGTTAGATTTGCAATGAGCCTTAGGGATAGGTTAATGAAGAATGTGTCCATCTTGCTTCTCAAGGGCCATTAGGTGATCACCTATAAGTGAACAGGAAGTTCCGACTCCACTAAGTTTGAAAAAGAAACAGCAAGTAATGGAGAGTTGACAAGTAGTGTCATGAGGCTTTCCAGTTCCAAAACCCCAAATGGCTTCATCAGACCATCAAAACTGATATCAAAATTAATGGAAGGGAACAGTACAGGCGCAGGGGTCTCATAATCATTCTTACCAAGTTTTTGCAGTTCCAACCGAAAACAGCCAAGAAATGACAATGTTGACAAACAGTAAAGCAGATAGAAGCAGCGACCCGGCATCTTTTGGCCATGAAAACCACATATGATGTCGTAATGACCTGAAACTTGATGGACAACATGCTTACACAATGGCTCAGATATCTGCAAAAATTAAGTCAAAATGCCCTCGGGATTTGGGTCAAAGTTGCAGAAAGAAGTCATGCGGCAGGGATCAGTTGTTTTGCAGCAGGGATCACCTGCAAAATGCAGGGGATACCTGCTAGGAAGACTTCCTAGCCACGAGGATATCCAAAACAAGGTGCAAAAGATAAGACGATGCCCAAAAGTTGAGGAAACTCCATAATGGCTCAGAATTTAGGAAACAAAGATGATGAACGCCAAAGGTCGATAACTTGTCAATAAAAAAAATTCAAGAACAAGAGCTGAGGGATTTTTTTGGACAATTATCAGGTAGCATATGTGGGACAGTGCAAGGCTTGAGCAAAGGAATAGCAAGTTTCAGCTCCAAGGAGAGCCAAAGCATTGTAAATATTTGAGATCGAAAATTGCGGCCTTGAAATAAAGCATGGACTGTCTACTTGGAGTTTTTGAACCCATGAGAGTTTTCTCCGCACAAACGGGGTGTATTTCATGAGGGTAACATTGTTTCATAATGTTCTTGCTTAGCTATTTCCTCTGTTCCACAAAGTCCCCTGTTGGGGTGGGCAGTGGGAAGACAGAGAAATGCAGCAACACAAAAAGGGGATGCCTAGGTATACCCTCAAAATCCTAAATACAATATTTGAATACAAAAATAGCATCAGTGCAGGGACCGGGGACCAAGGGGTGGGGATGCATCCCCGTAGAACATAGGTTCTTTCATTTCCATTGCTGGACATTGACAATGTGCAGTTGGAGCAGTCTAACATTCTAAATATGATGTATATAATCTGTTTTCAATAGCATAGCATTGATTTCAATTTTTTAGAAAAGATAGTCTATTTAATGAATTGTTTTGTCATAGATTGACCTATTACATACCATTATGGTGTCATACCGAGCTGGCTTTAGAGATATTTTAGACAATTTGTTCTTATTCCCAATTTTCTATCTACAATACTTTCATTTGATCACCAAGTCCAACATATGAGAAACAATGTCTGGTTAAAGACGTCATGTACCTTATCTCTGTTAATGACAATTTGTACCCTATCTCTAAGGATAGTTTATTATAGCCTCTGCAGTCCATGCACAAAAAGACGCGATACTGATAGGCATGCTATTGTTTTTCAATGGATCGGATATTTTCATGATACCCTGGACACTTGACATCTATCCAACTCGAGATATTACATCCAGCACCAGTTTTGGTACATCTTATTAAACTTCCACTAGAATTCTGAATGAAGCTACTCTTGAAGTAATAAGAACCTTTAATTGTAAACATAGCACGCATCCATTTTTTAGCAATGGAAGCTCATATGATAGAATGTTTATATATTGATCTGGAAACTCATTAGCTTAACAAGATATACATGAAACTATGCATGTCTGGGAACAAATAGAATATTACGTACTCCTGATGAGGTGAGAAGATGGTTCCTTAGTGAGGAAAGTATAAAGAAAAGATACACACACAGAGATATATCCATACTGATTCTCATCGCCACCTAGCCCAAAAAGAGGGCATCCTTACCACGCTAGCCTCGAGATCCATCAGATTATCGGATTATGAACATATTGATCAGGAGCTTGAACACTTAAAAGAGGTATTTATTTTAAATGGGTACAGATGTCGGAAAAATAATGGCCCCTTAGGAAAGGCAAGGGGTGGGAGGACTCGCAGAGAGAGTGATACCCAAAATAAGGTCTTCTTGCCTTACGTGGAAGGAGTGTCACACAGGTTGGCAAGGATTCTCAGGAAGCAAAACATCAGTTCTGTTTTTATCCCACAAAATACAGTCACAATCTTATTTTGTTCGTCAAAGGACAAGGTCGACCCAAAGTTGAGGAATGTTGTTGACCATGTTGAATGTGGAGACTGTGACAAGGTCTACATAGGGGAAACAAGGAGGGCAGTGAGAGCTAGAATGGAAAAGGACTGCAGAATCGCAGATATCAAAGAAATTGCACAACAAAATCAGACCTTGGCAAAGCACTCTGATAGAACAAAGCACCACATCTACACAAAGAATGTCAAAGTAATCTCTACTAAAAGAAAGAAAGCACTTTATATAGAATCCTATTTTTATTAGGAACATATTTTGTTTTTACGAATGTACTTTTATGTTTAGGTTTAGATTTTTATTATATATTTTATGTTTTAAAATACATGTTATAATTTGTTCTTTTTTATAGTTTTGGGTTTTTTATGACTAATAAGTTCTTTTTTAAATACAATTTTATGATTGTATAGATTTAAATTATAAAATTTACTTTGTGTTTTATGATTTTATTTTATAGTTTTTTTAATTATAGGTTTTTATTATATATATAATATATAATGCCGATACAGATACGGGTATGAATACAGGTACGAGAATCGGATACATGAATATGTGGATTTTTTTTGGGACTTGGATACGTTTTGTATACGGACGTACAAAAATATATATATAATTTTTAAAATATAGAAAATATAGCCATATAAGCAAAATTATTCACATAATATGCATAGAGGAAACAAAATAAGCTAAGTTACCGGTTCATTTTTGGTTCTGGTTTGGGTTCAAAGAACCAAGTTCGCCAATACGACGATTTTGTATTTTTCTTTGGGTTCGTTTTAGGTTCATCCGTACAAAAAAATATATAAATTCTAGCCTAATACATAGGAAATTAGTGACATTGTCATTAACCAAATAGTATACATATTGATATTAAAATAAAATATGAAAAGAATCACAAAATTTGAAAATACTAACCGAATGCCAAATGTCATGATAATCATTAAACATAAATATCAATATTTATCCTATAATTAATTATATCAAACTTAAAATTTAATGTTAGTAGTCATCTTGCTCTTCATTGAGAGCATCAACATCAACATCATGTTATGGTTTGTTAGAACCACATGGACTAGCACCACAGCCACTCCTGCCAGCTAAGTTGTGTGTCATCGAAGGAGTGTCAATGTCATCTAATCAAAAGCAGGAAATGGAAGCATCTGAATCAACGACCTCCGGATCTTTATCCCAATGCTTTGACGTCCCCTCGTACTCTGGGTTCTTGTGCGATAGAAGACACAAATGTATGTAGATCAATTCCTTGGCCTTTTTAACTACGAGCTTGTTGCACTTTTGTGAGTGGATGAAGCTGTATGTACTCCATTTCCGCTTACAAGAAGATGAACTTGCAACCTATATTCAAATTTATAAAATAAAAACTAAAAGTTACAACTCAAGTCTTAAACATAAATTTAAAATTTTTAAAACAAAAAGAAAGAGTTAAAAATTTAAAAACTTACCTATGACAAGATCTTGATTGCAAGAGGCTATAGGTTTGGTGATCCTTTGCCATGAAGGCACCATCACATAGGAATATCCTTCTTGTATTTGTCCCGAAGAGCACCAAGACTATGACCTCAAGAGGTAATGAAAACCCCAAACTCGCTAATGACCATGTCTTCTATCTCAAGATCAAGGAATATCCTAGAGAATGTCATTTGATACCCTTTAGCCACTTTGACATCCCTGTATGGTGGCACTCTCCTCGACAAAGAAAGGATATTTGTGCTATAGAACCGAGGAGTCAATGCAAAGGCAAGGAAATGTAGCAAGGTAGTCATTTGTTCCACTGCTCAACAAGGATTGAATGCATTTGTTTGAAAAGCCTCTCCTCGGGATCTTGCTCTTTTGCATTAATGATGGCCTTCATCTTCTCAATCATGGAGTCGATGCCATCATATATTTCTCCCAAACATGGTCGATCCACGTCAGTGAAACAGATCATACTCATAATGGGCTCAGTGAAACTCAACATATAGTCTACAAGGGCCCACCAATCATCATCTAGGATCAAATTTTTGACTCTTTGGGCCCGCTTTTTGCTTGAATCCACATGGTGTTGATGACCATGCTACTAAGTCCTTGTTGCACCTTCACAAGTCAATCTTAAGACGATTGTGTGAGAGGTGAATCTAGTCTCAGCAACTTAAATACAAAATTAAAATTAAAAAAATTAAAAACTTATGAAAATATACAAGTACTAGATTAAAAAACTAGAAAAGTTAAAATTTTAAAACAAAAATAAAATTATTAACATAAAAATACCTTCAACAGCTCTAATGTCGAGAAGGATCTGAAAATGGCTTGAGAGAGGTGATGGTTGGTGACAAACATGTGAATCTCCTCAGCGTCGGCATACACTTGCTTGATCCACTCAATTTCTCCCCATTTTTTGCAATATGAGGTTGAGTGAGTGGACAGCACAGGGTGTCCATACCTCACCTCCACCAACATCCCCGCGGCGTTGCAATTTTTGGCGTTATCGATAACATTTTGAGGTTTCACTGCCTCAATGGATTCGATGAGCATGTTGGCAATGAACTCAGCATCCTTCACACACCCGTCACAATCAATGGCCTTCAAAAACATTGCCCCTTTTTGGCACACTACAACCATATTGATCAAACCTTATTTTTTTCATCTTTTTATCCATCAGAAACGATGGAGACTCTTGTTTCAGCTCATGAATCTCTAATTGGCTTCAAAGAATCTTCAACATGTTTTCTCTCCTTTGTCAATAAGGTGGTGCAGATTTTCTCAAACCCTAAACCTTTGTAATCTTTTGAGGCCTCGTTGATCACTCTTACATGTCTTGTAATATGGTGATCGAACCACATTGAAAGACAATCCATTTGCATACACACGTGATATTTTTGTATTCATAATCTCCCTACTCTCATTTTTAAAAGACCTTTCCAATGGTCCTTTTGTTCTTTTGTTTGAAAGAGGAGAAACTTTTTCGTGCATGGAGGGCACTGCCAAAAATGGATGTCTTCTAATGGGCACATCTAGAGAACCGCCAGGAGCAATTGGGGAAACTGGTGGCTTCCTCAATCCTTTGCCTTTATTTCCTATATGGTGACCAAATCTCACGGCATAGATGGCATTTGTATCTTCTTGCTCCTTGATGTATTCACAATTTTTTTATTTTGGCACTGGACAATTATCCTTCCTCGTGCAACCTTTGATGTCAGCACCAAGTATGTGACATAAGTGGGCATTCACCCAACTGTATGAACTTGTAAATTGCCAGTCACAAGTTTTGCATTTCCAAACATAGGCCCCACCCCCTGAAACTTGCTCTACCAGTGTCACATATTTCCAAAGTGGTGAATGTGCAATGTCCATTTTGTGTTGGCTTTGGCTGACGGAGGAAGAACTATGAGACCGTTGGCCATTTTTTGGCCCACATATCAAAATATTGCCTAAGTATGAAAAAGGGAGCTTTCAGGCAAGAAAATGGCAAGTCTTTGGGAAGACTTCGGGTTTTCCAACAGTGACAACTTCGGGTTTCTGAGGGCACAATGCATATTGGGTTTCCAACAGTGCTTAACTTCTAAATGTTTTATAAGTAGAAGTAATTCGGGTTTTACGAACCCGAATTACTCATGGACAGTGTATTTCGGGTTTTCCAAGGAGCACTACTTGATTACTTCATAAGTTGTGAGCAGTCAGAAGCTCGAAATAAGTAAAGGGGCTTGACAAACCCGATTTGGTCGTGAAAAATAGTGCTTCTCGGGTTCTTCAAGGGATGAGTCTTTTTCAAAATGCCGAAGGGCCTTTTTAGGGCAAAAGGGACTAGTCAACTTTTCCGAAGGTCCTCTTCAACTTTTTCGAAGGGTCTTTCAAGAACTCGAAGGTACACTTCAAAAAATCCGAAGGGCTTTTTCTTCTCCAAGTGGACAGTTGTGAGTTTCCCAAAGGGTATGTTACCCTTCGAAAGGACCATTTCAAAATTCCCGAAGGGTATCTTTCCCTTCGAGAGGATCATTCACAGAAGTCCGAAGGGACATACAAGAAGCCTAAAGGGTCTCTCACCCTTCGGGAAAGTTCATTTTGAAAAGTCCGAAAGGTAATTTCCGAATACAGACGCGGACAAAAAGTCCAAAGGAATTCCTTCAGACAAATTGTCCAAAGAAATTCCTTCGGGAGATTTGCCCGAAAGAAATAAGTCGAGAGGGAAGCCAGAGACCAAGTGTCCAAAGGAAATGACGGGTCAATGGACGTCAAAATCAGGATAAGTGACTAGCTGTTGGAAGTAATCGGGTTTGAAAAGCCCGAAGTCTTAAGGCTTGGGAAACAACAAAGTGAGAAGACTTCAAGATGGACAAGTCCGAAGTAAGTGAGCTTAGAGAACCCGAATTACTTTGCACAGAGTAAATCGGGTTTCTCCAAGTACTTTACTTAAAAGGCTTTATAAGTAAAGGATCTGGGAAAGTCCAAAGTTGGAGAGATCAAAGAACCCGAATTACTCTGCATAGAGTAAATCGGGATTCTCCAAGTGCTCAACTTAAGCTTGGTCCAGCAACACGAGAATCATGATGCAACGAATGAAAGGCTGCCACGTGGCTTATGTTGGAGCAGAAAGGGCCAATCAATAAAGGACAAATGGCACAAGGATGACCAATGAGCATGGGAGAGTCCACGCGACTGGTAGCTGGAAGTTATGAAGGCTCTCATCTGCCATGATTCACTCCCTGCAATCGTCGTTCGACGCTTAAATGTGTCATGCCAAGAAGAGACGTTCCAACTACTCACAACATGGCTTCTCAGATGCGTCAAAAGAAAAAACTTAAAGACAGGAGGGGCTCGAGAGGATTGTCAAGTGATCCTAAGTGGCACATTTAGGGAGAACAAGAAAGTGCAATGTCAGAGTTCCCGCCATCGGCGACTTCTTCTTTCTTCCCCTTCTCTCTCCCCCCTTTTTCTATATAAATAGAGGCCTTGGAGCCAAGCAAATCATCTCCGGACTGGTGATAGAATCACTCTACAAAAATCGTTGTGTAACAGACCTTTGAAGCAATAAAAAATATTTTACCTATCTCTTTGTCTGAAAATTGTGTTGAGTTAGCTTGTGCACAATAGCGTTGTGAAGAAGCGTCCTTCCAACCTTATTGTCCATCTTTCTTGCTTATTTTCAGATGTTTTCTAGTTAGTTGCAAGTTGAACTTGAGCTTTTCCGCCATTAATGGACGCTTAATGTGGATTTATAAATCCCTTTTTGCATCACGTATGGTTCAATGAGCCTAGTTTATGAAATATTTATGCAAGTTAGCTGGTTAGGAGGTTGTGTAAGCAAACTTATCTTATGCTGAATTAGTGTCATTCCCTAGACCAACAGAATCACTTACTTTTGGTGCATCACCTCTCTTAGCTTAGATTTCTTTTCAAGTAATCCTCCTATCCCTTTTCCTTAGCTGACAGTAGATTTTAATGTGAGATCAAGAGCTGAAATGAAGCCCCTAAGGAACTAGCCTCATAAAAAAGTCTAGAGGTTCAACCTCACCATAAGATACCCACATCTTGAGGTTGTCCCCATGCTTATAGCTGGAAGTGAGGGAGTCTGAAGAACACTCTCACAAGGGTGCAATTCCAAGCTATAACAGAGACATTGTAATATATAGTAGTCTAAAAGTTTAAAAACAAGCACAAAATTACAACAAAAATTAAAAACAAGCCCTAGGGCAGCAACTTGTAAAAAAATGACAAAAACAGAAAAAAAAGTTACAATACAAATCTTACCTTGGCAGCAATGGACCCCTCAATCAACATATGAAAATGATTAAAATGAAGCTTGAAGAAGATTCAATCCTACAACAACAATAGAAGGCAAGTATGCAATGAGAAAATCAAAAAATTGAGAGGCAAGTGGTTTTGCTTTTGTCACTTTGTTTTTATCATTTGTGTTGTTTTAGCTTTTGTTTTTGTCTTTCACTTGCCTTTTAGGGTTTAGAAGTGTGTTTTTTATTATTTAAAGTCATTGGGTTTCATAAAAAAATGATTAAAAATCTATCATTGACTGTTTTTGACCGAAAAAACCTGCAGGTTTTGCAACGCCCAGTGTTCATCCTGGGCACCCGAGTTCGTTCAGGTTCTTATAGCAGAAGAACCCAAGCAAACCCAAATGCCCAGGGATGAACCCTAGGCATTGGGGATCACATTACGACCCCAGACCTTGCCCGGTTCGTTTTCGCCTCTCAAACCCTTGCTGAAAACCGTGAACCAATAACATAGAAAATAAGTTAAATAGTCATAAAACATACTCACAATTCAATGCCAAATATCATAATATTCAATGGTCGAACATAGATTAGTTTATAATAGGTACATAGTGCAAATGTTACAATGTATGGACAAAAATACAGACAAATCAGCATATTCATTATTCACTCTATTTATTTTCCTCTTTGGCTGCGATGTCTTCATCATCATGTGGTTCATTAACACCACAAGCATCAGCTATGCCACTCCCACTAACTCCACCATGCAGGTTGTGTGAAGCACCATCTAGCTCTGTGTCGAGCAATGAAAGGTAGGGAACAGAGGCATCCAAGTCAGTCGTCTAGGATTAGCAAAAGGAAGGGCTTTCGATCCTATGCAGTTGAAAAAATGATGAGAGAACAAATGTGCAATGAGAGGTAAAAAGGAAATGAATGGTAGAAGTGTTGTTTTATAAGTCCATGTTTGACTTTTCATTAAGTGAAATTGAAAAAATAAATAAATCATGTTTTTTCTAGCAGATACACCTGGGTTTTTTAGGAGACGCCCACAAGTGATGTGGGGGACTTCAAACAAAGTCTCTAGGACTTAGAATGCACCTCCATATTTGTCTTGGCTCTCTGAGACGTGTCTCCATACTCGAGATGCGTCCCAAGTTGCCGCATTTGAATTCGTGGAGGATAAATTCGTTGCTAAAAATTTAGTGACAAAATTTGTGATTAAGTTCAACTAAAAGACATTTGTTTTTAGATTAAATATTCAAAAATCGAATATATATACACACATTTCTTTAAAATATACATTTCATATAAGTAAATACTAGAACTAAATTATATATAAAATATCTAAAGATTAAAACTAATAAAATAGAAATACATCTACGCTATCGGATACTATTGCCAAGGGCTCTGGATATGATACAAAATGGCACAGGTTATGGATTCACTTGGGATACGGACGGGATACACCCCTGCCCCTACAGATACGCCGGGATACATCCTTATGTATCCCGACGTATCCATAAGGGCAGGGGTGTATCCATCAGGACATATCCCGACATATCCATAGGGGCAGGGGCATATCCTGACCATATCCCAGGTGAATCCATATCTTGTGCCATTTTGTATCGTACCAAAAGCCCCTTAGCAGTAGTACCTGGTAGCGTAGATATATTTCTATTTTATTAGTTTTAATCTTTAGATATTTTATATATAATTTAGTTTTAGTATTTACTTATATGAAATGTATATTTTAAAGAAATGTGGGAATATATATTTGATTTTTAAATATTTAATCTAAAAACAAATGTATTTCTTTTAGACGAACTTAATCACGAATTTTATCACTAAATTTTTAGTAACGAATTTTATCCTCCACGAATTCAAATGCGGCAACTTAGCTTGGGACGCATCTTGGGTACAGAGACATGTCTCAGAGACACAAGACAAATATGGAGGTGCATCCTAAGTCTCGGAGACTTTGTTTGAAGTCTCCCACATCACTTGTGGGCGTCTCCTAAAGAAACCTATCTCCTGGCTTAATTTTTATTTTATTTTTTAAACTTTTTTAATATTAAAAATTAAAGCTTTAAAACTTAAAAGGTAAAGTTGAATAATAAATATTAAAAACTTAATATAAAGTAAAAATTTTAAGTTAAAAATAAAAACTTGAAGTTGAAGTTACAAGTTTTTAATTTTTATGAAAACAGAATATGATGTATTTTATTGTTTTGTTTTCATAGATTTAAATATATAAATATTATTATTTTATTTATTTTGCAATCTCCAAGTACCCCCTTACCCAATTTCCAAAAATTAGCATCTCGGTCTCCGAGACCCGTTCCCATCCCCGTCTCTTGGTGATTATGCTTCAAACACTTTCTCAACTTTTCAAGTTGAAAAAAAGAACCCTATTGGTGAACCATGGACCAGTCAAGAGAACATGATGTTGCCACCTACATTACTGGATACGCCCATACGCCCCACCTGGTACGGGTACGCGGCATTTTGATAATGATACAAGGGGGGTACACCATCCCTATGTCCAGGGTACGCCCTAGCCCCTTGTGTATGCCCGAGTACATCTGAGGACGTACTTGAGAGTGTACGTGGGCGTTGTGGCGTAGCCTAGAGTAGGGATGGCATATCGCCCAAAAAAAACATTTTTTTAATTTTTTCCTCCTTATTTTGCCGATCAAAGTCAAATGTGGACCTCAAAAAACATTTAAAAAATTTAAAGTGCATTTGCAACCCTAAAAGCATGAATCACACTCATTTTATCAAAAGATAACAACACATTTACCTTTCATTGCATTTTTACCTCCCATTGCATATTTGTTCACTCTTGCTCATTTTTCAATTGAATAAGCTTGAAACTCCTTGTGTTAAATCTACACCATTACCTCTACCTATTTGGCACCAAAGACCTTGAGGAGCTTGCAACAAGGAG
Organism: Torreya grandis; assembly: GCA_037957365.1. Taxonomy (NCBI): domain Eukaryota; kingdom Viridiplantae; phylum Streptophyta; class Pinopsida; order Cupressales; family Taxaceae; genus Torreya; species Torreya grandis. Next base: position 2,066,066 of record JARHVA010000069.1, read on the forward strand.
GAATCTTCATTCAAGGTACGTTTTTTTCAGTTTTGTAGGGTTTTAACTTTTTTTGAAGTTTTTTTTCTTCTAGTTTTTAAATGTATGTTTGTTTGTAATTAGTTTTGATTTTTTTTGTTGTTTTTTTTAATAAATTTTAAAGATTCTTTCAACAAATGCTAAATATAACAATATTAATTAGTATTATAATTTTATTAGGTGTTATAGGGATTTATGATTTGCCATAATGTTTGCCGATGCAACTGCTAGTTTAGTGGGCCAAGGGTTAGCCTCCAGACCCAGTGCTCGAGCCCCTCTTTGGAAGTATGTGACATTGCGTGAACAACTACCAGGTGGAGGGTGTTTCTTTTGGCAATGTTCAAAATGTGGTTGTCAATTCAAGAGCTCATATAAACTAGTGAAAGCCCATTTGTGTGCAATTCTAGGCGAAGGAATCAAAATGTGTGGTGGGCCAAGCATAAATGGAAAACCAGGAAAGGGATTGCCACATGCAAAGGTTCTTGCATACATCAAAGAGCAAGAAGAAGCAGATGCCCTTTTTGATAAAAGACATAACCATCCTTTGAGCAAGAAAGAATCGACCCCTATGGATATTGATCAATCCCGTCCTAGTATGGCTGCCCCATCACACCTATTTCTTGCAACCCCTGACACGGTCATAGGGGAAGAATATTCACCTCTTGCTTGCAAGAGAACAAAAGATTAGAGCCCATTAGAAAGGTCATTCCAGAATGAGTCAAGGGTCATAGCAGAGTAGAGTATTGCACGTTGCCTCTATGCATGTGGGCTTCCATTTAGTGTTGTTAGATCACCATATTGACACGATATGGTGAGATCTATCAATGTTGCCCCTAAAGGGTTCATCGGCCCAGTGTATGAAAAGGTGTGAACCACCTTGTTGAGAAAAGAAAAGAAACAAGTTGAAGATGCATTGAAGCCCATCAAGGATTCGTGGGTCAAGACAGGGGTGTCCATCATTTTCGATGGATGGAAAGATACAACAAATAGACCATTGATTAATGTAATCGCAATGTGCCCTAAAGGGCCAATGTTTTTGAAGGCCGTTGATTGTGAGGGGCAAGTGAAGGATGCACGATTCATTGCCAACATCTTGATAGAGTTCATTGAGGTGGTGGGGTCTCAAAACGTTGTCCAAGTTATAATGGACAATGCTAAAAATTGTAAAGTTGCAGGCATGTTGGTTGAGGAGAGGTATGGGCACATATTTTGGACACCTTGTGCCGTTCATTCCTTCAACCTTATGTTGCAAAAATTGGGCACAAAAATCAATTGGATCAAACAAATCTATGAGGAGGCAAGCGAGATCCAAATGTTCATATCTAACCATCATTTGTCCCAAGGCATCTTCAAGACCTTTTCAAAGTAGCAGTTGTTGAAGGTAACATTTTATTTAAATTTTTAAATTTTATTCATGAATCATGTATATTTTTTTTAATTTAATTTTTAATTCTGTAAGTTTGTAATTTTAATTTTAATTTTAATTTGTTTTGATTTGGTGTTAGGTTGTTGAAACTCGGTTTGCCTCACACACGCCTGTCTTGAAACGACTTGTTCAGGGGCGTGAGGCATTGAGTATCATGGTCATCAACAACCTTTGGAATAAATGGAGGTAGGCAAACACTGAGAGGGCCACAAAGGTGAAAGCGTGGATTCTTGATGATGCATGGTGGGAACGTGTGGAGTATTTGTTGAGTTTTACTGAGCCCATCGTCAGTATGTTGAGATATGTGGACATGGATCATCTATGTTTGGGTGAGCTTTATGATGGAATTGACTCAATGATTGAAAACATAAGATCCATCATAAATGCCAAAGAGCAAAATCCCACAGAGAGGTTCTTCAAGGAAGTGCAGTCGCATCTCATTGAAAAGTGGAACAAAATGACCACCCCATAGCACTTTTTTGCTTTTGCCTTGACGCCCAAATACTACAGTATAGAGATCATTTTTTAGTCTAGGAGGGTCGCACCATATAGAGATGTTGAGGTTAGCAAGGGATATAAGGCAGCATTCTCTACAGTCCCTTTGACTTACTTTTGTGGTCATTTGTCAGACATTAATATATTTATCTTATCTTATCTCTAGACTCTTCCCTGATCTAGAAATTGAAAACTAAGTTAGAGAAGAGTTTGCACATTTCATATCCTCCACAAGTCACTCCCTTGCTGCCATCTGTGACAAGTACAAAAAGGAAGCTCAATTTTGATGGTACCTCCATGGGCAAGCATACACCCACCTCCAACTACTTGCTATTAGAATTCTATCACAAGTAAGAATTTTTTTTTTAAAAACTCTCTACCCTTCTTGTTCATTTCTACGTTTTGTTTTAACTTTTTTATTTTTATAAATTCTAATATAAATTGACTTTGTGGCTTGCCTCAATAGGTTGCAAGTTCCTCCTCCGCCGAGCAAAATTGGGGTACCTACAACTTTATCCACTCAATGAAGCACAACAAGTTGGCGGCAAAAAACGCAGAGGACTTGATCTATGTCCATTCCAACTTACGTCTTCTCTCACACAAGCAACCTAACTACAAGAAATGGGCAACAAAGTATTGGGATGTGGACCCAGAGACTAGCGACTTGGATGCCTCTATTGCCTACCTTTCATTGCTTGATACGGATTTGGAGGTTGCCTCACAGGACCTGCATAGTGGAGCTAGTGGGAGTAGCATTGTTGTTTGTGGTTCTAATGAACCATATCATGCTGAAGACACGGTAGCCGAAGATGAAATTTTTTAAATTAATAGACTATAGCGAATGTTGAGTTGTCTTTATTGTTTTCCATACATTGTAATTTGTAACATTTGCAATATGTACCTATTTATAATTTATAAAACTATTCAAAGTTTGACCTTTAGCATTGAAATTATGAGTATATTTTGTGGTTATTTAACTTATTTTGTTTCCTCTATGCATATTATGTGGTTACTTTTGCTTATATGGCTGTATTTTTATATTTATATATATATATATATATATATATATATATATATATATATTTTTGTATGGTCGTACCCAGCTGTACCCAAACACCCCCCCAAAAAAAACCATCATATCCAAGTACCCGATACTTGTACCCATACCCATATCGGCTACTTAGGTTGCCACTATTGAAGAGAATAACTTTGACTATCAAATTATGGAACTGTCAAAAATACATGATGATAATGCTGTGGAAGATATGTAGGTTTACAAGAAATTCCAAAAGTGAAAGAACTTACATTCAACAATTCTAATAATTTTCATGCAATATGCATGTAAAATTGTGGACTAAAAGACAAAGTTGAAATTGTAATCGTGAGGAGCACAACTTGATTAAACTCAAACAACTATGGTATGTACGGCTTCACCTATCATCTGAGTTTACCAGAGGTTTCCACAACATCCTTTGAAGCTAGAGAGATAGACTTCCCCTTTGCCCCCATCCAACGTAGGAAGAAATCAAGCAAAAATAATCCTCAAAATATCATGATTTGCATGCGGTGAGCTGTCATAAGGAGAATGGCCATGCAAGCCAGGAGAACAAGTATGATTAGTATCAGGGCTGACTTCCAAAGGCTGAATTATTTCAAGATTGGGTTTTGTCGTTTGAGATAATCCTGAAGTATAAACTATAAGTGTCTGTTCTCGTCTCTACATATATGTATAATCTGTCAATGCCTGAACAGTTTGATTTGTATGGTTATACTTATGGCTCAAATGTAATGGTAGGCCCAAACTAGAAGATATGGTATTTGATACTTGATGTCTAACATCATTACAGTCACTTTATCACAGCAAACGTTGTTTACCTTGGGTAGTAATATTGGACAGTTTTCCATTTAATGTGTGTACATAACATGTCACCTATGGGCCAATATTTCAGCTTAAACAGCATAATTGAATTCATTTTACCTATCAATATAAATGCATGTATGTGTGTATATTTATATACACCATCCGTGTAAATCTCACCTATGTACTTAGAATTGTCGTTGAAGAGTGTCATTATAAATAAGATCTCTTTGCTTGCTTTGTTAACTAAAGATAATATTTTACACTGTCCCAAGAGGAAGTCTTTGGAAGCGCATGGGAGGAATAAAAACTCCCCACAATCTTAAAATAGCGACATAGATTATATGAGCATGGCATTGCCAAACTCAAAACCAAGGTTAGTCAAAAGAAATACTTTGCAATATTGGAGCTAAACAAGGCTGTCCTTATACCATACTCTCTTCAAAATATGCAAACAGATTACTTGGAAGAGGTGGGATGCAGTGGGTCCAATCTTAGCAATTGGACCAATATATTATAACTATATGCTGATAATATTGTTCTACTCGCTAAACACCCTGTAGAATTAGAAAAACAATTAAGTACCTTTAAAACATTCTACGACAAATCTGGTGTAATGGTAAATATTAAATAATGATAAAACCAAAACCATGATTGTCAAATCTAACAAAACTGTTAACCCTATAATCTCCTTCAGCAACCACCCACTAGAGCTTTCACACTCCTACAAATACCTAGGGCTTCATCTTTACCATAAACTGAGTTGGAAAACTTTGTATCGAAAAAATAACTATGCAACCTAAGAAGCCTGTTCAGGTTTAGAAAACAGCTCCAAAAATGTTGAAATCTGGAATTGGGATAAAAATAAAGCTCCAATCTAAAGCCTAGTTACGCCAGCCGTCCTCAACGGTTGTGGAGTGTGGAGCAGAAGCACATCTCGTGAAACCTGGAACAAAATTGAGCGATTTCAAAAACAAGTTACTATCAATAACTTCAAAATTTAAAGCAATGCACCTTTCACCTATTCTCCTCATGGAAGCAGGTATGCTTCCCATTGAAAGCAAAGACTTGAAGCACTATACGCTACACAAACAAAAGTTGGGTAAACTTGGTCCAGATACGCTTTTAATTATTGCCCAAAAATCAAGTTTGGCCCATCTATGACTTTTAGAAGGTTGGAAAAAGTACTTGGATAAATAATTAAGGACTGGCACTTATATAAGGACATGCCATTGACAAACTTGGACAACCTAAAATAGTACATTCAAACTAAAATCATTAACAAACTCTGAAACAATGAAAAAATAAAAGACAAGGAAAATCTTTGGTATTATAAAAATATCAACCCCAAACTAGAACATCCCACCTATCCGCACACAGTAACAAATCTCAAGAAGAAAAACATGATTGCTACATTAAGAACCAACTCACACAAACTACATAGCGAAACTGGAAGTTAAACCCTCCAAAAGACACCTTGGGAACAAAGAACCTATAAGGTATGTAACTTGAATGAAGTAGAAGAAAAAACACATTTTTTTCTAAACATATTCACTATACAAGCACAGATCCATCTTAACATGGATCTGATATGTACCGAGAGGTAACCAAAAGAGTTGAAGTGTCAGTACCTATATTTTTACACTTATATTGTAGTGGGATTGCCACCTTAAATCTTTTAGATACCTCTCAACATATATCAGATCCCTGTTGAGGCTTGAATGTGCTACCTTCTTAGAAATATATATATTTTTTTTTAATTTTATTATTAATATTTAAGAGTTATTTATCTACAAAAAATGTCAGCCTTCAATATTCCCCCAGAACTCACCCACCCACGCACGCATGCACGCCGAAATTCCAAGTTGATGTGGGGTGTAAAATGTGCCTCTCAGCACAAGTAACTATACAAGGCATAATCACAAAGACATTTGCAATCATAACTTAGTTCCTGAAATCTTAAACCTAGACAATCAAATAAGACAGGAATTTATTCTGAAACTACAAATTCATAGAAACAATCTTTTAAACAAGTAAACACGCTTTTGACAGGTAATTAATACGCTTTTGGCGTAAAGGAAGTTAGAAATCATCTTTTCTTATTTGATCTTAAATATGTATACATATAAGCAGGGTGTCAATTAAGTAATTTCCATGCCTCTTCAGCTCAAAAAACTCAGAAAATTAATAAATTTGGAAAGGGAGAGAGCAATAGATGCACCTTTTACATGAAAAACAGGAACACTCAATTTTTCCAAGTCCCTGAACAGAAATGAAAATTAAAAGAAAGGTCAACCATGGGGCCATAGAATTTTCAAAAAGAAATCTTCCTATTTACACTCATCATAAGAAGCTCAAGTTTATGGTCTAATAACTTCTTCCTAGTTAAACTAATAGACAAAGCCATACAACAACACTTCAAATGGGGATTCCCAAATCATCCACCACCACTCATAACATTCTAATTACTAATCTTTAACAGTTTTCTATTGCAGGCAGAAACATGCATGCAAATGGTAAAAAAAAAAATCAACCTCTACACTTTCCTACATAAAACAAGAAAAGATTATATTTATGAAAGTTTTATATAAAACAAGTTCTAAAACTTTATGAAATATTATATTTCACTGGCAACTAGCATTGAATAAATAACATCCCATACCAGGTATGAAGATTTCCTTTGAAATCACCAGTTGCTAAATGCCTCTCCACCTGTAAAACATATTGAAATTAATATTGAAGATGTGTATATATCCACCGTAGTGTACATATCCTACCTATATAATAAACAATTTCCAGCGATCTACCAAATTGTACCTTACATGACCTTTACCCATAAAATAAATAAGTTCCACTGGCGGACGTCAGATAGAAAACCAAGTCTTTGAATGAAAACAAGCAGAAATTGAGTCCTTTGCAACACAGCCCTTCTTTCTGTTTCATCAGAAAGAAACCTAGAGACCATCCAATAAGTTTCCTCATACTTATTTGTTGGGGCACTGAATAAGATCATTGCAAGATCAAATAAGCACTACAGAAAGAAAGAAAGGAAAAAATTCTATTAATGTTCATGGATGTCTAAATGGGACTCGAGTATACAACAGTTAACAATAGAAAGCTCAAGGAAAGAGAATCTAAGAAACTAAAGTACTTAGGACAAGTAAAGCATTGTGCTACTAACAAAGGACAATAATGTTTATAACTTTGTATACTATTCTTGATTTAGTCATGGACGTAGTATTCTGCAAAAGATTTCACTTGCATTTTGTCCACAGGTTAACTTGTCAGCACTGCACTACATGTATATAACAAAAATACAGGGAATCATATTAGTGGCTAACAGCTGAAATTTCTTTAAAAAGGCACAAAATTGAAATTTGAACAATTAACATAGAAAACATTTTATTCAGTTTTTATTATTTGGCAACTTCATAATGGGCATAGCCACCACAACTAATGGCACTTGTGCTTAAAAAATACATGGCCAGGATTAATAATTAGGATAATATTGAAACATGAGCAACAATTTTTTTATTGCCTATGGACAATGTAATGGACATCCTTTGTATCCACAACCAGTAAAGAGTGCGATGAGCCACAAAACAATTGTGTGGATGCTAGCTTTCAACAATGATGATGAATTGTGCCTGTGTTCTCACCAGCAATCTTGAATCAATAACAATCACAGGGTTCTCTTACGAGTCATTCAAGCTGATAACTCAATTATTTTTGGTTTAACCTGGTCTGAGTGCTAAATCATAAAGGTTTCCAAGGAAACAATAGCATGAACTGAAAAACAATTGAAGTTCATGTAGCTGAATGGCAGTAAATATTTGAAGTTCATGCAGGTGATAGAAAGAATTTGCTTAAATATAGAGATTAAAATATGACAACTATGATAAGTTGGCATTTATTTCATGTGAGCAAACAAAGCTTAAGTATGATTTTTGAATGTGAAAAATCCTCCTGTGACAACATTCGCATGCAAGTGCATTGATTGATACTGGTAAGATAGTTGTTCGTGGCACCTATTAGAAGAAAAGAAACAAACTGTTGACTCCTATCACTAAATCTCACAATCAAAAGGGAGGAAGCAGGCATACTACTAACCTCCCATCGCTCATAGTCATCAAATACCCAATGTTAGGGTGACCTCACCTCAATCTTCACAAAATCGCCAAATTGTTTCGAAGCTGAAAAATATGAAATTGTGTTGTCTCCTTGCTAGCATGATCCTCTGAGCATAATTGATGAAGAATATTGGTATTATAGGCTAAAAAATCTGCAACGATTTCATCCGATTGAGGATTCTTTTGGTTAAAATTTAAAAGCTCGAGTAAATTTAACACTAAGGGACCACAATCAGTAGCTAAAATTTACGTGCTTGAACCTTAAAGATCTGAACACTATTTCTTGTGCAATATGTACCGACATTACAGACTAAATGAATACCGCATTTATAATCTTTTTTAAATAAAAGTTTAATATATTATATTGAAATAAAGAATAACTTACAAACAACAGCTGTCCCTTGCATGAGAACAGCTAGTAGAAGATTTACAATGTAGCATAAAGCCGTGAATAAACAGTAACATCCAGAAAGTACACAATAAATTTACATCCAAAAACATGAAGCAGTCTAAGATATATCCTATCAGAACCAACCAAATGCTTCATATTTGGGGTGAAGGTATATTCCACCATACATAAGCTTTACAAAAATACCTCATTTGATTTTTCAGTGACCCAAGAGAAAAGTGTTGGACTGGAATGATAACTTTTCTTTATCATGCTGTGCTGCTTAGATACTAGCTTCTGGAGCATGTGCTTGTGATTGGGCTGTGGGGTTCCAAGGTGTTCTTGGTACAGCCTCGACATAGACTTGAAGCATTTATCTATTGATAGTTTGGGCCTTAATGCTGCTGCAGGAGGCATCATGAGTGGTTTTCTGTTAATTGACCTTCTGTGACTGGTTGCTTTCTGTTAAGTGACCTGTGACTGGTTGCCATTATCATAACCAAGTTCATTACAGTGAACAAAACTGGTAACTTTTCACACTCCGAAAGGGTTAAGGAAGAAGCAGTTGAAATCCTGGCTTGATTCTGAGAGCACTTTGGAACTAAGAATTGCTCACCCAAAAAACACAATACAGTTACATCTTTATAGATGAGGATGGGGCTCACCCCTAAGAAGCATGAGATTCCGATCCTAGGCCATGATGGCCATTCCTGGTTGTCACAACTGTATAATTCGAAAAAAACAAAGGAGAATATCCCCTCCACTCACTCCAAAAGATACGCAGAGGCCTGCCTAACCAATACATGGAGGAGGAATGGATGGGCGAGCTCTCAACTGCTTGGACTTTGCTTCCTTGGCTTCCAGCATTGCTGCCACGAGGTCAAATTCCCAGTCCAATTTGGCAAGAATCATTGGAGGCTCCCTAAAGATCATCTCTGACTAGGCCACTAACCTTTGGTAAACCTGGAGGGGAGCTTCCATAGCCACCTTGACTTCGGACACCTGGCTGATGCTTGTCGTGGACTGGGTTGAGAGCTCGATTACTACCTAGACTCCAACCTTGTTTGCTTTCGCCACCTTCTTTTGCATAACCTAGTCGAAGTGACCTAGGTGGACCCCAAACTCAGCCCTATCCAATAGAGTGCCATCTAGGCGGAATAACACCGAGATATTGACCTTGCTTAAAATAAGTCAATATCTTCTTCTTGCCATCTTCCAAGGGGTTTATCATGGTCCGCACCAAGCCCAACCATTCCTCAATTGAAGCTCTCATGTTCCCAGCGTAGGTTTGGTACAAGCTTAGGTCTGAAGTGGGCATCAACTTCAACTTTGGGAACATGCCCTTATGCACCATGACTGCCAGCCTCCTGTATTTTCTCTCAACAACCGCGATCCTCTCTAAGTAGAGGCCTGGGCCCTTTGGATGAGCACCCTGCTATCTGTAAAAGTCTCCACCACTTTTCCCAAAGTTGAGAAAAGTTGTAGTGGCATCCTTGACATGTCCAATTAGCCTAGCAGGGAAGAAGCTCTTCACCTGCTCTTCTAAAGTTTGGACCTACTTCTGTATGTCCAACAATTTTTCTGACATGTCGTGAGTAGCCCGGAGAATCGGGATCTGATCCTTGGCCACCTTCTCCTCTCTTGTGGAAGTCCTCACTTTTGTGAGAGAACAAATCTTGTTGGGTTCGCCAGACCATAGGGTTCCCTTCTTGCATGAATTTATGTGTGAGGATCCTCCGCATGCTCCCCGTGGTCCGATCTAAGTCCCACTGCACGTTTGGGTCGCCTTGCATTGTCATCTTCGACGCCTGTGACACCGAAGTCATTCCCAGGGTTGAGGGAGGTGTTGGTGGAGTGGTGGAGATGGTCGTGACAGGTGGTGGATGAGGTGGAGGGGGCACGGAGTAAGAGGAAGGGGTGAATGAAGAGGGCAATGGAGGAGGCATGGGAGCATAGGGAGGTAGGGCAATGGGGAGGCCCAAGGTAACATTTGCACCTGCCACTATGGGTCATGCCAACCTGAGGGGATATAACTCTGGGGAGAGGGGCATTTAGCAGAAAGGAAGAGATTGGTTGATTAAATCCGAATCCCTGGGTGCCTGGGATGAGGGAAAAGGGAGGTCAGGGGGCAATGTGAGGAGCCACTAGGGTTGGCGTTGGAGAAGCAGTAGAAACTTGTGGAGGAGGCCGAGATGGGGTGATAGGTACCTATACCGAAGGTCAAGCATCAGCCACCTTTTGCTTCTTCCTTGGTCTCTTACTTGGATCAGCTCCAGATGATGTGGTCGTGGTAGCAGAGGTAGAAGAGGCCACGGGGATCGACTAAGACCGTCACCAAAAGGAGTTATGTTATTTACCATATCTTCATGCAATCGTTGGCTTTGTGTCCTACAGAGAGAGTGATGAGAGTCCTTTGGCAGGGGTGAGGCTTTGGTTTAGACGGGTGTCAGAGGGCTTTTGATCATGGCAACCAGTCATAGAAGGTCACTCAAACACTCAACTAATGATCATCGTGTCACAGTTAGACACCTAGTTGAAGAAGTTTGGGATATAAAAAGGATGCATATTGTTTCTTTCTAGACTTCCAAAAGGCATTTGATACAGTGCCAAGGAGCAAATTATGGAGCAGAATGGAGGAGCTAGGGGTTTCAGTGCACTACAAAGCAGCAATTCACAGATTATATGAGCAAGTCAAAGCTAAAATCAAAACGCAGGCAGGGTTGTCCGAATGTTTTGGGAGTGATATAAGTGTCAAACAAGGCTGCCCTCTATCCCCGACTCTATTCGGGCTATAAATTGACAAGCTAGAAGATTGGCTAGACAATTTTGGAGGGGAAGGGGTCCACTTGGCCAAATATGTGGTGAAACTCCTGCTTTATGCCGATGACTTAATTTTGATGGTAATGACAATCCAAGATCTAAAAGAGCATCTATGGGCCTTAGAGCTCTTTTGTAAAGTAGGGATGTAGGTGAACATCGTTTAAAGTTTAAACTAAAATTATGTTTTTCTTAGTGAAAAGGACAAAGTAGCATCTCGACTTTCAGTTTGCAAGGGAGTCTCTAGAAGTGGTGTCAGAATACAAATATCTCGGCCTCAGCTTTCACATCAAGCTCAGCTGGGACACATGTAGGATGAAAAGAATACAAGGAGGTTAGCTCTTTATGCACTACAAAACAGGTGCAAACACTTTGAGTTATGAAATTGGAACCCCTCCAAGTTTTATTTGGATTACTTGTTATGCAGGTGTTGTTGTATGAGTGTGAGGTATGGGCTAGTGGAACGACAACTTTTAAATGAAGAGAAATAGAAGGGATCCAAAAGCAGCTAATCAAAAACAATTTCAGAATTACGACTTCAGTTCCCTATGAAAACATCTGTGTTGTAACAAGAACTTCCCCATTAGAGGCAACCGCTATGACCAAGTTATTTTGTTACCTGAAAAAATACAAAAAACATGAGGACTGACAGGTGGCCTTGGGCTACAAGAGATGAAGAGTTGCACAGACGAAAGAACATGTGGATGAAACAAAACCACAAATGGATGAGTAGATCAATCATCAACTTAAACGAATGCCCAAACCTTAACAAAGACAAAAAATTATGTAAATGAAAAGTTCAGGGCAATGATGTGGAGGAAGAAAACAAGTAAGAAACGACAACACTATATTACAGAGTTCAACCCAACGTATGAGCATTGCGGAAAAGATTATATCAGGGCTGAAATTAAATGAAGGGAAAAAATCCTCATTGCTCAACTAAGGACTAGCTCCCATAGGCTCAAATGTTGAACAGGCAGATGAGCATCACCTAAGGAACGGTCGGATGAGAGGGTTTGTGTTTTACGCACCACAGGGGCAGTTGAAACGGAGGAGCATTTCATCCTTGAATGTTAGAAGTGCATGGACATTCAAGCCAAATTTGTGGAAACGTTAAGAGTTGGCTCCATGATAAAACTGTTTGAGGAAAACATAATAAAAAAGGTTGGGGGAGATGTTAACCCAAATCAGCAAAAGGAGGAGCAGCCTTCTAAAGGACATAGCTGGGCCCACGAATCTTTGAGTGGTTGGAGCAATTGGTGTAATTGGTGGTCCCATAGACTGTTTGGTCTCATGGATGTAATTAAAACCATTTCATTTCATTGATAGACTATACCAATGCAACATAGATTTGGACAACCTCAAAGATAGAAGGAATTTTAGCATTATGAGGATGCTCAGCTTAACCTTCTTGTTGTGGAGTGATGTTTCTTAAGGGCTGGATTTGGGGGTTTTTTGGGTTGGTAATGACTAGCATGAGAGAGATTCCCAGCCCTATTGGAAGTATCATGACCCTGAGTGTTCTGATATTGAATCACTTCCCCTTTGGACGATGATGAAGTTCTCAGGTTATTAACTTGACTCTAATTTTCTTCAACTCTTATGGGAAAGTTACTAGGAAGCCTGAAGGGGGAAAATCCATGGGTGCGTGGAAAAATTACAAGTCGGCTACAAGTACATGCTGGTAGGTTGGGTAGGATGTAATGGAGGGAAAGTGGCTATGGCTGGGTGGGAAATAACATTACCAGAGTTGGACAAAGACAGCGTGGTAGTACATTCCATATTTGTGTCTAGGGTGATCAATGTTTTTAAATATTTTCGATAGTATCCCTTCAGACAGTTCCAGAGTCGAGTTGCTTGGCCAACATGTTCTAGACTTGCTAAGAATATAAGCAAGTTAATAGAAGATGCTTTATGTTTTCTTCTTGCATTTTGCAATTGGGGCATCTGTTAAGAACTGAGGACCTTTCCTGCGCTTGTTTTTTCAATTGGTCTGTTGTAAGTATTTTTCAATGAAGGGTGAGCCATAAGAAGTGTTGAATTTACGGCCATAGGGTGGAATAACAAGAGTAATACATTTTGTTTGAGTAGAGGCATTCTGTTGTAACACGATATAATCAGAAACAATGGTACACACTCCATTTTTTGTGTGTTTCCAAATACATTTCTCATGTTCTGTGGTTAGTATAAGAAATCTACACAGTAGCTCCTTTATCAAGTTCTCCATTTGCATGGGAAAATATGATACATGTTGATTGATGATTTGAATATTCCATTCTGATTCCCCTCTATCACTTTGGATTACGTAGCTTGCAGTCCTTTGCCTTGCATGTTTTTTCTGCGATTGGCACATGTCCTCTGTGGAGAGAATTGTATATCCATTCCAACTATCTTCCCAGAACTTTATTGTTACCCCCATTTCCAATCTGCCATGTGAGGCTGGAAAGTAGAACTTTCATCCATTCACTGATGTGTTTGGCTATTGCTGATAGTGGAGGCTTCCAATTACTGATTGTATTACCTTTTTTTATCTTGATTGATATTTATTTTTCATGATTTCCATCCAGTTATTTTCAGAATATTGTAGCCTCCAAGCAAGTGTGGTATAAATTGCTTGGTTGAAATTGTCATTTTTTTATTATGTCTAACCCCGCCCTGTGACTTTGGCTTGTCGATAGTTTTCCATGCTACTAAACGGTATTTATGTTGAGAGCCCATTCCTTGCCAAAGGAATCTTCTTTGTAGAGCATGTATCTCAGTCTCTGCAGTAGTCGGTATCGGCAGCAGAGCAAGAAGATGAATAGGAACTACTTGGAAGACAGATTTCAGTACTTGGCCTCTTCCTGCCAATGTGAGCCACTTGTTAGTCCAGTGTGAAAGCTTGACCTCCAGTCTTTTTTTATTCTTTCCCAAAGTCCATTGTTGGCTTTTCCATGAAGTGGAAAGCCAAGGTTAATCCATACGGACTGTTCCTTCCTTATATTTAAGGATCCATATGAGCTCCTGTTTTTGCTTTTTGGATAGATTCATAAAGATAACAGATGCTTTGTTGTCATTTATCATTTGGCCTGAGATATCTTGGTACTTGAGGAGCAGATTTTATGTTTATGATCTTTTTTTCTGACAGTTGAGAAGAGAATTTTGTCATCTGCAAATTGATAACCTATATGCCGTTGTCCTCCCTCAACAGCTGGCAGCCCATGCATTTTGTTTTCTGTTTGCTGTTTTTTAATATATCTGAGAAGATTTTCACTAATAAGTATGCACAAAGAATGGCTTAATGGGTCTCCTTGTCGTACACCTCTATTGGAGTGAACGATTCTTCTTTGGTGCCATTTATTGAAATTGAGTAAGTGGGAGTGGTGTAGCAACCATCGTTCCACTGAGAAAATTCCTTGCTGAAGCCAAAAGCCCTTAAAGATGCTGAAATAAATTTCTAGTTGCATCAGTCAAAGGACTTGGACATGTCCAGTTTTGGAATAAGTCCCAGTGTATGCTGAAATTTTGTGGAGTGTGTAATTTATTGAACAACAATTATATTGTTTGTGACCTGTTTTCCCGGGACAAATGCAGATTGTGCAACTGATATTAGCTTTGCCATTAGAGACTTTAGCCTGCAAACTATGATTTTTAATAAGATTTTACATATCATATTACAAAGACTGTCTAAATTTATCCATTATGATGGCTTTTGCCTCTTTTGGAATTAAAACCAGCTTGGTTGCATTGAGTTAACATTTTTTTGTTTCTTCTGGATTCTTCAACCACGTTCAGAAGATCTTTTTTAATAACTTCCCATAAATTTTTATAGAAAAAAGCTGAAAAGCCATCCACCTCTAGGGCTTTATCTTGGTCGAACAAGAAGACTATTTGTTTGAGCTCTTATTCTTTGATGGGATGAAGCTGTTGCAAATTTTCATTTTCTTCTTTTCACTTTGGAATATTGCAAAGGAAAGACTCGTCAGTACCCTTCCATGTGTGCTGTTATGTTCTGTGACCAGATTATTGAGGTAGGTTGTTGCATAATCTGCTATAGCTTTTGGTTCCCTTATGACATGTTTGTTCTCCTTTGTTATGGACAGTATGGACTTAATGTGTTGCCTATTTAGTACAGATTTACGAAAATAGGACGAATTTTTGTCTCCCAGCTTGATCCATGTGTCTTAGGATTTTTGTCTCCAGTAATGTTCTTCCCTTCCTTGCAGTCCTGTGAGTTCCTCAATCAAACTTTGTTCTTGAAGAGCCTGGGATGGTGTGTGTGGCCAACCTCTCTTATTTCCTTTTGGATTTGTCCTAACTTTTCCGTGGTCATTTTCACTTGTGAAAAGATGCTTCTGAACACATTCTTATCCCATCATGAAATTTTGGCTTTTGACTTTTAGATTGGAAGATCTTTGTGAAACTTGAAAAATATAGGGAACTTTGATGTGCCTTTCCTCTTTCCACCATTGTTGTACTTTCCCATAAAAATCTTTATGCATGAGCCACATGCTTTCAAATCTGAACTGGGTAGTTCTTTGTCTGTGTTGTTTACTGATTTCCAAAGTAAATGGCCAATGGTCTCACAGAGTAGTGTCTCCTACTCAGGCATCTGTATGCAAACTACTTATTTAGCAAACCGTTAGATATGAGATTTCTGTCTAATTTTTCTGCAATTCATTTCTCTCCTTTACTCCAATTGGACTAGGTGAAGAGACCATGTGCAAAATCCATGTCTATCAATCTATTTGTTCTAATAAGGTTAATTAGAGCCTCAGCTGTTCTTGAATTGAAGCCTCTGCATCCTTTCTTTCATTTGTTTATTTTATATAGTTGAAATCGCTAATCATTATTAAATTGTCCTGATTTCTGCTTGTGGCATAAACACTTGGTTGATTTAAATATTGTATTCTGTTGTTACCATGTTTAGTTGATTTAAATAATTAAATCGCCAATCCTTTATTTCATTTGTTTATTTTATATTTAAATCAACAAACTTCATTCCATCGTCTAGTTTTGTGAGCATTTGGAATGGATTAGCAAGTTCCCCTGTCTCTTTCTGGTCCTCCTTTGGTTTAACTTTCCTTATGTAGGCTAGTTCAAATTTGTCTGCTTGGTATGCAGTATTTCTCCTGATTTGTTCTGAACTTCATCCCTCTTTCCAGCTTCCTGCATTGATCAAGCAAGCGTTTGGCTGTCAAAATGAGTGTTGCTCTGTTGCAGTGTACAGATTCTTGCTAAGTGGCCATGTTCATGACAGGATATGCATATACAAGGAATATTTTCATAATCTATGGGTTGTTCCCATTCCATTCCTTCCAGATCAAACAGTATTCTATCTAGAGGGGTTGTTCAAGACACATGATGACACAGACTCTTGCATATTTATTCCCCTAATGTTGACCGTGCCTTTTTGTGAGCTCTAATGTTGTAATGTATTCCCCTATTGCTTCCCCTATCTTCCTCAGTGGAATTTCCTGCTGATATTCGCTTCATAGAAGTGAATGTCATATCCAAACTGGCACTGTGCTAAGAAGATCTTCAGTTGGTTTGAAAGCTCACAACCAATGCTTCATAAATAGGCTTGCTTTCTTCATAAACCAAGGCCCTCCTTGGAAGACCTTTCCTTTTTCTGATCGGGTGGAGCAAATGGTCATAAAATATCCTTTTGGCATCATCAGGACTTCAACTGTTCCATTGGGCTTCCATGTTTTATGAATCCAGATCTGCAGGGTCTTCGGTCCTGGGTATGCCTTCATAAATCTGCAGATAAGTGCTATTTCTTTAAATAACACAATTTGTCACCCATTTCCTCCATGTTGAATGATACCTTGGTGAGGCTTTGTCATTGAAATTTTCATGCAGCATTGGGAAAGAGAGTTTTTGGACTGATTTGTTTGCATGATATTGTAAGAATATTTGTAGGTCTTCTTTGCTTGGGCCAGATTGTTCTTGGGCTGTCACATTTTGACTGATTGGTTTCAATCTGCCATTGTTGTATCAGTTGGAGTTGAGAAGGCCACATCCTCCTAGGGGAATATGTGTAGCCTTGGCCCACTCAATAGTTTTTTTGGATGGATCTGAAATTTCTGGCTTTAACGATGGAATGCTGATACAAGGGATGGGTAGTGGGTGTAGGAGCATGGGGCATAGTTCCCCCTTTCAACCTCAAGAATGGGGAGTTCTTAGACATATCCTCCGACCAGTTCCTAAACAATCTTGACATGGCTATGGCTATCAACAAGTCAAGCTATAGAATGACGGCTGAAAGTCGTGGTCGCCATTATCATAAACAAGTTCATTACAGTGAACAAAACTGGTAAATTTTCACACTCTGAAAGGGTTAAGGAAGAAGCAAGCGAAATCCTGGCTTGATTCTAACAGCACTTTGGAACTAAGAATTGCTCACCCAAAAAACAACACTACAATTACATCTTTATAGATAAGGATGGGGCTCACCCCTAAGTAGCACAAGATTCCCATCCTAGGCCATGATGGCCATTCCTGGTTGTCACAACTATATAATTCAAAAAAAACAAAGGAGAATATCCCCTCCACTCACTCCAAAAGATACGTAGGGAACTGCCTAACCAATACATAGAGGAGGAACGGACGGGCCAGCTCTCAACTGCTTGGACTTTGCTTCCTTGGCTTCCAGCGTTGCTGCCACGAGGTCAAATTTCTGGTCTAGTTTGGCAAGAATCATTGGAGGCTCCCTGAAGATCATCTCTGACTAGGCCACTAACCTTTGGTAACCCTGGGAGGGAGCTTCCATAGCCACCTTAACTTCGAATACCTAGCTGATGCTTGTCGTGGACTGGGTCGAGAGCTCGATTACTACCTGGACTCCAACCTTGTTTGCTTTGGCCACCTTCTTCCGCATAAACTGGTCAAAGTGACCTAGATGGACCCCAAACTCACCCTTATCCAGTAGAGTCCCATATAGGCGGAATAACACCAAGATATTGACTTTGATTAAAATAAGCCAATATCTTCTTCTTGCCATCTTCCAAGGGGTTTATCATAGTCCGCACCAAGCCCGACCATTCCTCAATTGAAGCTCTCATGTTCCCAGTGTAGGTTTGTACAAGCTTAGGTCTGAAGTGGGCATCAACTTCAGCTTTGGGAACATGCCCTTATGCACTATGACCGCCAGCCTCCTGTATTTTCTCTCAACCGCGATCCTCTCTAAGTAGAGGCCTGGGCCCTTTGGATGAGCACCACTTTTCCCAGAGTTGAGAAAAGTTGTAAGATGGCATCCTTAACATGTCCAATTAGCCTAGCAGGGAAGGAGCTCTTCACCTGCTCTTCTAAAGTTTGTACCTACTTTTGTATGTCCTCTAGTAGTTTTTCTGACATGTCATGGGTGGCCCGGAGAACTGAGATCTGATCCTCGGCCACCTTCTCCTCTCCTGTGGCAGGCCTCACTTTTGTGAGAGAACAGACCCTGTTGGGTTCGCCAGACCATAAGGTTCCCTTGCATGAATTTATGTGTGAGGATCCTCCACATGCTCCCTGTGGTGCAATCAAAGTCCCATTGCACGTCCGGGTCGCCTTCCATTGTCATCTCCGACGCCTATGACATCGAAGTCATTCCCAAGGTTGGGGGAGGTGTTGGTGGAGTGGAGATGGCAGTGACAGGTGGTGGATGAGGTGGAGGGGGCACGGAGGAAGAGGAAGGGGTGAATGAAGAGAGTAATGGAGGAGGAGGCATGGGAGCATAGGGAGGTAGGGCAATGGGGAGGCCCAAGGTAACATCTGCGCCTGCCACTATGGGTTATGCCAACCTGAGGGGCAATAACTTTGGGGAGAGGGGCATTTAGTAGAAAGGAAGAGATTGGTTGATTAAAGTCGAATCCCTGAGCGCCTGGGATGAGGGAAAAGGGAGGTCGGGGGGCAATGTGAGGAGCCACAGGGGTTGGCATTGGAGGAGTAGTAGAAACTTGCGGAGGAGGTTGAGCTAGGGTGATAGGTACCTATACCGAAGGTCAAGCATGAGCCACCTTTTGCTTCTTGCTTGGTCTCTTACTTGGATCAACTCCAGATGATGTGGTGGTGGTAGCAGAGGTAGAAGAGGCCACGGGGATCAACATAGACCGTCCCTAAAAGGAGTTATGTCATTTACCATATCTTCACGCAATCGTTGGCTTTGTGTCCTAAAAAGAGAGTGATGAGATTCCTTTGGCAGGGGTAAGGCTTTTGGTTTAGACGGATGTTAGAGGGCTTCCATGTGGCTGTCAAAGAAGGTGAAGTCGTGAATAGGGGCGTGCCTTAGAATGGCATGGTTGAGAATAATAAAAGGTGGAGTGACCTAGAGATAGTGAAAAAAAATTAAAATTTGATTAAGTAATCTAAAATAATGAATAGACTAGTACGGGTAGGAAGTGAAAGGGAGTTTTAGTGATAAAGAAGGGCTTGACTTTGATTACGTGAGTAATGGTGGTAGGTGTGTTATAATTGATAGGTGAGGAGTTGGTCGCAAAGTGTGGGCTAGGATAAGCCATATAGTTGCTTAGGACAAAATGAATTAAGTGAGCTATAAGTGGATAAGATATGGGGATTATTGAGTAGGTGACATATAATGGAGAGGTTGGGCTTAGAGTTGACTTTACAATAGCTAGAAAGTTACCAAAATTCATGCAAGGTTTCTTGGTGTTACTAACCACTTTGGTTAATCTTTGCACTTTTTGAGGAGTTAAATTGCCTCCCCAACTAGTTCTTGATTTGTGTCTAAAAATAGTATACTGTTTCAGCGGGTGGTCGCTCTAAGTCCACCATTACTTTGATTTTGTTTGGAGGCCCTGAACTGCCCTTATACAACCTGAAGGTGGTATCATCCTTGTTGTTTATGGCAATATTTGCTAATAGATCCGCTACACCATTGTGTTCTCGCCTTTGATGTTGGATGGTGACAGGTATCATGGTGTTGAATAAAGTCTTTGCTGGATCAAATTTTACATCCTCCAGTTTTAATTCAAAGTGTGGTGACCCTGTGATGCATGGGGGTTGTTCCCACATGTGCCTTCTCTTTAAAACAAGATTGATGATCATTTGAGAGTCCTTTTCAACCTGTAGTGTTGAAGACCTTGTTCAATTACAAGGTTGATTCAACAGTAAATTGTTAAAAGCTCTACAAAATTGTTTGTTAGTGTCCCAATGTATTGTAAAAGGCATGCCTTGACAGTCTCTTATAATCCCCCCTATTCCCATCTTTCTCATATTACCTTTTGATGCGCCATCGAAATTGAGTTTGCAGATGGTTGTTGGGTGTGGGGCCCAAATAGGTTTTGACGAAACTCACAACAAAATTTATGGTGGAATGGAATATTCCAGACTCATACCAGGATTCTATCATGTTGGTCGAGGCAAATGATACCTTTGGCCTTTTTGCATTATGAGAGCTGTACTTTTATTCTGGACTTGATTTTTCAATATAGTTGTCCCATTTCTTGTTTGTTATTTCTAAAAAAATTAAAATATGAAAATTTCTTTCCCATCATATGAACCTCATTGTCAATTGCAGAGAGATTTTGTGCATTTGTCTGAAACAATTCACATTTGTTTCAATTTTCAATGCCTTTCCATTTGAATATTGCTTTGGAGATCTCAAACATGTCAATTTTTATAATATCAAAGAATTAGGCTATTTTCTTCCAAGTTTCTCATACCAAGGGCAATTGGGAAATGGTATGTTGTATTGTCCCCACTGCTTATTGGTGGTTTGGGCATATGTTTGGCCCAATCCAACATCTCCTTTGTATATTATTTGTGGTTAAGAGATGTTATGTGCTAATAACTAGAGCAAATCTTTGATTTTGGGTTGAATTGGGACTGTCCACAATTGATTCCATTTGAAGCTAATGGTTAACGTCTAGATTGAGAACCTATAGGCTGAGGCACCAGTACATTCTCCATGAGTAGTGTGTTGCCATGCTAATTCATCTGGATGATTTGAGTGGAACAGAGGTCTTATATACAAAAGTTGTAACAACCTCTGTAATTGTGCCTACTCAGTATAGCCGTGAGATGTAGTTTTTCCTTTGTTCCAAACCAGCTGATTTAGGGGATTCAGTTGACAATAGTCGCCTGAATATATGAGACCTTTGGATTGGAAACAGATTTTGAATTGCAGTGAGATCATGACTATAAAGAGATGGGTGCCCATTTCAACTGTGTCACCTAAATATCTTCCAAGTTAAATGACTGAAGCAAATTCATTCCAGTTCTCAGTAGCTTTTCCAAGTGGGAAGTTGTTGATCTACATGGTTCTGTGAATATAATATATGTATCCTACTTAATTTTTTTTTTTAAATCTGTAGTTGTTGTATTACTGCTTCCCAAAGTGCGTTGTTATGCTTGAGACGTAGTGGGAATCACAAGTATCTCATGGGTAGTTGGCCTTCTTGGAATCATTGATTCGGAGGATTTATCTTTTCCTTTGAGGCTTTATGTTGATAAAGATTAAATGAGATTTGCTGATTTGTTATCTAGAAGCCAATTGAAAAGAATTGATGAGCTGCTTAGGATGCAGTGGAAATCCCAAATATCTCATGGGTGGTTGGCTTTTTTGCAATTCTAGAATTTAGAGGATTTATTTTTTCCTTTGCGACTTTATGTTGACAAAGATTACATGAGATTTGCCGATTTGTTATCTAGAAGCCAATTGAAAAGTAATGAGGAGTTGCTTGAGAGTTTTCACTTCTCAGAGAATGAGAGTAGAAAATAGAATTGTACCATAGGCATAATGGAAGTTTGTGCATCTGTTCCCGTTTGCTGTTGTTGGTAGACCAATGATTTTTCCATGGATCTTAGCATTTTCTAGAAGTCAGCGTAGTATTTCTCCAATTATGATAAAGAGGTATGGGTTGAGAGCGTCTCCTTTTCTTAGCCTTGGTGAAGAGAGTAAATGGTGTCTAAGGATGTCGTCTGTGGATACCTATAAACATAGGGGAGTTGATACAATGTAAACTCATTCTACCGCTTCTATAATGATTAATTGCCAATTGTACCAATCAAATGCCTTTGAGATGTTAAGTTTGATGACTACCCCTGGGCATTTGTGGATTTTGAGTGGACAATTTCTTGAGCAGCAATAATGTTATCCATGCTCTGTATTTCCAAAAAAAAGGAGACTGTATCTGAAATTATTTTAAGGAGCAAAGGCTTGAGCCTGGATGCAAGTGGGTGGTATTGATCCATTTTTCTGCTTGAGCCTTCTTTGGGATTAAGACCGAGGTGGTAGCATTCAGGTTGCGCCGCATTTTCTTGTTTTTATATGACTCTTCTATCATACTGATAAGACCAGCCCTGAGAATTTCCCATGATTTTTGGTAGAAGGTGGAGAATCCATCTGGTCCTAGGTATTTGTCCAATTGGAAAAAAATACTATGCTTTTAACTTCTTCTTCTGTGACCGGTCTCAAAATGAGATTATCTTCTGTGGCATTTAATTTCTTAGGGATCAGCTCCAATAAAACATGTTGAGCCAAGGCTTGTTCCTGTGTGGTTGTCTGGTTTGTATGAAGCTCCCTGAAAAAAAAAGGGCATACTCAAGTATGTCACAGGGAGTTTGCAAAATAGAGTCGTCCTTTTTTTACTCTGTTACATAGAAATTATGTGTTTTATGTAGAGGACTGACATGTAGAAAAAAAATTCTATTGTAGTCTCCCTGATGAATCCAATGCTTCCTGGAACGCTGTTCCAATAGAGTTATTCTCCTTTGGTTATGGCCAATCAGTGTATAAGAGTCTGTCCTTCGTTTTGCTTGTTGTGTGAAGTATGTTTCTCTTATTATTTTTGAAGAGTCCCCCACTGATTTTGCAGAGCAACCCCCTGTTTAAAAATGTTTCCAATTTATGTTCAGCCTAAAGTGTTTGAGTTTTCATTTGAGATGTGTGAGCTTTTCCATGAATTTTTACATCTTATGTCCCTAAATATTGTTAGCTTCATGCCACTAGGTGGAGATTTTATGGTCAATATCAGACTGTGTTAACCTTTAAAATCTGAAAGGTGGTAGTGCTCAATATCAGACTGTGTTAACCTTTAAAATCTGAAAGGTGGTAGTGCTAGATTGGGAGTTGTTATCTGTAAAGTAACAAGCCAGTGATCTAAGAGTGAGGAGTTGCTGATTACTGCTGTTATATTTATGGTTGATGTCAATCATTGAGCAAAAATCATTATCCGATCTAATTTTTCTGCAATGTAGTGGTTCCCTTTTCTGCAGTTACTCCATGTGAAGATTCCCTGGGCATAAGTCCAGATCAGCTAATGAAGCCTCCTCAAAATGGATTAGTGCTTCTATTGTCCTGTGGTTGAACACTGAGCCCCCTTGTTTTCCTCAGAGCTTTTGAAGGTGTTGAAATCCCCCATAAGAATTGGGTGTTGAGGATTGGTCAAATGAATCCAATCTATAAGCTGTTCAAGAAAATCTATTCTATGATTTCCATAAGGTGGGTATGTATACATTGATTATGCTGAAATTTAATTAGAAGTCATAAGAATGAAACTCAGCATACAACCCCCATGGAACAGATTGATGGGAGTGAATTCCATCCCTGGAAGGATCCCATTGTAGGAGAGTTTGCATCGTAGAATGTTTGCTCCCCCAGGGTCCAACATAGTTACTTTTCTTCAAGGAGCCAAATCTTAAGAGTTTCTTGAAGCACGACCATATCAATTTGTTATGAGTGCACCTTTGGTTTGAGATATCAACATTTGTTAAGGATGACTAAACCTTTGAAATTCCAAGAGAAAATCCACGTAAATTAGCTTGTGTGTATACAAAGTTCCCCTCCCCCTAGGCCATGGCCAAGGTTGCATTGATAAGGATCCCATTGTTGATTGACACTGTCCATTTACATTGGTTCCCTCACTACATCCAAGGACTCCGCAAAAGATTTCCTTTTTCTCTGCATAGTATTAGCATTCTTGGCTTACCAAAAACAAATATTTTTTTGTTGGAACTAGAATCATATTGGAGTCTTTTCCCAAAAACTTTTAATTCTTTGTTTGGATTTTGGACATAATAGTTTGTCATTGGATGTTGAGATTCTTACGTTTTTTATCTTGAGATTCTCGGATTTGTGGCATTATTTTTATAAAAAATTAAACTCTTGGAAAATAAAAGTACACCAACAGTTCAATGACTGGAAACAAAAATTTGAATGCTAAGTCAAACTTGTATATATTGAAATTAAATAATGCTACACCCCATGATAATGTGGCAGTGATAAAGCAAACCAAAAAGCATGTGTGCTACATGCCCAGGGAATGGGGTTCCTTTCTAAGTCCCCAAAAACAGAACTGGAGCCCACTAGTCTCCAGGTACCCTCAGCACAAACAAAAAACACGAGCAATTTTACTTTGAAAAGCGAAAAGGTACACAAACATATAGCCAAAAGATACCAGAGTGGAAGCGCCAAATGTTCCACACTTAAAATTGCAGGGTTTCTCCACCTGTACAGCAATTTGTATAAATAAGTTCCACATACTTTTCTATATGCTTGGGTTTATCTATTAATTTTGCCCAGAACTACTGTTCTGATGAGACACTTTTCTAGCCAAAATCAGTTGAAGAATTCAAAATTCAATTTGTATTTCTCAATACAGATTAAACAGAGACCCACCTTTGCAACTTCAGTTAAATCAGAGCCACTTAATTCATAAACCTGCAAAAATATGGATCGACCATGAGGATTAATCCATCAATATAGCATCTGCTTTGGTTTTTAAGAGAACCTTTTATCTTTGAGATTTTTCAATTCTAATTTGACTCTTTCTAACACAGACATAAGAATGCATGAAGTTTATCCAAGAGCTACGATAATTTATTGCAACTAATATGAGGAAAGAAAATCTTATCGAATAGATCATTGTTCTTCATTACTAACCTGAATGGAGCCTGTCGAACGAGCAGTGGAACCCAGGACTACAAACCTAGCACTATTAAAGAACCTATCCACATGTGAGTGAAGATCCTAACTTCCTATTTTTTTTAACTAAAAAACAGTCAATAAAATAAGCGGAGAGGCATTTGTTCTTTGCTCCTAACCTGCTAGGAACCCATAGAGTGTCATAAACTGTTGTTGTCAAAGATTTGTATAAATGTTGAAAAATTTGAGGCCTATCATTTGCATCAACCATTCTTCACGTCCTACAAATAGAGACAAATCCAAACTATCAATATCTCAAAAAAATTCCATGAAATGAATCAGCTACATAAATTAATTTGTACTGCATTATGGAACTATGTTATGGTGCCTCAAAATTCTTAACTAACCTCTCAAATAAAAACAAATGCAAAGGTACACATCTATAAAATCAAGAATAAAGTTCTGAAATTCAAGGTAGTCATAAACCCACAACAGAAGAAAAAGGGAAAAATACAGACACAAATATTCCAAGTTAGAGCAATAGTCCAGAAGAAGCAAAGGAAGAAGAAAATACTAGTGTCCATTGTTGACTAAAAGCTATAAATTAGGTTTGTACTATATCATCTTGAATTCAACAAGGAGGGGTAAATTCAACAACAGTATATTAGTCCAGATAACAAAGAACAAATTATCTTTGGGTCACACAACCCGTGTTGCAGGTGTGTTATACCTAGCTAAGGAAGGCATTTCCTTACCCGGTATGTTTAAACCAGTCAAGGAAGAATGTTTTGAGTCAGATTGCACCCCTGTTGTAACAAAGCACTTATGGCATCGAGGCAAACCATAATATCCACATAATAGCAAAATGATGAAAGAGATAAGAGATCAGGATTGTTTCCATAAATTATCCTTTACTGTTAGGAACAAGAAAGTGGACAAGAGAACAAGCAACTGAAAATTGGAGAGGAGAGAACATCAGATTCAGCAACAAGCTACTGCAGATATGCATATAGAGTGTACGTATAAAGATATACATTTAAAATATAGCCATTCCAGCAAGATCTTCGTAGACCAAGAGTCTGGTACATTGAACAAGATTTTATGTATCTATTCCTTACAAACTAGCATATTTTGGAGCCTAAATAATCTTCAGCATAACTCTTATTAGTCATACATTCCCTACCATGAATTATGTGTATCATCTACAACTATATAGTCTCCTAATCCCTAAAAAAATACCATCTACTCAGTCCAGGGCTGTGCATCGACTGGACTTTCATTGTCTGATCTTCAAAGGATGCCAATCCCCTATTCAGATATTCTTATAAGACTAACTTTAGCAACACCAAATGATAAAGCATTGTATGTGAATATGAAGAACTTCATATTAAGGCAATTTCCTATGGCTCTAGAATCATCAGACACTCTCTCATTGCAACAACTATCCATCATGATTCATCTCTGCTTCTGTACTTATCCTAAGCCATGGAAGGAAGCACTGACTGGGGGATGATTATCACTAGTCACAGAGGCAGGGCTTTTGATCGACTAATATCAAAAAACATTTTGATACCACCATGTCTAACTTCCATAGCGTTTCCTTAGGTGTGGGCAAGATTCAAGCAGCTTTCATGAAAATTCTCTAAACTTGGAAAGCTATGCCAGCACACACACCAAATTGTTTCAATCGAGCACATATAGCTAGGACCATAGCAATGCATTACAGGAGTAAAAAACTACAAAACAAGGCATCTTAAAGCTGTATCAATACCACATAAGGCTTGCAACTATAAACAACCAATGGGCTTTTTCCCAGGGTTCATATGCTCATATAAGAACTGTACATGAGGGACTGCCCACCACCCAAAAGTAAACAATCTTTTCAAGAGACAGTCACCCCAAAAATGAGGCAAGCATATGACAGAGGAAGTGAAGCATCCCTCGCCACCTACAAGTAATTCAGATTTCTAACACTGTCACAAAATATCCAAACCCAAGAAGAGAACCCTTCTGCAAAATGAAAAAAACTTCTTTGTTAGGTACATCACAAGAAAAGGCTTCTTGTAATGCACATCAATCAGTGAACGATTCAATGAATATCTCCACAGTATACACCACAGTAAAAAGACCCTCATCAAACCATAATAAACTCCATGCTCCTCAAAAACGTGCATGTCTTCCAGTCAAGTATGTTGCATGACCTTAAGAATAGTAAAGAAGAAGCATCTTTACTCTCAAGGTAGTAAATATATACCATAAACAAAATAGGTGGGGGGCAGTTGGTAGAAAAAAGAATGAATAAAATTATTGAAGTCCACAAATTACCAAAATATGTAAATGTGACTGAAAAGTAGAGCCAGCTATGATAACCAACTAAGAGAGTACGTCAAGCATCTCCCACAACAATAACTATATGCCATAGAGTGACTAAATAAAACCAAAAACTAAAAAAAGGGGGTTAAAAAACAAGAAATTACAAGTACAGCATCCATGAAAATACAAGGAAGCAAAAGCCCTTGGTCTTCATCAGCAGCAGATATAGGGTTTGTAGAGCTATCAAGTTTCAACCATCATATGATTCCCAATATGACATCTAATAAAGTCCACTGGAGGATGGCCAAGACAAAGAAACTGTTGGAGCTATCTTCAATGGTAGCAGAGTTCTCCATGTTTTCATAATGTCTGTGGTTGATGATCTCCTGGAATAGTTTCACAAAACTGGTGATACAAACCAGGTCATAAGATTTGAACCAGGTGCAAGGAGTACAAGGCACTAGCTGTAAGAGGACAGTCCCCATGAAAATACACCAAAGCAAAAGTTCTTTGTCTTCATCAATAGCAGGAGCAGGGTCTGTAGAGCTATCAATCAGCATATAGTCAGCAGTACAAATTCAAATAATATCCCCTAGAAAGAGGCTAGGGTTGACAAGAACTGGTGGAGCCATCCTCAGCTACGTCCTCATTGACATGGGTCATGGGATCCAAGCTAACAAAATTGGCAATAAGATCTATTATCAAAGGTCATGAAATCCCAAATAAGTGCAAGGAGGGTAAGCTCTCACATTGCACCGACTCATCTTCAGCTATATGCCTATCGGCCAATGATGTAGAGGGATGTGCAGAGGTTTGTGAAAGGATTCATGTTGTGCAACACCAGTGAGCATATAAATTGCAATTTGGACCAGTACACTTTGTTACCCATGGCAAGCCAACCTTGGTAGAGCATTTCAAAAGACTGACTTCCTAGAAGGTTTTCCAAAGGCACAGTGTGGGAACGACTACCTATTTGTGGTGGTTGACAAGTTCAGTAAGAGGCAGTACTAATCCCCTGCAAGAAGATTATGAGATGACTAGGCTGGCACACCTTTTTTAGCATAAGTGGGTACATTTCGGGCTGTCTGAGCTCATTGTTTCAAAACCTGCTAGCAAATTAGTTTTAGATTATGCTCTGGAGCTTGATGGAAACCAAGTTGAGTCATTCTATGAAATTTCCTCCTAGAATGTTTGTTCAACTGCTGCAGGATTATAATGCCAAGCATCTGGAAACTTGGGATGCAAATATTTCCTATCTTCCACATCGCTACAGCCTACAACCGTGCAGCACATCGATTCATATAACAGTTACCATTTGAGACACGCTTGAGATTTCCTCCTCCAGTACTGTTTGATTTGCCATAAGATAAGAAAAGACACGAAGATGCAATCGAAGGCACTGCTGCGGAGAAGACTGCTAAGTTTTAGAAGCAAATTCAGTAAGTATATTCCCAAGTGAATAACTGCTTGGAGCAAGCTCAGAAAAAGTAAAATTCTAAACATTATCAACACCAAGTGGCACATCATTTCACCATTGGCAACATGGTGTGTCAATACTTGGGGAAGGAATGTTTCAAGGGTGAACAAAGAAAACTAGGGCCACATGGGCGTGGTCCATTCAAAATCAGATATCAAATTGGTAAAAGTGCTTTCAAACTAAAGTTGCCAAGCTACATTGTAATCTACTCAGTTCTGACCATTGATAGCTTAAAGTTGTTCAAACCATCCTTGTTAGATGATGGACCAAGCTGCACCAATTTCGCCATAAGTGGATGACTTTGCCTCAGACACTCAACAAATGTTGCAGCAAGATACTATCAAGCAAATCAAGGCCAGAACTTCAAGACAAAAACTGATTGGGTTCTATCGGGTTGGGCAGAAGGGCGAGATCTCAAACATGGCACGGTGGTATTCAGCCCTACAACTCACAAAAAAGATCTCAAGCCTTCAAAAGCAGCTGAACAATCTCTACTCAATAGCCAAACTCATTGGAAGATATTCTATGATCTGTAAATTCCAATACAAATGGACTTGTTGGAAGTTAAATGCAGATATTAAATTAAATTTGCTGCTACTACTTAAATTAACTTCAAAAGGTAGTGAATTAAAGTGTGAACTAGAATTGTCGAATGTGCATTCTTGAATTGAGCACTAACAGAACAATTAACATCTGGAAAGAAATAGAAGCATACAGCAAATGGCACCAGGATTACGCCCTGGAAACCCCAATGTGGGAAAAACCAGCTTGATAGTGTCAAGTGTCAACTGATCACCACCTCCTTCCTTTATCAAATTGGCAACTTACAAAGAGCTCAAATGGAGCATCACTCTCAACTCTCTGACACCTCTTTCTCTTCCATGTGCTGCATATTACAAAGAGCTCAATGGAGCATACAAACCGGCATTATACAGCCGGTTATTCTCTCAACCCTACGTTACTATCACTCACTCCTACACTCATATTCTCGTATTGCTTAGCTCATACCCCTTGCCTCTTAGACAATGTTGGAGGTGGCCCTTCATACACCAAAGTACCCTCAATCATTAGGAAGACGAGGAGAATGTTTGCAACTTTTAAATTTGATTTATGTCACATTCGGGCAGGTCTGCTGGTGATACAAGCACAACCACTGGTGACACAAGCATGACCACCGGTACACTTTCTTAACCACCAGTTGCCGCAAGAAATCCCATGAAATTTCTGCAAGCACCTGTGAGACTTATGCAACCACTGGTTTGCAGAGGCAAGAACACCGCAGTGGTCCTGTCACTTGACAATTCCCATGTTTGAGGTCAAGCAGACTCCCGACCTTGCTTGAGGTCAAGCAAGCTCTTGACCTTGTCATGGCTCGAGTGACCTAGACCTTGTTTGAGGTCAACTGGGCCCCTGACCTTGGTTGTTTCCAGAGTTTGTCTAATGCCCTGATCCTCTATAGATCATTCCGATTGGCAAAGGAAATAGATTAGCGAAAACTGATTGGGGACATGAAATACTTTAATCCTTATAGTTCTTGATTGTCTAGCAACAGTTATAGGGTGGAGGCCTGGTCTCTAAAGGATCAACACAATAAAATTAAAAGTCGGAAGGTTTGGAAAAACACTATTAATAAGTTTCAGCAACGTGTAGGAAGAAAATGGTTTGGAAGAGGAAATTATACTTATAGTGCCGAATTGGCAAAGGCTAGTGTCAAACTTGTAAGTTTGGCCAAATTGAAGTCACTCTTTGTTTGTACAAAAATGGTGCTAAGTTGTGTTGCCAAAACCGAATTACCAAAACTTCCACCAAAGTTGAGAATGTCATCTATTAACAATCTCACCTGAAACTGAAGCCCAGGATTGATGAAGGTTAAGGCTGATTAAGCGTCAAACACTTGTTTCCAAAAATAGACCACATGAAGGTTGGGAACACATGCATCAACCAATGTCCACATTTGGAGATGTGTGTTTCCAGAGACCGTGTACTCACCAAATATTGATAACTAAAGGAGCTGTTGTGCCAATGTAGAAGACACGGGCTAAGCCAAAAGAGTACCAAAAACTAGAATCATCTCTAAAGCTTCTTTTCCAGAGCTAGAAGTTAGAACAAGGCAAGATGAAGAGTTGTCCCCATAATCATCATGACACACGACAGCTTGGAAACAGGTTTGTTTGAAGACTCTTTGTAACGACTTGAAGGAGGTTGCATGGCTGCACCTGTTGACCTGTGAGATATTGTACATATGGATATAATTTCAGTAATGATCGTCAATAATGTTGGCTAGTTGAGAGTCACTAGGATCTTTCTCTATACTATATTTGGATTGTTTTAACAATCTAGATTGGGAGAAATTCTATATAGCAATGTACAAGTAGATAAAGTGCTGAAGATTGTAGCTGACTACAAAACAGTGAAAAAAAAGCATCCTTGTATAAACAGCATTAATTTGATATACAACTGTACTTAAAGGGAAACTTGTATTGCTGGGTTGATTCTACAGTGTTGAGATTCCCTTTTGTTCCACTAGCCAAGGTTTGGGTCAAAAAAATTCTTAGCATAATAGCATCTCAGAGGACATCTACGTGTCAAGCATTGCTTTGAAAACATCTAGAGTTGGGAATATATGTTATTGAACAAATAGATATTGACTCAATTCCGACAAACAGATCACGTTGTCAATGATGAGTTCTGGCAACCTATCCTTGGACCAGCTATTACGCACGAAGAGAGCTAGCTTATTTCAAGCTAAGTAATAATTGATCATAAGAACGAGTTGAGAAATAGGATTGCTGCTTAGGTTGTGGTTGTTAATTTGGATCCTAGAAACAATCCATAGGACTGCTACTTATGTGCAACATAGAAAAAGATAACAGAACCATACAACTTGTTCATATGTGGAAATAACATCACAAATTATATGAGGATAAATGTAAAAACTGTGTACAATACAACTTAAGGAAATGAGCATCGAACTCGTTCAAGCTCGTATGTCACATTTTTTATACAACCCCATGGATGGAAGAGGGTAAAAATATGTCCCACAAGTAACCATTCTCTTCCCCATTATACATTTTTGGTGCTACCCTCAGCCACTGGCACTAAAGTGTTATGGCATTGGCATTAGCACTAGCTCTAGTGTTGGCACTAACATTGAGTGGGAAAATAGTGTATGTTGTTGGAGTTGATTAGACATCAGCATTCAAACATTTTCATCTCGAGTTTCCACCTGGATTAGCCACCCCTGGGAAGCAATGGTTCCCCACTGAACCAGGTCGAAAGACGGAGAACACTTCTCGACCTGAACTTTAGTGAACTATTTCCCTTGCTGAGTGATCTCACCTGCTTTAACAACTTTGTACAAAGGCATAGACTAGTTTCTAGTGTGCTTTATCTTCACATTCATGATCTGATACACTTATACAGAATCACTGAAGTCAAGATTTAACTCCTCTAGCTGGAGTTTTTTTGTTGCAAGTAGTGCATCTAGCAAATGCAGAAATATGGACATAGAAGTTCTATATTGAAAACAGTGTATAGAACAAGTTCGGATGAAGGCATTCTCCCTCGCTTGGTGATGGTGTAGGGTCCATATATTAGATCTGCTCTTCATGTGTGGACCTGTAAGTTTTTCCTTTTGCAATTCTAAAAAACGTTATCACTGATATTGTATGACGTGATCTCCAGTGTTGGTCATGGCATTGTCTGAAGATGTCACGAACCTATTATTAGATTATCTTTGTGTTGATGGAGAATCTATTGTTGGCAGCATAGGGTAAACTACAAAAACAATCGCTGAAGGCTAAAACTCATAAATACTTCTCAACAGTTGTGTCATGTACAATTTTGCTAAGCTCTGTTGTAATTATGATGAATGAAAGGAAGAATTTCTTACCATGTGTGTTGATGTTTAGAATTGTATATTCTAAGAAGATATATTATCATTTTATCAACTACCTTTGTTTCGGCATCTATTTGAGGATAGAAAGTTGTTGAACGTGGTTGCTTTTTCAGATTTGTTTTGTGTTGATGGAGAATCTATTGTTGACGGCATAGGGTAAACTACAGGAACAATCGCTCAAGGCTAAAACTCAAAAATACATCACACAGGTTGTGTCCTATACGGTTGTGCTAAGCTCTGTTGTAGTTAAGATGAATTAAAGGAAGAATTTCATACCATGTGTGTTGCCGTTTAGAGCTGTACATTCTAAGAAAATGTATTATCATTTTATCAACCACCTTTGTTTTGCAATCTATTCGAGGATGGAAAGTTGTGGACATTGATCAGCTATGTAGCCATCACAGACAAGAGGCTCTTCTAGAAAGTACTTACAAATTCAGTGTCCTTGTCTGAAACAATCATTTTGACAAACCAAAGGGAATCCCACATACTAAAAGAAATCTTTGCAGCATCTAGTGTTAAGATTGACTTCTCACAAGGTCCCAAAATAGACATCTTTGAAAATCTATTTGCTACCCCAAAAAAACAATCATGACCATATTTGGTAGAAGGAATTGACTCCCATGGTTAAGTTGATTTTAGCAAAGAAGAGTACAATCCTTACTTCTTGTTTATAGGTTTGGATATGGCATTGGTTGTACAGGCTCAAATGTATTTGGTAACATCAATTGAAAGATTCAGCCAATAGCACAACTTTTTGAGAACTGCTAGTGTCTTCTCGACTCAAAATTGTCCAACACTCTACTGTAGGGTACTTTCCATATTAGTTGATATGCAAAGAAAGAAAAAAATGTTATATTAATGTCCACGAATGACTAAAATAGGTCACTACGCCTTGATATTAAAACCAATACCAATAGCATATGGGAGCCAAAAAGGAACTCCAAAACCATAAGGGACAAAACTATAATTTGTTAACTAAGAGCACAAAAAAGATTCTCAGGTAACGCATAGTAGGTAAACCCTAAACATGTAAGTACATATAATATCATGTATTCAACATTACATATAACCAAGAGATAAAAAAGACCCGTTGCCAAAGAAGAAGATATGGTTGATAGAGACCTAGCTAGGAGACAGAGAACAGAAGATTCCAGGTGGTAGAGTAGATTGTTATGGAAGTAAAAATAATGAACTAACTTAGCCAGCTTGAAGAGTCTGATAAGTATCAGGAAAATTTGGATCTGCCTCATACAACTTTGACCAAGCTGCAGTTATAAGTCCACAGGAATCACAAACAACGACTATCATTGTTACTGGAATTCGACTCGGACAACAACAATTGCATTGTCACCTCCTTGTTTATAATTGATGCTTAGGTGGAACTGTATTAACTACACTGATCATTTCTTATGGCACTCATTTCACAATTTATTTTGTCTGTAGGAATTGCAGAGTTAAAAGAAACTGCATTGTCCCCTACTTGTTTATGACTTATGTTTAGGTGGAACTGTGGTAACTATTTGACCAGTTCTGATGGAACTCATTTCACACTTTTTTCGTCTGAAGGAACACCAGAGTTCTAATCTCGGTATGAATGATTGTTTATGCAGTGCTTCCCCTGCTTGCAAGCTTGGACTATGACATATAGCTCTCTGTCAAAAGTAGGACACATTCTAGCCATATTACTATTAGCAAATGTCTTGCTATGATATGCGATAGGGTGCCCATGCTGAAAGAGGACAACACCAAATGCATACCCTAAACTTAAAGCATCGGTTCCCATCTCATACGGCTGCTGCAAGTCTAGTAAGGTAAGCACAAAAAATGTAACATGGAGTCCAAATGTAGCTTCCAAATGTAGATACGACTATAACAATAAAGCCTGAAATGACACTTCAGTACCCAAACAAGGTGTCTTAAAAAATGCCGATTAGAGTTGAATTCTAGGTGTCCTGCTTGTCAGTGGTTAACTTGGACCTGAAAACAGAAAAAACTAAATGGCTCATGACAAAGTTGAACATCTTGTCAAAGTAGAGACACCAAACATTCTTCTTTTTTCTTGTCTCAAATGTGGCACAATTTGCCTCTACACTTACTCTCGAATGATTGTTTTTCGCAATTTTAGGCCTATACTTTTGACTTTAGAACTACGTTACCGGATACTGCTGTATAGGGTCCCGGATCCGGATACGGTACGGATCTGATACGGATACGGGTTCGATACGCAGAGGGATACGGGCAGGATACGTCCTGCCCCCTGCGGATATGTCCGGATACGTCTTGGGACGTATCCGGACATATCCGCAGGGGGCAGGACGTATCCTGCCCGTATCCCTTGCATATCCAGCAGTTTTTTTTTATTTGTTTGCAATTTTTGTGGGCTTCCGGAGGGAGAAACAATGGAAGTCAAAAAAAAAATGTAGAAAATGTAAATCTAGTCCGAACCCAACAGTATAGAAATAAAATAAACATGGAAGTATAAGTTTACATTTATATATGGACATCTAGTAAAAGAAACTAGATGTCCATATATAAATGTAAACTTATACTTTAAGTTATATTTTATTTATATACTTTCAGGGTGTTTGAGAGGGGTTTCGGACCGCTAGGAGCTATAATGTAAATTCTAGGTTTTGTAGGATCCTATCATATTTCAAAGTTAGTCAGATTCCAGGGTTTCAGGGTTTCAAACTTAGCCATATTTCAGGGTTTCAAGATTTCAGAGTGGCTCCCATTTTGCTTGCCCGCGAGTGGTCTCAACATTGCGGGAGAGTGGCCGAGTGGTTTAAAGTGGCACAAGAAGACATTGTTAGCATGGATCCCCATTTATGGTGGCAGACATATGGTTCTTCTACCCCAGAGTTACAAAAGCTTGCCGTGCATGTCCACAGTCAATGTGCCAATGTTTCTGCATGCGAAAGAAATTGGAGCACGCATGATTTGATCCATACTAATAAGAGAAATCGACTAGGAGCCAAAAAGCTGTCAGATCTTGTGTTTGTTCATAGCAATTTAAGATTGCTTGAGCACAATCTTGTAAAAGAAGATGACAATCTTCATCTTGGAGAACCATCCTTTGAAGGAGTTGAGGAAACTATTGATAGTGTTGATGCGCTGGATGGAGAATTCGCTGATGGTACTAGTGCTAGTGCTAGTGCTAGTTTTGATTTTGACACTGGGTTTGATGTTGCAAATGTTTGAAACTTAAGTTCTATATCAATTTTGAGCTTAGGCTCTAAACTATGAATATTTTGCTATCTTTTAATGTAATTCAAGTTTGAAATTCTTATGCATTTCTCATTTTTGCAAGTGTTCAATTAATGTTCATTCCTTAGTAGATTGAAATATTTTGCATATATATATATATATATATATATATATATATATATTATTTTATTTTTTGAACCGGATTTTTTCAAAAATTTCCCATTCTGCATTTTTTCCGCCTCCCGAACGCATTCGGATTTCCGAACCTGGTAACTATGCTTGTAATAATAAATAAGACTAATCTAAGTTTCGACAATTGAATATTATGATGATATTTGGCATTGAATTATTAGTATGTTTTGTGGTTATTTAACTTATTATGTTTCTTCTATGCATAATATTTGGTTAATTTTACTTATATGTCTATATTTTTATATTTTTTAATTTTTTATATGTATTTTTGTACAGCCGTATCCAGCCGTATCCAAACCCCCCAAAAAAAAATTGCCGTATCCCCGTATCCGATTCTCGTATCCGTACCCGTACCCGTATCAGCAACTTAGCTTTAGAATATACAATCTGGCATAACAACTAAGAATTTTAAAGATTTAAGGCTTCCACAGTCCATAATAATACTAGAGACAAGGCTTTTGGAGACAACCGTGCCAAAGTTTTTGATTATCCAAAAGCCTTGTCTCTAACTAATAATTTTGTCGATTCAAGACCACTTTGACTAAATTTCCTTGCTGCAATTTTCTTTGCCGCCTTGAATTGGTGATTTTAACAGTTCAAGGCAGAAAGTTCTCCGCAAAACACCTTTAGGATGTCAGTTACATCCTAAACTACTTCATATGGTTGTCAAGAAGCCGCAACAACCATCTAGCTTCACACTCCTACCCATTGTCTACAACCTTGCAAATGTTATCACCAAACCACAAAATTAGCTTGGTTATAATTGAAATTCATTGATTTTTTGATATGCAACATTGATTTTTGGTTGTCAATGATTTGTTAACCTCATCAGATGTTTGTGATGACCAAAAGATGGGATCTTATGGCATGAGGTCGACCAACAGTTATGATTCGGACTCTAATGGTTAAGGGTTGAATTAGGTGGTTGGGAGTCTGCCTGTCCCGGTATGGGGTGCGCTTTGGCAGTTGTGGCTCAGCCTAGGCCAATGGGGTTCAGAATGATTGTGAAATGTTTGTGTAATTGAGTGAGTTTGTTTACAATTAATACTTGCTAGGTGCAACATATTCAAGAAAAATTAGTCGTGTATTTTAATTTAATAGAAAGCTTGCCTAAAGCTTGTTCACAGATTCAATATATCTGGTCAAATCATGTACCCTTTTCCCTAGTAGATGCAGTTGACTTTCATACTCCTCAACCAACTATGCACATCATTGTAGCTCCAAGTCCATTTGCATTTATGTTTCCACTTATCATCAACGAAACTGTCTCTGTGTGAAGATTATTTCAATTTCCTCCCAGTCTGGCTAAAATTCCGTTACTGCACGAAACAAAAGCATACTAACCCAGCCATGGGCAGTGACTTTTAAATTGCACCATCTCCTGGTCCTTGAAAGAGTTCAGTACAACCATCCGGTTCAATTTATCTGCTAGTCCAACTTGACCCTTGCACAACCTTATTACACTGATTTTCTTTAAAAAACTAACATATAATCAGACAAACCAGTCTAGTAAGCTTTTTGTATTAAGATAATATAATGTAGAATCTCCATCGAAGGTTTATGTTTTTTCATTACAAACACTGAAGTGCATGCATTGCAGCACTCAATTTTTTTTATTATGAGCTGGTAAGGCTCGGGTCTCAAATACTAACCCATGCTTGCAAGAATGCCCGAGTTCAAAGCTTGGCTGTGAATAATATCTCCGGAAGATGGATAAACACTAGTCACTGAAGGCCAGGCGATCCTTGTAAACAGGGGACTGCACCTAGTCAGAGGAGGAACCACCCCAGCCCTGCAAACAGGTAAGATTACCTAATAGTCTTGCCTCTGCATACCAAGCAAGACAGTTTGCCCCCTCCAATCAGGATTTTGCTCTATGTAGCAGCACTGAAATGCGAATACAAATAGTGCAACCAAAATGCAAGTGCAGAAGCGGCAATACCATAGTGTGAGTACACAAACAAACCAACTCACAACACTGTATGTCATGAGTTAACTCAAACATCTCTGCTATTCAATGCTAACAAGGATCTCAATCATTAATTTTCCTAATTCATTACATTTCATACCATTCGGCAACTCCTAGACAAAGCTTGGGTAGTCTATCTCGTCTTTAGAGAACACAAACACACACACACACCAACAGAGTTTCTGTTGCATTATTTACATGTTTAATTTTCCTTATAAGTGTTAGGATTAATTAATCTGCCAGTTTTGATTGCAAATCGTGCAAGCTAAAAATCTTATCTCACTCACGCTCATTTTGCTTGTTCCCAGAATTGATGTTTTAACATCCTCCTCTCGGGTATTAACATCTTCAATTTAAGTGTTTCTTCTGAGCGAGTAAACTTGTAAGAGTTTTCTGTCTGCTTGGAAATTAGATTTAACAATGTTTAACGTCTTGCTCTTGGAAGCCTGGACCCATCATCAGGGTTAAAAGAATTGAAGCCAATATCTGATGATGGGTTCAGCAGCGAAACCCATTATCAGGGTTAAAAGAATTGAAACCAATGTTTGACGATGGGTCCAGCAACAAGAACCGTCACGAGGATAAACAGAATTGAAGCCAATGTCTGATGACGGGTCCAGCAGGAAGACCCAAACGTCAGTAAATCTAATCTCCCCGCAGTTGAACCCACAAAACTCTTACAACGTACTGACAACGCTCAGAGATGTATGTGTACTTTGTGGTCCTTTGCTTTGAGATTATTTTCGGAAAAAAAATATATATACAAGGGCGTTTCCCTCGTTCAGGATTTCGTTCCACATTAAAATGCATCTAACTGAGTTTGATAAAACCTCGAAACAAGCCGGTAGAATATGAAATTTTGATGAAGCTTCAAAGGAAAATGACCTTGGAGCAGATTTCGCGACAATCGAGAATTGCAAATCTAAAAAACTGCATGAAATCCGGATTCAGAGATTACCTTAACGAATGAAGCGCAAAAAGGAGCGAAGCCTCTGAACTGAAGGGCTTTGAACCGGGCGATACGAGTAGTTTAAATCGAGAGAAATTTTTAGGCTTAGAACTTCCCGATTTTTCCAAATATGATCGTTCAAGGTTATAATTGGCCTGCACTTTGTGGGATAAGTGGGCAGCATTCATAAATAGGTAGAAAAGAAACCCAAAAAAGGCAAAAGTTTATGGGATCTGAAATTAAAATATAATTAAAGGAGTGAAGTCGATTTAAATTGTTGGACCTTAGTTTACAGTTATATGGTTATTATTATTATGTTTTTTAAATTTTACTTTTTGATTATAGATTTTAAATAAATTTTTCATTTTTATCAATATTTTCAATTTTAAATATAGTGAATATAGATATTCTTTGTAGATTGTGTAAATATTTAATTCGGAGATTGTTATATGTGGAGTATTTTATGAGATAATATCATTTCGTCTCAATCATATTTGATTTGTATATAGAACATATTTTTTATTTCTAATTTTCTTTTTGGATTTTCCATGTACCCATCTCACATTAGAGTTGATGTGGCGCAATTCTCAATTAGTTTATGAGTATCTTCATGCTCCACTTAATTTTTGCCCATGTGTAGGTTTTTTGGCCATGTTCATAAGCGGGATTGAACTTGATCACGTAGTATTATTTTTTCCTCCCTATCTACTTTGTCTACATGCTAATTTTAAAATTTTCTCTCACATAACCCTTTATCTCTTGATTGGTCATTGTGCATTCATGTATGTTAATATCCAACTTTTCCATCTATATTTTATTTTGTTTCATCTATGTCCTCTTTCTCTTGTTTGACTCTTCTTTTATTACTGCATTTGGCCACCCATCCTCATTCATGCCTTCTACTTTCATTATGTATCCTAGCAGATGCATCATAGTTGTAGCGTCCATTGAAAAAATACTTATTTATGCTATGATTATCTCATACGAAATTGACACTCTAATCTCGAAGGTACTTGTGATTAAATATTTTTGAATTCTCTCAAATTGCCTCCACTTTAACCTTGACATATCGTTGGCTCAAACTTCACATCCATATAGTACTACTAGAACTACTAGTAGCCCAAACAAGACCTTGGCGCTCTTCTAATCCCACAAATGTTTATGCATGTGTCCCAAATGATCTTGTTGTGAAATCAAGCCCTAAATACTTGTATTATGATATTATTTTGAGTGGGTTACCCTCAAGCATGAAGCTTGCATGCCTCTTTTCTTTTAACATGAGAAGATCAGAATCTTAGTTTGGCTCGTGTTGACTTGCATCCCAATCTCTTTGTAAAAGAGCTCTAAAGCTTTCAAATGATCTCTTAAGTTTTGAGCTATAATTGTAGTCGAAATAAGATCATGTACATATAGGAGTTTTATCACATAACTTGCTATGTGGACTCTGCCACCCCCTATTTTGTCTATCCATTCTTCTAATTTGTTAATATAGAGACTAAATAGAGTTGGAGATAAAGGACATCCTTTTTTAACCGTTATGTTAATACTAAAACTTTTTAATAAACATGTATGTAATTTGATCTTGGCTCTAACTTGCTCATACAGTTGATGAATTGCTGCTCTATACTCTTTTGGAACTCCAAGTTCCTCCGTCTGGCCACATAACTTATCTCTAAGAACCGTGTCAAAAGATTTCCTATAATTAATGAAGCAACAAAATACTTCTTCACCTTTGTCATCGCAAACATTTTCAATTAAATTACTGAGAAGGATAAAGTGATCAAAATTGAACCCTTGCCACCCCTTTGTCCAAAAAATGCAATTCAAAAATTTCAAATTTGTCTAGGAATGAAAACAAATTTTATAAAACTTTAAAAGAAGGGTTAGAGTTAGAGAGGAGATGTCCCACTTTTATAAGGTATAAATTGACAAGAGACTAATAGCCATCAAGTGACGTCCCACTATTATAAGGTGTAAATTGATAAGAGACTAATAACTATCAAGTGTCAGTGTAACAAATATCCTAATTAATGTGTGTATTCTCAATAATTTAATTTTATAATAATCAATCAATTTTGTTGGTTAATATGTGTACCCATAATAATTACGGTGAGAGGCATTCTACAATAGTATCTTGAGGATGGCGGTGGTTGTGATGTAGTGAGTGTGTTTTCTTTTTATTCTAGCAATAAAATTTGATTTCCATTTGACTGTCACTTGGAAAATTTTCCCTTTTTCTTTGAGAATTCAATTAAAAAACTGTAATATCTTAGCTATACAATGGAATTTGGACCATCTTTTTCTTTGTAAAAATGTTATTTTGAGTTTGACACGTTGATGTAGTTAGATTAATATGATTTGTCACCAACAAATGGAAAAATTGTGAATAAGGTAATGAAGTTATAAATAATTGTAGTATGTGAAAAATCCAAGATAATGGGCTTTGAGATTGATATCTTTTGGTATTTTTAAAATAGATGTATTTATGATATATGTACTTGTTTAATTTCACAATAATCAATATGAATCTAAAGAGTTATAGATACAAATTACCCTCTTCCTTCTATCATTCCTCTTAGAAAATACCAATCCAACTGTATTTTTGTTCTATGGAGTTAACCTAAACAGGGACAAAAATTATCCATCTCGTTGCCTTGCTCCTCTTCCCCTTTATTTCTAGTAAGAAAAAATATATGTATTTCACTGCATTTCGGTTTATAGATTTTATTCATACTAGGTTAGTTATTAGTTGCATGTTGTTTTTTGATATCACATTTATTATACATATTTAGGGTTTAAATACCTCTGGGAGCTACACTCTTATAGTATTTAAGATCATAACAACTAATAAAACTGTAATTATAACTTGTAAATCATAGTTTTGTGTCAGCATTTGTCTTACTTGTAGTCATAATATCGGATATAAAAAAAAATTATATGTATTTCAACCGCATTGCAACATAACGAATGTTAAGATAAATGGAAGTATTTTACAAGCTATGCTTAACCAAAATCTTGTTATTTTGTTTCATTGATCTAGATACTAAAATTGTTTGTTGTGTTATGTTCAATGTATGATTTTGAATGGTAAATTAATGATCATGCAAGACTTTATTTTCTTTTTTCGTATATGAGGATTGCAATTAGAAAAGAAAATACATTGACAGTGTCATTATAATTAGGAAGGAAAATATCTTGATAGTTTTTATCGGTGGAAGACTAATAACCCTTGAGAGTCAAGCCAAATCATTTGTTGAACATTCAAAGATTTCAATGTTATCTACTAACCTTTATGTTTAAGTTATTTAATTATAATACCATCAATATTTGATTCTTTGAATGGAAGGACAAAATTCTACAATACTCTAAACTTATTTTGAATGGTAGGAAATGAGGACTCTACACCTCTAAATATATGTGACTCTATATCATATATAACAAAAAAAAACTATTGTCATTTATTTTGTGCAAAAACTCCGCTTTTAAAAGTATTACTTTTCCATTATAATATGTTTGATTAGTCCTTCAAAGTAGACGTTAAATTTGATAGTCAGCCTCACGAGTCAAAGAATTCTTTTATGAAGGTCACCCAATCAACATTGCCCTTAAAATTTTACATCAATCATATTTGAAGAAGGAAACATCAAAGAGTGAATATATATTTTTGTAATGTTTAGTTTTTTTAAAGTTTGCCCAAAATGTTCCCTTTCATTTCATATCATATTTAAAAACTTGTCACTACATTTTTAAGATTAAAAAACACAAATACATTCATATGGATGACATATTTGACTCTACAAGTTTCAATGAGTTTAAATATGCCCTAAAAATTTGTAAAAATTGGAAGAGAAATATTTTGTTTCACATATTTTTTTAATAACATGTATACTCAGTTTACTCTTGTCAATGGAAATAAAAGTATATATTACAACATTTCATCATGGAAGGGGGAATGATATATACTCTTATTATTTATTAGAACATTTCATCGTGGAAGAGAGAATGATATATACCTTTCAACTTCAAATTAAGATCAACTCTTCAAATTTTATTATTAATATGTAGAAAAATCTAACCTTATAACTTTATATTTTTTCATCTCGTTTATAATACCGTGAATCTTAAAAAGACTTTCCGTTCCTTTTCTTTCTTTTTTCTTACAATAAAAATGAACAAAATTATAAACTAACAATAATCCTTAAAATATAAAATATGTCAAAAAGATATATATATATATTTTTTCATTTACACATATTTTTTTCTTTTAAAT
This sequence comes from Torreya grandis, assembly GCA_037957365.1. NCBI lineage: Eukaryota > Viridiplantae > Streptophyta > Pinopsida > Cupressales > Taxaceae > Torreya > Torreya grandis. The sequence continues at coordinate 2,109,325 of JARHVA010000069.1, forward strand.
TATAAGGATGAAATATCAATAAGGTTTATGTTTACCATACATGAAATACACGTCTTTATAATAATTAATTTTTTTTTAATTGCATTTGATATATAAACAAAAGGTGGTGAGAATAAATATGATTGCAATACAACTATCTGAGTTTTTGAAATCTATGCGCACCCGTTATTCAATACGGGTGATGGTATATATATATATATATATATATATATATATATATATATATATATATATATATAATTGTTGTCAATTTGGGGTATTGTAGAAACCCCTATTTCCCTGATTTTTGAAACTGAATGTTTTTTTGACTATTTTTGTGTATTTTAATTTTTTGTGTTTTTTTTGCACAAATAAAAATGCATTTTTGCCAGATAAATTCAAATAAATAAATAAATAGTAGTATACTCTTTTAACTAGCTAATCTCTGATCTTATTATTCACTCCAAATGATTACAATAAAGGTTCTCTTGCATGCATACAAAATAATATAAAATATTGTTAAAACCCTGATTTTTTCAGGAAACCCTAGATTTGGTACAGCCAATACGGCTGCAATAAATACTCCGTTCTTCGCGCTTCTGAAGGTACAAAAAGATGATAGAAGTGTAGGCGCTCAAAAGGGTATCTTCAATTTTTCCAAAAAGAAGGTATTTTGCCCTAGGAGAGAGAAAATGCCCCTGCTATAACTGTATTGCCTGGTACAGTACCATACAAATTCCGTATGATGGCAAAAAAAATAGTATGGCCTAGTACGTTTGTACTCCAAAACCCTAGAAAATTGTGCCACAATTGATGATCTTATTCTGGATAATTTTTGAATCAAAACCTTGATGAAATAAATCTCTGTGAAGCTCTGTGATAATCTCTGTGTGAAATTATCTCTCAACTGGCAATAGATTAGCTGATATTTCACAACCTCTTAATTGCACACACTAAAGATTGCACGTTCTCCAATGCAAAAGAATACTGGAAACCCTTGGCTCAGTCTTCTCAAAAAAACACTTAGCAAAAATTTGTCTTCAACATGATTGATAATGGTGCGCTCTCCAATGAGAAACCCTTATAATCTCCAAAAAGGTGTGTTTGCCCTAATTAGGGTTTCATAATTAAAAATTAGGGTTTTCTTCTCTTTTAATTTTTCCATAGTCTAAAGACACAATTTTAATTATAAAATATAATTAAAACGGCCCCCTCCATAATGAGCACCCCCTTGGGTCAAAATGCCTAAGTCATTAAATTATGCGAAATAATTAATATTTAATCAAATCAATTAAATATTAATATCTCCCTCAATACATATCCGATTCTCGAACCATTTGAAGCTGGTGAACAAGGGAGTGATTCCGCACATGACCATACCATAACAGGGGTGCTCTGCTAAGTGTAAAAAATCCCTTAAAAATAGGAGCTTAGGGAAATGTGCCCAAAAGAGCCCGAATGAATGCCAACTGGAAAAATTTTGCTAGTCGAAGCCAAGCCAAGCTCCATCAAGACCCTCTATCCATCTTATCAGCCTACAAGGGTCGCATAATAGGCTAATCATCATAAAACAAGATCACGCTAAAAAGGGGACATTACAGTCTGCCCTCCCTGAAATTGCTTGTCCCCAAGCAATCTCAACAACAAAGTTAACATCACTCCACCTAGATCCCAAGGAAAGGGTTGTGTAATGTCCCTCATGTCACCAATCAACCCCTGTGAAGAAATCATCAGCATCAACAGTACAAAAATCAGCCACTGAGAAACTGCACTCAACACCCAAATAACTAACATCACTGACAAAATTATCTAAAGACCAACTGTAGATGCCGATAGAAGAAACCACTATGTGAAACTCAAGCCAACTAAAACATCAACTCTATCAAAACTCAAGTCCCTGTCTAACTGACACTCGCACCCAACTGCACTGTGGATATGACAATAGCCATAGGTACTTGAGTCACTGCCACCAAATCCAATCTCTGATAAACTATCCTGGGTGTGTCGATACTGCAGGTTGTGTAACTTGCAACTGCCAATTCCATTTGCAAAAGATGGTGCCAATCCATCCCATAATGGATGGTAAGAAACTGGAGCCGATCTACACCTGCGTGAAATCAAATCTTCTATCTCTGGGTCAAAAGAAAAATAATGAGCATATCCCACCGTATAATGCCAGTAGGAACCCCCAAACTCCGCTACTGGCTCACCATCACTGAACTGGGAATCAACAAATGGCTCCAATCTCTGACTCTGAGTGGTTGTAGGCTAGATAGGACCCTGTGCAATCCGTTCAACAAACCCCACCTCAAAATCGTTGTGAGGTAGCATAGTAGAAAGGATCACTATAATCTCCCCACCCAATCTGCTAATAGCACTAGTACCTCAGATGAGAACACCTTCTTTCACTTTATGCGAGTCCAGACGAACACCTGCACTATCTAGCAAATAATCCATGAATGGTTCAGTGCAATAAAAATTATACGAGGAAGCATCGACATACTCCCCTGCACACCATAACTGATCCCTCTGTAAAGGTGACACAGCCAACTATACCACACTGTCATCTGTGTGAGAAGAATCAATATGGAGACTCGACTCCACTGGTATCCCAAACTCATCAGGACCAGGTACTCCCAAATATTGAACATGTGTGTCAGCCCCAACAACATGTTCCTCAGCAACAATTGCAGGAACGTACTCACCACCAACCACCTCAATATACAAATGAACTGGGTCTAGGGCTGGTGAAGACCGCAAATGCTCCAACTCCATGGTCACCTCCTCTGACTAAAAATGTGACTCCTGTAGATCTCGTTGTATGTCCTCCAAAGCCTCAGTAGTTGCTATGAACTCTGGGGTAAGCTCACTCACCTCCTCACGATCCAAGAGTGCCTCATAGGCTGTACTCCCCCACTCAACCAAGTGATCACGGTCGACTACCAACTGTAAGTAATCCTATCTCAAAACCCTGATAGCTTCATGCAAGGCATGAACCTCTACCAAAGAAAGGTAACCACCGCTGGACTCATCTGTCATAGAAGCACCCCAATCAGTAATGGTCAACAACTGACGATCGGTATCAAAATACTCAAGAGCAGTAGTGATATCTCTCTTGCCTACTCTCAACTGGCTGGTCACATGGTGACTCTGCACTATGGGCCTCCTATGAACCGTCCTGAATACGTTGTCCACACTATGAGAGAAAACTGAATCAAATGAACTCCCCTCAAGATCACCAACACTCAGTGTACTAACATCTGAGTACACCTCCACACTCTGAATGCAAGCATCAGACTCATCCTCATCTAACTCTGAAAAAGCTGCTACTGAAACTATCTCATCATCACAATCTCCAGCTCTCTCATCCTCTGCAACTAACTGAGAGTCCAAATCCTCATGACAAAGGTCATCCACATGTCTCTTAGAATCCTAGAGAGCCAACTTCATTGCCTCCATGCACTCCTTGATTTGCTGTAAGTCATCACAAGAAGACCCTGCTGTGACTCCTTTCTGTCTCTCCATGTTGGAGAGATTGACCTTTCCTTTTATATTTTGAAGATGCTGTCTCACCTTGACAGCCACTAATCTAGCCTCCTTGGCCTTTTGTGACCACATATCACATAAATTTTCTGTCCTTTCCACATCCTTCCAAGTCTGATATAAAAAATCAGAATGCTCCTAACTTGTCTTTATCCCATAAAATCCATTTTTTGCCCCCAATTCTTGGGTACCATTTATAGATGATTCCAAGGTATTGTCATTCTCATGTTGTAGAAGTATTTTCTCATGCTGAGGTGAAGAAATGTGGCTGCTGTCATCAGCAGACCGTGTCATATCCTTTAAGCTTTACAAGTGCATTTTTATTTGAGTCTTCATGCCCAACACTTACACTTTGTGAATCGACACTTGTAAACTCATCTTCACAAATTCTCCCATGCATAAGAGTAGTTATCTCATAAGAATGAGGAAGAACATCGCTGTCCATTCTTGACAAAGCATGAGTTATTCCATCTTCTTTCACCACCATTTGCACTTGCAAATCTTCCCAAACCAAAGGCTTTTATTCCAACTATCCTTGGCTGCCATAGTCTGTTTTTTCATGATGTGAAGGTGAAGTAGCAATATGATCATCCAAAGAATCCATACCCTTATTATCCATATCATTAGCATGCTCTATGCTGGCCTCCAATGTAGAAGTCTCAAGTGAAGCTTCTTGCAAAGATGATATAGACAACTCATTCCCCATGGTTGCCCTCATATCCACTTGAGTCAAATCAACATGTCTAAAAAGTGGTGTAGCGCTGCCATCAATGGTTGATATCATATCACAAGCTCCTATCTCATGAAAATCATGAGACATAATGATGTTGTCCTCAAACAAATCAGTAATGACATCATGCCGTTGAAAAATGTCTCCAGCTGTAGAAACCACAGTAGAGACCTCTTGTTTCTCCTTCTTTTTGTTTTGTGATGTGGCCCCTTTAAAAATGGATGTCATATACCGTGCTAATTTGTCTTCGATTGTAGGGTGTGAAAGCAATTCATTCATCCTCTTCTGGTTTTCAACCAACTTATTCAAACCTTGTTTAAGCTTCTCCATAGTCTTGTCCCACTATTTCTGATTACTTGAAGTAACCATGATTAACTAGCCGATTCACTATCCAAACTACCCAATAGGATGGTAGGACAAAAGCTCTGATACCACTGTAGAAACCCCTGTTTCCCTGATTTCTGAAACTGAATGTTTTTTTGACTATTTTTGTGTATTCTGATTTTTTGTGTTTTTTTTGCATAAATAAAAATGCATTTTTGCCAGATAAATTCAAATAAATAAATAAATAGCAATATACTCTTTTAACTAGCTAATCTCTGATCTTATTATTCACTCCAGATGATTACAATAAAGGTTCTCTTGCATGCATACAAAATAATATAAAATATTGTTAAAACCCTGATTTTTCCAGAAAACCCTGATTTTTCCAGCAAACCCTAGATTTGGTACAGCCAGTATGGCTGCAATAAATACTCTGTTCTCCATGCTTCTGAAGGTACAGAAAGATAATAAAAGTGTAGGTGCTCAAAAGGGTATCTTCAGTTTTTCCAAAAAGAAGGTGTTTTGCCCTAGGAGAGAGAAAATGCCCCTAATGTAACTGTACAACATGGTACAATACCGTACAGATTCTATATGGTGGTAAAAAATAGTACGGCCTGGTACGGCTATACTCCAAAACCCTATAAAATTGTGCCACAACTGATGATCTTGTTTTGGATAATTTTTGGATCAAAACTCTAATGAAATAAATCTCTGTGAAGCTCTGTGATAATCTTTGTGTGAAATTATCTCTCAATTGGCAATATATCAACTAATATTTCACAACCTCTTAATTGCACACACTGAAGATTACACGTTCTCCAATGCAAAAGAATACTGGAAACCCTTGGCTCAGTCTTCTCAGAAAAAATACTTAGCAAAAATTTGTCTTCAACATGATTGATAATGGTGCGCTCTCCAATGAGAAACCCTTATAATCTCCAAAAAGGTGCGCTTGCCCTAATTAGGGTTTCATAATTAAAAATTAGGGTTTTCTTCTCTTTTAATTTTTCCATAGTCTAAAGACACAATTTTAATTATAAAATATAATTAAAATGGCCCCCTCCATAATGAGCGCCCCCTTGGGTCAAAACGCCTAAGTCATTAAATTACGTGAAATAATTAATATTTAATCAAATCAATTAAATATTAATATCTCCCTCAATACATATTTTGATTCTCGAACCATCTAAAGTTGGTGAACAAGGGAGTGATTCCGCACATGACCATACCATAACAGGGGTGCTCCGCTGAGTGCCAAAAATCCCTAAAAAATAGGAGCTTAGGAAAATGTGCCCAAAAGAGCCCGAACGAACGCCAACTAGAAAAACTCTGCTAATCGAAGCCAAGCCAAGCTCCATCAAGACCCTCTATCCATCCTATCAGCGTACGAGGGTCGCATAATAGGCTAATCATCATAAAACAAGATCACGCTAAAAAGGGGACATTACAGGTATATTGTTCAAACAAGAATAATTAAAGATGATAATTGTGGGTGCTCCAATGTTCTTTTTTTGAGTTTTGGTATGCGTTGTCAAAAAAATTGGAGTTCGATTGTTGGATGTTAAGATTATACAAGTTTTTCATTAGTCCTGAAGATATCAGGGGTGCCAAAATTTCAGATTTTATATTTTTATTTTCCACCATTGTTTGGTATAAATACCAAACAAGCATTTAAAAGGTAACCCATGGGCTACAATTTGCATAACTTGCGTTTGCAAAAATTATAATATTTTCAATTCCGGTTCTGACCAACATGCCTACCATCAAGTACTGTGCAAATTTTTAATTATACTCTGTATATATCATGTTTTTTTTTTTTCTACAATTAAATATAAATGTAAAAATTTGAAGGCAATTATAATAAGAGTGTCATGTGTTAAGTCTCTGTGGGGATAGATATAGACAAGTTTAGTAGAAATAAACAAGTTTATTAATGCTAATGCTATTGATATTGATATAGACTATCCACAATAGTAGAAAAATCTAGTAATATGACCTATTGATAAAACCCTTTACTATGTCTTTGTCAACAATCAAATGTTTGACATTTTGCTATTTTCTTTAGATTTTAAACGTTAATTGAACAATATGTTAGTTTGGCATTTGTCCATTTTTTAAACTTTTTTTTTTTTTGAAAAAATGGCCACCCAGTTTTTTTTGAAACAAACATTGTTAACATTTGGAAGTTAAACATTGTGAACATTGATAATGTTCTGAATGTTGAAATGAAGAAAATTTGATTTAAAAAAAAATTAAAGGTATTTTGTCTTATAAGATATTTGTTGATGATAAAAATGTGCCAATGTCAAATGACTATGCAATATCAATTTTTTTTGAATTGAACACACCAAACAATATGTTAACTTTTTATTTAAAATCATGGTATAAGGCAACTAAGTCAACAATAACTTAGAACTTGCATGATACTAAAATAAAATGAAGAATCATTATCAAAAACATGATAAAACAATTAGAAAATATATATACAAGCTCATGTTGTTTTTTTTGGTTTCTTTCTTACTGACAAGCTCATTATATGATGTCCTATTTTTATTGTATTGACAAGTTTCCATGGTTGAACATGTTTCTTGAGGGAGGTAACTGGTCATGAGTTTTTTCGAATGTAGCATTAGAAATGATCCTTGAACCAACATTGAATCTCTATCTCTAGTTTAGTTATAAATTGAAACTAATGATAGAGAAAAGCATTATTATTTGTCATAAAAAAAAAAAATGCAATAGATGGATTTAGGGCAACTTATTTGAGGGTGGTGATCTAAACAACCCAAATGAGGGAGCCCCAAAGGACCCTAATAATCCACAGTTTCCAAGTTATTGTTGAAGAATGTCCTCTGATCTACTTTGGGCTATGAACATACTATCAGATAATAAGAAGCACTGTCTCAAATGTTCTCTCTTTCCAACTGGGGGTTGCCTGCAACTTAAAAATATAAATAATTGAATTAAATAAATTTTCATGATAATGACAAAGATATGATTCCATCTCTCAGATTTACCATATTACAATTGTTGGGGTTTCACCATTTCTCATATTCAAAAAAAATATTAAACAAGCATACTTCCTTTCCATTCTCTGATGATGGAAAGAACAGGGGATGTTATCTACTGAAAGATCTCATATCCTAAATGATTATAAACAACAGAGCAAAGGCCCTGGCAACAAATAATAGTTTCAGTTTAGTCTACTTATAATAAAATAGAAACATGCGGAGAAGGAAATTAAGAGTAATGTACTGATCTAATTTTTGATGAAATGGACCCATAATGGTAAATGTACCTTGGTTTTTTTCAAATTTCATGGCGTTCCTATGCATCATTTTTAAACAAAATCGATTTAAAAAAAGAAAAGAAAAACAAAAACTTTAACAAGAAATCAAAGGAGCATGGTATTAGCTAATTTTAACAGTACCTACAGGTGGCTTTTCACTTGAGAATGAGTAAGCCCTTCAATTATTTAACTGCAAGCATACAAAAATGAGAAACGTGATCAACCAATTTACTTACATCTAGAGATGAGCAATCATCTTCAGGGCATACAAACAATGTTCCTTATTTTCTACTTGCTTCAAGATAATGACAACTTCTAAGAAAAGGTCAAAGCCGTATTACACTCAAAAAACTTAACAATAAGTTGTATGTCTTTAGTTACCATTTAGACTAAGCATAATAAAAAATGAGAAGAAAATAGTTTATTGTGAATCTGCCCTATATATTAACATTATAACAAGATTAACAAACCTGTGACAGTCAAATTAACATTTAACCCATTCCAATACCAACAGACCTGAGACTTATACATGAGCCTTTGAAGGCACATCCCAAACATTTATTACTCTGAAACAATGACCTGGGCTCAAACTTGAACAGTCATGCTTCTCTGCTAAAGTGGCGTATCAAAAATGGCAGAGTAGGAGTTGAAGAGGCCATAGCGCACTTGAAAGGAAAAGTCGGCAGAGAAATACTACATAGATATGGTAATCTTTGTAGCCTTGTTTAACATATAAAAGAATAGTTAGAAATCAATGTCGTCTTTAATAACGCAGGATAACATATAAAGGAACAGTCGGAAAACAAAACGTAAACATGAACATGAAAAATGTACAAGATAATGCATTTGAACAATTTGATGTCACGGATTTAAAAAAGCACACCTCTAACAAATCGTAATGCCTTTCCTTTGACCGATACAACGCAAATCCTCCTTTGAATCCTTCAACGTGCACTAAATTTAAATCAGGAAAAAACGGAAAAATAGAATCGATCTGGCAAAATTTTCTCATTCTTAATGGGATTTGACTTTTAGAGCACCTCCCGATTTATTCACTCTGCCTTATGACAGATCTTTTATGGATCTCGAAAAAAATCTTAAAGGGTTTTAGCTAAAACAAAAGACGGGCCAATTATGTTAATCTACATGACGGGCACTGCGCTATCAATCTTGTACATGCTGGCAAACGCAGTCATCTACAGGCACGAAGTCCCTATGGAGAGGATAACCCATATGGAGGAGGGCGACCATCTACTACCTGTATTTACAGGGGAGTGCAGGGAATACAGGTGCTCTGTGGTGATCTACAAGACAAACCATCAAATAAAAACTAAGCATATACAGTATCAAAAAAGACAAAGGTAAACACAAAACCTACGACTTATATTAAAACCTCTTTGCAGCCGCAACAGGGCTTTGATCTTGAATGCTGGTATACAAAGTTTTGACCATTTCCAGCAAGCTTCGCTGCTCACAAAACATTACCCTGAAAAATGATATAATGAACTTTTGTTTCATGCAAAAATCAAGAAGACAGTTCATCCGATCAAGGTCACTGGACCAAAAACAAATATTACCACGTGAACAAATGTCCATTCACTTAGGCATGGTAGACAAGAATTAACAGTCCCACTGTAGAGGCTTTCAGGGAACAAATTCTACTATAGCAAGTTTATACCGTGATTTGTGGAGGATATTGAATGGGAAACATGACATTAGCAGTGTTTTTTTTAATAGCATTTTCACAATTTTGATCAATCAAAATATATTGAAAAAAATGTACATATTAACTATTCCAAAATTAAAATTAACTTAATGTACAAAAAATAAAGAATTTTTATTCATGAAGCAGAAATAATTTAATCAAATGTTAGAGAAAATTGATTCTTTTAGTTATCCTCAAATATTCAATTATAATGTAAATATATTTAAACCAACTTATCAATTATTAAGAATTGTGCAAACTTTTAATTATATTTTATACATATCATATTAATTTATTTTTATTTTACAATTAAATATAGATGTGGAAACTCAAGAAAACAATTATAATTTCCAATATTCAATTATCATTGGTTATAATCTAAATTTATATTTTGCAATTTTTTTAGGAAGGTTTATCAACATGAAATTCATAATATTCTTTTTTCCAAATCATTAAATTTTATAAAAGATTATAATAAATATATATTATTTTTTATTTTATTTTTTTCCATTTTAAATTAAATTAATATTTAAATGGAAATATTGAATAAATAAATATCGTCAAAATATTGGATGAGAGGAAGAGTTGACAAAAGCAAAGGACATGAAATGATGGCAAAATTGTTGTTTCATTTGGAAGGACATTTATACATATTTATCTCCTTAAAATAATTTTAGTGTAGGTTAGTGTTTATGGTTGAGGTGCTGACATATCAAATCCCACCTTAAAACGAAAAAATCTTATGCATATTTGGGGTAAAGCAATGTTTGTTCCTTCTTGTATACCCACACATATCATAATATGTTTATAATGGCACTCACACCCTATTTGCTTTATTTGTTTTTATTTTAATTTTGTTATTTTTATCAATATTTAACAAAAATATTTTATAGTAGTGTAAAGTGTGGCGTGCGGTGAGTAAAATGTGTAGTGCATCCTTTCATTGGCATTGTTGTTATATTTTCAACTCTTCATCTTGTCTTTTTCAAGTTTTCGGTTTGAGTCTTATTTGATCGTATTAGTAGTATTTATGTAGCATGTATCTTTTGTAATCGCTTTAACTAATTAATTTATATTGGACAATGTGCAGTTAATAAAGGTAAGAGTATTTTTTCAATTTTTTTTGTTGAAATAGAGCTTACTTTTGACATTAGATTTAGAATATATTTGTCATAAAAATAGAAAATATATACATATTTTTTTTATGAATAACATTTTATGCTGTGATTTTGAGCTAAGAGCCAAGGACTGAGGGGTATCCATTCTATCAAAGTTCCCTGAAGCACGATCTTTGCCTCATCCCTTTTCACGTGTCAAGTTTTGCTAGTAGCAAGAATTGATCCCTGGTGGGCTCTTTGTGAGACATGCAACTTCACCAGCGTAACCAACAACCATTCACAAAATATAAAATAATTAATTTATTATATTTTCATTGAATAAACTCAATTGATGTGACTAATAATCTAGGAAAAACTCAATATTTTTTACACTGAATATATATATATATATATATATATATATATATATATATATATATATATATATATATATATATATATATATATATATATATATATATATATATATATATATACAGTGAAGTAAAAAGTATAGGGACATTACAAAAGTGACTTCTGATAGACGCAGTCATTGTCAATCAAATTTATAGTGAAATATGTGGCATTGAATTTTACAAAACAACTTGTTGGTTTGTTTGTATCACTTTTGGCACAACAACACTAAGGGAGAGGGCCCAGTAGTCGTGCACCCTAACTTCACACTTACATGACACCTAAACTATGACACATCAACACTTAAAATCGACATCAATTGGTAACTTCAGGGTGTGATGTGTTAGTACAGTCCCAGGGATGTGATTGCCATGCAAGGGGGCATTATAGAGCTATTTTGAAGGTCAAACCAATCAATGGTAATGGAATTACCAAAAGAAATTAATTGGGTAGTAAAAGTGGGACATTTAAAAATTTAGTTATTAACTCTGAACCCACACTATGCATGCACCCAGTTCTAGGTGACCAAACATTAACACCTCATCACCCTGCATTGAGTACCTTGTGGTTAACATTCAAGGAGCCCATCACCACATTAATTCACACCTACTTAATTTCATCTTGGTAACAGTCACTTTGCATGTGTGTTATTGTCGAAGGGAATAACAAATGTAGTGCATTTACGATGTTGGGAAGAGTAGAAGCTAACTCACTTGCTAAGGAAGACACCGAACAACTCATAAAGCTAAATAAGGAATAAATCCACCATTTTGTGTTATTTTATTTCTTGGTATCTATTTTTCTGGTGTATAACATTAATCCACTTGGTGATAACACTGGGGTTTCACCTATGGCAGGTCTTGGGCTTCACAAACACAGAGATTTCGTATCGTACATGTGAGATTTTTAAAGGCCATGAGCCAAATGGTTAAAAAAATGTCACGAAATGGCTTGGAATGTTAAAAAAAATATTGATATGTGAATTATTTTGATGATTATTAGAATTAAATCTACCCTCATAAACTAAAATGAATGGGTTTTTTTAGTATTATGAGTTTTTTCTTTTGACTTCTCCAAAAATAGCAAACTGGGTGCAGGTCTTTGGGTTCATAAATGTAGATATTTTGTAGCCCAAACCAAACATAAATTTTAGGAGAGCCATCTCGATTTGCACTTGTGTTTTTCAACATGATTAAGCCTTGAATTTTGTTTAGCCATCATTGCTTACATGTGAGATTTTTAATATCTCACTAAGGCTATGAGTGAAATGGTTAAAAAATGTGTTCATATGGCTTGGAATGTTTGTTAAAAAATAAATAATTTTATTGATATGTGAATTATTATGTTGTTTCTTGTGATTAAATCTACCCCTCATGAATTGAAAGGAATGGATTTTTTTTAGTATTCTAGGTTTATTTCTTTTGAATTTTGCAGAAATGGTGAACTAAGTGTAGGTTTTGGGCTTTGTAAATGCAAAGATTTTGTAGCCCAAATCACATAGAGATTTCAAGAGAACTATCTAGATTTATACTGGTGTTTTTCAACACGATTAATCCTTGGATTTTATTTAGCCATCACTACTTACATGAGAGATTTTTTATACCTCATGAAGGCTATAAGCCAAATGGTTTAAAATTTATCAATATGGCTTCAAATATTTGTTAAAAAATAAATCATTTTATCGATTTGTGAATTATGATGTTGATCTTGCGATTAAATCTACCCCTCACAGATTGAAAGGAATGAGTTTTTTTAGTATTTTAAGTTTATTTCTTTTAACTTCTATAGAAATGGCAAACTGGGTGCAAGTCTCAAGATTTGAATGTTTGTTAGAAAATAAACAATTTTGTTGATTTGTGAATCATTTTATAAATTCTTAAACTATAGTTTAATTTAGTGCAGTCGATCCGTGAATCATTTTGAATGAGTAATTTTGTCTTAGAAAAATTACTAACCATTTAAGGTTAACTTGTGTAATAGATGGCATGAATAATATTGTAACAATTGTTAGGAAACCATGCACTCTACAACAATGGAAAATTAACATAATGCAATAATAAACATAATAAAATAGATAAATACCCAACATGCATGACACAAAACAAGGATTTACAAGGTAAAACTTTAGCAAAGCTAAAGAAACATCCACAGTGTGAGATATCAAGCTTTATTAATTCCAAGATGAACATATTACATGTGAACTTGCTATGTAGATTATATGCAAACTCAACAAAGATAAATACGCCTAATTGACAAAACATCGTTAAGATTCCTCCTCCTAAAAATAGAGTGAAAATTGCCATTAGGGCTTTTCTTCCTAAAAATAGAATAAAGTGGAATTCATCTTCCTAGAAATAAGGGTTTGACTCCTTAACTTTTTTAATTTGGGGGCGTTGCCCCACTGCCAACCCTAGACCCCCCTACGATAATAGTGGGGGGGGGCGGGGTGCGACGGGGTTGGTGCGTTTCCCCCACACTCCCTGTCAAGGAGTGGGCTATAAACTGTATCATACAAAGATCCAAAATTTAACTTTGTTGTCACATATCTAACAATAATAATCATTTGCATGAATACAAATCATATAAATAAGCATTTCATTTATATGTATGAATTACAATCATTCAAATATCATGTTGTCATTGAGGATGACATTTTGGGCATGAATGAGCCATGTCATTACTACACATCTGATGGAAATCATTACCTTGTGCCTTTCAAGGACATCTGTGCACTGAGGGCTATGTAGTTAGATTGCATAGTGAGCCGCGAGTAGGTGAAGGGTGCAAACATAGAAGTCCTCTACGAGGGTGCATGAATTTTTACCCTTTTGTGGGTCAAGTCCCCCTTAAATAGTCTTCTCACGTCTTCGCTTTACACCTGAGGTCTACGTTAGTCGGTGAAGTAGTTATTGCATAACATAGATCACAATATGTGATTTATGAGAGTGCAGAAGCAAAACTCTATGTTTTGGTACAAGACTTCATCATGAAGGCATATGGACCCTTTTGAATAGGAATACGCATGAAGATGGAAGATCTTGGGTGCAATTCTTACAATTCAAAACTGCTCCTTATGCACCTTTGTCTGCGTTATCTGAAGACTTGTAGCTCTGCCTCCTTGAACTTGTGCACCATTTTAGCTTGTGCGATGGAGGATCTCTTCACGGGGCATGCATCAAGAACTCCTTGTGAATACAAGTTGACACTTAGTTAATGTGTAGATCTATGCTGACTGCTTTAGGCATGGGTGCGGAGGAGAGGCATTTGAGCACAAATTTATTTAAATAACTTGACACTTCACAGGTGTGCAACCTTCTGTAAGATCCTTGTGAGCTTTGTGCAAGCTGGGGGTGACTTCGAAAGTCAGTAGTACCCAAACAAGGTGTCTTAACAATGCAAATGTGAGCTAGGTGACTTGCTTGTCAGTGGTAACTTGGACCTGAAAACAGAAAAAACTAAATGGCTCATGACAAAGTTGAACATCCTGTCAAAGTAGAGACACCAAACATTCTCCTTTTTTATTGTCTCAAATGTGACGCAATTTACCTCTACATGAATTACTCTTGGATGATTGAATTTAGAATATGAAATCTAGCATAACAACTAAAAAATTTAAAGATTTAAGGCTTCCATAGTCCATATTAATATTAGAGACAAGGCTTTTTGAGACAACTATGCAAATGTTTTTGATTATCCAAAAGCCTTGTCTCTAACTAATAATTTTGTCAATTCAAGACTACTTTGATTAAATTTCCTTGCTGCAATTTTCTTTGCCACCGTGAATTGGTGATTTTAACAATTCAAGGCAGAAAGTTATCAGCGAAACACCTTTATGATGTCGTTTACATCCCAAACTACTTCATACAGTTGTCAAGAAGCCGCAACAACCATCTAGCTTCACACTCCTACCCATTGTCTACAACCTTGCAAATGTTATTACTAAACCACAAAATTAGCTTGGTTATAATTGAAATTCATTGATTTTTTGATATGCAATTTTGATTTTTGGTTGTCAATGATTTGTTAACCTCACCAGATGTTTGTGATGACCAAAAGGTGGGATATTATGGCATGAGGTCGACCAACAGTTATGATTCGGACTCTAATGGTTAAGGGTTGAATTAGGTAGTTGGGAGTCTGCCTGTCCCGGTTTGTGGTGCGCTTTGGCAGTTGTGGCTCAGCCTAGGCGAATGGGGTTCAGAATGATTGTGTAATTGAGTGAGTTTGTTTACAATTAATACTTGCTAGGGGCAACATATTCAAGAAAAATTAGTCATCTATTTTAATTTAATAGAAACTTCAAAAGCTTGTTCACAGATTCGATATATCTGGTCAAATCATGTACCCTTTTCCCTGGTAGATGCAATTGACTTTCATATTCCTCAACGAACAATGCACATCATTGTAGCTCCAAGTCCATTTGCATTTATGTTTCCACTTATCATCAACGAAACTGTCTGTGTGTGAAGATTATTTCAATTTCCTCCCAGTCTGGCTAAAATTCCGTTACTGCACGCAACAAAAGCATACTAACCCAGCCATGGGCAGTGACTTTTAAATTGCACCATCTCCTGGTCCTTGAAAGAGTTCAGAACAACCATCCGGCTCGATTTATCTGCTAGTCCAACTTGACCCTTGCACAACCTTATTACACTGATTTTCTTTAAAAAACTAACATATAATCAGACAAACCAGTCTAGTAAGCTTTTTGTATTAAGATACTATAATGTAGAATCTCCATCGAAGGTTTATGTTTCTTTCATTACAAACACTGAGGTGCACGCATTGCAGCACTCAAGTTTTTTTATTATGAGCTGGTAATCAGGTCTCAAATGCTACCCCATGCTTGCAAGAATGCCCGAGTTCAAAGCTTGGCTGTGAATAATATCTACGAAAGATGGATAAACACTAGTCACTGAACGCCAGGCGATCCTTATAACCAGAGGACTGCACCTAGTCAGAGGAGGAACCACCCCAGCCCTGAAAACAGGTAAGACTACCTAATAGTCTCGCCTCTGCATACCAAGCGAGACAGTTTGCCCCACCCAATCAGGATTTCACTCTATGTAGCGGCACTGAAATTCGAATACAAATAGTGCAACCAAAATGCAAGTACAGGAGCGGCAATACCAAAGTGCGAGTACACAAACAAACCAACTCACAACACTGTATGTCATGAGTTAACTCAAACATCTCTGCTATTCAATGCTAGCAAGGATCTCAATCATTAATTTTCCTAATTCATTACATTTCATACCATTCGGCAACTCCTAGACAAAGCTTGGATAGTCTATCTCGTCTTTAGAGAACACACACAGAGACACAGTTACTGTTGCATTATTTACATGTTTGGTTTTCCTAAGAAGTTTTAGGATTAATTAATCTACCAGTTTCGATTACAAATCGTGCATGCTAAAATTCTTATCTCACTCACGCTCATTTTGCTTGTTAACATCCTCCTCCTTTGGGGTATTAGCATCTTCAATTTGAGTGTTTCTTCGGAGCGAGTTAACTTGTAAGAGTTTTCTGTCTGCTTGGAAATTAGATTTAACAATGTTTAACATCTTGCTCTTGAAAGCCTGGACCCATCATCAGGGTTAAAAGAATTGAAGCCAATATCTGATGATGGGTTCAGCAGCGAAACCCATTATCAGGGTTAAAAGAATTGAAACCAATGTTTGACGATGGGTCCAGCAACAAGAACCGTCACGAGGATTAACAGAATTGAAGCCAATGTCTGATGACGGGTCCAGCAGGGAGACCCAAACGTCAGTAAATCTAATCTCCCCGCAGTTGAACCCACAAAACTCTTACAATGTACTGACAACGCTCGGAGATGTATGTGTACTTTGTGGTCCTTTGCTTCAATAATAATAATAATAATAATAATAATAATAATAATACAAGGGCGTTTCCCTTGTTCAGGATTTCGTTCCACATTATTATCTATCTGAGTTTGATAAAACCTCCAAACAAGCAGGTAGAATATGAAAATTTGAGAGGGAAAATGACCTATGGAGCAGATTTCGCGACAATCGAGAATTGCAAATGTTAAAAACTGCATGAAGTCCGCTTTCAGAGATTACCTTCACGAACGAAGCGCAAAAGTGAGCGAAGCCTCCGAACCGAAGGGCTTCGAACCGGGCGATATGAGTAGTTTAAATCGTGAGAATTGTTTTTGGCTTGGAACTTCCCGACTTGTCTAAATATTATCGTTTAAGGTTATAATTGGCCTGAACTGGTGGAGTGACATTACAAGTCTTTTTATGTCTCAGGTAGTTATTTATTCTTTCAAAATACGGAGACATTCCTAACAAGTTATTGTATTAGAGGGCTTCGGTCCATGAAGGAGGCAAACTGAAATTTGTTTATAGAGGTCGCACAGGACAAATAGGAGGTTTTTTTTTTTTTTTTTCGCTTGCAGTAAGATGGTTTCATGTAATTTTTTTTCTCAACAGCGAAAAAATAGGCAAGTTTTTGCAGGATGGTCCTATGGAAATTAAAAAAAAAAATTGCAGCAGCAGGTATTTACTTTATTAGCATTAAAACAAAAATTAGCAGTATAAAAAAAAAATTACTAACGGTACAATGATCACTAAGAAAATTAAATAAAAACAATTATGAGGAGTAAAATTCAAGCATCTACAAACATATGGTAACTGAGCACCTTTGGATATATGTATATAATACAATTATTTGAGCTTTGCCCAGAGCCAATCCAATCTTGGGATAAAAAACAAAGGGTTGCATAATTTCATGATAAGTCCTTTTCTCATTATTTAATACTGAGAAATGCTCAACCTTCATTCCAAAGCAGACCAATTGTTTTTATAACCCCAGGAAGTGGTATAGGTTGAATCAATAAACAAAACAGATTATTTCCATAAAACAAAAATACAGTTCATAATTCAAAGAGGTTATATCGTTGGACTAATGATTATTCATGTTCATTTGGTTATGTCATACCACTCTTTCCATTGAGATATTCCATTAATGCCTTTCGAGTTAGTATTGTACTCTGATTGCATAATATATCTTGATTTCTTGATATTTCACATTCATTCTCTATGTTTTCAAATGTATCACTGGCATCTTCATCATATATTAGCAACATATTATGTAATATGCAATGTATACTAGAACAGTTTTCGGTAACATTTGTAAATTGCACTGAGTAATTTTGGAATGCAAAATTCGCCATATGTTTTTCAACCTCCCAAATGCACACTCCACAACAATACATGTTAACGAAAACCTAAAATTAAATTCCTTTTGGCTATCTATTGAGGCTCTGGTGAAGGGTGTGATTAACCATAGTAACAATGGATAGCCACCATCACCAATAATATACTCTCTCATGTTTGTAGAGCCAATAGAAAATGCACAATCATTTAATCTCTCCCTACCTTCGCATAATCTATAAAATGAGGAATTACACAATAGTCTAGTATCATTAACAAACCTAGGCCATCCAGTGAAAACATCCATGAATCATATATTACTATCTACAATTGCTTGTAATGACATACTGCAATTATGATCCTTATCAAACCAATTTGTTGAACACTCATTAGCTAGAAGTTGAAATTAGATGTGAGTAATATCTATCGCTCCACAATAATTTGGAAAGCCTTATTTTTGGCAGAATCCTTCTTTTACACGCTCAATTCTTAAATGTTTTGTTGGTCATTTTATATGATTACAAAAACAAATAATCATAGCATTAATGAACTTATGTATAATTCTAACCACTGTATATTTTTAACAACCAAAAATCTCACTTATGTTAAGCATTGTCATTCCAGATGATAAACGTAGAATTGCAATGGCCACATGCTTCTCCATTGGAAATAGTCTACCCTTTATTGTTGTTGCAAATGAGAATGGTATGTCACATTGGCTCAAATATTCATGCAAAACATCACATAAAGATTCAAATAATACATATGGTAACAGAAAAATACCATGAAAATGTTGATCGTCACATTTCACTTTAAAAATGTAGTGGTTCCACCAATGCAACAAACATGGTTTGATGTACCAGTCACCATGAATCCTCCATTCCCACTAATAATTTAAGATATTTATTTCCACGATTATATTTTCCTCCTTAGATATGATTGTAGGGACTTCTTGGTCAGTATCTTCCTCCATGTCAACATTTGAAGGAATTTGTTTTCTACATGAAGATTCTTACATCTCTTTGATATTTGTTGCATATTGATTGAATCTTGAAGATCATTTATAACTTGCAATGTTAATTGGATGATAAGAGATGCACTTGCAAGGATAAGTTTAACTGCTACTCTTATAGTTGAATCCATTATATGCGAGAAAATGTTATTAAAAACTAGTGTTTACAATATCAATAACTCCTTCCTACAAAACAAAGTATTAGTGAATAACTGTTTTCAAGAATAAATTATAAATGTGGCATAAGGATACTTGAATATTCAATGAATTAACATTTATGAAATAAGGAAAAAATAGTGTTTCAAACAAAGAGATAATGTTGAATATAGTCTGCATGTTGGGCAATCCCATTGGGGAAGCTTTAAAAAAATATTAGCTTATATCACTAACAGTTTTGAAAAATTATTAAACATTTCAAATCTTGAGGGGAATATCATTTACCAAAGATGGAAAATTAAAACAACCATGACATAAATACAAAATGTCACATTACAAAGTCAATAGCCTTGTTTCATAAAACAACTATTATTCTTTCTAAACCTTGGATAAATAAGCACAACATGCACTTCAATCATTGAAGATGACCAAGAGTGAATCCTACAAGGCAATAAAAACTAAAATATATTTGAATATAGTAGACATACATGTTGTGGCAAAACATTATCCACATATAGATTGACTATAAATCCAATAGAAAAATAAACCTTGTCCGCACTTTATTTGGGCTTCAAATGAGCCATGCATATTAATTTCAAGCTTCACTTAATGTTATAATATTACCAACATGATTTAAAGTATGTTTTATGTAAATAAACCATAAATAAGCTTCAATCATTGTTATAACGTAGTCTAACATCTAGGAAAAAATAAGTGTCCAAAAAGTCATTTGTCGGTAGTAAAGGACTCAATCATCTTCAGAATCATAGTCTAACATCTAGGAAAAAATAAGTGTCCAAAAAGTCATTTTTCGGTAGTAAAGGACTCAATCATCTTCAGAATGGCTTGTCCAATGGTATTTATCACTAAAATCAAACTCACCTGTACATTTATATTTTGTTCTTCAATTTTGAATATCCTTTATTCATTCATTTCTTCCTTTTGCACACATTATTTAATCATAGCACAATCTTTTTCACAGCATTTCATATGCCCTTCCTCAATTTTTTCATGGTAGAGACCACCAACCTATTATTCTCAACAATAATATCTTTTATGCTAGATGTTTTAGATAATATTTTTTATTTTTTTCATGTTGATTAGATTTCACATGCAACATTGCGTGTTTGAAATTCACTGCATAGTTCATT
Organism: Torreya grandis; assembly: GCA_037957365.1. NCBI lineage: Eukaryota > Viridiplantae > Streptophyta > Pinopsida > Cupressales > Taxaceae > Torreya > Torreya grandis. Next base: position 2,129,906 of record JARHVA010000069.1, read on the forward strand.
TTCAATGGGAGAAATAAATTTCTCAAAAAGTGGATGGTTTGTGTCAGAGGTGTCAATACATATACTTCTGAAATTGATGGCTCTATCTTGACCAAACTTGACATCCATTGCCTCAAAAATTTCTTCCACAAATTTTATAGGGAGCTTCTTTTCAATTCTCTGTTGGGATGTCATACTCTAGTAACTGTCATGTCCTGAGGGGATTTTTTTTATAGTCTTTGATCTTTTTGAAATCAGGCTGAAGATGTTCCCACCTATCTCGACATTGATTTGTTATACGATTCACACCATGATTAGAACAAGTCTCCACTTTTCAAAAGATGATACAATTTTTTTCATTACACCACCACTACACTATGTATCCCTCTCAATATATTTAGCATCAATCAAGACAAGAATTTATACATTGCTCGAATGAGCCCTAACTTTTTGTGAATAAAGGGTAGCTACTTATTTTTTGGTAACCACATACTCTTGGTATGAAGGGGAATCAACTAGTAACATAGATTGATCTTCATGGTTGATCCCGTCAACAAAATTGCTTTTACTTAAAGTGATGTTAGCTTCTTCATTAATCAATTGCATACTTGGAACAAAGTCAGCAAAAATATCATCTTGTAACATCATTGAACTATATCTCAAGAAACTTGACTTTTTAGGAGTTGGACGATACACATATTTATCCATTGCTGTTAGGAGACCATGTTTCTCTACAAAAATAAAATTTATAAATATAAAGGACACTAAAATGAACTCAATAATTTATTCAAAATTTATATCTTATACTGCCAATACATCCAACATCAAGAAGACTGAAATCTTTCCAAAACATATCAAATTTAGATTTCTATTTTGACGAATAGTAAATAACCTCTAGACCATTTTCTATCAAGAAAAATAATTTCTATGGGATTTATAAGAATAAATAATAATTTATTTTTGGATTTGGTTTATGGATGTTTTAGGTATAGGTTCTTGGGTCTCTTGTCTTCCAATCATTGTACAAAGGTTGGGAATTAAGAATAGGACATATGCATGCTTTTTTTTTTCAAATAATAATTGTTATATTCTTTTATATGTTCCCATAGTTTTTATAAGTTCATTCCTAATTTCTTGAAACCTTATTATATCATAGGGCTATAACATTCAAATTAAGTTATAATTTTTTTAATGACCCTTACACAGTAATCAAAACAATGGAGAAGATGAAAAAATTGCAAGAGAAAATGTATTCATGCTATTATTTTTGAATCTTATGTTTCTTAAGTTGCATTTTGACTAGCTTCTCTTAGTTATACATGGTTGCTTACATTTTGAAATGAAATTTTCATTATGAAATTGCCCCACATTAAAATGCATGTTCATTAAGCGTGACCTAAAGGATTAAACCCATAACTTACAAAAGATTCTACCTAGATTGTTAACATATTAAGATGCAACCATCATGAATTTAATTCTTCATAGTTGGTGATGCCCCTACAACTAACATATCTCTTGAGGCCTACTCTGTTTATATTCATCATATTTGATTTACACAAAAGCTTACAGAGTGTTGATTGTTAATTTAATGAATACATAGGACCAAGTACAAGGCAAAGAAAGAAAAAGATCTCTTACAGATTTGCTTTTGTTGATTTATGTTTGTCTTGAATGAGAATGTATATGTTTAATAGAAGTGGAAAGCTATACTAACTAGCAACTTTATTTTAAGCTTAACCCTTTTTCATCTTGATAGTCAGGTTATCATCTTCCAAGATGTATACTCATTTCCATGTGCCTGCTAACTAATATTTCTTTTGTGTTCATCATTTTTGTATAAGGATTTGGATACATTTCTGGAAAATGCAAAAAAAGCAAGAAGGTTAGATAATCATGTGTTCTCAATGTTGAAAGCAATTCTCCCCTTGAAGATAAAATGGCATGTTCAATCAAGCAAAGTGGTGCCCCAATACTTAGAATGAACTACTCCAAAACCCTATCTACATTTGAAACATTACCACAAAAAAGGTAGTTGTTGCTCTGTGGACTGCCAATTATTTACTTTATATTTCCTCTCATTAAATGTTTATTTTTGACAAATGAATTTGATGTGCCCTAATATCTCATTTTATGGATCCACTCAACAAAGAACAGAGCAAATTATCAACCCCTTGATCTTCAAAGTATAGACTGAACTCTTTGTAGATGTCATGACTCCTAGAGCTATCTAATGAGTGGTTTTATTTTTCATTATTAAGGATGGCTAATATCAACAACTAGGAATGGCATGAAAGTATTCTATCACCACATAATTCCTAATCAAGGTGACATGTTTGTTGCACTCCAAATGTCTTTCATTTTCTCTTTTTACCTTCAATGTATATATAATTTTTTATAGCAGTTCATTTAGTAATAGAGAAGATATTTTTCTATGTTGTCACATGGACCTTAGGTTTATTAGTTGTGAAGGTTACACGATACCTTGATAGGGCCTTGAAAGCCATTATAATACCTTGTTAATTAAATTTATAGTCTACTAATTTGGAAGGTGTTTTCCTACAAAGTACTTTGATCCAAAATCATTCAAATTTCACAATTCTAAGCATTATTTATAGGTTAACATAAAAAAACATTAGTCACTCTATCTCAGACATATACTTAATACCTTATCATGTACAAGACCTTGATTTATTTATCATTTCTGGTTTATGATTTCACACTCAATGATAATTCATTGGATTTTTTGTATAGAAAATATGAAAAGTATCTTGATTGGTTTGTATATCAAAAAGAGAAAAACAAAAACAATTCAAATGAGCACTGTAAAAATACATCACATGAAAGAGAAATAGAGATATATGATAATACAGTAATCAGGACAACATAGCAATCCCTTATGATAACAAAATCACACCCTATTAATTTCAATCAAATAATTATTATATGCACATGAACCAAACCAATATTCATAGAAATCTCATAACTTTGACTATGGTGAATGTCAAAAATCATTGCATAGAAAATTGAGCTCACGCAAGGTCTTGGTCCAATTCGTTAGTAGGCTGCAAGATTTGCATAGTGCACAGCTTATTTATGTCACTGTTCTGCTTCTAACATATGCTAATTTTCTCCCACCTCATTCACCAGTAATTTTTGGAGGGAATAAATTGTTTGTTTGCCTAACTCCTGCTTGCCACAGGGCAGGAAAAAAATTATGGGCATAGAAATGTAGTTACCCCATACTACTACTTGGGGCACTACTGGAGCATTCCAAAATAGTCATTGCTCCTCATTTTGAGGTAGAAAATCAATTTTATGTAGTGAGGAAGTCAACAATTTGCATGGGACTTCCTATTCTAGAAATTTCATGCAGTTGTAGTCACCATGGGACCACAACCTAAGCGAGCAGCAGTGATAGAAATTGAACCTTTGCCACTCCTTTATTCAAGAAGTGAAATTCAAAATTATCAAATTTATGTAGGAATGGAAACAAATTTTATAAAATTTTAAAAGAAGAGTTAGAGTTGGAGAGGAGACGTCCCACTATTATAAGGTGTAAGATGTAAATTGATATGATACTAATAGTGAGTGACATCTTGCTATTATAAAGTATAAATTGATAGGAGGAAAACTATCATAATTATTGTGTATATTCTTGATAATTTAATTTCATTATAATTAATTTTGTTGGTTAATATGTGTATTCGTAATTACCCTTATAGGTGTTTCACATTATGTGGTTAATTTTATGTAATGGCGTGTGTGTTAACATTTAATTATTTTAAATTGACATTATAAAAAAATATATACTTACTTTTAATATATTTATTTATGAATTATAATTTTATTAGATAATTTTATTTATTTCAAAATAAAAAAATTTAATTATGTATTTACTATGTTGGAATATATGGTGGGTGAATTATATTTATTGTTGTGGTAATTTAATTTATCTCAAAATAAAATAATTTAATTTATCTCAAAATAAAATAATTTAATTATGTAATTATCATGAAGGTATATATGGTTAGTAAATTATATTTATTGTTGTGGTAATTTTATTTACTTCAAAATAATATAATTCAATTATTTATTTATTAGAGACTGTAATAATTTAATAACATAAATGGTGAATTTGTTATTTTAATTTTATTAACTTCAAAATAAAATAATTTAATTATGTATTTACCATGCTAAAATATTTAGTTAGTGCCTGTAATTATAAAATAATTATATAGTATATTTTTTATATAGAGAATGATATATAGATATAATAATATTAGATAATTCAAATATATATTATATTATTATATTCTATTAAATAATATAATATAATATTTTATAAATTAGTTACATTATATATATATATATATATACATATATATATATATACATATATATATATATACATATATATATATATATATACATATATATATATATATATATACATATATATATATATATATACATATATATATATACATATATATATATATATATATACATATATATATATATATATATATATATATATATATAATATAATATACTAATAGATATCATTTTTGAGGTACTTATTCTACTAATGTCACAATTCAATACAATATAGGTGCTTCTAAAATGATATATATCAGTGTATTTTATATAGATTTATATAAGATATGTATGATAGTAATTATATCAAGAGGCATTCTATAATAGTATTTGGGAGTGGTGGTAGGTTGTAATGTAGTGAGTGTGTTCACTTTTAATTTCAACATTAAATTTGGTGTCTATTTGACTATCACTTAGGTATTTTTCATCTTTTTTGTTGAATTCAATCAAAAAACTATAATATCTTGACTATACGATAGAGTTTGTAGCCCCATTTTTCTTTACAGAAAGATTATTTTGAACTTGATGCATTGAAGTAATTAGATTGACATGATTTGTTACCAACCAATGAGAGATTTGTGACGAAGGTAAGGAAGTTCTAAAAAATTATGATATATGAAAAAATAAAGATAATGGACCTTGAGATTGATATCTTTTGACATTTTTAGATAGATATATTTAAGATATATGTACTAGTTTAATTTTAGAATGATTAATATGAATCTAAAAAGTTATAAATACAAATTACCCTCTTCTTTTCATCATTCCTCTTCGAAAATCTCAATCTGACCATATTTTTGTTCTTTGGAGTCAACCTAAATAGGAATTTTTTTTGTCCATCTCATTGTCTTGCTCCTCTTCCCCTTTATTTTTGGCAAGAAAAAATATATGTATTTATTTATATTTCAATTTACAAAATTTATTCATATTAGGTTAGTTATTAGTTGCATATTATTTTTTGACATCACATGTATTGTAAATCTTTAGGGTTTAAATACCTTTGGGAGCTACACTCTTATAATATTTAAGATCATAACAACAAATGAAATTGTAATTGTAACATGTAAATCATAGTTTTATGTCGGCATGTGCTTTAATTGTAGTCATAACATTGGATACAAAAAAATGATATGTATTTCAACCACATTGCAACATAACTAATTTTAAGATAAATGGAGGTATTTTACAAGCTAAGCTTAACCAAAATCTTGTTATTTTGTTTCACTCATTTAGATATTAAAATTGTTTATTGTGTTATGTTCAATGTATGATTTTGTATGGTAAAATAATGTTCATGCAAGGATTTATTTTGTTTTTTTGTAGATGAAGGTTACAATTGAAAAATAAAATACCTTGATGGTGTCATTGTAATTAGGAAAGAAAATATTCAGATTTAGGAGTCAAGGGAAAATATTTGTTAAGTATTCAAAGATTTTAATGTTATCTAATAACATTTATGTTTAAGTTATTTAATTGTAATCCCTACAATATTTATCTCTTTGAATGGAAGGATAAAATTCTAATAATACTTTAAACTTATTTTGAATGATAGGAAATGAGGAATCTATACCTCCAAATATACATGACTCGTATTTCATGCAAAAAATCTACTTTAAAAAGTATTATTTTTCTAATTATAATATGTTTGCTTAATCTTTCATAGAAGATGTTAACTTTGATGGTCAACCTCACAAGTCAAGGAATTTTTTTATGAAAGTTACCCAATCAACATTGCCTTAAAATTTTTACATCAATCATATTTGAAAAAAGAGAGTGAATATATATTTTTTTAATCATCCATAAATATTTTTGTAATATATATATATATATTTTTAAATTTTCCCAAAATGCTTCCTTTCATTTCATATGGTCTTTAAAAACTGTTCACTATATTTTTATGGTTAAAAAGCATAAATACATTCTTATGGGTGACATATTTAATCTTACAAGTTCCAAGGAGTTGAAATGTGTCCTAAAAGTTAAAAATTTGTAAAAATTGGAAAAAAAATATTTTATTTCATTTATTTATTTTAATAACATGTATAGTTAGTTTATTTTTGCAATTGAAATAAAAATATATATTCCAACATTCTATTGTGGAAGGGAGAATGATATATGCCCTTCTTATATATTACAATATTTTATAGTGGAAAGGGGAAAGATATACACCAATCAATTTGAAATTAAGATCAACTTTTCATATTTGATCACTAGTACGGAAAACATTTAATCTTGTAACTTTATAGTTTTTCATCTCATTTATGGTACCATGGATCTTAAAAAGGATTCTCCTTTCCTTTTCTTTTTCCTCTGATAAAAATGAATGAAAGTATAAACTAACAATAACTCTTAAAGTGTAAAGTATGTCAAAAGGATGTAGTTTTTTTTTCATTTATATGTGTGTGTGGGTGGGTGGGGGTGGTGGATTATATGAATGGCATATCAATAAGGTTTATGTCTATCATATATGAAATACATGTTTTTATAATAATTATTTTTTATTTCAAGTTATAGCTTGATATATAAGCAAAAGGTGGTGAGAATAAATATTACAATTATTTGAGTTACTAAAATTTATGGGCACATGTTATTAGTAACTGCGCGGTAGATGTTATTGGAATTGGTTTTGTAATTAGTTCTGCATTGGCAAACATGCACACCCAACATTCTAATATTTTTGAAGTGATAAAAGTAATTTCAAAATAGAAAATTTAGAAATTATTATGTATTTTGTTTTATAATTAGTTTTATAATTAGTTTTGCATTGGCAAACATGCATACCCAACATTTTAATGTTTTTGAAGTGATAAAAGTAATTTCAAAATAAAAAATTTAAAAATTATTATGTATTTAGCTTTTTATTGATTTTTTAATTAATTTTGCATTGCACACTCAACATTTTAAAGTGATAAAAATAATTTTAAAATAGAAAATTTAAAAATTATTATGTATTTAGCTTTCTATTTACTAATGTGACATGATACCATTATTTTCTTGGGAAAATAGGTGAATTTTAATTAAGAAAAAGTCAAAAAAAAAATTTATATTGGATGTTAAAAAAAAGTAGAGTATGACGAGTCCCATAGAAATACGGGCCAAGCATACTGCATGCAAACTGCACTAGTGCAAATCGGTTGACTGGAATAATAAAGTAAACCTGAAAAATGTTATCGTGGTACAATTTGCATACTGCACAAACTATGTTTGAAATTTGATTGAAATTGAAAACTGAAAGACACCATAAAGATCAAAATAAAAATACTAATGGGAAAACAATTTTGTTTAGGGTAATAAGCTGCTTCACAAAAATGCATCCAAACTGCGCAGAGACATAAAAAAGCACATAACAATTACTTAGAAAGTTTTAATTATTTAGTTTACATTGCGAAGAACTGAGTAGCTGTGAGAATCGAATGCTTGACCTGAGCTGTGGATTATAACCCTATGGTTTCATTGCTGCAACTGTGCATTATATAAGGATTTCTTGGCAGCACACGGCTGCAAGTTGATAGATTTGTATGCCAAATTACAATATTATTTTATCTGTATAAGACGAGTTATTGTAGAACACGGCTTGCTAGTGCAGTTGTAAATTGCTAAATGTATATTTACTATGATTTACTCCTATATTTTGGCCACATACGGTGCTGATTAAATCTAAACTCCGGCCACTAATTGCGAGAACCCATAAACTTCTCACAAAACTATAAAGTCATAGTTTGGCTGCATAAGGACAAGTCTCATTTACATTCTGCTTTTGGACAAATCTGTCAACAACATGATACCAATAAGAAATGAGATTCTAACTTAAAAGTACAATGACACCTCCACATTCCAACGAATATTAATAAAATGGAAAAACAACAATTAAATTAACCAAAAAATTCAAGCAACAGTCAACAACTATCATATGTGGAACAAAAAGCCAACATGTTTAAAAGACATAATATAACTAGGATGACCAATATTCTCAATTCCTCTGAAAAGAAAATGACAAACAACAAACATTTTCCTTACATTGTTGTAGACAAACACAAAGCATTTTATAGGAATACCTCCCATTGAATGGCTTACAATATTTTCTTTCCTCCAGAAGCTTTATGTACGAATTCCAACTTTGGTATTAGACGATCAATGGTTACTTGAAGACTAAAAATAAACTGCAGTGCAATAAATCCGGCATTTTTTGACAGAATAATGACTCCACAAGACGGCATGACAATTTCAGCTATTGGAGAGATCAGGGCTTGGGCCAACAACAACCTATCTTCCCTACAACCACGTGCCATGCAAGGTAACCTCCACAACCTGTGTGGAAACCCTGTTGTTGTCCACGAACGGTTAATGGGGAGCGCAAACCATCACAGGTGGTGAGTAAAACACAGGATGTAAAACAATGGTGTTTGACCTTTTTTCATAGTATGTTCACACTCCTCATATTCCTTTTGTCCACTACTCCCCCATTAACCAAAGCAAATACCCATAAAAGACTATAACAATTAATGCAACATTTATTTTAGATTTTTAAAAAAAAAAATTGCTATCAACATGAGTGCACATGGAAGTATTTAATAAACTACATTTGAATCACATTTAATATAATTATAATAAATTAAATCTTCTTTTGACCATTGGGTTTATGATCTCGATAATATATGACTAAGTTTATAATTCCAATTAATATTTTGATAATTCATATAATACACAAATTACTATAAATATTCTAAATAAATCTACTTAATTTTATTATCTCTACTATATATTATATGTAATACATTACATAAATATATACATTATAATATGAATCCAACGATTACAATTTTATAATCACATTTCAATTATTTGTTCATTATGTTTCTATAGCATCCATTTATGCATTTAAACAAATCCAATCAATCAAACACAATTCTAAAACACACATAATAAAATACACAGTTTGATTTAATAGTCACCATATTCGTAACTTTTGTTATTATTATTTTATTCTGTATGATTACTGTTGACGATTGACTGAATAAATGTAATCATAATTCCCACTACTATTTAAATAATAATAACATCACCATATTATATAAAATATCAACATTAATTCATTCATCCTACATATTTAATACTTTACTCGTCATTGCTATAAAGCTCCTTCACTTGAAACACCATTTCACGGCAAAATGTTTACTATTTTAAATTTAAAAAAAAAAAAACATGTGAATTAAATGTAATTGACCATACATAGAGCTTCTCTTTGTCTACTCTCCAGATCGGTAAGTATGCCTAACACGTCACCATGATGTCCATTTGATCCCCTCCCCTATTTTTATTTCCATTTTTTTGGGGAACAAATAAGAAAAAGATGCCTAAAATTTTTAGGCTATAAAGTATTTTTATTTTATAAAGCTTTGTTGGAAAGATGCATCATGGCAAATGTATCACATAGTTGTACCTGCATCTAAGGGACATGATTTGGACTAATTAAATTTATTATTTATATAAGAAAAAAAATAAAAAAATCATTTTTAAATTATTTTTAAAGTTATGTTGCTGAAAGAATAGGGAAATTTGATGGCTATATAATTGTGTTATAATAACATTAGTTTATGCAACACATTTCCACTTCATTGTTAGTGAATTTATCATTATTATTATCATCACTATCATATTTCTCTATGAACTATGCCTTATTGATGATTTATATATTTAATTGCTTTTAAAAAAAATGATAGCATTCCATGTGATCACTTCAAATGTCTTTATGGGATCATGGGATCTGTTAATTTTTGTGACTATAATCAAAGTCTTAACATTGAATAACTCTAAATATTCTTATTAGCAAATCTATGCTAGCTTATTTGCAATAAAAATCCTTAATGGTGTTAATAAATCATTATGTAATCGATTGAGCATTGCTAATAATTAAGTGATTTTGTTGATTAAAAATAGTTGAAGCTACATATTCATGGATAGTTGGGTGCAACGATAAAAAAAGAGAAATACAAAAAAATTAACCTTGTGTTATGAGACATGTTTTGACTTATCAAATTTTATCTACTTAGATTGCAATAATTGTCAGGCTATGTAACTCCACAGGGGTTGTCCTAGTAGCTCAATAGGTGTTTTTGATTTGGCATTTGAGCATTAACCTATTTTTGTAGGGCCATTGTGATACTCATTACTATTGGTTTTAAAGGCCACCATATTGCTTAGAATTCAATCGCTAGCCTGTGCAACATGGAAGTTTTGTAGACTAAATGTTTACAAACTGTTGCTGTATCAAACCAATTCCTTTACTTTATTCTACAATAATTTCTCGTAGCAAGTACTAAAGCTGCTTCAAAACACTTGTTCAATATGGATAATAGGTACATATATAACATTATTGCCAATTTGGGATATATTATTCAAACTAGAATAATTAAATATGATACTTATGTGTACTTCAACATTCTTTAAGGTATGTTGAACTATAGTTTTTTGAGTTTTGGCATGTGTTGTGAAAAAAATGGAGCTCAATTGTTGTATGTTAAGATCTATACAAGTTTCTCATTAGTTTTTAAGATATCAAAGGTGCCAAAATTTTAGATATTATTTTTTATCTTCCACCATTTTTTGTATAGATACCAAACATACATCCAAAAGGAAAACCATGGGTTACAATCTGTATAACTTGGGTCTGCAAAAATTATAGTGTTTTCAATCCTAATTTTGATCAACATGTCTACCATCAGGTATTATTCAAACTTCTAGTTATACCCTGTACATATCATATTAATTTATTTTTCTTCTACAATTAAACACAGACGTAGAAACTTGAAGTCAATTATTATAACCAGTATTCAATTATCATTGGTTATAATGTAAGTATATTTAGAAATCTATATCTTGCAACTTTTTAAGAAGGTCTATCAACATGAAATTCCTAGTATTCTTTCTTCTAAATCATTAAAATTTGCAAAGGATTATAATAGATATATATCATTTTTTATTTTATTTTTTTCTATTTTAAATTATATTAAATATTCCATGAGAGGAAGGGTTAAAAAAAGCAAAGGACATGAAACTGATGGTAAAATTGTTGTTTCATTTCAAAAAAAGGGCATTAATCCATATTTAATTTTTTGAAATAATTTTAGTTTAGGTTAGTGTTTGTGGTTGAGGCGCTGACATGTCAAATCCCACCAAAAAACTATATAAATATTTGGGGTAAAACAATGTTTATTCCTTCTTGTATACCCACACATATTGTAATATGTTTATGAAACTTATGGTAAAAATGTTGTTTCATTTCAAAGAAGGGTATTTATACATATTTATCTATTTGAAATAATTTTATTGTAGGTTAGTGGTTGTGGTTGAGGCATTGACATATCAAATCCCACCAAAAAAAATAAAAATAAAATCTTATGCATATTTAGGGTAAAGCAATGTTCATTCCTTCTTGTATACCCACATATATCATAATGTGTTTATAATGGCACTCACACCCTGATTAATTAATTTATTTTTATTTTAATTTTGTTATTTTGTCAACATCTAACAAAAATAATTTATGGTAGGGCAAAGTGTGGTGTGAGGTGAGCAAAATGTGTAGTGCATCCTTTCATTGGCATTGTTGTTATATCTTCAACGTCTTCATCCTGTCCTCTTCAAGTCTTCGATTTGAGTCATGTTTGATGGTTTTAGTAGTATTTCACTCTCATTATAAGTATCTATGTAGCATGTATATTTTTTAATTGCTTCAACTAATTAATTTATATTGGACAATGTGCAATCAATAAGATAAGAGTATTTTTTCAATTTTTTTTTGATGAAATAAAGCTTACTTTTGACACTAGGTTTATAATATTTTTGTTATAAAAAATAGAAAATAATTTAATTTATTGTCTTTTCACTAGATAAACTCAATCGATGTGACTAATAATCTGGGGGAAACTCAATATTTTTGACATTAAAAAAAATATATTTATACATTGAAGTAAAAACTATAGGGGCATTACAAAAGTGATTTCTAATAGAGGTGGTCATTGTCAATAAAATATACAATGAAATATATGGCATTGACTTTTACAGAAGCTGGAACAACTTGTTAGTTTGTTTGTATCGCTTGTGGTGTAATAACATTAAGGGAGAAGACCCAATAGTCATGCACCCTAAATTCACACTTACTAACACCTAAACTGTGCCACATCAGCAATTAAAATTAACATCAATAGATAACTTAGCATGTCTAATTCTTAATTATATATTTTTCAAGGTGTGATGTGTCAGTATGATTTGAGGGATGGAATTACCATTCAAGGGGTCACTATAGAGTCATTTAGATGATCAAACCAATCGGTGGTAATAAAATTCCCAAAAAACATTAAGTGAAAACCAAAAGTGGAAAATTAAAACTTCAGTTAATAATGCCAAACCCACACTATGCATGCACTTGGTTTGAGGTGACCAAACATTAACACCTCACCACCTTGCATTGAGTACCCTATAGTTGGCACTCAAGGAGCTCATCACCATGCTAATTCACACCTACCTAATTTCATCTTGGTACCAATCACTTTGCATGTGTGTTGTTGTCAAAGGGAAGAATAAATGTAGTGCATTTATGATGCTAGGAAGAGTAGAAACCAATTCCTCGCTTGCTAAGTAAGACATCGGACAACTTACAGAGTTAGGTAAGGAATAAAGTTGTCGTTATGTGTTATTTTATTTCTTGGTATCTATTTTTCTTGTATATAACATTAATCCACTAGGTAATGACATTAGAATTTCACCTTTGTCAAGTCTTGGGCTTCACACATGCAAAGATTTTGTAGCTTACATGTGAGGTTTTTTAAGGCCATGAACCCAATGGTTCAAAAATGTCAATATGGCTTGGAATGTCTAATTTTTTTTTTGTAAATATGTGAATTATTCTGTTGATTATTGGGATTAAATCTACCCCTCACAAAATGAAAGGAATGGTTTTTTTTAGTATTATGATTTTTTTATTTTGACTTCTCTAGAAATGGTGAACTAGGTGTAGGTCTTTGGCTTCACAAATGTAGATATTTCATAGCCCAAACCAAATGGAGCTTTAAGGAGAGCCATCTCAATTTGCACTAGTGTTTTTCAACATGATTAAGCCTTGGATTTTGTTTATCCATCATTTCTTACATGTGAGGTTTTTAATACCTCCCTGCGATGAGTGAAATGGTTAAGAAAATGTGAATATGGCTTGGAATGTTTGTTAAAAAACAAATATTTTTATTGATATGTGAATAATTATGTAGCTTCTTGGGATTAAATATACCCCTCATGGATTAAAAGGAATTGATTTTTTGATATTATAAGTTTATTTCTTTTGAATTATGTAGAAATTGTAAACTAGGTACAGGTCTTAGGCTTTGTAATTATAGAGATTTCATAGCCCAAATAAAGCAGAGCTTTCAAGACAACCATCTAGATTTGTATTGGTGTTTTTCAACATGATTAATCCTTATATTTTTTTATCCATCATTGATTATATGAGAGATTTTTTGTACCTCACGAAGGATATAAACCAAATGGTTTAAAATTTATGAATATGGCTTCAAATATTTGTTAAAAAATAAATAATTTTATCGATCTGTGAATTATGATGTTGATTCTTGGGATTAAATCTACCCATCATGGATTGAAAGGAATGAGTTTTTTGTAGTATTCTAAGTTTATTTCTTTTGAATTCTGTAGAAATGGCAAACTGGGTGTATGTCTCAAGCTTTGAATGTTTGTTAAAAAATAAATAATTTTGTTGATTTGTGAATCATTTTGTGAACTCTTAAACTGTAGTAATTGAATTTTAATTTAGTGTAATCAATTTATGAATCAATAGGAATGAGTAATTTTGGCTTAGAAATATTACTAACCATTTAAGGCTAACTTGTGTAATAGATGGCATAAATAATATTGTAATAATAATCATTTTCATGAATACAACTCATACAAATAATCATTTTATTTATATGTATGAATTACAATCATACAAATATCATGTTGTCATTGAGGATGAAATTTTGGGCATGAATGAGCCCATACCTACACTCCATCACCTGAAACATTGCCAAAGGTGATAAATCCTTTATTCAATTCACTACAAGCAAGGTTATGCCAATGTGAATCATACAAGCATGTTTATTCCAATCGTATAACAATACTCAATAATTTAATTAAAAAAAACATATGATAATATTTTTTATATAATATATAATTTACATAGCATAACATTAGACATGACTAGACAAACTAAGGTAAAAACCAAGGCTACTCTCTCATACTTTATTGTTATGTATAAAAAAACCCTTTATCCAGTCTTCAAAATCAAGATACAAAAATGCACACTTATAGTTTTTCAAAACTTACGACTTCAAGACAAAAATTTGTATATGTATAATTTTTCAAGTGCTTATTCCTTCAAATATTTCATTGGGATGTTTTTCATTACAATTGATGTTATTGGAATGTTTATCATACCACCTATCATTTCTTACAAATTCAATGCTCACCCTTATTTAAAACAACATGTCATCTCCAATTGATTAGTCAGAGTAAGTGGACTATCTAGCAATTAATTCCTCGTGCTTGTAAATGAAGGAACATAGATGTTCATCATTTCCATCATAATTGGATATTGTTATGGAAATAGATTTGTCATGTTTTTTAACCTTATTTATCTCTCCATATCTTTCATTGCTTTCTCATAATCCCTCATCCTTTTATGATGTTCATTTTGATCCTTCTCATGATTTTCCCTTTGCCTTTATTCTTCCTTTTCTTTCCTTTTTAACTTGTTCTCAATTTTTTTACTCCTTTGAATCCCTATTAATTTATCTTAATATTTTATTCTCTTATATTTGTTATTTCCTCCTGGTCTTAATTTCATCTATTTATTTATCTTTTATTTCTTGGCGATGAATCTTTTCTAAAAATTCATATACAGTTAAAATTTGAGACTATTTACACAATCTCAATACACTATTTGATAATCGAGGGGAATTCTACACAACCCTCTCTATTGCCAGTTTAATGAAACTACCTAAACTTAAGCTTGATGGATTTTATTTACTTTGAATATATTTAATTTATTTGATGTGATTTACTAAATATCTTCTATTTCGGCAAGATTAATTGCATTATCATAATTATGAAAATCCCCTGTAATAACATAGTAGTGAACCAACTCTTCATCAAGTGTAATTTCATGAGGGGATGGAATTGAAAGGCCCACATATGAATTAGAAAATTAAAAGTTTTCACGTAGTCATGTTGCCCCATCCTTGATCCAGTCTAGTTGGCTTATTTGTGAAGCTAGGCTTAACCCTTCTCCAAGAACATGTTCTTGAATGTCAGACACATGTTTGCCTTGCCTTATTTATTTATCTTATTCAATAAAATATTGTGTTTAGGTTACATGTGTAACCTAGATGATACTGGTAAAATTGGATCTATATTATCATTTTCAACTATTCCATCTCCTTTGTTTTGAAGTTGAATAATTGCATCTATCTCATCCTCTCCATATCTAATCAACCACATGATGTTTGAATTGCAGTCACATCATCTTCATCTATAAATTCATATGCTTCACTTGGTGCCATGTCTTCTAAAATTTTTTGTCTGTTAAGTGTACATATACGTATCCTCTTAAAACCTGACTTTCTATTTTTTGTAAAAAAGAGCATTTTTGAAGGCTATGTTACCCAACTCAATCAAGTCAGACCTGTTAATCTCAAGTTTGTGATCTTGAGCCATCCATTTTAACCTTTCATATTTTAAATAATTTTTAAATGGAGAGAAGACACTCACATCCAATGGTTGTATATTGTGAGAAGTGTTCACTAGTAAAGTAACAAGATCAATTCCCAAACTCCTAGCCTCTTCAATAATTGTCATTATTGCATGACTCTCATGGCCATAAAAAATTAGTAGGTGCCTATTGGAAGGAGAAAATCCACCTAATATTGATCTATTTAAATGATGTAGCCAATTGAGAAACATTTCTTTCATCATACAAGCATGAGATTGGGTTGCCATACATTCTCCTAGTTCACAACGTGTAATGTTGTTTGTTAGATGTCTTTTTCCCTTGAAAATATAGAATCTAGGAATGCTTTGGCATGCTACATTAACACAAGCAAGGATGGTGATTCATTCCCTAATATTTAGAATTATGTGATGAACACTTTGACATCCTATTTTTGTTATGACCTGCATACCAGTGTTCCTACCAGCTTGCAGTCCAGTTTCATCATAATTCCAAATTTTGTAAGGTCCATGGTGGTTATCTTCATAAACCTTCTCCAAGTTATTATAAAGTTCATCTACAATAGAAGGCCTTAGCTGGAATGTTTATCTCTATCGAAACCTTCTATTGATCTAATGGATAAGTCTAAGTGCCTCTTTTTAAAGCCAACCCGTCAAGATTTTTTGAGCATTCCATCCTTGAAAGGGTTGGGTCTATTTTAACATTAGTGGGCTACATATGACTTGAGTTGTATAATTTCAAGTCCATGACCAATTTTTTCCATATCTTTGCACCATTTAACAACTTCAAGTTCTTCCTCATCTACCAAAATGGTTAATGGGCCCTTTTTTGGGTAGTTGCAATATCCAACAACTAATAGTTGAGTGTGGTTGTAGGGATTTCCCACTTTTTTCCTGCATCTCAAGTAGAGTACCCATTATTTTCAACATCCCTCATAGCATGCTCCATTTTATTTGTATTCCTCTGAGTTTGGATGGATACCTTTCTAATTAATGAAGGACATGTTAGCATGTGTGTAGTAGATTCAAGGTGTGTGCGAATTTGTAGCTTCTTCACCTTATGAATTTACAACATCCACTCTTCTTTCTCTTTTTGTATTGAGCCTTATCTTACGAATTATTCTCTTTCTCTTTCTTTTTGTCATTTTGTTTGGATCATAAAAATGGAAAACTTAATAACATACATTATAAAATTATAAAATGAACATTATGTTAATAACATTATATTTGCTCCTCCCCTTCAACAATAATGCAAATGTAAACTAGTGTGATATAACATAGGTATGGGACTATACAAGTCCAAACTAATTATGTGTGATTCAACCCAGGTATGGTCTCATTCAATGCCAAAAATAGGATGTTCAATGCAGGGTGGTGAGGTGTTAATGTTTGGTCACCTCAAACAAGGTATTTGCATAACATGGACTAAGCACTATTAACTAAAGTTTAAATGTCCCACATTTGGCTCCCACTAATACATTTTTGGAGATGTTAATTATCATGAAGAGTTATATGAAGAAAAGATATATATATATATATATATATATATAAAATCCATCGTACCACCAGACAACTTAAACTTGGGAGCGCTTGTACTCCTAGTGGCAGTTATTTAGGTTGTTTATACACATGTGGTTTAGCTTGCTTAGGTGTCATGTGCCATAAGGAGTTACATTTGACCATCATTTTAACTAGTTGGTGGGAGTTACATGTCTATTCTAGGATTTACCACCAATATTCTAGGGGTAGTTACTTCTCATCTCACCTATTTATACATCTATTGTAAAGTTGAATATATGGAGGATTTGTATTGTTTTCACTCTTGATTGCTCTCTTATAGTTTCTTATGCATTTACCTTTATTGCTTTTTTCAAGCTTCAGTGCATTTGCTATTCCTATAGACACCAAAAATTTGCACATAGTGATTTCAAATGTCAAAACACCCTTGGACCATCTTTAGACCCCCTTTAGACCAGTTTCACCTTTTGATGAGAAAATGAGCCTAACCCAAGTCAAGATTGACTAACTAACTTAACCTACCTTTTTAGCCATCTTCACCCTTCACCCTTGACCAATGATGATTAGGATGACCATTGATGGTCACCTTGACTTCTGATGGTCAGGGTGCACCTCCTTGAACAACAACATGCAAGTCACTTTGCCTTTTTTTTCTAAATATAACTTGTCTTGATCCATGTGTGATCTATTGCATAAGTGAGTTATAATTAGATAGCCAAATTGAACCTCCACTTGAATCTCTTGCCTATGCCTATAAGAAGAGAGGAGTAGGGAAGTGAAAACCATATGTAATTATTATCAAGAGCTTATGCATATAAAGTTTATTTTTGTAGGCCAATCATCATTATCAATCTAATGATCCAACCATCACGTCAGAGAGATAACTTGCCACTTCCACTCCATCAAAGTGTCAAGTATCGTTACTTTGTTAGAATCACATCAGAATCCTCCAACAGGCCAACCATCTCAACCCTTCACAAGATCAAACTCTGAGAAGATATGAACTTGTTTTATGATATTCATTTACTTTTTATTTCTCAATCAGACCAACACTAACCCATCTCCTAGAATCCAACTTTGTAATCCCATCAATTAGCTATTTATCACCTACAATCAATACACAGTAACTGTCGATGGTTATCTCAACCGTAGAAGGTCTGTCTAATTGTTGACAGTCACCTTGACCATCGACGGTCACCTCAACCACCAACAGTCATCCCAATTATCGATGGTCACTATGGTAGAAAATAACAAGTTATTTTCACCCTCTTAACCCCAATCAAATATAATTTTCTATGTCCCTACCTATTCATAGACCCCTACTTGATTTTTTGAAACACACTTGACCCATTTAGCACTAGTGTTGACTTGCTCATTGCTATATTAGTCAATTTAGTCTATTTTTTTTAACAAGCATTTCTTGTGTTCAATTTTAATACCTTTTGATTATTGATGTAAGTACTTTATCATTCTATTTATAGACTTAATTATTTAAAATGTGTGGATTGACAACCCTTGAGGAAGCTCTTGCTTCCAGGATCTAGTTATTGCTAGGCAATCCACCCAACTATCTATCTAACAAACAAATCTTCTTAGTGTTATCTTATTTGTAAGTCATCCTCCCAAGACAAAGAGGAGGTCTTCATAATCATTTGATTTAATGTATGTACAATCAAATAGGTTTTCCAACCATACCCACATTTAGTTTCTTCTTCTTCCCTTTCTCAAAATTTAAGCTAAAATTCATTGAAACATTATAGTATGCCTAGTGGGACCCTTGTGTCTTTACTTGGGTTTATTTTGTTTGCATTAATATGATTTTATCTCTATTTGGTGCTCATAAATGACATTAAAGTTTTTTTTGTGCTTAAAATTAAGTACATACACTGATTGCTTACAAGTTTAGCTCGCATAGTTTAAATTAAAACAAAGTAATTTTATCATAGCATCACCTTTTGTTGCACACACTAAACCAAACCACCTTCATCAATTAAACATCAAATAAAATTGAGACAAGGCCTAACTAGGATTTCATCACCTAGTGGTCACCTTACCCCTTTCTCAATAATCCTACTTAGAGGTCATTACCAAGGAGAGAACCAACGCAACTCTTTGGTTGAGTATAAACTTTGGAAATCAATATATATTGGCTAAGCACCTGACACCCTTATCACTATGGTGTGTGAAGTGGGGGTAGGGCATAATACCAAGCCACATATTGATTCCTAATACATATCTTTTTGAGAACCTAAAAAACCTAAAATCAACCATAGATTGCTTCTATAGTACCCGATCTACAAGCCAATTTCTATCACGTATTCTCATAACTTAAAGCTTAAGCCAAAAGTGAGAGATTAAAATTAACCACAAGCTTTTAATGTACTCTAATGTGTGTTGGATTTCTTTGATCAATTTCTTACTTTCTCTCTATTTGATTTGTAATATTCTTTGTGTTTTCCTCGGATCCTACTTGCATGGTTCTTATTCGTTAACAATGAAAAGATCTAGCAATTCAGGACCCATCTATAGAATATCATGTCTCCTCTTCCTCCTCATATATGGAGTATATCTCAAATGCTGAGAGTTTTCCTCATCATTCTGACACTTCTAGTGTGCTTCAGATAGTTTCCCAAGGTGACCCAGACTTTGCTACCTTCTTGGATAATAACCTGATAGCCTTGCAACATTATCTTAACATAGTAGCTCACCATACACTTGTTTTGGTACCACCTACCGACCTTCCCTATGGCATGACATTAGGATTTTTAGGTAACTCTTCTATTACCACTTTCACCACCCAACTGTTATCTACTTAGGCATCTACCTCAGCTAACAACCCATCTGACATAACCATACAGAACCAACCAAATCAAGCTTTTGGCACCCAAACACCTCCTAGCCTGACTAAAAATTCTTCCAACACAACTACCACCCAACCTTTACCTACCCATACTCCAATCACTATTGGATTACCCACTACCACTATCACTACCATTCCTCTGGCTACCCCCATTCCCCTTCAAAACATAGTGACACCCATACCTTCTACCTTGCTTTCTATCACTACTAGGGTTATCACTTATCCCTTACCTCCAACTCAACCACCTATGCCCACTTAGCAGTACATGCCCTCTACCCAACCACCAGTGATCACATATTCGTATGTGGATTCAATCCAACCACCTATGGACACTTACCCATATGTGGAAAATTCCCAACCTTTAGTAAATTATCAATATGTCACTCAACCCCAACCATAATATGTACCTTATAACCATTCAGGTCCAACACCCAAAATAGACTTATTGAAAATGCTCATGGACAAAATGACCACCTTAAATTCATCCATCTCTAGCGATCACAACATATTATCAGACCATATCCTCCTCAATGGGAAATTCCCAAGTTCTCTAAATTTCAAAGTAAGGAGGATCCCCAACAACACCTTAGGGCATTTAGGCATGCATGTTATTTGATTTCCTATGATGATGCCCTCATTCTTCATACCTTCCCTATGTCCCTATTCAATCTTAAATTGGATTGGTATAGTTCCATAACCAAGCATTCACTCTTCTCCTTCACCTAGTTAGCTCAAACTTTCTTAGATCACTTTTTCATAAACATCTCCAAGAAATTTTCCATCACTGACCTCTACTCTATCTAATAGTTTGATGATGAATCTATTGTGGATTTTGTAGCTCCTTGGAGGAGCCTAATTAATCATCTTTCCTTCTCCTTGCCCTAACCTAGCCTGATAAAACTTTTTTCTTGGGCATGTGCCAAGCACATTTCTTCTACATTACGTGTTCAGAGTTTCAGAACTTTTGACGAAAGTTTTACCATGGCACACAAATTAGAAAATATAGCCATCAATGAAGGAAAGTTAAAGTTGAAAAATAAGAACTCTACCTATAAAACCAATGAGGCTTCTTCCTCCAAACCAAACAACCAAACTAATACCAATGCCAAGAGCAAGGGAACTATAAATGCAGTTATCCTTAAGGCCGCTCCTCCACCATCTGTCAATCAACTAAGCTCCTCTAACTCCTCAACGTAAAACATGAGGAACCAAAACTAGAACAACTAGAAGCAATTTACTCCACTTAGAGAATCTTATGATTCAATCTTGGAGAAGTTACTAATGGCTACTATCATACAACTTCCTCCTATCAAACCCCCTCAGTAGTTTGATTCCTCTCATCTTGCACCTAGTTGGTACAACAAGAACAATCTATGTGCTTTTCACTAAGTAATCGAGCATGATGTTATTAGGAGTAATACCTTCAAGAGTGTTGTCCAATCTCTCATTGACAAGGGGGAGATTGCATTGGACAACCCCCATGTACTATCAAATCAAGCCCTTGACATATTTAGGTAACCTTTTCCAAATCATGAACTTACAAAAAATGAGAGCAATAAGGTTGAGTGTTCTTATGATGCCCATACCATCAATATGGTTCTTAATGCACTCATTTTTGAAGAACTTACCACCTAACCTCCTAGTTCTTTATCCCCTCCACTTATTGAGGTTGCAAAGTTATTGAGGTAGCAGAGTTACCTTCTCTCCCTTTAGAGACCCAAATCAAGGAAGTACCATCTTTCCCCTCTCCACTTATTGAGTAGTGGAGTCACCAACCCCTCCTTCAATGGATATAGCGGAGCAAGAAACCATCACCACCTTAATTTCTCCCCAAACTACTAAATAATTCACCCCTCCTTTAGAGATCATTCCAAGGAAGAAACTACCACACCTACACCTCCCATAGAGGAGCCACCCATCTAGACCTTGCATCCTTTTATTGAGGAAAAATATGAGGTTACCATTCCCCTTTCTCAACCTATGGGCTTATCTTTTGAGTCCACTATATAGGGAATGGAGCCAGTCTATAAACCATTCTCTAGATTAGTTTATAGATTAGAATTTTCCTCCAAGCTAGACATAGACCGAGCCACCTTTTGGAAGAAATTGGGGCTTCCTTATATTACCAAACAAGAACCTCCAATCCCATCTTTGATAGATCAACCCAACACTTCTACTACCCAACCCATTTCCATACTAACCCAGCCAATCAAAACCTCTACCAACACAACCACCCCTCAATGATATAATACTACTAAAGCCCAAATAACCAGACCCTCTTTTATCATTTCAACCAAAAACCTTGGCATCTTCCCTACACAGATCCTTAATCACCCATCTGTGAAAGTAGACCTGACCTCGCCAAACCCACCAACCAAGCACCAAACCAAATCAACCAAGGAGGTAAAACCACCAAAAGGCTACAAAGCCAAAAGCATACCCCCATCAACCTTGTCTTCTATCTTGGGGCCTCATCCCTCTATTTTGACTAAAAAACCAACTGTCTCAACCAAAATGCCACCACCACTTGTGCTTACACCTTCATAATTACTTTTTGACACACCTATCTTTACCACACCAATAATAACCAAGCTAAATGCCTTGAAACCTCTTACCTCTACTTTATCAACCTCTGCCTTACCAAAACCAAAACCACCAACCAAACACACCACCTTACCAAAACCTTCCATCACCAAACCCACTCCCAAAAGGACTTCCACTTTACCAACCAAGACCAAAACCTCTAACCTTTTCCACCTTCAACTAAGTCTTACTCTACCATTTTCCAAAGGTTATTATACATTTATTGCTTGACCTTACCTCTTATCAGACCATTTAACCCTCTTGATTCAAAACCTACCTAGTATAACGATCTCCATGTGTGCTCCTATCATAGGATACCATGGAATAACTTGGATATCTGCAAATC
Organism: Torreya grandis; assembly: GCA_037957365.1. Taxonomy (NCBI): domain Eukaryota; kingdom Viridiplantae; phylum Streptophyta; class Pinopsida; order Cupressales; family Taxaceae; genus Torreya; species Torreya grandis. The sequence goes on from JARHVA010000069.1 coordinate 2,153,341, forward strand.
TTTCAAAACCATAATCCATTAGATTTATTATGAGGATGATCTATTAACAGATGAACCTCCCATGAACCCTATACCAATCCAATGAACAACAACCCCTACCCAACACCTACCTACTCCTCCACTCTTGCCTTTGAGTGATGAAGAGACAAACCAATCTCCTACCCCAACTCCTCCCTCTATCCATACTATCCATGTGGTCACATGATCACACACTCAACAGAAAGATAAGGGGGAGGCTAAAGTGTCCATTCCATGGACATACCCATCTTTCACCTCCAAACCAAGTCAAAATCAAGTGCCCTCACATTCAACTAAAGCCAAGGTATCTATCTTGGGAACCTCCCAATCTAATCCCTCTAAGTCCATTAGTAGAGTGGTGCTCAAACAACTTCACCATACCCTAATGAATCTAAGCTTCTATGAGTTGATTACTACTTCACCTCATCATTGCTCAATAATGATTAAGGCATTACAGTTAGTAGAGGCCCAACCTGAAGACCTATTGTTAATTAGACTCACACCCTTGTGAAGTTAGTTTTAAGCCTTCATAGTCTACTAAAACATGGAAACAATCCTAGGCTGTGGGTGGCCTAATCAGTAGATTTAGTCTCTAGATTCTAAGGGCTAGCTTCCTTTGGTGTCTTAATTAGGATCTCTACTCTACGCTACAAACTATTAGGGAAAGGGGAAACTTGAAAGGAAATCCTATATAATGATGGTAATACATCTGAACTTTGATTGATCCACATAATTTGAGCTTCTAAAAACATTGATCAGACAATAAAAAAATTGAATTTTTAACCCCAATTGACCCCTATGCATTAGTGTTTCATGAAAAGGTTCTATCTTGTGATCAAAACTTGAGGGAAATGATGGAATAGGCATGATTCAAGGCACTAACCAGCCACTTATATCTAATGGAACTTCATCCAAGAGACATTAAACACAAAACATGACTTGCATAATCTGATCAGCTAGCAACTAGGTAAGAATCAAGACTTGATAAGGAAGAAAATTCTATCACATATGCAAATCACTGACATAAATACAATATACCATCACCTTGGAGTCTAAAAATTGTCTTTATATTAATCTAAAAAGGTTACACAACATAAATTTTTGACAGAGTATGGTCTTGCCAAAAAGAGGATACAATTCAAGGATAAAGAGCTAACTTATATAGAAAAAGTATAATTGTTGTTGTTGTCCTGTTGCAAAATAATGAAGATGATCATGAACAACCCATAGCTTTCTTTAGTAAAGCTATGCAAGGTTCTACATTGAAATACACTATCATGAAAAAATAAGATTTTTCTCTTTTGAAGGCTTTTAAAATGTTCAAGTCATATATTCTGAGTTCAAAGATTATTGCCTACGTCCAACACACCATGATGAAGGACATTTTAACTCAAAATGAAGTATCCAACAAGAGGTGTAGGTGGGTCAACATGTTACAAGTGTATGATATGGATATCCAAACCACCAAGTTAGTAAGAGGGATGGGTCTAGCCAAGCTTATGGCTGAGACCAATTTTTAAGCTATTGAGGTAAATAGTGCTACTTTTATTTTTGATGATTCCTTGAGTCAATTTAATGTGTCTCCATGGTATAAGGATATTATTTACTACTTGAAAAATATAAATTATCCCCCTTGTTTGGATAATAATCAATAGAGAACTCTCAAACTTGTCTCCCAAAAATACCTTTTGATTGAAAATGGGCTTGCATGGAAGAATCTAGATGGGGTTCTCCTAAGATGTGTGCTAGAAGAATAGACTATTGTCATGATTTAAGACTTCCCTAGTGGATTTTGCAGTGGTCATTTTACACCTAATGTTATAGCTCATAAAATTTTGAGAGCTATTTATTGGTGGCCATCATTAATTAAGGATGTTGCTTAGATAATCAGAAGGTGTGAAAAATGCCAGTACTTTGCTAGGAGGATGACACCTTCAGGTTTTCTTCTCTTGTAGCCTCTGATGATTGAGAGCCCATTCATATAATGGGGAATGGATTTCATTGGAAAAATTGTTGATTCATCAAGTGCTAGGCATAGATGGATATTAGTTGTAATTGATTACTTCACCAAATGGTCGAATCAATCCCTACAAAGAAAGAAACACACTAGGTAGTCATGGATTTTTTGCTAAATTAGATTATCTATAGATTTAGTGTGCTTGTTAAGATAATTATTGATAATTCCATGAGATTCAAAGCCAAACCTTTGGTGGCATTGTGCAAAGACTATGGGATTGAACTAACTTATGCTTCCAACTACAATCCTCAAGAGAATGGACAAGTAGAATCAAGTAATGAGAACTTGCTCAAGATTATTAGATGAACTTTGGAAGAAAATAAGAAGATGTGGGGTGAATAGTTAAAGTTTTCCTTATGGGATAATAGGATTATGCCTAAGAGAGCTATAGGCAAAAGCCCTTTTGAGCTTGTTTATGGAGCTAAAGTATTTATGCCTATGAACTTGTAGTTACCAACCTATTAACTCATGCAACAATTAGAAGATGATGAGAAAATCAACCACTATTAAAGTAGGGTTAACTAGATTGTTGAGCTTGATAAAATTCAAAGACAAGCTCACAGAAGACACCTCAAATTCAAGGAAAAGCTAAAGAAAATATTTGATCAAAAGGTCACTCCAAAAACTTTCCAAGTAGGTGATTTGGTTCTACTTTGGGACATCATAAATGAGGAGAAAGGTAAGCATGACAAGTTTTATGCCTTGTGGATGGGTCCCTATTCCATTGACTGTTAGATTGGGGAACATACCTTCTTCTTAAGAGAATTAGATGGTGAAATATTAGAGTTGTTAGTCAATGGTAGGCATTTGAATTACTTCCTTGATTGAGTCCATAATCTATGTACCATATTATATAGTGTTTTGTTTCTTTGTCCTTTTGTTTCTTTGTTTCCCCTTTGTTTTGGGTCTTATTTGTACAATTCCCTTCCTTTTGTCATGTGTTGATTTTCAGATCATCTTGATCTATTTTTGTTAGTCTGTCATGTTTGTTGAGCCTTTATGAGTGTCTACTGATAAATTGTTAAGTTTTGACTTTGTAGCCCAATGAATCAACACTTGGTTTGGTATTCTGTGGTTCTTTCCATACCTACAGGGGGTATACATCCCTAGGTAAGAGCTAGTGTTAGTGCCCAAAATTGCACTAGAGCAATTGGGCCCTTTTCTGTATCAAAGTTTATGTCCTTATCTAGTTTTTTGTGTTTATGTATTCCTTTGGAAGGTTAAGTTAATTTAGATAATTTTCTAAGTCCTTTGTCTTGTCTTTGCTTGGTGAAGGTGTTCTTTCCCTTAGACTTTTTGGGCCTTTTGGATGAACACAATATCCGATGGAAATTGGTCTACAGATTTTTTATCGTAGACAAAAAGTTTGAAGACTTATTTCTGTTAGACATTTTGTCTATTACAAAAGTTTTGAATGAATTCAATGTCTTATCACTTTCAGGCGAAGTGTTTTACAAAAGTTTCAAAGTGCTATTTCATTAGTTTCAAGTCATTTGTTTCAGACTTTTTATCCATGGTAAAAGGTCCAAAGGGCACTTGCCCTTTGGGTATTTTTCCCACACAAAAAGCCTGAAGGAATTATAAGAACATTTGTTTTAGCTAAAGGTACTTTCCAAAAATCTTGAAGGGTTATTTTACCTTTGCAAAACTCACGAAGGGCACTTTTGAAAGGGCCATTTTGCCTTTGCAAAATGTCTGAAGGATTATTTCCTTTGGTTATTTTTTCCTTGCAAAATTACTAAAGGCTACTTTTGAAAGGGTAGAGGACACTTACAAAAATCCTAAAGGACATTTTCAAGACTTTTGGAGGGTTGTTTTGCTTTTGCAAAAATTTTGAAGGATCATTTCCTTTGAGTATTTTACCCTTGAAAAATTCTTGAAGGGTACTTTCAAAGGGTCATTTTACCTTTGCAAAATGTCTGAAGGATTATTTCCTTTGGGTACTTTGCCTTTGCAAAATTCTCGAAGGGTATCTACAAAATGTTTGAAGGATAATTTTGAATCTGGAGGACACTTACACAAATCCTGAAAGGTACTTTTAAGAGATCGAAGGACCATTTAGAAAGTCTGAAGGGAATTTTTGTAGGGTAGGTACCCTTAACAAAAAATTTAACAGATATTTTCAAAGGCCTAAAAGGTACTTTTAGAAAAATTGTTGCTAAGTAGAGGTCCATTTCCTTCAGACATTTTGTCTGAGAAAAAAGTTTGAAGGATAATTCTAGATGGCGAAGGACATTTTCAAAACTCTTGAAGGGCACTTTATAAAGATGGAGGACATTTTTAATAGTTTTGAAGGGTACTTTATGAAGAATGAGGACACTTTCAATAGTTATGAAGGGTACTTTCAAGAGATCGAAGGACCATTCTAAAATTCTGAAGGGCATTTTATTAGGGTAGGTGCCCTTAACAAAATTTTTGAAGGGTATGTTCAAGTGCTCAAAAGATTATTTCAGTAGAATTGCTACAGGGTAGAGGTCTATTTACTTCAAACATTTTACCCAAGCAATGAGTTTGAAGGAATTGTATTTCTTCAAAAGAAGCACCAAGGCCAATTTTTGTAGGGAAATTATTTCCAATAAATTATTCGAAATAATTGTCCTAACAAAGGCAAAAGTGTTAAGTGCCAATTTTTTTCAGAAAAAGTGCAAAGGTTCAATTCCTTCAGGAGAATTACTTGGACATATTTATTGCAAGACAATAATGCTAAAGCAAATAGGGAGACCAAAGAGAAGCACTCAAACAAAATTACCATGGAACAAAGTCCCTAAAAGAATATTTCTAAATTATATGTGACAGTCTTGCAAACATTTTTGATTGGCACACAGATGTCAACTTTAAGCCACAAAAGGTATCTTTTGGGATTCAAATATTTGGGATAGTCATGCACGCATCATTTTTAGACCCCATGAAGTAGCCATTTATTTTCAAACAGGGTAGATCTAATGACACACACTTATTCAGAATAAGATGATCTGATGGTGCATGACTAAGGTTGAAAATTCAAAGATCCTATAGATAAACACAAGAATGATAGGTGGCACAACTGCGTGCTGCAAGGTTATATCTTGAACATCTCATTATAGGATCTATGGCTTGCATGTGCTTGGGAGATGAAGATTTAATGTAGTGAAACCAATGCTAAAATGTCAAACCCCAGAGGAAGCACTGCAAGGGTGACAAGTGGCACAACCATGGGAATTAGAAGAATGGTACAAAGGTTAAGAATTGACCAATGAGCTGAATGAATGACATGTGGTAGGTCCTTGAGGTTTTTAAGCTTTGGGCCTTTTTTGAATCTTGCTCCTTGCCTTTTAGTGGGCAAGGTGAAAAAAGTCCTCGAAGGCCTGAATGCTCAAAAAAGTAAAAAGGGTAAAATAAAGTTAAGATGTTGTATTTTCACTTGCTTTGTTTTGTCCCAACTCCTCCATGGAAGGATGTTGTAGTTTTTCAAGATCTAGGTGGGCCATTTCAAGGAAAGATTACTCAAATGACCATGGATCTAGAATATTAGTAGGAAATCATTACAAGAGTAGGTTATTCCATGGTGTGCATAAGAGGAAGGGTAGTTGTTCAGGTAGTTCCAATCATGCTAATGAGTGATCATAAGGACATCTCCAGGTAGTTATGCAAAAGGCAAATGATTTTTTTGGCTCTTCAAATAAATATTCCTCTCCAAGCTTGTGTAAGGGGCTTTTTAAGCCAAGAAATCAAGGAGTTTATTCTAGTTAGTTTTAAGTCCTCATCATTCTTTGTGAAGGCAGTTGTAACAATGATTTGTCTTAGAAATTGATGAATATCTCAAGTGTAGAAAAAGGCATTTTCCAGCTAGGATCATCTCGACAAGACTGGAAAAGTTTATTATGCATTTTTTAAAATTACAGCCTATGGCCCCATATTTGGGAAGGATTAAAAGTTTATAAATAGAAGGCTTGTATTTTATTCAAAGGTTAATGGTTATTGTTGGATTTTTAGGTTGATATAGGTCATTTTAGGTATCCATTTCCTTTAGGCCCAAGTTTTAAAAAATTTATTTTGAGATCAAGTGTTGTGTGCAGACTCTGTCTCCCTTGCTAAGGTGGTTACATTTGTACATACATTTGTAGGATTTGAGAGCATGTTTATGTCTCTCTTATCAAAAGAGCAGTCTCACCATGCCTATCCCCATGGTAGTATTCTAAAGTTTCAAGGTTTTTAATATTTATTTTCAAGCCTGTAGGAAATATTTGTGGCTCTTTACTATATTTTGCTAATGAAATTAAATAATATGATTTGAAAGTTCTATTGATTGGATATCTAGGTCTTTAATCATTACTGGTTATCATTTTGAGCATGCATTTAGTTTATAGATCCCTTTTTGTAGTTATATTTGGAAATGTATTATTGAATACCCTTTAAGGACTCCTTGGGTTCATGAATTTGGTAAGAGAGAGTATTTGGGATTCTAGCTTTAGTGTATGTCCTAGTCTCTCAGGGATCATTTGATGTTTGTCATTTTCTTACATTTGAAATGTTTTGTATGACTTTACTAAATAAAATTGTTATGAAATACTTTTAGATACTATGTTGGTTTGAAAACCACCAGCATACCACCCTCCCTTTTTATAACTAATAAACTATCCTACCTTGTTCCAACCTGTATTTAACACACCTTTTGCATACCATAAGTGTTATTTACCGTAAAAATGCATAAGTCCTTGCATATTTGAAATATGTTTACAATTTGTGTTCTAAATCCTAGTACTGTAGTTTTCCATTTAACCCTTATTGTTGAATATTTCATAAAAATGAATATTGCAGTCATCCTTTCATCTATCTTTAGTAGGTTGTGTATGACAAAGCATTTGTACATTTCATGTGACAACCCTTCAAGGGTGAAGTGTGCAAACTTGGTTATGTTTTGGTCATATTTCCCCTTGTGCTAAGAATCCCTAAGGAAATTGAAGTGTAAAATCCCTCCATGAGAGAAAGCTACCCCATAGGTTCTCTCACTTTGGTTTAGGCAGAGCCAAAAGTAGTAGGGAATTGACCATACCATTTGTAAGTGCCTCTCAGTCATTTTTTCTAGTTTGGTCCATTATTGATGATAATCCCTCCCCTGGATACAATGACATTCTAGTGAGTTTCTCATTATTATTTGCCATTTACTTCAAGTGTGCAAGGTCATATCAAAGAGGTGTAAAATTGGGAACCAACATGTTACATGTCCTTATTCTAATAGGTTCACTTCAATGGCATTACATCCATATTCTGCACATAATCTTGATAGACCTACACCACATATCCAATTTAGACCACATTTAGATATATTTGTACTATTGCTTTTATATTCCATTATGAAATGGACATACTTTCAGTACACATATCATGTTCTTCCTTTGGAAAAGGGAAGAAACATTGTTTGATGTAGATGGAGTTTCTACAGTCTTCAGGCAGAGGATCTCATCATCAAACTTCATCATCTTGTGAGCTATACTTAGAGTACTAACTGATTTAACATCATCATTTGAGGGGTCTTTTAGTCTCCTCTTCTTCTTTTCTCTCTTTTGGGGGAGATCTTTTCCCTATGGATTTTCTTCCTTTCTCCACTTCGTGAGAGATTGATTTATAATTGGGTAACAGATCAGACCTAATTTTTGGGACCCAATTCTACTACCCACCTAAGTTACACTTAAAGGGGGTATTGGTGTAGATATTTACTACATGTATGTATTTAATCTTGCTTATATTTATTAGGTCTTTTAGACTTGATTATTACATAATTATGACATCAGGTTAATGTCACTATACACACATGAGTGTTTGGGGTCTACTTAGTGGGTGAATAGTGCACCCATTTCACTTGGCCCCCTAAGTGATTACAACACTTAGTCCACCACCTCATTGATGTCTCCTACGTGATTGCACCCCTTATAGTGGTAGATCCCACACATTTAGGTTGTCTGATTATGTCACCAATCACCCAACCAACCTATTTAATAACTTATTCTCCTTTATATTTGGTGTGGAGTATTGATCATTCTAATCCATATATGGGTTGAAAATTCAATGATGATTGTGGAGCTACATGGCCCTTGTGATATTTCTGTAGTGTGAATATAATATTTGTGCTATTGTGCTACTTATCTAGGAGTTGTGTAAGCTATGAGTGATAGATTTATGAGCTTAGTGAGCTATAAGATTTAAGCCATTGTAATACCTTCACCTTATTCTAAATAAATCTAATTTAGTTTCTACTCTCTTCTTAGTTTTTGGTTTCAATAGGTGTGTGTGTTCGCTCTATAGTCACCAGTCTTGGACATCCGATTCTAGATGATTCTCACAAAATGCATATGTGATAAAAAAAATAATATGTTATTTACTAATCATGAGATAAATAATCTATGAAAATGATGTAAAAAAAATGTCTAATCATGCTCAGATCTTGATTTTTTAATTTTAGAATATTTTGAATGTTGTACTTTTGATTTTTTTTTCATTTTTTGAATTTTGAAATTAGAAACAATAGAAGCTAGTAACAAGCAAGTGTTTGGAAGTACAAGAAAGAAGAGGGATATGAATAATTAAAAACATGTGTCAATGTGAAATATATGCTATAAAATGTGGCATGGATGCATATGAGCAAGATGCCCCGATGGCAATATTATTGTGGATGAAAACTTGTAGGAATATAATAGGTATGTAGAGGACAGATTGTACATCCTCATTTCATCAAATGTAAAATTATGAAATATGTAGTTTGTATGAATAATATAGCTCATAAAAATAATTTTTTTGAATGAATAAATAATTATTTACATAATGAAACTGAGTGAAATATATGAAAATTGGTAATATTAAGGCTATGTGTGCTTAGATTTTTATATCTAAGTGAAAATTTGCATAAGATAGGATCGACCAACTAAGTTTAGTAGTGGCAATCGATTATGAACTTTACTAATAAGTTCTATCCTTGTTGAAAAATATAATTTTATTTGTAAAGATTGTGAAAAAAGAAACAAATGGAGAAATATGGCATAATTGATCATTGTTTTGGATTGTTTAGATCTATACAGTGAAAAAAGATTTAGAAATTGAAAAAAAGAAGAGCCAAAAAGCCAAAAATAGAGTTTTTTTGGGGTTGAAAGCCTATCTATTCTATGGATGTCAGTGGGCATGCCACTTCAACTCATATAAATATTTGAGTAATATATTCTAGTAGTAATCCATACTAGTGAAATTTAGTAAGAACTAATAGCTTACAAGAATTTATCAAATTGATTGCATGCCTAATAAGAAACAAAACATGATGGGACAATGATGACTACTACATATAATCAATTTTTTTTGCATTTTTAAATTATTTGAATGTTTTTTAAAATTTGAAAATGAAAAAAGTGTAGACACATTAATTAAAATTTATTGCTAATTTAATGCACTTGTGACCATCCACTTATACACACTTAGTTCATTTCAAGTTCCATGGTCCTTGACCTTTGTTCCTTCATTTCTAGCAAATTACCTATTTCTCCAAGCAACTAATGATTAATAAATGTTCCTATTCCTCATTCCAAATGATCTAAGCTCATATTTAGATTGATCCACACTTATAACTTATCTATCTTTGATCCTTACACAAGGCCACTCTTTCAGGACAATCCCGCTTGCTAGTAGTTTATGATTCCACCAGTCTTATCCTCTTACCAAATAACTACTAGTTTCTCAATTTTAAATTCACCCAATGGATCATCCCACACATTTTGATAGTCCCATATTAAATAATTACAAAATGATCACTATATATACACATTTTATATCCATTTATTCATTAGAGGCTCACATGATGAAAAATCGCTAAAAACATCTAACTCCACATTGAGAGGAAAGCAATTATTCTTCCTAGTTTAGAGTCTAGACAATCCAAGTAGCCATAAGCTAAGTCTGAATACACCTCCATGGTCAAAAGTGATTGTTGAGGCATCTAATCATACCAATAGTACAACAACATATATAATTACACAAGTATTTCACACACACTACTGTAACATGGGAAAACTACATGGAGGTTGATCCTTTTTTGGAGTATTGGTATGTAGGAAACACTCAAAATAAGGGGTGTTGAGGTCAAACACAACTTCAAACACTAACCCATATTTCCAAATGATTCTATTTATTCCACATGACCTATTGATATAGGATTCCAAGTGAATAATAAGGCATACAATAACTTCCACAAAAAATTATATAGACCCAATCATGCACACAGGATACCCACAAGTGAAGGTATACTAATCTATTTTTACACAAAAAACTAAAACCCTACCTAATGCCAACATGAATTAGAGACACCAATGTAGGACAACCTTGTCTGAATGGTGCAGACTTATCCCAAGCATATGCGAATCCCTATTTATAATTCATAGTGACCTCTCACAACCTCATAACAAGTTTCACAGTCACAATCACAATCTTGTATATCTGATTTCCTACTTATGTGATTCTTCTTTGGTGCTTTTCTTTTTTAGAATATTTATATATTTATCAAGTTCCAAATCAATCTATATGATTTATTCTATATTTCATAATGACTGATTTTAATTATTAGTTTGTCATAATTAATATTAAAACCGTCTTAATCACAAATTTGATAAACCATATTGGTGAACCTACTTATTGATTGAATAGTGAAAAACCCTAGCCATTCATGTTTCTAGGGTTTATTTCCTTATTTTTTTGTTTGTTTATAATTTTTATATTAGTTTTCCTTTCTCATTATACAAGTTAAAACATCCATATAAGTGTATGTTTAGTGGTAGTGTGACATTTTGTATGGGAGCTTTGAAAGTGTTTTTTCCATTCATAAATATACAAACTATGTTGTTGAGCAGTTTTTATGGTCTTAACTAACTAAAAATTATTTTAAGTTTCAAAGCTTAAGCTTGATTTTATTCCAATTATATTCACAGGAATTTGTGTCTTTTTATTTGAAAATATTATTGGGATACCAAAACCATGATCCATTTTAACAACCAAGTTCAAAGTATTTTTTATGTCTTTAGTTTGTTTGGTGCTCGACGTTGTGACCATTTTGATTTTAATGGATATTGAAGTATTTTTATTTGAAAACATGACCATAACATAAATATAATTATGTTTTCTATATTTTTTTCTTGTGATATTGAAATTTTTTAATTTGTATTTACATTGGCATTGAATTTGAATGAAGTTAAGTTTGTAGTAATTTTAATAAACTACAATCAAGAATGAAAGTTATAGGGGTTAATGCTGCAAGTGTGAGTTTGGAATTGGAATTGAATGGTTAAAATTAAATCATCCAAAATGTTCATTATTATTCAATCTACTTCCACCACAGTTATAAGTAACTTTAAACACCCTTTCAACAAACGTATTTTCTACATACTATGAATCTATATCATGCCCCTATTAACACATATATAATTTGTAATTGTATGTAGATGAAACTGGTAAAATATATTTGAAACTTGTGCATGAACCTATTTCATGCACTTAAAACTATGTAAATTTTTACTTTGATATTACAATGTGAATGTATATGTATTGCATATGTACCCATAATTTGTGCCAATGATTAAATTTTGAATCATTTGAAATTGTTTATGTACCAAAATTGTTTTTTTCTTTTGAAAATAATTATTTCATGTATGAATATCCCACTAAAATTTCCCCCTCTTGAAGTGAGGTTATTGATCATAAAATTCACTCATCTGAAAATAAATTTTAACTACAACATGCGTAGTAAGATGCAATCATTGAATAATGTAGCATATGTGAAAATTATGTTAATATAGTAGTATATGTGTCATTAGATATGCATGTAACATATGAGGAAAGGCCTATAAAATGTATCAATGAAGCTCATCATAATATAATGTAGAATTAATATTCTATGCATTAGTTAGTTCATGATACATATAATCTTACTCATCAAAATTAACAAGCTCAATAAGCACATACACACAACAATCACAATGAAATACAATAAGGACAAGGGATGCACATAAGGGACATGCTCAAATGTTGTAAAATTAAATATTTTCACACATAAGGAATGAATGATGTCACAAACAAAAGACATGTTCAAAATTTACATATACCAAACAAGATATCAGAGAGATGTTTAATAATTTTTTCACACAAGGGCCAAGGGCCACACATTATAGACAAGTAAGATATAATATACTATGTATTATTAATAACATCAATGGAAAATATAATTAGAAAGATAGTCTAGATCATATATATGTAATGTGATTATATCCTAACAAATATCATATCTATGTACATAATGTAAGATAGAGATGTTAGCAAGACATTTATAAATAATGTAGAGCTCAACAATATATGAGTCATGAAATAATAACACCTACAAATACTATAACCTATGAATAAGATTATCCTAGTTTAGAAAGGCTATTGAGTAGAGGCAAATCTAACATCTCAGTCCATTTGAAAATCTATGTCTTGCATGTCACTTTTGAATGCCATTGAAATGCATATGTGATATAAAATAATATGATATTTACTAATCATAAAATAAATAACATATGAAAATGATGTAAATTAGAAATATTAAGGCTGTGTGCTTAGGTTTTTCTATTTTTGAGTGAAAATTTGCATAGGATAGGATTGACCAACTAGGGTTAGTAGTGGCGATAGATTATGAAAATTATGAATAAGTTCTATCCTTGTTGAAAAATGAAACTTTATCTAGATAGAATATGGAAAAAATATATAAATGGAAAAATATGGTAGAATTGATCATTGTTTTAGATTATTCAGATCTGGAAAGTAAAAAGAAGAGACAAAATGCCAGAAATAGAGAGTTTTTTTGGCCTAAGAGCCTATCTATTTTATGGGAGTTAGTGGGCATGCCATTTAAACTTGTAATAAGAGTTGAGTAGTATATCCTAGTCGTAATCCCGACTAGTGAGATTAAGTAAGAACCAAGGGATTACAAGATTTGATCAAATTGATCACATGTGCAATAAGAAACATAACATGATGCAACAATGATAAATTCTATGTAATCAATTTTTTTGCATTTTTAAATTATTTGAATGTATTTTAAATTTTGAAAATGAGACAAGTATAGACACATAAATTAACATAGATTACTAAAATAATGCACTTATGACCATCCACTTATACACACTTAGCTCATGCAAAGCTCCATGGTTATTGACCTCCATTACTTCATTTATATGCAGATGGCCTATTCCTCTAAGCAACTAATGATTATTAAATGTTATTATTAATAATTCTAAACAACCTAATATCAACCCTAGATTGATCCACACTTCTAGCTTAGTTGTCCTTACTCCTTAGACAAGACGACTCTTTCAGGATAATCATGCTCGCTAGTAGTTTTTAAATCCACTAGTCTCATCCTATTATAAAATAACTAATAGTTTCTCAATTTTAAATTCACCTAATGGGTCATCCCACACATTTTGATAGTCCCATATGAAGGAATTACAAATTTATCACTATAAAGACACATTTTATATCCGTTTATTGATTGGAGGCTCAAATTATGGAAAATCACTAGAACATCTAACTCCACATTGAGAGGAAAGCAATTATGCTTCCTAATTCAAATTCCAGACAGTCCAAGTAGCCATGAGATAATTTTGAATACACCTTCATTTTCAAAAGTCATTGTTGAAGCATCTAATCACACCAAGATTGCACCAACATATAGAATCACACAAGTATTTCACACACACCTCTATAACATGGGATAAATACATGGAAACTGAACCCTCTTTAGAGTATTGGTATGTAGGTAATGCTCAAAACAAGGGGTGTTGAGGTCAAACACAACTTCAACCACTAAGCCATTTATCCTATTTTTTCTATTTATTCCTCATGACCTATTAAGGTAGGGTTATAAATGAAGAAGGCCTACAATGATTTCCATAATAAATAATATAGATCTAATCATTCACACATAACCCACAAAGGAAGGTGCACCAATATATTTTTACATAAAAAGCTAAAACCCTACCTAATTTTGACATGACCTACATACACCAATGTAGGTTTAACTTTTCCAAATAGTTTGAACTTATCCCAGTCATATGTGAATCCCTATTCCTGATTCATAGTGACCTTTCACAAACTCATAACAATTTTCATAGTCACAGTCCTACATGTATTATTTTCAAGATATGTGATACTTATTTGGTACTTTCCATTTTAAAAATATTTGTATATTTAACAAGTTACAAATTAGTCTATATGATTTATGCTATATTTCCTACAATCTGATTTTAATTAGTAGTTTGTCATAATTAATATTAAAACCCTCTTGATCACAAATGTGATAAACCATATTGGTGAACTTGTCTATTGATTGAATAGTGAAAAACCCTAAACATTCATGTTTCTAGGGTTTCTTTCTTTGTTTTTGTTGTTTTCAATTGCTATATTAGTGTTTTTAGATTGGGAAATTCATTGATAAAAATAATATTCTAAGTTTATATTACATATTTTTTAAAATCTAAGAAAGTTATTTCTACCTCTCTTAGAATAAGTGATAGACTAAGTGGTACTCAAGTTGAGCATACTTAGATATCTCTTGATAAGGCACATAAGATGAATAAGAACAAGAGATATCAAGATATTTTGATACTAATGAACATGTTGAATATGTATAACTTACCGATAATACTTTTGAACATGAACAATATAATCAAGATAATAGTAACCTTAAATATGAGCATTAAGATGCCCTTCCATTTATAGGCGATGAAGAAATAAAGCTTAATATAGAAAAAAATATTGATAAATTAGAGAATCAATCCATGAACAACCTCAAGATTATCATACAATTTTTCAAACTCTTTTGGACATAAAAAGTGCAAGCATGGATAATACATCTGATATTTCAACTGTTATGGGGTCTTTACCTTTTTTTACATAATTTGATACAACTTTTGTACTACCATATACTATGGGAGAAACCCAAAGGTTTCAGTAGGTCAAAATTTTAATTCCTACTCAGTCATTTGAGACACCACCATTGGATAACACACATTCTATTCTTTATGTGTAATCCCTTATGAAAACCATTATAGCTATAAAAACTAAGTTGTTTCAAATGGAACAAACTATTTTGAAACCTAATCAAGTACTTGATTCATATAAATTATTTCATACTCCATTATCTCAAAATATTTATACATACCCTTTAACAACTAGTTTTTTAGTATGTAAGCTTACATTGTATGATGAAAACATTGACCCGAATAATAATTGAGATCATTTCATGCAGAATGTTTGGAATATACATCTAAAGACAGGTTTATGACCAAGTTATATCTTATAGGTTTAATAGAATACAAACTTAGATGGTTTTATGATTTACCACATCAGTTAGTTCATGCATTTAATCCTTTGGCAAATTTATTCATTGCACATTTCTTATTCAACATCAGTGAAAATATTTCATATGCTCATATTTCTCAACTCAAAAAAGAACCCAACGAGACTATCACATAATATGTCTTAAGTTATCTGAGCATATTATCAAAAATGACAAATCCTATAGCAGATAAGGAATTTCAGGGCATCTTCAAACAAAAATTTCATCCACATTTACATGAATATATTATGTTTAAGAAGTTTTCATCATTCATGGATTTAAGTCACATAGTTAAGGAAATAGAGGTTAAATTATTGGCCTTAAATAAGCTCAAGTACATAACCACCTGATTTTCCACTTCCCATACAAATAATCCAAGTAAGCCACCATACAAGGTGAGACCAACTAAAAATAATAGTGATGAAAATGTAGCAATGAATGTAGTTTCAAAACCTACTCCACATATTGTCTTGTCACCTTCTCCAAGGAGACAATTTACCAACTTACCATAAGCTCCATACAAGGTGTTACAGAAGTTATTGAAATATCATCTCATATTACTCCATCCCATTAAATAGGTTGATGTGAGTAAACTTATTTCAAAATTATCTATTTAGAACAATTTTTGTGATTTTCATAGAGCATTAGGGCCTACTACTAATAAATACGAGTTTGAGACATAAGATCCTAGATTTTATAGATGAGAACATCATTGATGTGAGTAAACCTATCGATAATACAAAGGCTAAACCAAGTGAGAGTATAACAATAAATATATTCAATGGTCCTTTCCATAAGCATATAGGCCAAGAAAAAACAAACAAATTATAAGTATATTAAAAATATAATACACATCCTTGTCCAACTTCTTATCATCCTCATAAAGAGGCACAACATCCTTTGAATAGAATCATTGGTACATATCATGTTTCATTGACATATAGACTACTTATCACATTTGAAAATCATGAGATCATTGATGATGATTTTGATTTACACTCTTTGTTCATTTGAGCTTACATCAATCATCAACCTATATAGAGTGTCATGGTTGATAATGGTTCAAGTGTGAATATGTGCACGATCACACTTATATCTCATCTTAGATACATAGATAAGGATATAATTACAATAAAACCAATAATAAGGAATTTAATGGACATGTTCATATCTCTATTGGTAAGATCACATTACCAATATAGGTTGGTCTAGCATATGTGGCCACCAAGTTCATAGTAGTATCCACTGCCAGATTCTTCAATATGTTATTGGAACATCCATGGATTCAATAGCTTCATGCAGTTATGTCTAGAGTATAATATGTTTGAAATACATTTTTGATAATGAGGTTATCACAATTCATGGTATTCCACATGAATATCTCCTATAACCAAAGATTATTATTCATACACACCAGATTTAAGTAGAACAACCTAAAAAGGTTAAAAATACTTAGAGAATTTAGAAGACAGTGGTTAAATTTACAAGGAGAAATATCCTTGAAAATCCACTTAATTAGTGATTTGTCATATATTCTAAAGAGCCAATTTATACTCTAGCACATCCTAGATTGATATTACAAGGTACTAAGGGTGTACCACAAAGAACATAAACACATAGTTTGTATACTCCATGATGGGTTTTAAAGAGTCCTAGAGTCCACCATGCTAAAAAAACATACACAAGATACTATAAAACATTATCATGATAGTGTTACTTATGTTTCAGAGTTATACCGATTTTTAGATTTAAAGTTAAGATCAATTACTTCACAATGGAATGATACTTTACATTCATAACAGGTCATCCTTCCTATGCTAGATACAAGACCTATTAATTGTGAGGATATTTTGGGAGTCATTAGTTAGTATGTTCCTTTTTAGTTTCATATATTCAAAAAATTACAAAAAAATTAGAAAATTCTAATAAATTCTAAAACTAGGACTTATGTATAATATTTCTAGATCATTTACATCAATTAATTTTATACTCAGTATATGCAGTATTAATCTATATTCAGTCTTGTATCAAACATGTTTCCAAAGTGTATTTGAGTGAGTTTCATAACACATAGGTTTTCACTTATAGATGCATTTGTAGGTAATGATCCTATCTCAGACCTATAAATTTTACATGAAGAAAACCACTCGAATCCAGATAGTCATGCATTGTGATCCTCTCCAATTTAACTAGACTTATCCCGGTGAATAGAGGCTCTAATTTTTCAGATTTAAACCAGTCACAAGCCTTTTATAGCTTATTTATATCTCAACAAGTTTATTAGGGAATCATTTACACATGTTTTTTCATTCTACAACTATCCTTATGTTTCCTAACTCAATACATTACATGTGCAATTATTATCTCACTTAATTTCACATTGTTATCTTAGTGGATACTTGAATTACTAAATATCATGATGTTAAAATTTGCTTATGTATATCAAATTTGCTTATTCATGCATAATTTTTGTGTTTGTTTTATTCCTTCATGTCTTGTGTGTATTCAACTTGTTGGGATTGTGGACATTTGAACATGTCATTGATTATGTACTTATATACATGTGAGTAAAATTTAAACATGTCCTTTATATGTGGCCCCTTGGCCTTATATTGCATGTTTTGTGTGCATGTGTCATGGTCATGACTCTTGTTTGCTCAAGTTTTTGATGCCATGATGGATATCACATATATTTTTATATTTTCAATGTCATGATGGATATCATGCATCCTTACCAAGTTATTCTATATTAGTTTCAATTATGATCACTATTCACTATGTGATTACCTACTAACATATTTCTTGACATGATACTATGTATGTTTGCTTATAAATGCATCTTACATTACTATTTTGCTTAGTTTATCTATGATGATGCTATGATATACAATGTTATAATTATTAATATAGATTCAAATATTCTTTATAACTCTGTTCATATAAATGTTATTTAGAGCTAAGTTATTGAACATGCTTCACAACTCACCTCAAAAGAGTGGGCATACACAATGGTTTGTTCTAGTGACTAAGATACAAAATTATACTACATAGATAGGGAAAAATAAGTTTTTCTCAGTAGATCATAGTTAGTACCCATATTTTACTTAGAAAGTGCTTTCAAGCAACAATGATCCATTTAAACAGTAGTGTAGATTGATTGGTCCATAACACCTCATAATTGTACCCATAGTTAGAAAAATAGATTTATATAATTTCTCAAAACCATGGTCAATTACATGGTAGTTTATAATAGGAGTACAAAATTATTTCAGATGAATACTTAGAATTATCTCAAAAATTTTATCAAATTTAGGGCATCATGTGCAGTATGTCTTACATATTATCACATAGGTTTTTTCTCATAAATAAATTGAAATAACTTAGTTTCATAATCAATATACTTAGATATCATATTGGGTCATGTGCATGACACATGACTAATTTTTATTGTCCAATTTTTCACCAGTTTTATAGAAAGAATGACAATCCATGTCATTATATATGTTGTATGCACTGGACTCAGATCATGATATTTTTTGCACTAGTTTTGCACCAAAAATACATCTTATTCCATTTATTATTAGGAAATACTCCAACTAGTGTGCAAGAAATTAAATGCAGGAATAGCAAGATACTAAAACAAATGACAAAAATAACACATTATAAGAGAGTTACATGGAAACCTTGTAAGATGTAAGGGAAAACCATAGGGTAACTGATGGCTATATTCTTATATTAACTTAAAAATAAATATCTCCAACAATGCTTACTCATAACACACTCTTCTTACAATGCTATCTCTCAAGCATACATGCTTATCCAAAGCTATTTAGAAAACTAAATTACAAGCTTATTTTCTCAAGATTAAACTCAATGTACATACCAAGGAGAGTGTCATACATAAATAGAATATAAGGAGAGAATGGAATCAAGGATGGTAAAAAAGAGAGAGAAGGATTTGTGCCACCCTCCATGTGGCCTTACTATTCATGATTAGGAACCTTTGTTAGGATGTGAATTCACTATTCATGAATCACTATTCACATGCACTATTCATGGTCATTATTCATGGTGATGTGGCATGGTGGTGATGTGGAAAGTTAGTGATGTGGATAGGTGATGACTTGGTATGACCTAAAATGAGTAATATGGCCCATAGAGAATCTTTGAAAGGTGTAAAGAGGAGGATAGATAAAGTGTGGTTCATTTATCGACTAATTCACTTAGGTTGGCATGTGAAAATAATGTAAGGACATAATGATAGTAGATCACATGTTTCTACTTAGGCATGTGCTTGTGGGGCATAATTATTTGTGGGCTCCTATTTGGTGAGGTCAAACATGGGAATATTTTGACTCACACATGTGTACTCATGGGAAAGTGGGAGACAAGGATCACTATATAAGATTGAGGTCACATGTGGATTGGGTGAGCACATGGGTGTGCACATGGAGTGGTCAAGTGGGCATGATGAGATGCCATTCAAAGATTTGACCTTGCACATGGGGGGACAAGATTCCCTATTATTCAATAGTGTTCTCACATGGAGTATGGAACAATTTTCTCCTCTCTCTCTATTTTATTTATATGTTGTAAATGATATTTATTAGCATGATCTCTCCTTTATAAATTCATCCAATTAATGGATCCATGCAAGCTTGTCTTTGCATGATTGGAGGTTGGATCCTGTAGGCTAGTGTTACTTCGTTTACAACCTGAATGCTTCAGCTGTAAGCATTAAGTGCTTTGTATGGTAGCATTGAAGGAGTTGATGAAGGATATTTGTTGTAAGAAGAGAATTTATAATTTAATGATTTTTGAATCTTTGATTTTGCCATTGGTTTTTTCCCTTGATTGTTTAGAAGGGTTTTTCATGTAATCTTTATGTAATGTGTCATATTTCTTGTTCATGTTTTGTGTAGCTTGTATTACAGATTTATCTCCTTACACTATAGGATATATTTCATTGATCTAACATGTATTATCATGAATTTATTCCTAACATCTGATATTAGAGCATGTGAGGACATAATGATAGTGGATCACATGTTTCTACTTTAGGCATGTGTTGTGGGTTGTAGTTATCTATGGGCTCTTAGTAGGTGAGGTCAAAAGTGAGAATATTTTGACTCACAGATGTGTGCACATGGAAAGTGGGAGAAAAGGATCACTATGCAATATTGAGGTCACATGTGGATTGGGTGAGCACATGGTTTGTTGGGATTAGGAGTACACTTGATTACTTTTCTATAAGCAATTAAACACGGAATTGAACCAGAATGATTAACTAGAAACTTGAAACAATAAAGAATATGAGAAACAATACTATTTGTATTAACACTCTTCTTGAATACAATAAAGAAATCTTCCTCTCCTCCTCACACCTCTTGGGTGTACAATATTTCACTCAAGAGTTCTCTCTCTCTTTCTCAACCACAACTAACTCAACAACCTGAGTTGTTATCCCCTCCTTGATAGCTTCAGCTAATCTCCTTGACCTTGCACCTTGTAGATCTCCTTTGACCTTGCTTTCTTGCTTCAATGCTTTACTTTCCTTAATTACAATACATGCCTCATGGGTCTCTTAAATAGGATCCCAAGCATATAATAATTAGACTTCTAATTACAATAATTAGAAACACAGACTCAAGACTTAAATTAGTCTTCAACATGCAAACACTCTCAGACCTCTTAAAATTAGATGAGTCTAATTCTAGAAACACATTATGGAAACGCATGCAAATGCATGCACATGCACAGGTGACCGATGTTGGTTGCTATCGGTCTACTCCTGACCGATGTCAGCCGATCCGTGGTCCTTCCCTGATTGACGTCGGCAATACTACCGATGCCAGTTACTGATTGAACTTAGCAACTTCCTGATTAGCATCCTGGTGAAGCTTTTAGCTCCACAACTTAACAATCTCCCACTTGGAGATAAACAACTACACCTGTACAACAACATCCACTAATCATCTCAGGCACCTCCATCTTCAAGCTCAATTTCAAAGACCAACCACCACACATCCTGTGATGCTACACCTGTCATCCAAGTAACCTGCCACATCTGAACCTACATACCATGTAGAGAAGTGCTTAACCCTGCATAAATACCTGCTATTGGTCCCTCTCAAATACCTGAGAATCCACTGAACTACTCTCCAGTACTCCTTTCCTGAATTGGCTCTAAACTTTTTGACAACTCCCACTGCTTGGGAAAACTCAGGTCTAGTACATACCATGTACTTAACCTCATCATGTGAATTGGGACACTATTCTATGAACTGTCCATCCATAGGTGTGCTAACCTATTTCACACAATCATCTGGAGACAAAATCAACCTGTGATCTTCCATGTCCCTAGAACACACTCATGCCAAAGAATCTTGCTACTCCCAGATTCCTCATGACACACTTCTGAACTAACTTTACCTTTAGTTCAGCAACTCCCTGTATGTGTAACCCTGTAACAAGCACACAATACAATAACAAGATAATGTAGCTAATATTATCCAACCTGGTAAAGAGAAACACAATGGTCAAACCTCCATTGTCCTACAGCTTACTCAAGACCATATACCCTGGCCTTCCGTCTCATGTGTCCATTCCCACTCTTCTTTATCCTTGAAAATCCATTCGTCTCTCATTACTTTCTTCTAGCTAGCAACTCCACCAAAAACTCTCATTTGGTTCTTCTCCAAGGAATCACATTCCTCATCCATTGCAAGCTCCCACTGTTTCTTGAATCTACCTGTTATGCTTCTTTAATAACTTCCTGGTTCTTGACCATCAGTGATCAACAAGTAGTGTAAAGAAGGGAAATGATGAATTTAAGGCTTACTTACCCTTTCAGTCCTCCATATGGGCACTTGAGACTCCTTGACAGCTTGCTGTCTGCCCAAAAATCCATTCTAGTGACCGATCTCAGCCATCTCTCAGTCTGCACCTGATCGATGTCGGTTCCATGCGACTGACCTATTTATCGACGTCGGTTCCTATCTAATCGACATCGATTCCACCTACCTGACACTACCAACTCTACTAGTCTGCACATGACTGATGTCAGTACCTGTCTGACCAATGTTGGTTCCATCTGACTGACATCAGTACCTGTGTTTTCCTGTAAGTGATGACTTTTTCACCCGCGAGCTCATATTGGATCAAAACCCTATCTAAACTACCCTTCTCAAAATTATTTAGCCCCTGTGACTATTCTCTATCCATCATCTCCTCCATAAACACCAAGGCTTCCCTGTTCTTGTCAAAAACATCAAATTTTCATTTCCTGCAATGAACTCGATCTATGCCTCCAAATCTGAACTCATACTTTTTGACTCAAGAACGTCCATTCCCTTCTTATTCATGTGACCAAGCCTACTAAGCCACATCTTCGAATCTACAGTTGAAGTAGATAAACCAGAAGGAGAATCAGTAATACAAGTAGATAGATAAAGAGTACCTACTTTCTTACCTCTTGCTAAAACAAGTGCACCCTTGGTAACCTTACAAGAATCCACTGTGAGGGTTACTGTGCATCCCTCATCACCCAATTTTCCTACAAAAACCAAACTCTGCTTCAGGACTGGGACATGCATAACCTCCTTCAACACCCATGTGTACCCATCTGCAATTCCAGCTACACTTTCCCTTTTCCAACCACTTGACAAGGTGTACCATCCCCTAAATAAAGCTCTCCAAAGTCTCCCTAGACATACTCATGGAACAAATCTCTATTTGGGGTTGCATGAAAAGAAGCACCAGAATCTAAAACCCATGATTCTAGCTGACTATCCAAAGAAAGTATGAGAGTGTCTTGTGCCACAATACCTGCATCTTTTGCTTCTTCATTACCTTCATGTTGATTTTATTTATCCTTCAACCAACAATATTTCTTTGTGTGTCCTCTCTTTCCAAAAAACTAACAGGTGATACCTCCTTTTCTGGATTTGGATCTCTTTTCCATCTTTGACCTTGATTTCCCTTGCTCAACCTTCTCTCTTTGCCTTCCCCTGCTTTCAACACTTAAAGCATTCCCTGATGATTCACCTATGCTTTTCCTGTGAATATTTTCATTCAAGATTACACTAACTACATCATCAACTTTTAAGATTTTAGAAGCAGATGCAGTATTACTTACTGCCATTACCAAATTGTCCCAACTTTTAGGTAATGAGCATAAAATTAAAAGAGCCTTTATTTCATCATCAAAAACAATATTGACTGAATTTAACTGGTTTACCAAACCATGGAAATCACTAAGATGACTATATACTGATCCACCTTCCTGCATTTGCAAAGTAAATAGCTGCTTCATAAGAAATACCTTATTTGAAGCTGAGGGCTTTTCATATAAATTTGCCAAAGATTATATCAACTCTTCCGTTGTCTTACACTGTGATAAGTTGGAAATCACAGATGATGCAAGGCTCAGCCTTATGGATCCCAGAGCCTTCTGATCAAGAACATTCCATTCTTCATCCTTCATGTCTGTGGGCTTGCATGTAACCCCACCCAACAATAAGTACAGATCTTTCTGATACAAATAATCTTCTATCTATATCCTCCAATGTTGATAATTCTTGCCGTTAAACTTCTCCATTCGTAGCTTACTTTCTTCTGCTATTGCTGTACTCCCACTCAATCAGAAACCCTTGAGAATGACCTATAATCAAACAATAACCTGCTCCCTACAACCTTAGATCTGATACCACTTTGTTGGGATTAGGAGCATAATTGATTACTTTTCTATAAGCAATTAAACACAGAATTGAACCAGAATGATTAAGTAACTAGAAACTTGAAACAACAAAGAATATGAGAAACAATACTATCTGTATTAACACTCTTCTTGAATACAATAAATAAATCTTCCTCTCCTCCTCACACCTCTTGGGTGTACAATATTTCACTCAAGAGTTCTCTCTCTCTTTCTCAACCACAACTAACTCAACAACCTGAGTTGTTATCCCCTCCTTGATAGCTTCAGTTGATCTCCTTGACCTTGCTTTCTTGCTTCAATGCTTTTCTTGCCTTAATTACAATACATGCCTCATGGGTCTCTTAAATAGGATCCCAAGCATACAATAATTAGACTTCTAATTACAATAATTAGAAACACAGACTCATGACTTAAATTAGTCTTCAACATGCAAACACTCTCGGACCTCTTAAAATTAGATGAGTCTAATTCTAGAAACGTGTTCTGGAAACACATGCAAATACATGCACACACACAGGTGACCGACGTCGGTTGCTATCGGTCTACTCCTAACCGACATTAGCCGATCCCTGGTCCCTGCCTGACCAACATTGGCAATACTGTCGATGCTGGTTACTGATTGAACTCAGTAACTTCCTGATTAGCATCCTGTTGAAGCTTTTAGCTCCACAACTTAACATGGTTGTGCACATGGAGTGGTCAAGTGGGCATGATGAGATGCCATTCAAAGGCTTGACTTTGCACATGGGGTGGATAAGTTTCCCTATTGTTGAATAGTGTCACCACTTAGATACGACACAATTTTATCCTCTCTCTCTTATGTATATCTATGTTGTAAATTATATTTAATAGCATGAGCTTTCCTTTGTTAATTAATCTTATTAGAGGATCCATGCAAGCCTTGGGATTCTATTCTTGAAGGTTGGATCTTATAGGCTAGTTTAGCTTGGTTCACAACCTAAATGCTTCAAGTGTAGGCATTGAGTGATTTGTATGGAAGTAATAAAGGATTTGATATGGAGAAACTAATGTAGAAGAGAGTTTATGCTTTGATTTAATGAAGTCTAGAAGTTCTCATTAGCTCATTTATCTAACATGTAGTATCAAGCTTTATTTGTTACGTTTTGATTCCTTACCAAGCAAATTTGTTAGATTATCTGTGGATATCTATAGTTGATAAATTTAGATTTTGCTAAGCTATGAGATATATGTTGATATGGGACAGTAGGATATTTCTTAGGTTACATGATTGTCCTGCTATGAGTTAACTGTAAGTATATGTGTTTACTTTATGATCATGTTGATTTATCATTTTAGCTATATTTATGATAAATATATATCATGATTATTATGGTCTAACTACCTATTTTTTTGTGAGTTTGACACAAAACAATCCATCCCTCAGAGTGTGATAGAGGGAGATCATCATCAAAGAGGGTGACATAGATTGATATGTCAAAGGTCGACAGAGAGCTAGCAAAAACCCTACACACACCATGTAACTAGCACATAGTAAATGCATAGTTGATTTGTTATCATTAACATGTTTTTGATGATTGATGCATTTAAATATTGATTTATCATGTTGGTTGTGTGTATGTCATGTTTTTGTATTCTAGACTAGAAATGCATTCAATAATGTAAGTCTATTAGAATAAGCATAATGATGTTGTGGTGTTCATGCTGATGATTGGCTTAAGTAATATCACTTGGTATGCATTAGTCATATTATATTTAAGTTAGTTGTATTAATTATTTGTACCAAATAATTACTTATTATTAAAATATTGGAAAATACTAAAATAAGAGATAAAACATATTAAATTAAAAATGAAGTTAATTATTATTAAAAATAGAAAAGTCTTTAAATAAGGAAAATCAATCTTTATGAAAAGAATAAAGCTATGAAAAATAATAAGGAATAAAAGGAAAAATAAAGTAAAGACAAAAATTAAAAGGATCTTTAAAAAAAATAGGCTACACCACTTTGATATAAAGGAAGGAGTTTTTAAAGAGGGAGGATGACTCAAGCTTCTAGATTTATGGAAAGTGATGCTAAGCAGAAGAAGGTACAAGGGGAGAATCATAACCAAAAGGAGAAAGAAGGGAGAGTTGAGAAGGAAGGGAATTATTTTCTTTTGAAATTTTATAGAATTGATTACAAGGAAGTGCATCAGAATGGTAGATGATGAAATGGAGGACATAATGGAAATCATGGGGTCAATGGCATCGATAAGGATTTTTACAGGGCTCTAGATTTGAACAATGGAAACAAGCTTACCAAGAGTTTGGATTTGATCATTTCTTTTGGGGAAATGCTCACAAATTTTGTACAATCTCTAATGTTTCATTAGCCTTGGCATCGGCCTTCAAAAGGCTCGAGATGGTGCACTAGCCAATGTCATTTTAGGGATAGCCAGGCTTGATGGCCATTCAGCTTTCATTAGGAAGGTATTTACCCAATTGATTTTATTTGTTCTATTTTACATTATTCCATAGGTTAATCATCAATTCATTGTTTGGGCATCTTAGGTTTGTTCTAGTGAGTAGCTGATATCCAAATAATGATAGAATCGCTCTTAAAACATATAAAGATAGTACTGTTTAACATAGGTGAATGTAGAATTAAAATAACCCCAGATTTCCAATTAGATGTCACATATGTTTATATTGTATCCATATAAGGTACAATATATATGTTTCCCCATATAAGATACAATCTATTTCTATGTATTTTTTTAAGCATCTTATGTTTGTTTCATCAATAGTTAAAACAACAATTTTGTTTATTTAAAAAAAAACCATGAATGGAACAAAAGATGCCACAATTTATTTTAATGCAGTTTCTAATGATTTAAATTTCCATTGCCAGCAATTGAATTTGTATTATATGCAAGTTACAGTTGCTAACACCCTACATAATTGCTTGGCATTGTTGTTTATTTTTAATTATCTATGTAAGTATTTCAAAGTGTTGTATGGTTTTTGAATTTTTGATATTATAAGCCATTTCCTTGTGCTCTTAAAAATAATTCTGGTAACTCTAACATGCAAAATACTTTTACATGTGCGAATTTATTGAGTATTTTATCTAGTAACCCTTTTATAGAGCTGTGAGGGTGGTCTAGGGATTACCTTACATACCTTGTAATCACTATAACTATTGCTACATGATGTCAGTCTACATATAAAGCATGTATACTAGGAACTATTTTATAATGAAGAATGATTACACCGATCATTTATTATCTAAGTTATAAATGACCCCATAACAATAAATCCACATAGCTATTAATATAATCTAAAAATGAGTAGATTTAAGTTATATAAATGACTCACATAAATTTCCTTGGATAGACCTAGAATTATTATCATTCATATGATAAATGATCCACCGTAGTCTAAGTTATACCATTTATCATCTGGATTATAGTCACACTCACATAAGTATCATATGTGACTTATTGACTGCTATAGTGCACATTATATGTGACTTAAAACATATTTCCTTATATTGTCATCTTGACTAATGATCATTTATAATCAAATAGATAACTATTTTTTTTTATATGAAGAAAGTCATTTATATAACGAAGAATGATTACGGATTTTTAATTATGGGTGACCACGATGCCCATAACAGAAGACATATTATACATTATGCTTGAATATGGGTGGATGTGACAGAAATAGTAAATGATAAAAAAAATATAATATAGTTGTGTATTAAAATGGGAATATACATTAATTAAAGGAATAAGCCAAATGTATATGCAAAAATAAATAGTTGAGATTTATGGTGTGTATAGGTCTTTTTTCAGAGAATATTTAACTTAAATATATATATGGATTAATATGGAACTTGGTCAATCCTTTCAAGGATAAACAATTAAATGTTTCCCACTAAATTGGTAACAAGGTACAAAATTGGTGGAAAACGCAAAGAGTCTTTATTATAATATGTTCAAGTCACTTATTATATGTTAGTTGACAACTAAATGTGACGTAACATTAAAATGAGTTACAATATGCTTAATAAGGATTTTTGGTGCACGCATATATATTCATCGAGGGTATTCTCATGATTATATATTTTCCACAGGTGGATTATAATCTATGTTAAGGTTTTAGGGAAATAATAAAACTTATCGAATGCAAGCCTATAAACCTCTAGATGTATTGTAAACAATAGATGGATTGCTCTCTAAGTTTAGTAGAAATGGTGTTATGTTGAAATTATAAAGTTACTCTATGTTAAAATTGGCATGACAATAAGATTATATTGACCGAGTGTTACTCTAAAAATCATAAATATTGTTGATGTCTTTCACATTTTTGAACATATTTATGGATTTAGGAGTCATTATATGTATTAGCATACATTGGATTTATTAGGTTGTATACCTCTAAGCTATCAAATATAAAAACATTTGGTCACGAGACCTCGATAAAGGTGAAATTATGTTAACATGGACCTAACCTGGTGTCAGGTCATGTTCATTTAAACATAGTTTAGTGTATGAGATATTCTTGGTTAAAATACATAAGTGATCAGTGGGTTAGTTTTTGCATAGCAATGGAACACTTACATGAGGTGTCAACTTAAGATGTATAAGTATTCCTATTTAGGAATTATACCAATAGTTCATTAGATGGCTAGAGTAAGTCATCAGGTTTCTTAGAAACCAAAAAACTATATTCATTTTGAAACAGTTTCTTAGAAGCAAAATGAGTCATTGAAAGGAAATATCATAATGGGTTATGGATTTTTTGATTCATTATTAATAATAAGGCTGACTATCAGTTGTATATAATTAGAATTTAATACTTGTGTGTAATACAAGCTATGAGAGTGTTTGATTATATCTAGCATATAATGGTGCATCATGATGTGTGCTTATAGTTATGTTTCTTTGAATGCTAGTATGTAATTTAGACTTAGAGTATACCTGAGAAATATAGACTCATACTTGCTTGCTTGTTGTTATCTATATGGATCATTTGAGTCTTAGAGTTGTAAGTTTGAATTACATGTTGGGGAAATTATGATAGTATGGGATATCATAGAGTACTAGAGTATAAATAAATGTTGTACCTGAATGGTACATACTATAATTATTATGTTTAGTCCTACATCTATATTTGACTGATTTATTGTATACATGTTGGTTATTACTATGAATAATGTATTTTGTAACAGTTGGTAAGACTTTGTGTATGTGTGTATGCAATCTTTGAGAATTCAATGAATGCTATGTTGGTACGTTATTGTGTTTCATGATAACCATGACTTGATTCGTACATATAGTTATTTATGTAAATGATTATGTTTCCATGATTTTAAGACTACTTTATATGACTATTTTTTGAAAAACTAGTAGTATGCCTTAGAATACTAGTCTATGGTAATATGGGTTATTATAGGTGTAGTATGTTTGGAAACTAATTGGGAAAGTAAAAATATATAGTTAAATGTATACTTATCTAGATGGTATAAATGTAGACATTATTTATAGTATGGGATAGAAAATAATGTAAGATTCATTCATATGTTTGACAAAAAAAATGTATGTTTAGGTTAATCCTATGTTTAAAATGTTATATGATGTGTCTATTAATAGGATGTAAATTAAATGAATCTTGTGGTTGAATTATATGTGACCAATCTACATTGATGATTCAGAGTAAGGAGTGAGATAGACTTCACCAGCTTACTAGTATCACAATGTCAAAGGAAGGTAGTTTGATCAAGTGATGTGTATGAAATTGATTGATCTAGATCATTATCATTTATTATTTGTAAATCTTTGGGTCAAAGTATATTGAGTGAGATGTTATCATTTTATGAGTGTGATTCACATGTTTGTGTGATATCTTATAATAGAACAGATTTCTATGATACACTACATGTTTAGTTTATAATCCTATAGCACACGGGTATTTGCTTGTCTCTCTGGATTTCTATGCCATCACTATCTATTCATCCATGAAGGGAGGACCATTTCCTGAAGGGATTAGTCTAGGGGATAATTGATCTATGATTGGTGTGAAAAATCACTTGTATGATTCTCTCCTTCCCCACAACAATACTACTTATCGAGATAACACTTGAGATTGCCACAAATAGTTGAGTTCAAAAACTATGCTCTAGAGGAGCCATGTATCTTATATGTACATTGTATTGTACTTATTATTGAATAATGTCATGAAGAGTTGTAACAATTTTTTTTTTGGTATATTGATAGCAATAGTTGTAGACTTGTTTCATTTGTAGGTGAGTTAATGTGATTTCTTCCTATATTCATATTATGACGTGTACTTTCATGATATTAGAGATCACTGATATGTGATGTATTATGCTTGTTGATATTATCACCTTAAGCATTTATTTTGGTCTTGTATATTCTCATAATGTAATACATTTTTGTTTTATGTGTTTAATTAGAAAAAAATATTCACATTTTTTATATCTAACCCTGTAGGGTTGTTACATGTTGTATCAAAGTTGTGGCTCGAACTCTAGGACCTAATGAGTCCATTTGCATTTCTATGTCTTTCTATTCCTCAGTGTGAACCTAGTGACATGAAGTATTTAAAAGAGTGTGCTAAGATCTCTGAATAGATTTCATGCAATGAATGTTGAATCCTATGAGGTAGTGTGAGAGATCCAAAAACACGTGATTCTAAGAAAAGAAAAATGTTTGCATTAACTGATCAGATTGATTAGCCTTCCAAAAAGAAAAAGTATAGTACATATAGAGAAAATTAGAGCAACATGATGAAGCCCCTAATTTTACTAATTAAATAATTACAATAAAATGCAATTATTCTATGGACCCTTTATAACTAACCTACAAAAGCTTAAATAACATAAAATGGCCATACGACCATGTAGGCAAAACCCAATAGGAAAAATCACTACACCAACACCCCCCTTAAGCATAGCTTAGGTCAGATGAAAATTGGGTCCTGGCATTGAAAGCCTGATGAGGTACCTAAGTACATAGTGATGAACCTCTATAGGAGGAAGAAGGTGAAGCAACTCTAACTCTATTGAGAGCTTGCAAATGAACAAACTTACTCTCTGTGAAGGTCTTAGTCAAAATATCTATAATTTACTTTGATGTTGGATAGTACTAAAGATAAATGACTTGCTTATTGATAAGATCCTTGATGAAGTGCATGTGAATCTCTATGTACTTGGTCCTTTGATGGAGAACCAGATTCCTACAAATCTAGATAGTGCTTTGGTTGTCATAATAGATGATTGTTGGCTTATGAAACTAGATACCAAACTTAGTGAGAATCTCTTAAAGCTAGATTACCTCAGTGGTGGCATTGACAACCCCTATATATTTTACCTTTGTAGATGATAAAGCAATTGCATGTTTCTTCTTGCTTGACCAACTTATTAGACCTAAACCAAGTGAGAAACTATAGCCTAAAGTGGAATTTCAACTATGAATATCTCTATCCCAATCTAAATCTATGTATCCAATCAAATCAACCTTTATTCTTGCTCCATAGTGTACCCCATAGTTATGTGAACCTTGAATTTAGTCAAGAATCCAATTTGTTGCTTTCCAATGTAACTCATGTGGCTCCTGCATAAACTAGGAGACCAACCTAATTGCATAGGATATGTCAAGTCTAGTGTGTGTGAGATAGATAAAATTGCCTACGAGTTACCAATATGGAGTTGCATCAATGAGTAGTGTGGGAAAATTATCCTCAAGCTTCACACTAGACAAGAAAGGAGTAAGAGATGGCTTACAATCAACCATATTAAACCTCACAATAAAATCAAGAGAATACTTGGATTGTGATAAAGTTATCCCAAAATCTAATTGAATGATTTCAATATCAAGAAAGTAGTAAAGTAAACCCATGTCTGTCATTGAAAATTTATCTAAAAGTGCAATTTTCATTGCTGAGATGGATGATTGTGAGCTCCCGGTAATTAGTAAGTCGTCCACATAGAGAACTAGGATCAATAGAGAATCATCCTATCACAAGATGTAGACATTCAGATCTAAGTGGCATCTGGTAAACCTAATTGTGAGGAAAAAGGAGTCCATCTTCGCATACCATACCCTAGGGACCTATTTGAGTCCATAGATAGATTTCTTAAGTCTGTAGACTAAGGAGGTATCTTACACAAAGCCTTGTGGTTTCTCTCTCTATATATATATCTCTTCTTTGAGGTCACCTGTAGAAAAGTACTCTTTACTTCCATTTGGTGAACATCCCACTGATGTGTAGATATGATGGCTAGAGTGAGTCTTATAAATGTCATCTTGGCTATAGGAGTAAATGTCTCAATTTAGTCTATGCTAGTCACATGAGAAACCCCTTTGAAACCAAACAAGCTTTGTACTTATTGACTGACTCATCTACACCATACTTGGTCCAATAAACCCATTTGCAATGGACTAATTTTCTTCCTTTAGGAAGAGGGACCAAGTCCCATACTTTGTTCCCGATTAAGGAACTATACTCTTCTTGCATAACAAAATCTCATTCTAGAATGCCATATGCCTCATGAAAGGTTTGGGGATTTGAGGTGATGGATAAGTAGACCTGTGAAGTTATCTAAAATTATGAACATGTCTACATTATATCTAATGGATTTCTAACCCATTTCCTAGTACTTTGAAGTATCTATTTGGCCTAAGTGGGATCAAAATTGTATGATATTGGATAATCAAGAGGTGAGTCCTCATCATTTGTAGTGTGATTGTGAGATGGAGGAGGAGAATCCTCATCACTACTCTCATTGCTTAAACTTTAATAAGAATAAAAGTCATCCTCATCATCAAGAGGATATTGAGGTGGATTTACATCACTATTAGAAGTGAAATCAATACCCAATGAGACTTTTGAAGAGTCTAGAGTGCCAAGATTGTGTTCAAGTGGGCCTTCATGAAACTTGAAACTTCTTTTAATTAACAACTCATGAGTTTTAGGATGGAGAAGCCTATATCCCTTAACACCCTCTGCATACCCCACAAAGATGCAACATTGACTCTGAGGGTCCATTGCCTTGCATTTATTCTTGGGAACATTAGCCATTGCTGGTGATCCAAACACTTGAAAGTGATCTACTACGGGCTTGTGACCATCTCAAGCTTGAAAAGGAGTGATTACCTTCAAGGCTTTGTGTGGAACTTGGTTTTGAATGTAGAACACATAGTTGATTGCTTCGGCCTAATACTGAGGAACAAGATAATTTGATTGAAGCATACAGTTTCATATTTCCATCAAGGTATAGTTCTTGCATTTAGCCACACCATTCTACTGAGGACTGTATGGAACTGTGTGTTGCATCTAAATCCCCTTTGATGTGCAAAAATGCTCAACCCTATTGTTGACATACTCCTTTCCATTGTCAGTCCTTAATATTTTAATGGAACATTCTGACTGCTTCTCTACAAGTGCCTTGAAGTCCTTAAAGTGATCAAAGACCTTAAATTTATTTTTGAGAAAAATACCGAGGTGTACCTTGAAAATTTATCGATGAATGTAAGTATGTATCTTATCCTGTTGAATGAAGGTTTTGGAAATGGACTTGCTAAGTCACTATGGACTATCACTAGCTTTTGTTTAGCTCTCCTTGCTTTGCCCTTGGTATATTTAACTTCTAGATGCTTACTAATAATGTATCCATTGCATAGGCCATCCAAAAATTTGACTTTAGGTAACCCTAAAACCATGTCCTAATGATTGAGTTACTCCAGGTAATAGTAGTTTAAATGGCCAAACCGTTCATGCCATAGTTTGCTTACTCCATCTACATGAATAAGCAATATGATAGAGGGCTGATTTGGGGGAAAATGTGAGAAGGTATATATCTTAGACTGATGATTTTCCTTCCCATAACCCATTATGGTGTCACTGTGTAACTCCTTGATGACCACTAAATCATGTGTGAACTCAACTCACTTCTTGACACATATGTGAGTGATTTGATATACTGACAAAAGATTGGTGGATAGTGAAAGAACACATAGAACATCATTGAGGGTCCCATCACTTACTTCTACTGATCTTTTACTACTAAATTTTTATGAAGTGTCATCACCCATTAGAATTGAAGGCACAAAACAAGGATTTATTTTTGAAAATAGATCCTTTGAAGAGGCCATGTGATAGGAAGCACCCAAGTCAATAACCTAAGTTAAAGGCTGATAAGCTACTACAACAAGTACCTTACCCTTATTTTTACCCTTTTTTCTATCTTTACCCTTTGTAAAATCTTGTGTTGATGTGTTCTGAGATGAGGATTCAGGAACACTGATGTTGTTCTTCTCAAGCATCTTAGTCAAGATGTCAATCTTCTTTTTCATGCACTAAGATTCATCATGTCCAAGTTTCTTGCAAAATTTTCATTTGAGTTTCTCCTTCTTAGGTTTCCCACTTGAGGAAGACTCATTTGGTGATGCCTTTAGCTTGGAATCTGATTTTTTATTCTTCTTGTGCTCATGATCAGGTTTAGACTGTTTCTTCTTCTATTTGCCACTGCTAGAAGGCTTTTTCTTGTCCTGATTGACAATCAAGGAATGTGATTTTAAAGACTTCAGTGTACCCATTTGAACCAAATTATCTTATTTTTGAGTCATATTGACAACAAACTCATCAAATGATAGCATTTTCCAAGTGGATCCAAGTGCATATTTGGTAGCATGAAATGTAGAGATGAAAACTGAATAGTCATGACCCAATTTTACAAGCACATATAGAATCAATTGGTTATTTATTTTCTCAATGCCACATTGTTTCAACTATACTCTTAGTGATTTGAACTTTGTAAATAAGTCTTTTAGGGTGTCATTGTCACTTGGGATCAATGTGATGATCTCATTCTCCAGCTCATGACCCCTCATGATGTCTTGCACTCCAAAAAGCTTGTCCAAGATTGTCTAGACTTCATTCAAAGTTTTTGTAGATTTAACATGAAATAGGAGGTTGAGAGACATTGACATGCATAGAAACCCATAGGCCTCATCACATTTATTGTACCACTTAATATTTTTTTCATCTATAGATGGCTCAATTTCCCCACCCATAGTAATCTGATAGAGCCCTTTACCTCTCAAGATGAGCTACATTTTAGACTTCCATTTGAGATAATTAAATGGTGTGAGTGGTTTAATGTTTAGATCCATTAGTGAAGATTAGAATGAGACAAATTGTAGAATTGAAATGAAAGCAAAAAATAGAAAGCACATAATAAAAGTACCCCCTAAACTATCAAGAATACCCCTCTGAAGTTATAATTCACACACACTCAATCATGGACATCGAGCACAATTGAGAATGCATCTATGAGCAATCAGTGTGAGAAAGTATGAGAGGGACATTAGGTACAACTAATAATATGTCCAAGAGGAAAGGTATAAAGGTTTGAAGAGAGTTTTAATATATTACACCATATGAAAAATAGATGTTACAAAATTCCTAAAGCAATATCACCAATGCATAAAGATCAAGAAAATATGCACTTTAAAAAAAATGACACCCAAAAAGGAGCTATGAATTGAAAGTTATAGCACTTACTAGTTCTCACTTCCACATATTCCTGGACCCTTTCCAAAAATGGAATTTTTTTTCCAAACTTACTTTACTCTATTTATTCATTACCTTTCACTTGAAATTTGATGCCTTCCTAAACATTGCTCAAGGTTTTGTAGCTACTTTACTTTGACTTCTTGCAACTGCTTCATTTCAAGCTTTTAATGCAATAAGACTGGCTCCAAAAATTGAATTAGTCTTGCAGTGTGTATCGAGTTCTTCCAACTACTTTACTTTAAGCTTGAAAATCAATAAGACTATCTTCCAAAACCCAAATTGATCTTTCAGTGTTGATTGGGTTCTTGAATAGTGACTACTTTAGGGTTTCAAACAATTACAACTTTAAAAAGTAATGAGTAGTCAATAATGAACCTTGGAGAACCTAAATTGGTCTATGGAGAGTAAACTAGGGTTTTGAACTTGCTTTACTAATAATAGAGCTCAATAATGACTCTACTAAAGCATGATTACTTCAAAGTAGTTGAGGTTGAGAAGCTTGATTACTTCCCAGTAGTTGCCTTAGAGAAGCGTGATTACTTCCTGTAGTGTATTTTGGGTTTCTTAGACTACTTTACTTAACTTCATGAGTTGGAAGTAAAGTAATGTCAAAAACCTGATTTGGTCTACGAGCAAGTTTTTGGGGTTGAGAAGTTTCATTACTTATTCCAATGTAATTTGGGTTTTTTGAACTACTTTACTTAACTTCATGAATTTGAAGTAAAGTAATGCCGAAAGCTCGAATGGGTCTTGAAAGCAAGTTATAACACTTTGAAACCCTGATTTGGTCTAGAATCAAGTAATGACCCTCTGAGAACCCAATTTGGTCTACAAAGAGTAAACCGGGGTTTGCAAGCTTGATTACTTCATTCATATAGATGTTTGTCTAGATGAAAGAACTTAATTTCTAGGAAAATCCATGAACTTTATCAAAAATCTAAAAGTAA
The DNA here is from genome assembly GCA_037957365.1 of Torreya grandis. Classification (NCBI taxonomy): domain Eukaryota; kingdom Viridiplantae; phylum Streptophyta; class Pinopsida; order Cupressales; family Taxaceae; genus Torreya; species Torreya grandis. Next base: position 2,189,994 of record JARHVA010000069.1, read on the forward strand.
CCCATTTTAGATCTCAAAAAACCCCAAAAAATATGCAAATATATTTTTCATCAAAGGGCTTCTAACATGAGTTTTGAGGTAGATTAATAAATTACCTCCAAGGTCAAAAATGGTAGCCAAGATAAAAGAAAACCAACAATGGTGAATACAAGAGGATCTTACTAGGGAGTCTGATGCATGAGGCTGTGAGAAAGGCTCTGATACCATGAAAGAGTGTGCCAAGATCTTTGAATAGATTTCATGTAATCAATGTTGAATCTTGTGAGGTAGTGTGAGAGCTCCAAAAACACATGATTCCAAGAAAAGGAATTTTTTTGCATTAACTGATTAGATTGATTAACCTTCCAAAAGGAAAAAGTGGGGTACATATAGATAAAATTAGGGCAACATGAGGAAGTCCCTAATTTTTCTAATTAAATAATTACATTAAAATATAATTATTCTATGCACCCTTTATAACTAACATAAGAAAGCTTAAATAACATAAAATGGGCATAAAGCCATGTAGGAAAAACCCAATAGGAAAAATTACTACACTAACTGTATTGCACTGATATTTTGGATTTGTAGTAGCTTAGTGCAGAATCATGTTACACTATGATTGGAGTTTTGTGTGACATTCGTGTAATGTGAGTGGGGAACATGAGTGTGTACCCTTAGGAGTGCTCGTAACCTTTTGAGTTGTATATTGAATTTGTTTATTGAGTATTCCAATGGTGATGGTTGTATATGAGGTGGGTAGGTGAGTACATAACATAGTTCATGAGTTATGAACAAAAGCTTTACATCATAGTTTGATCACTTAGATCAAACACCTCAAGAGTGATTATATCCTTTCTTAATTATTATAACACCTTTGTCATTGTGATTTGTGTTGTGATTATTTTAAGTTCAGAATGATTCTCACTTATTAAATATTTATACTTTAGTTTTTGTGTCTTTTATTTACTAATCCTAGAAATATAAAATCATATAAGACTATTTCTAGTTTGGTACCCCCTAGTGTGGTGGGAATTTTATTGTAGAGGAGTGTTATCTTGGGTTGATAATTCATTTATGTTAGGAGTTTATTTTTGGTTTGATACCCTTTATGTTATGTGGTCAAGTAAGGAGTGTCGTCTCTCTTAGTTAGCTTAGAGGTGAGTTGTTATTAACTAATTCTCCTTTGGCATCATTATAAGCTATTGGGAGGATTCACATTTTCATGATGTTGATCTAGTGTTCTCTTAAATGGGAACTTGTTTTCGAAATTTGGTCTTGACCATACTCCTTGGAGTCAAGGGATAAATATCTTTTACTTCAATTGATAAATAAGTTGTAGGATTTGATGAATTGACACATCTTTGTGGCTAGTATTTTATCTCTCCTAGTTATGGAAATATATTGTGATACTATACTTACAGATTTGGTAAGTAGGTAGTGTTTTGGCAACATTGAGTTGCAGTGTTTTATTTATACCTTATGAGGGTATAGAGGATTTTTTGAGATGATAGTTCTCTACTTTTTGTTGACAACTCTTTAGAGTCACTGCTTTATCTAATTTGTGATTTTAAGACCACATGGGGTGGCAAACCTTGAATTATATACTAAATTTTATATCAAGGATTATAAGATGATTATAATTAGTATGATATTATACAACCATGATTAGATTGATATTTTTCTCTTTTGCTTAAAGTATATTGTTTTGAAGAGATAATTTTGGTATCTTTCATTGGAAACGAGTAGGGTATAAGATGTACAAAACATCTTCTCAATCTAGGGGTTGAGATAGACTTTAACTTGTTGCATTATAGCTAAACAAGTAGGGAGATATTGTTTCAGTTACTCCCTTATAAGGTTGAAGGGACATGTGATCCTTAGCCTTTATACGATATGTTAATTTTAAATATTATTCCTCTTAACCATGAATATAACACTGTAAGTTAAGTTATGAATGTGATACTAGTTATGTTTAGCTTGTGCCAACTTAATACAATTACAGATTGATTGTATGATTTTTATTTTATGTATTATGGTACATCTAGAATAATTTAACATATAGTCTTTCTTCCTATGATCTATTAGTATATATTTACATGTCATTGAATCTTGTACACTTTACTTTTCTAGATCACTAGGTCTTGAAGACTTGAGGGAAGAATGGTGAATCAATAACATGGGTTCTAAGCGATAGGATGGTATCCTACTTTGCCTCACATTGACTCAATTGTTACTGAGTTGGATCCAATATATGCACTTGTTGAATTTGATATTTGATAGGTAAAACTTGTCAAAATTTAGTCATATGGCCATATGCATGTATACAGGGAAACATTTATTCCTTAATTTTGTATGCATTAGAAATTTAATATTTCTAGTTCCTATTCATCATTGTAATTGTCAAGAACTCTATGGAGTAGTGATAGTATTGACATTTTATACTTATTAGGAGATACATCAGGTAGTGATAGTATTAACTTATGAACAATATTCTTGTCAGGTTCCCTAATTAATTTTCTTTGGAATGAGAAAAACACTCTCTAGGTTAGAGATGTGCAGAGGGGATAGAAGATTTTGTGGAACTCTCCTTGGTAATTTTTTTGGATTGTATGATGATATTATGTGCTCTTGGTAAGTTAGTGAAACTCTCACTGAGATATGTGAGACCCTTCAAGGTAATGGAAGTGGTCATCCCTATAGTATATAGGCTTATATTCATGATTATATACCTCTGGGTGGTCATGATAGAATCAGTCAAAATAAGTAATACTCGTAAACCTTATTTGTATAGTAGTGATATATTACAAAGTAAGGTCTTGTGGGATCAATACTCTGGGAATAATATAACTTGAAGGAACTGTAAAAAGTTATATAGGTAATTTCTTAGTTATTGGATAATTTGATATTGTATATCATGTTTTTGATTGATAAATAATTTTTTTAATTTAGAAATTATGTTAAATAAGAGTCATCGAGGATGATGATTAGCTTTAGGGGGAAGGATGTTACATCCTGATTCCTCACCAAGAAAATTTATTATATTATCCATGGATATCTATAGTTGATAAATTTATATTTGACTAAGTTGTGAGATATATGCTGATATGGGGCAGCAGGATATTGGTTAAGGTACATGAGCACCATGCTATGAGTTAACTCTAAGTATATGCATCTACTTTATGATCATATTGATTTGTCATTTCAACTATATTTATGATAAATATATATCATTATTTTTATGGTCTAACTACTTATTTTGTTGTGAAGTTGACATAAAACAATCCATCCCTCAGAATGTGATGGAGGGAGAGCATCATCAAAGAGGGTGACATAGATCGAGATGTTGAAAGCTAAAAAATAGATTTAAAAAACCCTACACACACCACATAACTAGCACATAGTAAATACATAGTTGATTTGTTAGCATTAACATGTTTTTGATGATTTTTTCCATTAAATAATTTATTTAGCATGCTGGTTGTGTGTACATCATGTTTTTTGTATTCTAGACCATAAATGCATTTAGTAATGCAATTTTGTCAGTATAAGCATAATGATGTTATGGCATTCATGTTGATGATTGGCTAAAGGAATATAACTAGGTTTGCATGAGTCATATTATCTTTAAGTTGTTAGTATTAATTACTTGTGCCAAATAATTACTTATTATTAAATATTAGAAAATACTAAAATAAGAGATTAAATGTATTAAAGTAAAAATGAAGTTAATTATTATTAAAAATAGAAAAGTCTGTAAATAAGGAAAACCAAGCTTTATAAAAAGAATAAATCTATGAAAAACAATAAGGAATAAAAGGAAAAATAAAGTAAAGACAAAAATTAAAAAAATATATTTAAAACAAAAAGAGGCCACAACACTTTTATATAAAGGAAAGAATTTATAAAGAGGGAGGATGACCCAATCTTTTGGAGTTTTGGGTAATGATGCTAAGCAGAAGAAGTTACAAGGGGCGAATCATAACTGGAAGGAGAGAGAAGGGAGAGTTGAAAATGAAGGAAATTATTTTATTTTGAAAAAAAATAGAGTTAGTTGTAAGGAAGTGCATCAGAATGTCAGCTAATGAAATGAAGGATATAATGGAAATCATGGGGTCAATGACATCGATAAGGATTTTTATGGGGCTCTAGATTTTAACAATGGAAACAAGCTTGACAAGAGTTCAGATTTGATAGTTTCTTTTGGGGAAATGCTCATAGATTTTGTCCCAACTATCTTTGATGTTTTATTAACCATGGTGACAGCCTTCAAAATGCTTCAGGTGGTGCACCAACCAATGTTGTTGTAGGGATAACTAGGCTTGATGGCCGCTCAACTTATGTTACATACCTTGTAATCACTATAACTACTGCTACATGATGTTAGTCTGTATATAAAGTATGTATACTAGGAACTATTTTATAGTGAAGAAAGATTACACCAGTCATTTATTATTTGAGTTATAAATGACCCCATAATAATAACTCCATATAGCTATTAATATATTCTAATAATGAGTATATTTATTTATCATTTGGATTATAGTCACACTCACATAAGTATCATATGTGACTTATTGACTATTATAATTTGGATTATATGTGACTTAAAGCATATTTCCCTAGATTGTAATCTCAAAAAATGATCATTTATAATTAAATAGATAACTATTTTTTTGATATGAAGAAATTCATTTATATAACAAAGAATGATTACATATTTTTAATTATGGGTGACCACGGTGCCCATAACAGAAGACATATTAAACATTATTATGCTCGAATATGTGTGAACATGATAGAAAGAGTAAATGTTAAATAAATATAATATAGTTATGAATATTAAAATGGGAATATCCATTAATTAGAGGAATAAGCCAAATGCATATGTAAAAATAAATAGTTGAGATTTACAGTATGTATGGGTCTTTGTATGGATAATATTTAACTTAAATATATATATGGATTAATCTGGAACTTAGTCAATCCTTTTAAGGATAAAAAATTAAATGCTTCCCACTAAATTGGCAATGAGGTATGGAAATGGTGGAAAACTCAACGAGTATTTATTATAATAAGTTCAGTCCACTTATTATATGTTAGTTGAGAACTAATTATGATGTAACATTAAAATGAGTTATAGTATGATTAATAGGGGATCTTGTTGCATGCATATATATTCATCAGGGGCATTATCATGATTATATATTTTCCATGGGTGGATTATAATCTATGTTAAGGTTTTGGGAAATAATAAAACTTGTCAAATGTGAGCCTACAAACCTCTAGATGTATAGTAAACGATAGGTGGATTGCTCTCCAAGTTTAGTAGAAATGGTTTTTTATTGAAATTATAAAGTCACTCTTGTTAAAATTGGCATGATAATAAGGTTATATTGACCGAGTGGTAATCTACAAATCATAAAGACTATTGATGTCTTTCATATTGTTGAACATATTTATGGATTTAAGAGTCATTGTATGTTTTAGCATAAATTGTATATATTAGGTTGTATACCTCTAAGTTATCAAATATAAAAACATTTGTTCACGAGACCTCAAGAAAGGTGAAATTGTGGCAACATGAACCTAACCTTGTGTCAGGTCATATTCATTTAAACATAATTTAGCGTATGAGATATTCTTGGTTAAAACTAATAAGTGATTATTGGGTTAGTTTTTGTATAGAAATGGAACACTTACATGAGGTGTCTGCTTAAGATGTACAAGTACTCCTATTCAGGAATTATACCAATAGTTTATTAGATGGATAGAGTAAGTTTTCAAGTTTCTTAGAAACCAAAAAACTATATTCCTTTTGAAATAGTTTCCTAGAAGTGAAACGAGTCATTGAAATGAAATATCATAATGGATTATGAATGATCTAACTCATTATTAATAATAAGGTTGGTTGTTAGTTGTATATAATTAGAATTTAATGCTTGTGTGCAGTATAAGTTATTAGAGTGTTTGGTTATATCTAGCATATAATGGTGCATCATGATGCATGCTTATAGTTATGTTTCATTGGATGCTAGTATGCAGTTTAGACTTAGAGTATACATGGGTGGTATAGACCCATACTTGCTTGCTTATTGTTATCTATATGAATCATTTGAGTCTTGGAGTTATAAGTTTGGATTACATGTTAGGGAAACTATGATAGTATGGGATATCATAGAGTACTATAGTATAAATGAATGTTATACCCGGATGGTACATATTATAATTGTTATGTATAGGCTTACATCTACATTTGATTGATTTATTGTATACATGTTGGTTATTACTATGAATAGTTTATTTTATAATAGTTGGTAAGACTTTGTGTATACATGCATATAAGCTTTGAGATTTTAAAAAATGTTGTGTTGGTATGTTATTATGTTTTGTGGGAACCATGACTTGCTTCATTACATATAGTTATTTATATAAATTCTTATGTTTCCATGATTTTAAGACTACTTTATATGACTATTTTTGGAAAAACTAGTAGTATGCCTTAGAATACTAGTCTATGGCAATATGGATTATCATAGGGTGTAGTATGTTTGAAAACTAATTGTGAAAGTGAAAACATATAGTTAAATGCATATTTACCTAGATGATATAAACTATAGTCATTATTTTTAGTACGGGATAGAAAATAATGTAAGATTCATTCATATGTTTGATGAAATAAATGTATGTTTAGGTTACTCCTATGTTTAACATGTTATATGATGTGTCTGATAATATAATGTAAATTAAATGAATCTTTTCATTAAATTTTATTTGACTAATCTGTATTGATGATTCAGAGTAAGGAGTAAGATGGACTTCACTAGTTTACTATTATCAAAATGTCAGATGAAGGCAATTTGATCAAGTGGTGTGTATGAAATTGATTGATCTAGATCGTTATCATTTATTATTTGTAAATCTTTGGGCTGAAGTATATTTAGTGGGACATTATCATTTCATGAGTGTGATTCACATGTTTGTGCAATATCTTGTAATATAATGGATTTCTATGATACACTACATGTTTGGTTTAGAATCATATAACACATGGTTACTTGTTTGTCTCTTTAGATTATTTCACTATCAATAGCTGCTCATCCATGAAGAGAGGGCCATTTACTGATGGGATTAGTGTGGGAGATCATTGGTCTATGGTTTTTGTGGAAAATTTCTCATATGATGCTCTCCCTCCCCACAATAGTACTACTTATCGAGATGACACTTGAGATTGCCATAGATACTTGAGTTCAGGAACTATGCTCTAAAGAAACTATGTATCTTATATGTACATTGTATTATATTGTAATTATTATTGAATAAAGTCATGAATAGTTATAACTAATTATTATTGTATATTGATAGTAGTGGCTGTAGACTTGTTTCAATTGTATTTAGTTAATGTGATTACTTCCTATATTCACATTATGATATGTACTTTCATGATATTAGAGATCACTGATATGTGATGTATTATGTTTGTTGATATTATCACCTTGAGTATTTATTTTGGTCTCTGTAGATTCTCATAGTGTAATATATTTTTGGTTATGTGTTTAATTAGAAAAAAATATTCATGTTTTTCTATGTCTAACCCCATGGGGTTGTTACATTATTCCTAACATCTAGTATTGGAGCCATGTTGAAAAACTCCATATGTGTGAGTGTTTAATGTTTTTTTCTAGTTGTGTGAAAGGTGGAGCTATTGTGATAAGAGGAAATACTTGGAGAATAATGAAGAAAAGCAAGAGGTTTTTCTCTCGTAGGTATCTCTCTGTGGAACAAGGTGGATGATCTGTTGGGAGGATGGGTAAAACTGGAAGCACACAATTTGATTACCAAACCAAGCAACTTAATATGCGGAAATTAACCAGATTCACCAAGTAACTAGAATTCAGAATAACACAGCATATGAGAGACAATACCAAATTGTATTAACACTTTATACAGAAAAGAATACAATAAAGAAGATGCCACTTCTTCTCCACCACCTTACAGAGGTTTCCCACACCTCAAGTGAACAGTAATTCTTCTCCCCAAAGCTCTCCCTCTCACAGGTCCCAACACCCAACTCAAATACAGAGTTGGTGTTCACCTCCCGTGCTCCACGCACACCACAAGTGCTCCACGCACTCCACAAGCACTCCACGTGCTCCACAAGTACTCAAGGTACTTCAAGTAGATCTCCCATGAATCTGCAACAACCTGCAATTCAACAGACCATACTTATGGAAGGAACTCCCTTGCCTTCCTCTTGCTCTATTTGAGTACACACCTGTACTCCAAGTAGATCATGCCTGATACTGCTCCCTGTTGTGTTGCTGTCTGTATGACCTTGCACACCTGCAAATCAAACAATGGTTCTATTCACTTGTGAACCTCGACCTTGCACACACATACACCTGCAGATCAACGATCTTACTTACCATGTAGATCTCCTATATAGGCCATGCAACTGTGACCAAGATCCTACACTCTTGAAGAACCCAGCTGGCTCTCCAATCTAGCACCAACACACCTGGTACTGTGGCACTAGGAGGAACGCACCATAGCTCTACCTCACACACAGAAGGAGCTTATAATTATGCTCTCTTACTCCCTAGCACACTTTTCCAATACAACCATGAGTCTATTATATAGATCTCATCCAAACAATGATTAGACATCTAATTACAATAATTAGATCCGCAGCTATGAGTCTAAAATTAGCACTCATCATGCAAACTCTTGGTTCGTTAGCTAACTGCCCGTAAATAGCTCGCAGTCGAACCACACAGGCGACCGACGTCGGTCCCTGTCTGCCTGGGGTCGCCGACGCCGGCCGATATATGACCGACGTCGGTTGCCTTCCTGTCTTACCCTGCCAACGCCGGTTGGCCAGACCAACGCCAAACACTTCTGACACTTAGCAACTCATTCTGCAACCTCCTCCATGTCTGCATCAGTGAAGCTTTTAGCTCCACAATCCTAACAATCTCCCACTTGGAGATAAATAGCTGCACTGTACCTGTACCTGTACTCTGTCTAATCTGTTTCCTGGTTTATATCCCTCTTCAAGCTCCCACCTGAAGATAACCCACCACACATCCCGTGGTGTACCACCTGTCATCCGAGTAACCTGCCACATCCGAACCTACAAATACATGTAGTGAAGTCCTGACCCTGCATAGCAACACCTGCTGCCGGTCCCTCTCAGAAAACCTGAGAACCCACTTCCCCGAATTGGCTCCTAACTCTCTGACAGCTCCCACTGCATGGGAATACTCAGGTCTATACCAGACCTCATGTGATTTCGGACACTGTACCTGTCCAGCCCTTAGTGTGCTCCGGCTCTGCATCCCGAACCTCGCCAACACCTGATTCACATCAGCTCCCACTCGAGACAAAATCAACCTGTGATCTCTATGCCTCCCATGTCAAAGAATTCCGCTGCTCCAAACTCCTCATGACATGCTACTGAACTAATCTTACCCTTAGCTCAGCAAAACCCTGTATGTACACCCCTGCTAGCTAGCATACTATCCACATACAGCAACAGAATGATGTCATGACTCATCATCCCCCTGGTAAGGCAAAACCATAGTAGTTACCCTGACATTGACTGAAGCCATGCTTCGTCCTCCACCTGTCAAACCTGGTACCACTGTCCTGCAGCTCCACAAGACCATATCCCTGATCTTCCGTCTCACGTATCCGTTCTCTCTATTCTTCTACTAAGGTATCCATTCGTCTCTGTGCTTTTATACCTACTGGCATCTCTACCAAAACACACTTGTCTGGTTCTCCTCCAAGGAATCACATCCTCATCCATGCCAAGCTCACACCTGTTTCCTGGATCCTTCCTGCTATACAATCAGCAACAAGTATGAAGAAGAGGAACAACGAATTTGAGGGCCTACTTACGCCTTCAGTCCTCCGTATGGGTGTTTGAGACTCCTTGACAGCTTGCTGTCCACCCAAAATCCGTTACAGTGACCGACCTCGGTCACTCCACAGTCTGCATCCGACCGACGTCGGTTCCATGCATCTGTACCTGACTACCAACCTGCCTGCGCTGGTGTCCCTGCTGCCGATGTTGGTCCTCTGACCGACATCGGTCTTACATACTGCCGACGTCGGTCCCATGACCGACATCGGTCTTACCCTGCCCGACATCGCCGGCTTCGGTCTGCACATGACCGACATCGGCACCTGTCTGTTCGACGCCAGTTCCTCCTGACCGACATCGGTATCTGTGTTCGCCTGTGAGTGATGACTTTTTACCCGCGAGCTTCTTTGAATCAAAATCCATGTCCAAACTGCCCTGCTCAGAAGTATCCAGCCACATCCACTGGGTTCTGTCCGCCATCTCCTCCATAAACACCAAGGCTTTCTAGTTCTTAAGCCTGTCAAATATATCTGTCTTCCGCTTAAGAACATGCATCTCCTTCCTGCTCATGTGACCAAGCCTACGAAGCCACCTCTCCGCAACAAAATAAGAATCAGTAATATAAACAAGTAGATAAAGGATACCTGTTTTCTTACCACCAGCTAATTCAAGTGCATCCGCTGTGAGAGTTCTTATGCATCTCTCATCACCCAATCTTTCTGAAGAAATTAGCCATATCTCCAAACCTGGGACCTGCATGACCTTCATCAACACCTGTGTGTTGGCCACCTGCAATTTCAGCTTCACTTCCCCTTTGCCAATCCTTTGGCAAGGCTTACCAGCTCTTCTACCTGGAACTGCATGGAAAGAGGCAACCGAATCTTTTATCCAAGATTCAACTTTATCCAAGAAACCTGCAAACACATCCTGTGCAACAACACCTGCTACATCTGTATCTTCAGTTTCTTCATGCTGATCTGCTACCAACCAACAATAATCTTTTACCTGCTCTTTCTTTCCATAGGACCGTGAGTGACCATCTGTGTTTTTCAACTCCTCCATTCTTAGCTTACTTTGATCTGCAGTTGCTCTACTCCCACTCGATCAGAAACCCCTGAGAGTGCCCTGTAACCAAACACAAAACCTGCTTCCTCCAACCTTAGCTCAGATACCACTTGTTGGTATCAAGCTCAAGAACCTACAACCAAGGCTCTGATACCACTTGTTGGGAGGATGGGTAAAACCGGAAGCACACAATTTGATTACCAAACCAAGCAACTTAATATGCGGAAATTAACCAGATTCACCAAGTAACTAGAATTCAGAATAACATAGCATATGAGAGACAATACCAAATTGTATTAACACTTTATACAGAAAAGAATACAATAAAGAAGATGCCACTTCTTCTCCACCACCTTACAGAGGTTTCCCACACCTCAAGTGAACAGTAATTCTTCTCCCCAAAGCTCTCCCTCTCACAGGTCCCAACACCCAACTCAAATACAGAGTTGGTGTTCACCTCCCGTGCTCCACGCACTCCACAAGCACTCCACATGCTCCACAAGTACTCAAGGTACTTCAAGTAGATCTCCCATGAATCTGCAACAACCTGCAATTCAACAGACCATACTTATGGAAGGAACTCCCTTGCCTTCCTCTTGCTCTATCCGAGTACACACCTGTACTCCAAGTAGATCATGCCTGATACTGCTCCCTGTTGTGTTGCTGTCTGTATGACCTTGCACACCTGTAAATCAAACAATGGTTCTATTCACCTGTGAACCTCGACCTTACACACACATACACCTGCAGATCAACGATCTTACTTACCATGTAGATCTCCTATATAGGCCATGCAACTGTGACCAAGATCCTACACTCTTGAAGAACCCAGCTGGCTCTCCAATCCAGCACCAACACACCTGGTACTGTGGCACTAGGAGGAACGCACCATAGCTCTACCTCACACACAGAAGGAGCTTATAATTATGCTCTCTTACTCCCTAGCACACTTTTCCAATACAACCATGAGTCTATTATATAGATCTCATCCAAACAATGATTAGACATCTAATTACAATAATTAGATCCGCAGCTATGAGTCTAAAATTAGCACTCATCATGCAAACTCTTGGTTCGTTAGCTAACTGCCCGTAAATAGCTCACAGTCGAACCACACAGGCGACCGACGTCAGTCCCTGTCTGCCTGGGGTCACCGACGCCGGCCGATATATGACCGACGTCGGTTGCCTTCCTGTCTTACCCTGCCGACGCCGGTTGGCCAGACCAACGCCAAACACTTCTGACACTTAGCAACTCATTCTGCAACCTCCTCCATGTCTACATCAGTGAAGATTTTAGCTCCACAATCCTAACATGATCTCTTGGTAAAGATCTTGATGTATTCATGTTGATGAGGAGAATCCTATAGGAGAGTTGAAGGAAAAATATAAAAATCCTTTCCCATATAAGTCAACAACCTACACAATATTCTTGTTGAATGTGGAGAAGCAACTCTACATATTGAGGAGCAATTTGGACAATTTTTGGAGGAGGTGAAGACAAGGCATGACCTTGTTATGGTTCTTGGAAATAAATAAAAAGGGTTTTGATGTGGTATCCTACTGACCACATGTTGTTAACTGAGATGTTGAAGATAGAAGAAAAATCCATGTAAAAAAAGGAGGTACAGATAAACCTAAAGTTGTACCTATTTTTGAAATAGCTAAGGAGGTTAAAGTTGAAGATGTAGATGAATAAGTGAGACCTGGTGTTCCCAAAAGGAAAAGGCCAGTGTTGATAATAATACTTAAGGTAATGGAGTGTTGTGTATATTATTATGGTATCTAGCCATGTAGATCGATGCATGGATTAACATGTAGGCATATGAGTTGGTGTTTTGGAAACATTTGGTAGAGCATGATACATTTTGAATGCATTCTTGAGGTTTGAAAACTCTTTAGGTGTAGTGATGCACTGATTAGTGTGATAACTTCCCTGGAGTTGTGATCAATCCACTTGTATCATGATGATAGCTAGAGGCTATGAGGAGAAGTCTTGTATTGACTTCTATGTCATATTATTTCTTTACTACTATCAAGAGTGCTACGTGCACTAGTTGTTATTCAAGGAGTGGAGTAGCATTATTCCTACATGGTGACTTCTCTTAGGGAGAGATAAAGACAAGTGTTAAGGAAAAGGTGTTTCTAGTTTGCATTAAAATCACTATATGGGTTGGTACAAAAGTCTCACATGTAGTACATGAATTTCAATACCTTCATGGAGAGCCAAGTTGGATATCAGAGGTTGTTGCTATGAGTTATGACATGTTGGATGTATGACCCAACATGATCACCAATTTGATGGCTCAATTGGAACACATGAAATGAAGGTGGTATGGTGGAGCAAACCAAGGATGGAGATGCATAAGGATGGGAAAGCAAGGAAGTACCCCAATTATTTCATTTTGAGTTATCTTCCCAAGACTATTCTAGAGGAAGAGAAGACACATTTTTATCTTATGTATTAGATTCATCAGGAGTAGGAAGCCTTGTAATGCCATGGTTAGTACTAAATGAGATAATCCCAAGTAGTGGAAGTTATGAGTAGCTCATGGAAGAATACCATTAGAGGATTTTTCTATGTGTGGATAAGTGATTTTTCACTTTAGTGTTTTAATTTTCTATGGAGGAGCATATGTTGATAAAACTAGTTAGAACAAAGAAGTTTTAGTAGTGCAAGAAAACTTCTACTAGGTTGTGTCAAGGTAGTAAAGGGCATGGATGAGTAGCTAGTTGTAGAATACTTAGGTGTGGTAAAGGCTTGTGTATATTGAATTCAAGTGGGAGAATGTTAGGATGTGAAGTCACTATTCATAGTCACTATTCACATGCACTATTCATGGTAATGTGGCATGGTGGTGATGTGGATGGTTAGTGATGTGGATAGGTGGTGAATTGGCATGACCCAAAGTAGGTGGTATGGCCCACACAACATCTTTGAAATTAAAAATAGGAGGTGAGATAAAGTGGGATGTATTTCTCCATTAAGTCACATGGGTTGGATTATGGAAAGCATGTGAGGACATAATGATAGTGGATCACATATTTATACTTTAGGCATGTGTTATGGGGTGCAATTATCTATGGGATCTTGGTAGGTGAGGTAAAAAATGGGAATATTTTGACTCACACATGTGTGCACATGGAAAGTGGGAGACAAGGATCACTATGCAAGATTGAGGTCACATGTGGAGTGGGTGAGCACATGGTGTGCACATGGAGTGGTCAATTAGGCATGATGAGATGCCATTCAAAGGCTTGACTTTGCACATGGGGGGATAAGTTTCCTTATTGTTGAATAGTGTCACCACTTTGAGTATGGAATAATTTTATCATCTCTCTATTATTTCTCTAGATTTTGTAAATTCTACTTAATATCATGAACTCTCCTTTGTTAATTAATCATGTTAGAGGATCCATGCAAGCCTTGGGCTTGCATGCTTGGAGTTTAGATCTTGTAGGCTAGTTTAGCTTGGTTCACAAACTGAATGCTTTAGGTATAAGAATTGATTGCTTTTTATGGAAGCATTGAAGGAGTTTCTATGGAGGATTTGTTGTAGAAGAGAGTTGATACTATGATTTAATGAAGTTTGGAAGCTGCCATTTTACCCATGGTTTTTTCCCTTGCACATTGCAAGGGTTTTCCATGTAATCTCTATGTAATGTGTCCTATTGCTTGTCTATTTTATGTGTATCTTATTTTCTAAATGTTATTTACTTTCACTATATGATTATCTCATTGATATCACATGTAGTATTAGGGCTTTATTCCTAACAACATTTGTCTCCCTCACATGTGCTAGTCAAAATAAAGTCCTACTTTTGACTTTAAAATCCCACCTCCATGTGACCCAAACATATTGTCCCTAATTCACATGTGACTTCCAATCAGGCATAGTGGTCAATGTCCTTACAACCCATTTGCACTCACATGAGTCAAAATATACCTCAATCATCTTTTTGACTCCAACCAAAAGGGCCCATAGACAAATGCACCCCAAAAGCACATGGGTGAAGATGTTTGTTCCCACATGCCTCCAAAAGTCATCCAACATATAATTTCACCCCATTTCTCTCTCTTAATATTTTATTTAATAAATTATTTCATGTAGACCATTTTAGATCAATAAAGAGCCACCTCATTCACCCAATCACTGTCAACTCACACTACCACCTCATCACATGAATATTGATGGTGAATAGTAATTATGAATAGTGACTTCACATCATAAAATTCTCCCACTTGAATTCAATATACACAAGCTTTTCCATGCCTATGTATTCTACCATCTAGTTTCCTACCATGCCCAATGCTACCTTCATCATAATTTCAACACGCTCAAAGAAGTTTTGCACCACTCAAACTTATCTAACCTAACAAGATTTATTAATATGTTTTCAATATTCTATTCAGTGTCTACCTTCAACAAAAATATCCTACCATCCTCCACCATGATATTGATGAAGTGTTACTTTATATAAATATGCTTTGTGCAATCATGAAATGATGCATTCTTCATCAAGTGAATTGCACTCTAACTATCACAATGCAAGGTAATCTTTCCTTGTATCTCCATGAAGTCATCCAATAGTCACTCTAACCATATTACCTCTTTGTAACATTTAGTTATAGACACATACTCTAATTTAGTGGTTGATAAAGCCACCACTAGTTGTAACTTATAATCCCAACTCATAGCTCCACCAACAAGAGTAAAAACATATCTTCTAGTGGAATTTTGTCCATACCTATCACCACCAAAATTAGAATCTACAAAACCTCTTACCTATTACCCCTCCATAGCAGATTACAAAATTTGAAGCGCCTTTTAGATATCTGAGTATCCACTTCACTACATACCAATTATCCTTTCCAATATTTTCCATGAATCGGCTCACAACTCCCACTACTTTGGAAATATTTGGTCTTGTGCTCACCATTGCATACATGAGGTTCCCTACTGCTGATTAATAAGGTACACTAGACATACTTGCATTCTCCTCCTCTATAGTAGGGCATTACTTATAAGACAACTTAAAATTTGTAGAAAGTGGGGTACTGACTCATTTGACATTCTACATATTGAACTACTATAGAACCTTCTCAACATATGTCTTCTTTGATAACTAGATCTTCCTAGCTTTCCTATCCATGTGTATCATCATCCATAAAATTTGGTTTGTTGCTCCTAAATCTTTCATCTAAAAAGTCCTAGCCAATTAAGCCTTCAAATCATTGATCCTCTTCATGTTGGGTCCTACAACCAACATCTAATCAACATATAGAAGTAAAATAATAGATATCCCATCATTAAACTTCTTATGATATACACAATGATCAGCTTTGATTTTTATAAATCCCTAGATCTTCATGAAGGTGTTGAATTTCTTGTACCCCATTCATGGCACCTACTTCAAACCATATAGTGATTTCTTCAATATGCAAATCATCTACTCCTTTCCTTTAACCTTATAGCCCTCAGGCTGATCCTTATAAATCTCCTCCTCGAGATCACCATGTAGGAATGTTGTCTTCACATCAAGTTTCTCTACCTCTAGATTCTATGAAGCTATAAATGCAAGTAACATTCTAATAGTAGTCATTTTCAAAAAAAGAGAGAAAATCTCATTGAAATCAATACCTAACTTCTTCGTATATCCTTTTTCCACCAATCAAGATTTGTATTGATCTAACTTCCCATCACTATTCTTCTTCAGCTTATACACCCACTTGTTACCAACACTTTTTCTTCTAGGTGGGAGATCCACAAGCTTCTACATCTCATTCTTATGGAGTAATCTCATTTCCTCCTCCATGGCATTCCTCCATTGATTTGCATTCTTAGATTCTCTAGCTTCTTAAAATGAACTAGGTTCACTCGTATTAGTAAACAAAGCAAAAGAGGACTAAAATATAGGAGTATGCCTTTTTAGAACCTTATTGGTATAAGTGAACCTTATAAATTATGGCTATTATACTTGGTGATTTTTATGTTACTCTGAAGCATCAACTTTATCCTTTTCATATTCTCCTTCCTTGACTACTTCAGCTGGTTCAACTTTAGTTGTCTATTTTACCTCCTTCCCTTTCATGGATTATTCATTAAATACAACATATCAGCTAACAATTGTCTTGTGGTTAGTAGGATCCCAAAATCTATACCCCTTCATTGTATCTTCATAGCTGAGAAAAATACATTTCCTAGATTTAAAATCTAACTTGGACCTTATTTCTTTAGGTACATGGGAAAATGCTTCACAACCAAAAATATATAAATCAGAATAATCAACTAGCTTACCAAGCCAAGTATCCAATGGATTCCTTCCATCCAACACAACAACCATATCTTCCTAGATTTCTTGTCCATGTGTATCTTCATCCCTAAAATTTGGTTTTTTGCTCCTAAATCCTTCATCTAAAAATTCCTAGCCAATTGAGCCTTCAAATAATTGATCCTCTTCATGTTGGGGCATGCAACCAACATGTAATCAACATATAACAATAAAATAATAAATCTCCCATCATTAAACTTCTTATGATATGCACAATGATCAACATCACTTTTTCTAAATCCTTGTCTCTTTATAAAGGAGTCAAATTCCTTGTATCGTATTTGTGGCTCCTACTTCAAACCATATAATAATTTATTAAATATCTAAACCATTTATTATTTTCCTTTTACCTTATAGCCCTCAGGCTGATCCATATAAATCTCCTCCTCAAGATCACCTTGTACGAATGTTATCTTCACATCAAGTTGCTTTACCTCTAGATTCTATGAAGCTATAAATGCAAGTAACATTCTGATAGTAGTCATTTTCAAAACAAGAGACCAAATCTCATTGAAAGCAATACTTAAATTCTTCACATAACCTTTTGCCACCAACTGAACTTTGTATTTCTCTGATTGCCCATGACTGTTCTTTTTCAGCTTATACACCCACTTGTTACCAATACTCATTATTCTTGGTGGGAGATCTAAAAGCTCCTTCATCTCATTCTTATGGAGTGATCTCATTTCCTCCTTCATGGTTTTCCTCCATTTATTTGCATTCTAAGATTTTCTAGCTTCTTGAAATGAACTAGGTTCACCCATATCAGTAAAAAAAGTAAAAGAGCACTGAAATGCAGGAGTATACCTTTCTGAAATATTCTTGGTATGATTGGACCTTATAAATTATGGCTATTATACTTGGTGATCTAATTTTTACCATGAAGCATCAACTTTATCCTTTTCATCTTCTCCTTCCTTGACTACTTCAATTGGTACAACTTCAGTTGTCTATTATACCTCCTTCCCTTTCATGGGTTTTTCATTAAACACATCTTAGCTAACAATTATCTTTTGGTTATTAGGATCCCAAAATATATACCCATTCATTATATCTTCATATTCAAGAAAATTACATTTCATAAATTTCAAATCTAGCTTGGACCTTATTTTTTTAGGCACATGAGAAAATGCTTCACAACCAAAAACATGTAAATCAAAATAATCAATAGGTTTACCATGCCAAGTATCCTATAGAGTCATTCCATCCAACATAATTGTAGGATATATGTTAATAAGATACATAAATTTATTAACATCCTCCACCTAAAATCCATTTTTTAGCTTTCATGCACTCAACATGCTTCTTGCATGCTCTATGACAATGCAGTTCATCTGCTCAGCTACACCATTATGCTGTGGATAATGGATTGTCTTTTGATGTTTAATCCCTTCTTACATACAAAATTTATAAAACTCCCTAGTGTTGGAGTGTTTTCAATTATCTCATGGTGATGTTATGGGGGTGTCTTGGTGAGTGTATGAAGTGATTTGATAGCCGAAGTGACAAATTACAAAGTGTTCAATGTGTTTTCCCTAGTAAGCTTGAAGTTGGCTTGGGTGATCTTTAGTTTTGGCATGGTTAGATATGTTCAGGGATGGGTATAAAGTTTTGAGCATGTGAAATGGGTCTTATTAGAAGTCAAGAATGGTTTAAGTGATTTTGAGATGAGTGTAATTCATCTGGTGGTCCATAATCTTCATCTAGACCTTTTGGGTCTAGTAGCATAAAATCTAAGTGGTAGTTTGATGACATCGGCATTACCACGTGTGGATGAGTCAGGGGGAGTTGGTCATATGGTGTTGGTCACATTAGTCCCTAATTTATATGTGAAAAGTCTCAATTTTAGTGGTGAAGCATGACAAAAGATATGCAAGTACAAAGTTTAGATCTCAGGTATTTTGACAATATTTTCTCATACTTAGCCAAATTTGCATGAGGCAAGAAAGAGTTGAATATATATTTTGATGTTGGAATATATCTCACATGTTGATGTTTTAAGAGAATTTGATCATATGGGTTTGTTCATTTTTGTGCCTAGTTGATATGCATAAAATTTTAGGTCCAACACCAAAGCACGATAAAAGATATGCATATGCAAAGTTGATCTTTCCAGACAATTTTTGGCATAGTTGGCTCTATGAATAAAAAAATATAAGTGAGAATTTTAATGATGTTATAAATCACATGTGTGAGGGTTAAAATATAATTTTATCACATGTTTGGATTATCCTATGTGAGGAGATCATATGGTCTAAATTTCAGAACATGTGCTTGAGTGGAGTAAAAGATATGGAGGTGCAAAGTGAGCCTTCCAGGTAGATAAGTAATGGCCCCCTTAGTCATTTTTACACAATATTAAATATCACGACTAGATAGAGATCCAATGGTGGGAAGGAGTTAGTACATCAAGATCTATGATGCATAACAAGTCAAAGAGGTTAAATTTTTTGTTGGTTAATGATGTTAAATATCAAGCTTCCTCTAAGATCTAACAGTGCATAAACATTCATACAAATCAAGATCAATGGTGTGTGTTGATTCGAATGAGGATAAGTTCTCAATTTTTAATGGTATAAGTGCTCAAAATGTATGTGAGGATGATAAGTGTCATGATCATGGGGTTTTTGATCAAAATTGAATAGTGAGTGTTATAAGGTAGAGACCTAACTGATCCACAAAGATCAACGATGTGTGATGAATCAATATTAAAAGATTACATGAGATGAGGTCAACATGTTGAAGGTTTAATGATTGGAATTGGTACACTATGTGTTAAAGTTAGAAAAATATCTATGGTGTGATATTGATCTCAAGTAGTGAGGACATGAGATGCAAGCATAGTGTTCGAGGTTTAACTATAACCGTTTGAATTCAAATATTTGAATTTAACAAAAGAAAAGCCAGTTTCTTGTTTTTGTGCTAGATCTTTCGATCTATGCATAATTTAACCCTGGTGTAAAAATTAAATATGTATACTACTCCAAGGCACATATGTAAATATATATTTGAAGGTTTGAAAGTGTGTATAGTTAAAGGTGTTGAGGTTCAAAGTTGATTGTGTGTTTATGCTTGTTCTATAAGTGACTTGAGAAGTGTAATTGAGCTTATAGATGTTGTCTCAATATTTAATGATGAATTAGATATTTATGAGTGTTTTATAATCCATGAAGATGATCTTTGTGCATTATGAAGGTTTTATCAATCATTAGCATTATGAACAAAGGTTTTCAAGTTGACTATGTAATCATTCATGGTGACTATGTGTACAAAATGTTGTTTGAATGAATTGTGCTTAAGAAGAAAGGCACTATGATGGTTTTTAGTACTTAAGGAGGACCTATAGATAATGTAAAATGGTTCCATGCATTTTTAATGTGTTACTTTGTTCTTAGTTTGCTTGAAGAAGTGTCAAAGAGTTAAATGGGTCTCCATAGGACCTAAAAGGTGACTTATGCCTATTTGAAAGTGGATTGTACTTAACTATGACCCATGTGAGATGCCTTAAGGGTTAAATCATGTATTATGTTTGAAAATTAAATATTATAAACTTTATAATTCATTAATTCTCTATATATAGTGAAATCAAATGTGTTGGTTTCTAGTCTTGGGAGTGAGACTTGTGTAAGGTGTATATGAGTGTTGTGGAGTGAAGGAGAGGTAGAGTACCTAGTTGATGACTTGATGAGTAGAACATATTGATGACTATGTATATGATCTATAGGTCATATTTATAATTTTAAAAAAGTGCTCTTGTAGTTTGAGTATATGCTAAGAGGTCTGAGTGTGCATATGAGGACAATTTGAGTGAAGAAGGTGAGAGATTGTGGCATGCCTATGTAAGAGGCCTGTATGAGATAGAGAGAGTTTATGTAGGGGTTAGATAATTAGAGATCCATCATCAAGTTTTGGAGACATCAGTTCTAAGGTGGATGTGTTCACATCAAAGGAGGGTCTAAAGGATTTTATATTTCTTAAGGGTAGTTGTTCTTTGTGAAATAGGTGTTTAACTAAAAACCTTTGGTCAAGAGGATATGATTATGGTTTACTGGTCTAAAGGAGTTGACCAATATCTTGTTTATAAATTATTATAGGATATTAATCCATGTTTTTTAGGCTTGAGAGTGGGTTTTATTCCCCATGAGGGTTTCCCATAGGAACTATGTGTTATGCATTTGATCTTGTGTATGCATTGAATGAATGAGCTCTCTTGTTAATGTTGCTTGATCAAGTTGATATATGTTGATTATTTAATAGTTTTAAAGGACTTAATTAAATTTTTTTAAATATTTGGGCTCATTGATTCACCCCCCCTCTCAGTGATTTTACCTCTAACAATTGGTATTAGAGCTGGTCCTTTGATAAAGGCTTAATAGCTTGAAGGTGATCCAAGGTACAATATGAGTAGTCATCAAAGAGGTTTATCTACAAAGCAAGAACCAATGTTCAATGGATCCAATTATATATTTTGGATTGAAATGATGAGGAAATATATTATGTCCCTATGATTAGATGTATGGTAATCTGTTATGTATGGTTATGTTATTCCTACTACTCTTCCATCTAGTGTTGCAGATAAGAAGTTGTTTGAGAATAACTCTAAGGAAATGAATGTCATCACTTGTGGTCTTCTAGAGACTGAGTTCACAAAGGTAGTCCATTGTACATATGCTAAAGAGATAAGGGACAAAATATAGATCATTTATGAATGAGATTCGTAGGTCAAGCTTGCTAAGTTGTAGACTCACAAAAGGCAATTTGAAAGTCTCAAGATGAATGAAGAAGATTCTATGGCATCCTTTCTATAGAGAGTCGATGAGATTATAAACATCATCAGAGGTATTGGAGAGAACCTTGAGGAGGCTATTATTTTTCAAAAGGTACTAAGGTCTCTATCCCCCAAATTTTATCCAAAAGTATCTACCATAGAAGAAAGTCATGATCTAACTTAGTTAAAGATGGATCAATTGCATGGCACCCTTACTGCCTATGAGATGAGTAAGAATGATGATATACCATCAAAAAATAAAGGAAAATTCAAGATAGATATGAAGCCAAAGAAGATCCAAGGTAAGAAACCCAATGAGGATGACATTTATGATATAGATGAGGATGAACTAATTACTTTGATTTAAAGGAAATTAAGAATAGGTTCAGGCAAGTATAAAGTTAAAATACCCCTCAAATGCTTCAATTATGGTGAAATAAGACATTTATATAATAAGTGTTCTCATAAGTATAAGAAGGATAATGATGAAGAGCATGATCAAGGTCATGATGATGGTAAGAAATCATTCAGGTCTAATAAAATCAAAAAGGGATTTAGAAGGTTTGGCAACAAGAAGTACTTAAAGGACAAGATGAGTCTCTACACCAAAGAAGATTTTAGCTCATCAAATGAGAGTGAAATCAGTGACTCAGAGTATGATCATGAAGATGATGGTCATGTTGAAGATGAAGCCCTATTCATAGCTGAGGAAAGTAGTTTCTCACATTAAAAGGAGTCTACTTAAAATGATTTAGATGATGATGAAGATGAGGTGGAATGTGAGAATAAATTTATGAATGCCTTAAAGAAATAAAGATTGAAAAGAATATTAACAAGAAGATGAAGTCAAAACTCAAGGACTATGAGGAGTAATTCATTATGTTTGAGGCAAGATTAGTTGAAGACTCTAGAGAGCATGAAAGTGATGTCATGTTTTTTACTTCTAAGTTGCAATCAATATCTAAAATTTTAAGAACCAAAGAAGGATAATTCTCAAGGTATGATTCTAAGATTGTATTTGAAAGATGAGTTAGATAAGTATACAAGAAAGGTAAAATCATTTGTCAATTTTGATAAAAGTACTAATGATCTGGATGATCTCTTAAAGAGTCAAAAGTTAGCTAGTGATAGATCTAGATTAGGTTTTAATGAAGATCCCAAAGTTGCTTCTCATATTAACATGAATGTTAATGAGATAAAGGTGGATCAACCTTTGAATAAAAATCATCATAAAAGGAATGAAGGTGTTGGTATAATGAAGATAAATCAGATCAGATAACCAAATGCCATGAGGTATGAAAATTTTAATGGTTACTATTATACTTGTGATCAATTTGGGCATAGATCTAGAGAATGTAGGAGACGTGTTAAAAATGATTTTTCATGGGACTATGATGGGGGTCATCAGTCAAAAGGAGTCAGAAAGGTTAATTTATTCAACTATCTTAATGAAGGACACTTTACTAAGCATTGTCCAAATAAGGAAAGGCAAGGTAAGTCTTATTCATAAAGAATAGTTTGTTTTAGTTGTCATGACATTGGACACATTGATAGTTATTTTAAAAACAAGGTAAGACACATTGATTTTACATCAAGGAGTATGGTTTGATACAACTATGAACAAAGAGGTCACATTGCTAGATTCTACAAGCAAATGCATTAAATCAAAATAGGTTCAATAAGGCTCTTAGGGTGAAAGGTAGAAGGCAAGCTAACTCATGGAGACAAAAGGTGGTAAGTATGAGTCATGATGAGAATAAAGGTCTAAGTAATATGTTTTATATGGTGGAAAATGCTATAGAAGTTGAAGATTTCCAAGGGATCTCATTTTCTGCTCATGTTGAGAATAAAGAGACCAAGCTCAAGGAGAAGACCAAGGTATTGGTTGAGGCTAATTTTGAGGTAAGTATGGATCCAAGTAAACATACTGATATTACTAAGTAAGTTTCATTAAAATCACATCAATTTTCTATGCCTAGTAATGAGGTTTCAAGCTACAAGGTTGATTATTCAAATTAAAAGGTATGTCAAGTTTTCATAATTGCTCTATGTGTTGTCAATTCTATCTTAGAATAAAGGAGAGTGATATAGAAAAGGAACCAATTGTCATAGTTTGGAAGAAGAAGAAGAAGAAGAAGAAGAAGAAGAAGAAGTCTTATAATTATAAGAGGATTTCAATGGTTACTAAGGAGATGTGGGTCACACCTAGCTTCTCTTTGTTTTAGAACATTGTGGTACAAAGGATGTCTTTGTCTATGCTTCTTAAGAGACTTATTTTAGTGGAGAATCAAGTGTTGTTTTGGTGTTATTTAGATGGTTTTAGAAGGCTAGAGTTAAGTGTTTTCAATTGGAGTAGGTTTGTCCAAGTAGAAGAGATGTTGTGGTGATGTCATAGTTATATATGGTCAGTCTGCAGGGTCAAATTGAAGGTTTTCAATGTGCCAAAAGAGGAATTGTGATTTTTTAAGATGATATTTTACATATAAAGTTATGTTGACCTTATTCTAGCATGCTTCAGGTGATTTTGTAGTTTGAAGGTATGTTGAAGTCAAATTGGAGATATTTGTTTGCTCTCAAG
This sequence comes from Torreya grandis, assembly GCA_037957365.1. Taxonomy (NCBI): domain Eukaryota; kingdom Viridiplantae; phylum Streptophyta; class Pinopsida; order Cupressales; family Taxaceae; genus Torreya; species Torreya grandis. The sequence goes on from JARHVA010000069.1 coordinate 2,214,584, forward strand.
TTTCCCTATTTGTGCTTAAGGGTATGTAGTTCCTAAAATGGGTTATAGGATGTATGGGTTCCCAAAGATGTGGATGTTAAAATTTTGGTCCATAAATGTGTAACGGTTTTCTCCAAGTGTTCAAGAACTTTCATAGGTGGACTTTGACCACAAGGAGGTTTATTAAATCTATTTATTTTGAGATTCTAGGGTTTTGGGCTTTGCTAGAAAAATGGTCTGCCTTATGATTTGAGATCTAAATCTTCTTAATAAGTTGAATGGGCCAAATTGGTTTTCAAATCAAGCTTCATAGAGATTAGAAGGTTTGTAGATTTCTAGTTATTTAAGTTTTTATCAAGATGGAGGCCTAATTTACTAGTAGGTTTGTGAAGGAAGTATATTGCATAAGATGAGCTAGTTATTATTAATTAGTGTTATTTAGGGGACATATGAAAGTTCTCTAGATATAAAGTTGAGGTCTTGATGGTGTGTCTGATAAAAGTTGTGGGCTCTGCAAGTTCCAGGTAGGGCTACAAGGATACTAGACAAGCCTAGTGTGAATAAGAGTGTTTTTTGCTCAATATCTCCAAAAGAGAAAGGTATGTGTATTTTAAAGAGAATTATCATGTTTTCTATTTGGTGAATGGCATGAAGTATTGTTGGTGGTCCTTGAGTTGGTTTGATATAGAAGGATAGTAAGTCTATATGGTGTTTCTTCATGGTATATGGATATCTAAAGATGATCAAGTGATGTATTTACTTAGATATATTAGAGGGATTCCCTCTTAGATGTTTATTTAATAGTTCCATCAGATTATAATGCATGGTTGAGAAGTACAAGGTAGTATGCACAGAGTTAGGGGGAGCTAACTCAAGTAACTTGAATGGATTGAGGAGATTTGCATGATGTAAGGGGAAGCATATGTGAGATGATTTAGTCATATTGGAAATGTGGTGATATTTAATATAGATGAGATTTCAATAAGTTTGGTATGATGAATTTATCAAACATTCATAAGATGCAATTTTTGGTTAAAGATAGTGTTGGTATGGAGAAAGAGGAAGTTGTCAAGGCAAGAAGAGGTAGGCTCAAGGTAAGCAAGAGTTTGCACTATATTTATAAGATGGTATACTAATATTGGTAGTATTTTTAGGTTCTCAAAATCAATTGATGCCCACTTTGTCATTGTGTCAAAGGGGGATAAAGTTCCTATTATATGAGTGCTTGAAGTGACAGAAGGAAGGTGAGATGTATAATGTTTGTTGACATCAATGACAAAGGGGAGATTTTTTGAGAGTTTTTAATGATGTCATGGTGATGTCATGGAGGTTTCCTAGTCACTAGATGAAGTTATTTGATAGCCTAAGTGATAAATGACAAAGTGTGCAATATGCTTGCCCTAGTATGCTTGAAGTTAGCTTGGTTAATCTTAAGTTTTGGCATGGTTAGAGATGTTTAGGGATGAGTATGGATTTTTAATCATGTGAAAGGGGTCCTATAAAAAGTCAATAATGGTTTGAGTGCTTGTGTACATGATTAGAATTCATCTGGTAGTCTATAGTTTTCATCTAGACTTTTTGGGTCTAGTAGCAAAAAATCTAAGTAGGTAGTTTGTTGATGTCACCATTTCCATGTGTGGATGAGTCAGGGGGAGTTGGTCATATGTTTATGATCACACTAGTCCCTATTTTATATTTTTAAAGTCTCAATTCTTGTGATTAAGTGTGATAAAATATATGTAAGTACAAAGTTGGGCTCTCAGGGATTTTGACAATATTTTCCCATACTTAGCCAAATTTGCATGGGGCAAGAAAGAGCTGAGTATGCATTTTTATGGTGGCATATCTTCCATTGGGGATATTTTAGGATATGGTGATCATATGGGTATATTCCTAGTTGATATGAAAAAAAAATTAGTTCTAGCATTGAAGCGCGAAAAAAGATATGCATATGCAAATTTGGTCTTTCTAGATAGTTATTGACATAGTTGGCTCTGTGAACAAAAAAATCTGAGTGAGAATTTTAATGATGTTATATCTCACACATGTGAATATTTAAAGAAATATTTTCACATGGTTTTATTATTTTATGTGAGGAGATCATATGGTCTAAATTTTAGAACATGCGCTTGAATGAAACAAAATATATGAAGGTGTAAAGTCGGTCTTCTAGGCAGATTAACAATGGTCCCCTTAGTCATTTTTACACAATATTAAAGATAAAGACTTGATAGAGATACAATAGTGTTTAGGATTTATTAAATTAAGATATATAATACACATCAAGTCAAATATTTCAAAGTGTTCATTATTTAATGAAGTTAAAGATCAAGCTTCTTCTAAGATCCAACAGTGAACATGCATTCATATAGATCAAGATCAATGGTGCATGTTGATTCAAATGAGGAAAAGTGATTGATGTTTAATGGTATAAGTGATCAAAAGATATTATATGGTGCCAAGTTTCATGATCATGGGGGTTATGAGAAATATCAAATGGTGAGTGCTATAGGGTAAAGACCTGACTGATTTACAGAGATCGATGGTGCATGATGAGTCAATATTACAAGATTACATGAGATGAGGTCAACATGTTTAATGTTTAAAGATTGACATTGGATTACTATGTGTTAAAGTTAAAAAAATATCTATGGTGTGAGATTTATCTAAATTAGTCAGGACACAATATGTGAGCATAGTGTTTGAGGTTTAACTATTACCATTTGAATTCAAATATTTGAATTTAACAAATAAAAGACTAGTGTCTGGTTTTTGTGATATATCTTTCGATCTATGTAGAATTTGACCATGGTATAATATAAAAATATGTAGAGGAATCCAAGGTGCATATATAAATATACATTTTAATGTTTGAAAGTGTGTATAGTCAAAGGTATTGAGGTTCAAAATTGATGGTGTGTTCGTGCTTATTTTGCAAGTGACTTGGGAAAGGTAATCGAGCTTATATAGATGTTGTTTTGATGTTCAATGATGAATTAGATATTTGGGAGTGTTTTATACTCCATGAGTGTGATTTTTTTTCATTATTAAGGTTTGATCAATCATATGCAATATGAATATAGGTTTTCAAGTTGATTGTGTATTTGTTCATGGTGACTGTGTGTATAGAATGTTGTTTGAATTAATTGTGCTTAAGCAAAAGGGAACTATGATGGTTTTTTGCACTTAAGTAGGACCTATAGATCATTTGAAATGGGTCGATGAATTTATAAAGTGTTCATTTATTCTTAGTTTTCTTAGAGAAGTGTCAAAGAGCTGAATGAGTCTCCATATGACCTAAAAATTGACTTAGGCCTATTTGAAAGTGGATTGTGCTTAAGTGTGACCCATGTGAGATGCCTTTAGGGTGAAGGTAAGTATTATGGATAACAAGTAAATATTATGGATTTTATAATTCATGACCACTCTATATATAGTGAAAACAAATGTGTTGGTTTCTAGACTTGGGAGTGAGACTTGTGCAAGGTGTATATGAGTGTTGTAGAGCGAAGGAGAGGTAGAGTGCCCAGTTGATGACTTGATGAGCAAAGTAGATTTATGAATGTGTGTATGATATATATGTCATATTTATTATTTCATAAATATCTCTTATATTTTGAGGATATTTGAAGAGGTCTGAGTGTGCATATGAGGATAGTTTGAGTGAAGGAGAGAGATTGTGACATGCCTATGTAAGAGGCTTGTATGAGATAGATAGAGTTTGTGCAGGGGTTAGATAATCATAGATCCATCATCAAGTGTCAAAGACATCAGTTATAATGTGGAGGTGTTCACATTAAAAGATGGTCTAAAGGAGTTTATCTTTCTTAGGGGTAGTTTCTCTTGGTGAAATAGGTGTTTCACTAAAGACCTTTGGTCAAGAGGATATGATCAAGGTTTCTTAGTCTAAAGAAGTTGACCAATATCTTGTTTGTAATTTATTATATGAAATTATTCCATGTGTTTCATTCTTGATATTGGTTTTTATTCCTCATGAGCATTTCCCATAGGAACTGTGTTATGTGTTTGATCTTGTGTATGCATTGAATGAATGAGCTCTCTTGTTAATGTTGCTTGATCAAGTTGATATATGCTGATTATTTAATAGTTTGAAAGCACTAAATGTAAATTTAAAATATTTGGGCTCATCGATTGACCCCCTATCAATGATTATACCATTAACACCTCGAGCAATATTCTCCTCCATTATCTGACCTGAGAGATATAATGGATTTGCCTAAACTCTTCTCTACACATGCCTTAAATTATTTAAATTTTTCTAAAGCTTCTACTTTATTTCTCAAAACATACACCCATACTCTTATAAAATAATCATCTATAAAGGAAATAAATTAATTTCTACCAATTATATATTGAGTATGGATAGGTCCAAAAATATTTGAATGGATAAGTTGTAGAAAATAAGAAATTTTACCTGTGCTTGTAATAAACTTTACCCTCTTTTGTTTACCAAAGATGTACTACTCACAGAAGTCTAAATCATAAGACTTAATCCTGGACATCATACCTCAGTCATGAAATATCTTTAATATTTTCTCACTCATGTGTCCAAGGCATTGATGCCATAACATCACAACATCCCAAGCATTCTCTGTAGTTGTTGCTATAGTACTTATCACTAAATCTCCACATAGAAAATATAAGGAGCCATAAGATTCTCATTTGATACCACTATAGATCCTTTGATAATTCTAAATTTAACTTTAGAAAAGGTACATGAATACCCCAACTCATCCATTACCTTGATGGACATAAGATTCTTATTTAAATTAGGAACATACCGTACATCCTTCAATCTTTTGATTCTACCATCATCTACCTTGATCTTTACATCTCTTCTCACAACATCCAAAGGGTGATCATCACCCAAGTAAGTGGATCCTATACCATATGATTGGTATCCCAAGAACCAATATCTATGTAGATACATGTGAAATGTGCACCTGAGTGCAATACCTAGGCATTGGAAAGCGATCTAATATTACTGAGGTATAATGCTTCTTGTGTGCTCATTTCCTCTAAATCTACAGTGTTGGCCTTAGTTGAAGGTGGGTTTTCATTTCCATCCTTATTTTCATTCTTTAGTTGCCAATAATTATTCTTTTTATGTCCTAGATTTACATAATGATAGTATTTTCCCTTGCATCCTTTAGACCTCAACATGGAAGGTGATCTACCTTGATTGCTCCTCTTATTGGATCTCCATATTACAAACAATGCTTCATTACTTGAGGATGCACCAAAATACTTTCTTCTTATCTTCTCTCGAAGAAAATTTGTAACTATATCATCAAACTTGAGAGTTAATGATGATGCAATGCTTATGGTCATCACAAGATGATCCTAGATATTGGGAAGTGAGCATAGCAAGGTAATGGCCTTGTTTTCATCCTCCTTCACACTGATGGAGACTATCTTGCTGAATATGGTGTTGAATTCATTCTAATCATCAACAATAGATGAATTCTCCTTCATCCTAAAAATATAAATTTGCTTCTTCAAAAAAACTTTGTTTATAACTAACTTTGTTTGGCACATCTTGTTTATTTTCTCCCATAAATCTTTTGCAATATTATCCTCAACAATGTTGAAGAGCACATAATATGCAAGACATAAACAAATGGTAAATATTGTATATACATAAAATTTTCAAATTTTATCAAATTTTGATGTTTTACATCTTAAAAGAACCCATCGAGACTCAATCTCTCTGAGTTCATTCCCTAAGGGGCACACCAAGAAAGGGTGGATAGACCATTGGTGTTTTAAAAGATTATTGTCCCTTATTACCACATTATTACCAATCCAAATAGCTCCTAAAACCATTCCATAAGTTATTACTCCTTTGCAAAATCCTCTAATTTTTTTCCACTTTTCATCCCTCTTTTCCTCACCTTAAGTTTATTTTGTTAGTTGGTTATGATAGATTGACTGGGTCGACGATATACAATTTTGGGTTATTTTCACTTTAGAACTAGTATGGCCTTTAGCCAACCTAGCTTAGGACCTAATGAATAATTATCTGAAATTATGCTAGGTTGACTAGGTTGACCCTGTCAGATAGGATTTTCAAAAGGGTCAAGGGTAAAATATGCCTATATATATAAGATCATTTCTCCATTATTTTAATATGAAATCAAGAGTTATTATTCACTCATGCTTCTTTACAATATTCTCTTCCACCATTCTACTTGAGGAGTCTTAGCTTAGGGTTTCTACTTGGAGAATCTAGTCTTGTGGATAATTCTTGGATACTTTGGTCTTTCTTAGTGATCCTTACATACCAAAATAACCTCTTACAAAGCCCCATTGGCCAAGGGAGGTATTGAGTCTTGATGGGTTCACATTTAGATAAGTATTAGCTAACTTTGCTCTTCACTTTAGTAGATAGAAGTAGCATAAGTATTGGTTTTGAATACTATTACTCTTCATATTCCATGTCTTAGGGTATTACTCATACTTATCTTAATTGAGATTATATTATACATGTTTTGATTGTTTACTAACCTCTCATGTTGTGCCACAAGCTTTGGTGAGGACTAGATTAAATTTACTTTAATTTTTATTAGTATAGGTAAAATATCAAAACTCAAGACCCCCTTAGGGTTATTGTTTGATTGTGTTAAATTGAAGGCTTTAGAACCCTCCTTATCATGGTGTATTGTGATAAGATATCCCCTAATTGGGTATATCAGATCCCCATATTGGTCATTCTCCTACTTAACAAATATGTTCCTAATCAGAAGTATAGGTATGCTCTATCTTCTCCAATCTAGGATTGATTTATAGACATGATGAATTTTTGATTGCATAAAAAAACCACCTTTCTATCCATCTTATTTCAATCCTTATATATCATACTAATGGGTTTGATTTCAATAGCTTTGAAGGATATATCTTGGTCATTCTTCACCAAGAGATCCTTGACCTTTATCTTCCATAGGGAGAAATTCTTGCCATATAACTTCTCTAATTCAAACTTGGTTACTCTTCATGTCATTGTTGTAGCTCCCTGATCTAGAGGTCAATTTAGAAAAGGTCCCAGATCAGATATAATCCCATACCAATATAAATATCTCATCAAGATATTTTTGACAGTGTGTGGAACTATATAAATAGAGCTTGTTTGCTCCTTACACAACTAGTCCAAGTTCTGGTCAAAGTAGGTCAACATGTGTTCAACACTAGTCAAAACTAGTAAAATTGATGATCTTTTAATGTTTATGAACTAGTTATATGGTGTATAGCTTATTGAGATGTTTATAACACATTTTACGATTTGAAAAATGGAGTTCATATGTGTAAGTTATGACCAGTAAAAGTTATGGTCAAACTTGATGATGTGGTAATAAAGTGATGTGGCAATATGGATTGACCCAAGCCATTAATATTTAGAAATTCCACCTTATTAAATGGGGATAAACATAAACCATCATAAATTAGGGAATAATTATCACCCCATATTTTTAAATGTAATGGATAATTTAAAATCCCATAAAAATTGAGTATGGGATAATTATGAAATTTATTAAAAAAGATTGTGGATAATCATCCCAATTGGAAAAAGTTGACCTCCCAAAATTATATAAAGTGCTGAGGGGTTATTTGGAAATAATTGGAATTGGAATTCAGTGAATTCATTCCAATGTCTCAAAGCTCTCATGTCAGAGTCAAAGAGTCAAAGAGCTGAGACCCAGAGCCAGAGTCAGAGCTAGAGATGATTCCAACCATATGATGAGTATCTATAATTGAGGCCATTTGATGCACTTTTTAATGTCTCAAAGTGAATAATAGAGCAAACTTTGTATATGACATAATAGACCAGTTTGTGAAATCTCAAGTTTTGAGAGACTTAGAGAGATTTTCACTTCTCAGTGTAAACTAGGGAATTGTCCTAGACTTGGAGTCAAATTCAATGATATGTTGAATTTACAATGATGAGTTTGATAAAGCCATTTTTTAAGTATATTTTTGAGACTTTTGGTTAGATTCCACAAGATGGTGAGATTGCATTGATGATAGTAAGGTGGAAGCTTTGTCCGTGGGTTCTAGGAATTTTTGAAGTTCTATTGCCAATTTGTATATAGAATTAGAGTATCCATTGGACAATTTTGAGGGTTGTCCATGTACTTGAAATTCATGAAAATGGATCGGTTCATACATTAAGTGAACCCAAAGACATAGGCATTACTGAACTCTATTATCAAGTACTTATCGTAGTTGATTTTATTTGTGCATTTTTTTTGTGTTTTGTTAATCTTGTTTATTAATCATTATTGAATGCATAATTAGTCAAATATGACATATTAATGAAAAATTGATCACTTCAGGGTTTGAGACAAATATGTATCAAAAGGCCAAATTTAGTTTCATTTTCTTGAGTGTTTTTAAGAAATTATGTGATTTGATAAAAATATCCAAGGTAAACTTTTTGCACACTGAATCAATGTAGAGTTTATGAATCAGGTTTGGTATCAGAGCAGTTAGTGTATTGGGTTAGCTTCTGATTGTGTGGATTGATATTAGTTGTTTTTAGTTTGGTTTCTAGTATTATTATATACTTTTTGGATTTGTTAATATTCCATTTGTAATTTGTGGAATTAGGTTGTTTGTAGAGAACAAGAAACAATGGGCAAAGCCTTAAAAAGAAAAAGGCTTGATGAGCTTCAAGTGATTAACCAACATATGCTTTATTGAGAGCTCAATTATTCTCCTTGGATGAGGAGATTGCTTACTTGAAATTAGAGCTAAAATCCAAGAATGAGATATTGACATAGATGAAAAATGTAGAAAGACACAATGCTTCCACTATAGATGCAAGCACTATGACTGATGAGTGCACTATAAGTTGTTCATCTGCTAATTCCTTTCATGTAGTTTTAAATGTTTTAGATATTGCTTTTTGTAGTTTTGATAAACACACTAAGGTCATTAGATCTAAACTATTATTGAAAATGGGATTTGATGGAAGGGCCTTGGTAAGAATGGCCAATTCATTACTAACCCAATACGAGTAAAGCATAGATATCACTATGTAGGATTAGGTTATGATAGTGAGAAAGTGGATATTAGAGAGAGTTCTTCCATTGCTAAAAGAAGACAAGCTTCTGACAACCAAGATCTGAGGCCACTAGTAAGGCATGATTCCTCCCTATGAAAGAATGATGAGCAATGTAAAAAATCAGGTAAAAGAGGTATTGAGATTCCACCTCCTCATTTTTACACTATTAAAAACACCAATAGGAATGAGAATTCCAAGAATTTTGATTCACTTTTGTTTTTTTTGGATTTGATATTCAAAAGTTGTTACATGCTTTTCCTTGCACATTTTTTGGATTGAATAACCATTGTGCCACATATTGTTGTAAAAGACAAGCTTTATTAAATCAGCTTGCAGGTGTTAAAGACCATTATCATATTGGCAAAGTGAGAAAAGGAAAATGGATTATCTCACCTAGGAAGAGGGATGTCTACACGCATTGTCACAAGAGTGGACATTGGGTTGAGAAGTGTTGGAAACTTCAACCATACCACCATCCTAGTAATGGTAAGAAGAAGTAGTTTATAAACCTATTGATAAGGTAAATAATGATTTTTTTTGTTCAATCAACCCATGAAAATGTCAATCAATCCACTAAAGAAATTAAACACCCTAAATAAGAGAATCTGATAAAGAGGGTTAGTAAATAGTTTCTTAATTTCATGTTGTCATGATTAGTGGATTAATATTTCAAAGCAATTTTGGGATCCTTATTGTATGTTGACAAAGAAAATTTAAGCATGCTTTGATATATGCATTGGAGCTACTATAGTGGGAACAGTTCGAGATAGGTTGTCATGCAAAGTTTTTAATTCTCATACTTATGTTTTGGAAAGCTCTATTTTTGGAATCTCCAGTATTAAATTTATGAGTTTCCTATTGAATTATTAAGGAATTTAAATCATTGATTATCTTGGAATATTTCACAACAATTACACAAGTTGATAGAATTTGATAGTGTTTAATTTCATACTTAATTGCTATTTTGGATGCATCTATTTTTGGCATGTATGCGATTAAATGCGTTGATAAGACCCATTAGGGAAATGTATTACGACATGGTCACAACCAATAATTTATTTTGTTTACATTGATAAATTTGTCTTATAGTTGCATTGGTTATTGTTTCAATATTTGGTAGTTCACCACTTACAGGATGTGACAGTGGATAGAAAGTTTGATATATTGTGACCTTATTGGTAGTTGCAAGATTTAGTATAACTCATGCCTTATTTTAAGGCATTTTAAATTTTTGAGTTATGAATAATATTTTTCCACTATGCTATGATTTGGGTTCTATACTTGATATGTTACAAAGGACCATTTAGTGACAATAGAGAATATCACTAGGCTTATTTGTGTAGAGGTTCTTGTGAATCCATGCAACATAGGAAGTCATTGCATACTAGTTCTGTGTAAGGGCTATTGATGGTCATGCAATAGTAGAGGAATTTTGAAAGGTGTGATCAATTGGTTGTTCTAAGCATTGTAGGCATAGTTGTGGAACTTGAGTAGACCGATAAGACCCATCAAAATTCTTTAGAACCGACTAGCATTTCAATGGATCAAGTTGAGTACTAGCTTTTGGTGGACCAAAAGCCTTTCTAGTGGGGAGGATTGATCCAAAGGCCAGTTCATAAAAGGTTCCAAATGAGACTGAATCTTACACCATTATGAAGATCCCATCAAGATATTTTTGACAGTATGTGGAACTCTAAAAATAGAGCTTATTTGTTCCTTGTGCAGCTAGTCTAAGTTCTGATCAAAGTAGGTCAACATGTGGTCAACACTAGTCAAAAATAAAAAAATTGATAATATTGGAATGTTTATGAAATAGTTCCATGGTGTAGAGCTTGTTGAGATATTTTTGGTACATTTTACTATTCAAAAAATGGAGTCCATATGTGCAAGTTATGACCAGTCAAAGTTATGGTCAAACTTGATGACATGGAAATAAAGTGACGTGGTAATATGGCTCAACCCAAGTCATTAATATTTAGAAATTCCACCTTATTAAATGGGGATAAACATAAACCATCATTAATTGGAGAATAATTATCACCCCATATTTTTAATTGTAATGGATAATTTAAAATCCCATAAAAATTGGGTATGGTATAGTTATGAAATTTATTAAAAAAGATTGTGGATAATCATCTCAATCGGAAAAAGTGGACCTACCAAAAGTATATAAAGGGGTGAGGGGTTATTTGTAAATCATTGGAATTAGGAATTAGAATTGAAATTTAGTGAATTCATTCCAAAGTCTCAAAGCTCTCATGCCAGAGCCAAAGAGCCAGAGCCGAAGAGCTGAAGAGTCAAGAGCTAGAGCCAGAGCTAGAGATGATTCCAACCATATGCTAAGTGTCTAGAATTGAGGCTGTTTGATGCACTTTTTAATTCCTCAAAGTGAATAAAAGAGAAAACTTGTATAGGCCATAACAAACTAATTTGTGAAGTCTCAAGTTTTGAGGGACTTGGAGAGATTTTCACTTCTCGATGTAAACTAGGGAATTGTCTCAGACTTCAATATGAATTAAAAGATATGCTGAATTTCCTATGATGAGTTTGTTAAAGTCATTTTTTAAGTCCTTTTTTGATACTTTTGGCTAAACTCCACAAGATGGCAATATTTCATTGATGACAGTAAGGTGGAAGGTCTGTCTATGGGTTCTAGGACTTTCTGAAGGTCTATTGTTGATTTGTATGTAGTCTTAAAGTATCCATTTGATAGTTTTGAGGGTTGTCCATGTACTTGAAATTCATGGAAATGGATTGGTTCATACTATAATTGAACCTGAAGATGTAGGCATTACCGAACTCCATTATCAAGTGTTTGTCATGAGTTTATTTTATTTGTGCATTATTTTTCCACATTTTGATTAATCTTGTTTATTAATCCTTATTCAATGACTAGTTAGTCAAATATGACATATTAATGAAAAATTGAGCACTTCAGGGTTTGAGACAAATACGTATTAAAAGATCAAATTTACTTTCATTTCCTTGAGTGTTTTTGAGAAATTGTGTGATTTGACAAAAGTATCCAAGGTAAACTTTTTTCACACCAAATTAGTGTAGAGTTTACGAATCAATCCCACTTGCACACAAATCCCTAACTCAAGATAAAACACTCAACACAAGATGTTTTCAAAGAGCATAACTCTAATACCATATGTTAGGAAATAAACCAACTAGTGTGAAATAAATTAAATGTGGAAATAGCAAGCTACTAAAATAAATGACAAAAAAAAGCATTACAAGAGAGTTATGTGGAAACCTTTCAGGATGCAAGGAAAACCCATGAAACAACTAGCAATTATATTCTTTTATTAACTTCAAAATCAATATATCCAATGATGCTTCCTCACAACACACTCTTCTTATAATTTTATCTCTCAAACATATAAACTTATCCAAAGTTATTTAGAAAAATAAATTACAATCTTATTTTATCAAGCTTAAACTGAATGTACACACCAAGGAGACCATATAAAACAACTGATTCACCTTTTTGCACTAGTTTTACACCATAATGATATATTAGAATTCATATAGGGATTAAAATCTACTATACTACCTTGGGTATGTAATGATGGACTCAATCAAACCTTTATTCTTAAGCACACTCTTATTTCAATGAGGATTTGTGCATACATAGTCCAATCCAAGTATTTCAATGAACAAATCTCCAAGGGTCATACCCTCTACAATCACCAGTTTTAAACCAAAAAACATAATCGTTAATGTACACAAATAGGTGTATTCATTAATTTTTATTTGATCTATAACTTTATTGTATTTGATTTTGTTAGGTGAATATTTTGTCAATCAGCTAACTGATGAGCAAAATAGGTCTCTTCAACCACAACATAGGGAAATTGGTTGGCTAGATGTGCAGGTTCACTACATCAAAAGGGGACAAATCTCTCCTCTCATCAAGGGGAGGTTTCCTATAAATATGCAAGAGCTATATACTATATATATAAGCAAAAAATAACACTCAGGGGTAGGATAAACCATCCATCTCTTTTTTTTCAAAGATGATGCTCACAAATCAAAGGAGAAATCTTGATGAAATGACAGAAAGCACTCCTCTTCTTTTAGAAGTGCTATTCAGCAGATAAAAGGAACCTTTCAGGTGAAAACAAGTAACTGTAATAGGGCACAATAACAAAGTAGGATGAAAAGTAGCACAAAGTCTCCACCTCAACTGCCAAAGAGTAAAATGCAAAAGATAATGAGGGCACAAAGTCGTCCCAAGGTCGTTTACATAGAAACAAAATACGAAGGATAATGAGGGCACAAAGTCATCCCAAGATCCTTTACACATGAATAGAAAGAAAACACACTAAAAACAATTGTAGAGGCACAAAGCCTCTCCATAATTGGCTTCAAGACACCTTTTTGATTATTTTCACTAATTTTGCTTATTCAATTAAATAGACAAAAAATGTATTAAGGAAACATACATAAGAACAATTTCCCCAATAACCAAGCTATTCCAACACAGAGTCTAAAAAGTCACTTGTTTTCTTATTCAGATAATGAAATATGATCAACAATTTGAGCTCAAAGTCTCAGTAATGCCTTTCAATTTGGGTAGAGTTTTGTTTCTAATAATAGAGAGAGATCTTTAAATAATAAGAGAGAGTCCAATATATAGTGCCCCAAGAAAGACTTGGGTCATTTATTTCACCAAAATGTGTTACGATGCATTTAATGCCTTTAATGAATTTTAAATTCTATCCATGGGCTATGCTATAATCGAGCACCAATTTTTAATATGGGCTACTTGATGTGTTTCCTTATGTGTGCACAATTGTTTGCTCTACTCAATGCAGAAAAATAGGCCGCACCATTGAATATTTGTGCTCTTCGATGTCCACCTGGTGGAATGCTTTACCTTTTAGAAACATATCTCATGTGTAGATATTTTTAATCCTTTTTCATCATTCCCCCTTTCCTAGCTGTATTTTGCCTTTATCTGTGTGATTTGAGCTTTGAGGCTATCTCTTTGGCCAGTCACTGAATTTGTTCACAAGGTTTGTGCTTAAGCCTGCAAGGATCAATAGTTATTTCATTGTCACAAATTTGATGTGTTCGAATCTGTCATTGTTTGAAAGCCAACGAATACTTAGTTGCCCTAAATTTGACAATTGTGAGCCTATCATCCTCTTTATCACTTCCTTCATGTCTTTCCTATTTTCTTTGGCCACTTTCCACTACTTTTAATAAGTGACACGTGGTGCATTCCACTGTGAAATAGGGGAGGACACGTGGTAGCATATGCTAAGAAACAAGCAAGGACACGTGGCAGCATCCATTGAGAAATAGGTGAGGACACGTAGTAGCATTTGCTGAGCTTATAAAAGCACTGTAGAAACATTCAAGACTCTTTTAGATCTACGTGGATGCAGACACTTGTTGTGTTCTGCTTGACTTTAGCACCTCGCTCGGGGCCCACCACAGTCTTTACAAAACAAAAGAAGAAATTGCAAATGTTGAGATGTGGTGACTTTTGCTAAGTTATAATGGAACACATGGCATGTTATGTAGCTTTTAAACTTATTAGAACTGTGTCTTAGAAGATGACACTTGGTAGCTTTCACTACAATTTTATAAGGGACACGTGGCACATTCTGCTATAACTTGAGGTTTGATCTTTCTCAGAGGGAACTTGCCCTTTGGGGTCTTGAGAAATGGTCCACTTTCCTTAGCGAGAGCCTCTCGTAAGGGTACCGACCCTTCGAGATCTTTCGAGCAGCCTTTGGGATTTTATTTCTTCAGTGGGTTTTTCCTTTTTCAGTGGACTTTTCCTTCACTTTGCCTCTGCTTTCCATTGGGCTTTCTTTCGAAAGGATTTTGTCTTTGCTTTAGACTTATTTCTTTGGACAAAAGTCCAAAGGAATTCCTTCAGACATTTTTTCTGAAGGAAATGCCTTAATCATTTTGCCTTAGTCAAATTTTTGTGTTCTTTTCTTGAAAGATAACTATGCCCTCTGCAAGGACTATTCAAGCCCAGAAATATCTTTTGAACTTTTACAATGGTTCATCTACTCCTCACCTACCCTCTGCAAGGGTTGTTTATCCTTGGTTCACTTTTCTAAAGGAATTCTCTTTTTCCCACTTTTGCTTGTTGCCCTCCATAAGGGCAATTGGCTTGGTTCACTACCCTCTGCAAGGGCACTTTGTCTTTTGGCTTTGGGGCAGCCCCTTGAACCTGCTGATTGAACTGACCGATTGAACCAACTTTGGTTCAACAGTTCAATGTTTCAATCAGTTCAATCTCTTTATTTGACTAAGTCTTTTTTAATCTCTTGAACCAAACACGCTGAACTATATGGTCATTGAACCTGTTTAACCTATTGAACCTTTAAACCAAAGTGGTTCAATGGTTCAAGCCTTCTTCTCTTTGATAAGTATTTTGAAGCCGTTGAACCTTGAAGCGGTTAAACTTTGAACCTTAACAAATGCACTTAACTCTTGCTAATGACGTTGAACTTTTGAACCCATTGAACCCGTTGAACCAAAATGATTCAAGTTTCAACAGTTCAATGGTTCAATGGTTCAAACACTGCATAGAAGCTTGTTGATGAACTCTTTTGGTTGAACCAAGGCATTGAACCAATCCTAAAAATGACTAAGTGTTGGAAACTTGTTCTTTTAATTGAACTCGCATGTAGAAGCCTTTGAACCTATTGAACCTGTTGATTTCAAGAATTTTGAGTCCATAGAAACAGATTTGTAGAGTCCATATATTCAAGCTTGCAGAGTTCATAGAAATGAGTTTATAGAACTGGCCGAGTCTGTAGATTTAAACCTGTAGAGTCCATCGATTCAAGCCTGTAGAGTCCATATATTTAAGCTTGTAGAGTTTGTAGAAATCTAAAAAAGCTTGAATAATGAAGAATTTGAATGCTTAGAATAATTTTTAAAAAGGGAAGAGAGGATTTTGGTCTGTTGAACCAGAAAAGTTCACATGTTGTCTAAAATAAATGAGCTGACATTTTTGGGGACAACAACTAGCTCCAGTTGGGGAACTTCTTTCAGTTGAAAACTTGGAAAAGCTGAGGGGAGTAGAAATCAGAATCTTCAGTGCCTTGAAGTATACCATTGGGCCATGGAGTCATGCTATCCAAAAAGAAAGGTGACAAAAAAAATGAAAGCACAAAAATAAAAATAAAGACTATACAAATATACATATGTACAAGCTGATCTTATCTGATACTTCAAGAGTTGAAGTGTTTCAGATGTTGCCCATTATAAGGCAAAGAAAAGAGCGTGCCATCTTGATATTTCACCAGGAAGCTATTCTCACCATTGAGCTGATGGATAATAAATGGGCCTCTCCAAAGTGAATCAAACTTCCCATGCATCCCCTTTGGTTCTCTTCTCTTATCCCACAATAGGACTTGATCTCAAACCTGAAAATCATGGTTTTTTTCCTTCTAGTCGAAGAGCTTCTTCACTAGACTTTGATAGGCAACAATTCGGTCCATCACCATATTTCTCTGCTCATCCAGCTTAGTTAGGTACATGATCCTCTTATCAAGGGGGATTTCATATGTCTGATCTTCAATTGTCTTAGCCAATTTTAATGCTAGCAATTCCAAGGTGATTGGTATCTTAACATTGATACCATAAATAAGTTAGAAAGGACACATACCAATTGCCCTTTTTGGTGTAATTCTATCTGCCCACAAAGTATCAACTAATGCTTTATGCCATGTCCTTTGGTTGTCATCCACCAGTTTCTTGATGATAGTCATCAGGGTCTTGTTACTTGATTCAACTTGTCCATTCCCTTGTAGAAAGTAATCAAAAGAGTGGGAGAGGGTGATCCCATAGTAAAAATAGAACTGAGTAATCTCTTGGGAAGTGAAACAAGCTGCATTATCTATGATAATCTTGGTTGGAACTCCAAACCTGGAAATGATATTCTCCTTGAGGAAATTGCACACTAATTCTTAAGTAGCATACTTGGTTACGATAGCTTCCACCCACTTGGTGAAGTAGTCAGTTACTATAAGGACATAATCATGTCCAACACTTGAAGATGGGTTTACAGCTCCAATAAAATCAATTCCCCATTGTTGGAATGATTCCTCTATGACCACTGGCTTGAGAGGTAGAATAGCTAACTTGGGTCTCCCAACAAACTACTGACATAGTTCACATTTTCTTACCCACTTATATGCATCTTGGAAAAGAGTTGGCCAATAATACCTGGCTCACAAAATCTTGTAGGCAGTTACAAGAGTATAAAAATGTCCTCCATAGGCTAGATTGTGTAAGGATTTCAAAAGTTGGCTTTGTTTCTCCTTGTCCACACAGCGAAGGAACACTCCATCAAGGCTCCTATTGTACAGGCTGTTGTCCCAAAGGACAAAATTGTCAGCTTTCAATTTGATAGTCCTCCTTTGTTTATAAGATAGGTGAGTGGGACACTCACCATAAGTAAGGAAATGAGCAATACCTAAATACCACTCATTTGTGGTGGAGATAAAGAGGACTGTCAGTGTGTCTTCCACCTCTGCTTCTTCATGCTCTATTTCTTCTAGTTTGTTATCAACAATTAATTGGCATATGCCTTTTCCCCGTACCAGCTTTGTTAGCTTGATGACTAGATCAAATTCTTGGATCTTTGCAATCCAATTACCTCTTTTCATTCCAAACTCATACTGAGTTAGTATGGATTTGACCATGGTATCAAGAACCAAGGTAGTAGTGTGAGAATTCAAGATGTAGAAGTGGAAATGCTTGACTACCTTCACCACTGCATAAGCATGCTTCTCCATGTTCAAGTACTTCAACTCATGAGCTTTGAGAGGGTAGCTCATAAAATAAATGGGAGATTCCATACCTTCTTTATTCTGTTAAACCAGAATTGTTAAAAGCATGTGTTCAAAAGCATAACTGTATATGTTGAACTCTTTGTTGTAGTCTAGATAAACCAAAATTAGGGCATGGGTAATGGCAGTCTTGATATCCTCAAATGCTAACTTACCTTCTTCAGTCCAGCTAAAGGTGGCCTTTCCCTTCATCATGTTCACAATGTGTCAAGTCTTCTCAGCAAACTCGGGGATGAATGTTCATAAGAAATTCACCTTTCCAAAGAAAGAGTGAAAAAAAGTCTTACTTGTAGGCAAGGTAAGCTCTTAGATAGACTTGACTCTATCTAAGTCAATCTTTATGCCTTATTTGGACACAATGTGTCTAAGAAGTTTCGCCTTTGTTACTTTAAAAAATAACTTCTTGGGGTTCAAGGAAATGCCATTCTGATGGCAGCGCTCCAATACTTGTTGTAAGTGGCATATATGATTTGAACGATGTTTAGAAAATATGGTCAAGTCATCAAGATAAACTATAATGAACTTACCCATCTCATCCTTGAAAGCAATGTCCATTACTCTCTGAAAGGTGGTGCCAACATTTATCAAGCCAAAAGGCATCCTTTTATATGTAAATGTCCATAAGGTGTGGTGAAGGCCATCTTGTGCTGGTCTACTTTACTAACTTCAACTTGATTATATCTGGAGAAGCTGTCTATTGATAACATCTCTGAGCTGGTCATTGTCTGGAGCACTTGATCCATGATGGACAAAGGATAGTTATCCTTTAAATATGATTGATTCAGATTTCTAAAATCCACACAGATGCAAATTTTGCCATTCTTCTTCCTCACATGGACTATGTTGGCAATCCATGTGGAATGATGGATTGGGAAAATTATCCTAGCATTCAGCATTTTCTATATCGCAAACAAAATAGTACTTAATATTTTTAGATTATACTACCGAGATTTCTACTTGCAAGGCACTGAATCATCCTTGAGAGAAATTTCATGGTGAATTTCTTCAGGCCTAAGCGACTTTAGATCATCATAAGAGTACAAAAAAACATCCATATAATGGTAAATCAGGTCAATAAGTTTGAGTTTCTCCTCTGGAGTACAACGCTTCCCAATGTTCACCATCTTAGGATTTTCCTTGGTACCCAAATTTATTTGATCAAACCCCTGGGTGGAGTTTGAATCCATTTGTTGTTGTTTGATGAACCTGTCGTGCTTGTCAAATAATTTTTTAAGAGAAACTTGTCCTTTAGGAATCTTATTCCCTTTTAGTTGTAGGAATTCTTCACCTACATCTGAATTTATTTTAAGAGCTGATTCAAGTTTTTGGAGTTTACTACCTTCAAAGTAAAGATGTTCAAAGCTATCTTTTTTTCCAAAAAGGCGATGATTTGGTTATCACTATTGAACACTTGCTAATGATTGGAATTATTAGGCACACTTGGTTGAAAGACCAATTCGATAGTGTACTTGTTTCTTTTAAAGTCTAGATGAGGAACTAAGAGAGTTGCTGAAATGGCCAGCGCATCAGCCTGGTCATTGAATTCCCTGGGTATGGTAGAGTGCTAAAAACATCAAAGCTTTCAAGTTGGTCTCAGACTAGATTGCAGTAATAGCATAATATATTATTTTTAGTTTGATATAGGTTCATTACCTGATAAACCATTGGTTTGTCATCTCCTTTGGCATGAAGGAGTTTAATGCCTTTATCTCGAGCAACCTTTAATACAAGTAATAGAGATTCATACTCAGCTGTGTTGTTGGTGTTGCTGAACTGCAACTTGTATAAAAAAGGAAAAATATCTCCTTGAGGAGATATCAACACAATCTTAGCCTCTGAGCCAGTAGAAGAATTGTTGCCATCAAATTCCAGGATCCAAATATCATCAAAAATTGATCTTCTATTAGATTTTCCTTCATTAGAGAGGGAAGATCATTTTTCATCTGTACTGCAACCTACCAATTCTTCTAATGTCTCATCTGAGTCAATTCCTGGATCACCACCTACAAAACTTTTATCTGCTAAAACATAAATATCTTTTGTGGTTAAGAAGTAATTACCCATACTTGAAGATTCAAATAGAATTTGAGCTTTAGGCACTAATGTCTGCGTGATAACGTATTTTGATTCCTTTTCAGGAAGCATCCTCTACATGATGCCTTTGATAGGGATCCTCACTTCAGACAGGTCCATGTTCAATTCTCCTCTAACATTTTTACAGAAATTTCACCCTAGAAGAATGCCGTATGAGGATGGAACATCAGCCACAAGGACTGTCATCTTGATTCTTTTGTCTGGGAATGCTGTAAATGCAAATTGGGTGTCTTTGATTTATCTCAGTAGAGGTACTTATTTTTTATCCATGGAGAAACATCTCCCAAAGGTTTTGATCAGCATGAGTCCAAGAGATTCTACCACTTTGGTTGGCATGACATTGTCAGATGCACTTGAGTCCATGATGTAATTGCTCAGTTTGTGACCATTTATCAATAGGCAAACATAGAAAGGCTCTATTTTCCCAGGGGTAGCTGGAGGAGTAATGACAAGATTGTTTGGCATGGACATGTTCCTTGGGGGATCATGAGTTACTTTTTTAGCATCTTGTCATGTAGGGATGGCTTTATTATTTACACACTCTACCAACCTATCCAACTGCTCAGGATTGGCTTGTAAAAATTCAAATTCAGACATTTAAATTTTGGTCTTCTTGACATGATCGATTATGTCAAATAACTAAAATGGACTAGGAATAGAGGAAGGCATTTCATCTTTCTAGTTCTTAGGAGGGGAGGACTGGTCTATGGAATTGAAGTTGGAGATGGAGGAATGCTTGATGTACTTACCTTTTTATTACTCACTGCGTCCTTTAGATGGAAAAGTAGAGAAGTTCCTTGTTTGGAAATTAAAGTTACAGGCTGAGAACCTTCCCCTATTTTTCCTTTATCAGCTTGCTGGGTTGACTGGTTCTAAGACTAGGTGAATACATCATATGATCCATCAACTACTTCACCTTTACTTCTAGGTTCATCCTGGTAATTCAGTAAACCAATGTTGGAGTCACCAATTGACTCTTCTTGATCTTCTATAAGGAGATCAATGTTATTTTATTAGTTCAATTCAGGTTGGAAAGAGAAATCAAATTCTATTTCAAGATATCCAACTGCTGAATTGGTTGGGGGTGCTTCAATGGCAATTTTCCCCTGTGAGAGAGGAAGATGATTTGGTTGTCTTTGATTTTTGGTAGCATTGCCTTGGTATGAATGATTGGGGAATGTCCTTGGCATATCTCTGTATGAAGGATCTAAAGATATCCCTTATGCCATTTACTTTTTGAGAGCTAGCAACTCATTTGACAACTTTTTCACCATTGGATCAGTGGTACCTGTAGATGGCTATTCAAAAGATGAAGAGGATTTACCTCTATTTGGATCTCTCTTTATCTTTTCTACCAAGATAGGGTCATCTTCTACCTCAATGGCTAAATATTGAGCTACAATAAGGTCTATTTGGTCAGCATGTCTCAACAAAAAACTCACTTCAGGCAGCTGAGAGTTGATGAGGAAATATTTGAGGTTTTCAGGTGTTGGCTGAGCAATTACAGGAATCTTGTTCCTTAATTTGTCAAACTTGGCTATGAAATCCCTAATTGGTTCATGAGGCTCCTTCTTCATTTGTGTGATTTGAGCTAACAGGGCATGTGCATCTTCTGTATGTTTGAATCTAGCTTCAAACTTGTCTTTGAGGGTGTTTCAATCAGTCACAGTCTGGGCTTGTAGATGATATAACCAATCTGTAGCAACACCTTGTAAAGTTTCCATGAATAGCTTGATTGCTACATCCTCATACTCCACACCTATTATGCCACAGGCTATGTTGAAGGCTGCAATATGTTTATCAGGATAAACCTTCCCATCAGCATAGAACTTAGAGAAATTCTTCTTTGAGCTGTGTGGTAGCTCATGTGGAGGTAGAGTTAAATTGAGTGGGCCAAAAGAGTTACCCCAAGGACCTTGAACTACCATTATATGACTATGGAAAGGTGGGATAAAAAATCTCAGAGGGGTGAGTATTGACAAAGATTTATTAATAGCAGAAATGGATGCTTTGCCCGGTAATGGAGACTTGACTTTAGTAGGAGGAAAGCTCCTGGTTCGTTAGAGGTGAGATGGTGAAGGAAATGGATCAAAATTACTTTGTTGTACCAACTTGAATACAGGGTCAACGATACCTTGGGCTCTCTAGCTTTTGGTATAGCATGGAGTTGCCAAATTGTAGAATAAAAATGAGAAAGAACTAGCCCTGCTTTGGCTTGAAGCTTGAGGCTTCAAACCACACATTCTATCTTAGTTGGTATAGAGGTGAAGGGAGATGGTAAGGCTATAATGATAATGGGTAAGACAAAAAATAGAGTTGCCAGAGTCTATAATGGATAAGGGCAGGGACTGCTTTAATCTGAAACTCGAGGCTTCAGATTGCACGTAATTCCCTAGTGGAGTCACTAAAATATGTAGGTGAATATTTTGTCAATCAGCTAACTGATGAGCAAAATAGGTCTCTTCAACCACAGCATAGGGAAATTGGTCGGCCAGATGTGTAGGGTTACTACATCAAAAGGGGACAAATCTCTCCTCTCATCAAGGGGAGGTTCCCTGTAAATATGTAGGAGCTATATATTATATATGTAAGTAGAAAATAACACTCAGGGCTAAGATAAACCATCCATCTCTCTTTTTTCAGAGATGATGTTCAAAAATTAAAGGAGAAATTCTGATGAAATGACAAAAAGCACTCTTCTTCTTTTAGAAGTACTATTCAACAGATAAAAGGAACCTTTCAGGTGATAACAAGTAACTGTAACAGGGCACAGTAACAAAGTAGGATGAAAGTAGCACAAAGTCTCCACCTCAACTACCAAAGAGTGAAATACGAAAGAAAATGAGGGCACAAAGTCATCCCAATGTCCTTTACATAGAAATATAATATGAAGGATAATGAGGGCACAAAGTCGTCCCAAAATCCTTTACACAGGAATAAAAAGAAAACACATTAAGAGCAATTATGGAGGCACAAAGTCTCTCCATAATTGGCTTCAGGACACCTTTCTAATTATTTTCACTAATTTTTCTTATTCAATTAAATAGACAAAAAAATGTATTAAGAAAACAGACATAAGAACAATTTCTCCAATAACCAAGCTATTTCAACACAAAGTCTAAAAAGTTACTTGTTTTCTTATTCAAATAATGAAATATGATCAACAATCTGAGCTCAAAGTCTCAATAATGCATTTCAATTTGGGCAGAGTTTTATTTCTAATAATAGAGAGAGATCTTAAAATAATAAGAGAGAGTCCAATATATAGTGCCCCAAGAAAGACTTGGGCACTTTGTTTCACCAAAATGTGTTACGATGCATTCAATGCCTTTAATGCATTTTAAATTCTATCTATGGGTTATGCTAAAATCAAGCACCAGTTTTTAATATGGGCTGCTTAAACTGTTTCCTTATGTGTGCATAGCTATTTGCTTTACTCAATGCAAAAAAAATAAGCCGTGCCATTGAATATTTGTGCTCTTTGATGTCCACCTGGTGGACTGCTTTACCTTCTATAAACATATTTCATGTGCAGATATTTTTGATCCTTTTTCATCATTCCCCATTTCTTGGCTATATTTTGCCTTTATCTATGTGATTTGAGCTCTCGGGCTATCTCTTTGGCTGGTCGCTAAATTTGTTCACAGGGTCTGTGCTTAAGCCTGCAAGGATCAACAGTTATTTCATTGTCACAAATTTGACGTGTTTGAGTCTATCATTATTTTAAAGCCAACAACTAATTGGTTGCCCTAAATTTGATTATTGCAAGCTTGTCATCCTCCTTAGCACTTCCTTCATGTCTTTCTTGTTTTCTTTGGCTACTTTCCACTACTTTTAACAAGTGACACATGGCGCATTCTACTGTGAAATAGGTGAGGACACATGGCAGCATTCACTCAAAAATAGGTGAGGACATGTGGTAGCATATACTGAGAAATAGGTGAGGACACATGGTAGCATCTGCTGAGCTTATAGAAGCACTATAGAAACATTCAAGACTCTTTTAGATCTACACAGACGTAGACACTTGTCGTGCTCCACTTGACCTTAACACCTCACTCAGGGCCCACCATAGTCTTTATGAAACAAAAGGAATAAACTATAGATGTTGACACGTGGTAAATTTCATTGAGTTATAATAGAACACATGGCACACTCCACAACTTTTAAACTTATTAGAAACTGTGTCTTAGAAGATGACACTTGGCAGCTTTCATTGTAATTTTATAAGGGACATGTGGCACGTTTCACTGCAACTTGAGGTTTGATCTTTTCCAATGGGAACTTGCCCTTCAGGGTCTTGAGAAACAGCCCACTTTCCCTGGTGAGAGCCTCTCGCAAGGGTACCTACCCTTCAAGATATTTTGGGTAGCCTTCAGGCTTTTATTTTCTCGATGGGTTTTTCCTTTTTCAGCGGACTTTTCCTTCGCTTTGCCTCTGCTTTCCATCAGGCTTTCTTTCGGTGGGATTTTGTCTTTGCTTCAGAATTATTTCTTTGAATAAAAGTTCAAAGGAATTCCTTTGTGTTGTACCCAAAAATTGCCACTCATTTTTGGGACAACCTATAGACTATTTTGGCCCTGCATCGACCAAAATCCTCTCTCCCCTTTTCAAAAATAGTTCTGAGCATTCAGGTTCTTCATTTTTCAAAGCTTTTTTAGAAATCTATTAACTCTGCAAGCTTGAATCTATAGATGCTATAGGCTTAGAACTACAAACTTCACAGATGGTTTCTACGGACTCCACAAACAGATGTCTATGGAATTCTTTCAAAGTTAGATAAAACTATGAACTTGGCTTCTATGGACTCTGCAGGTAGGCTCAAATCTACAGACTCTCAAGGTTGGTTTCTACAGACTCTGCAGGAAAGAAATGGGTTCAACACTTAGCCATTTTTTCAATCAAAAATTTCAAAGGGGTCTTCCAAGATCCTGAAGGACAAGTGCCCTTGCGGAGGGTAGTGAGCAAAAGTAGACAAAAGTTGGAAATCCCTCGGGAAAATGGCTAAGTAAAAGAGAATGAGAGAATTCTTTTGAGAAGATTTTTCTTAGAAAAATGTTTAAGGCAAAATTACTTCAGACATTTTGTCTGAAATAATTCACTCGGAGAGAAAGTCTGAAGACATGGAAAAGAACAAATGGCTAAGTAACAGAAACTTTCCTTTGGACATTTTGTCTGAAGGAATTCTTTCAAGCTTTTTGCTTGACGAAAAAAGCCTGAAAGCCAAAAGCACACCAAAAAAGTGAGAGTCCACTGGGGAAGTCAAACCCTGAAGTCCACCTAAACATCCCAGAGGATAAGTACCCTTGTGGGGGGCACTTGACGATAGAGAAATGACCGTTTCAAAATCCCGAAGGGACACCTTCCCTTTGGGATGTCCCAAAGGTGAAACAAAGATGCAGAAAGGAACCTTCATAGACTTAGACAAAAGGGGCTTCAAAGGATGAAAAGAATGAACTGTTGAACCTTGAGCCAAAGTGTTCAATGAGTTCACAAGTTTAAAGGTTCAACCAGAGCTTAGAAAGATAAAGGAAGCAGTGATTGAATGAGACACAGGATGAACCAATGAACTGATTGAACCTTGAACTGAAAGAGTTCAAAATTCAATGGTTCATAGGTTCAAAAGGTTCAAAGGTAGCCTCAGTCAAGGAAAAAGCAAGAAATAAGTGGTTCACCAGATGGTTCAACCAAGGAGTGAAGAAGCGATTAAACCAAGAAGTGATAAAACAAAAGAGATAGAATGAACCAATGAACTAATGAACTTTCAATGGTTCAACAGGTTCAAGGATCAACATGGTTCAAGCAGCTGGCGACCATTGATGGTCCTGTGGATGTCAAATTTAAAGGGATATCCATGGAAATTCAAATAAAGCACAGAATTTAAAGAAAGAATCAAGCGACTGACCGAAAAGAGAGCTCAAAGACTCAAATTGCTACAAGGAAGAGAAGATCAATGCAAAGGACCAAAAATATCTTCAAAATAGTTATTTCTAGTAGGTGAAACAGTGGATCGAGTTGACTTCTAAGCACACCAAACCAAGGACACAACTTGTTTTTCTTCCATGAAGTAAAGACAAATTAGACAGCTACAAAGACATTAGGAAAAGGACCAGACGGTCCATACCAAGGAAGAGACATATTAGATGAAGGGACATGCCATAGTTATGGTAGCGCACTATTCTCAACATGGTCTCTCTAGATAGGACTGAAGGTGCATTGAAGATGTTGACTACATCATGGGCCATCCCATGGAAAAAAGCACCAATCCTTGTGTAGTTGCTATAAGATTTTAGTCTCTCATTTGTAAAGGGGACTTTTCTTTTTTTACAAGAGCAAAACTCTGCCCAGTTGAAAGAAGAATACTGAGACTTTGAGCTCAGATTGTAATTTTATTTCATTTTATTTGAATGAGAAAGCAAGTTGTTTATAGACTTTGTTCTATGTTGGCTTGTATCATTTTAGAATATTATTCTTATGTCTATCTTCTGAATGTGTTCTTATTTATTTAATTTGACAAGTAGAATTAGTGAAAGTAAAAAGGGAGGTGTCCTGAAGCCAACTGTGAGAAGACTTTGTGCTTTCACAATTGTTTTCAGTGTGTGTTTTTCATTTTCTTTCTATGTTGAGGATTTTGGGATGACTTTGTGCCCCCATTATCTTTTGTGTTATACTCTTTGGGCAGTTGAGGTGGAAACTTTGTATTCTGTTTCATCTTACTGGTTACTATGCCCTTTTTCACCAGTTACTTTTACTACCTGAAAGAAACTCTTGCTATTTCCTGCAAAAACATTTTTGAAAGAAGAGAAGTGCCTTGAGTGTTTCCACTAGGATTTTCTATTTTGTCTAAGAGCATCATCTCTGAAAGAAGAGAGATGGATGGTTTATTCTACCCCCCATGTGTTATTTTTTGCTTATTTATATAGTATATAACACTGCATATTTAATAGGGAACCTCCCCTTGATAAAAGGAGAGATTTGTCCCCATTGGATGTGGTAAACCTGCAAATTTAGATGACCAATCTCCTTATGCTATGGTGATAGGAACTATTTTTCTCACCAGTTAGTTGGTCGACAAAATATTCACCCAATAGTTTTTGGTGACTCCGCTGGAGAAGAGCGCACAGTTTGAAGTCTCAAACTTCAAGCTGAAGTAGATCCTGCTCTTTTTCATTTTTTATTCTACAATCTGGAAAATCCACATTATACCAAAGGCCAAAAATCCCAAGGTGTTGTTGACCCTACTTTTGAGTTGGTGCAACAAAGTAATTTTGAGTTGTTTCCTCCATAACCTCATCTTAGACGAACTAGGAGTCTTCCTCCTAGCCCTACCAGTCCACCAACACAAGGTAGATCTTCTTTTTCTGCTGCTAGCCGAGCTTT
The DNA here is from genome assembly GCA_037957365.1 of Torreya grandis. Lineage (NCBI taxonomy): Eukaryota > Viridiplantae > Streptophyta > Pinopsida > Cupressales > Taxaceae > Torreya > Torreya grandis. The sequence continues at coordinate 2,241,953 of JARHVA010000069.1, forward strand.
GCCTATCCACACTCCACTTGGATTAGTGATCCCACTTTTACATAATCAAATCATGGCTCAAGGCCCTTAGGGTAACTCTTTCAGTCCACTGAATTTAACTCCACCTCTGCATGAGCTTCCACATAGTTCAAGGAAAAATATCCTCAAATTCTTTGGTGATGGGAAGGTTCATCCTAATGAGCACATTGTAGCTTCAGCATAGCCTATGGTGTAATAAGGGTAAAATTTGAAGACATAGTAGTCAAGCTATTCGTAGAGACACTACAAGGTGCTACTGTAGACTGATTCTACCACCTGCAGGCTGGATTAGTGACTGATTGGGATACTTTGAGAGACAAATTTGAAGCCAGGTTCAAGCCTATAGAAGATGCACATGCCTTGCTAGCCCAACTCACATAGATGAAGAAGGAGCCCCATGAACCTATGAGGGATTTCATTGCCAGGTTTGACAAGTTGAGGCACAGGATTCCCATGGTTGCCCAGCCAACACCTCAGAATCTCAAGTGTTTTTTCATCAACTCATAGTTGCCTGAAGTGAGTTTTTTGCTGAGACGGGCTAGACACATAGACCTTGCTACTGCTCAGGACTTGGCTATTGAGGTAGAATATGACCTTATCTTGGCAAGAAAAATACGGAGAGGCCTTAATAAAGGTAAACCCTCTTCATCTTTTGAGTATTCACCTACAGTCACCACTGACCCGATGGTACAAAAGCTAGCAAATAAAATGCTAGCTCTCAGAAAGCAAATGGTGCAAGGGATGTCATCTGCTCCTGCATACAGAGATATGCCTAGGAGGACATTTCAGAATCAAGCATACCAAGGCAATGCTACTAGGAATTAGAGACAACAAAATTGCCTTCCTCTTCCATAGAGGAACCTCACCCTTGAAGCACCTCCAAACAACTCAGCAATTGGATATCTTGAGGCTGAATCAGATTTCTCATTCCAGCTTGAGTTGAATCCTGAAGAAGATGCTAATCTCTTCACTGAGGGAAAAAAAGAATTAGCTGGCGACTCCCATATTGGTTTCATGAACTATTAGGATGAACTCATAAGTGAAGGAAATGCAGCTGAGGGGTCATATGCTGTATTCACCTAGTCCAAGAATCAATCAGCTCAATAAGCTGATAAGGAGAAAACAAAGGAGCAACCTCAACCAGTAGTTTTAATTGCTAAGCGGGGATCCACTCTTCCTTTCCAACCAAAGGACCTAGTGATTTTAAGAAAGGTAAGTACCCCAAATGCCCCTACACCTTCTACTTCAAATTTGCAGTCCAATCCTCCCCCTTTCAAAAATCAAAAGGATGAACTCCCATCCTCTACTCCTAGCACATTCAAGACATTTGATATCATTGACCATATAAAGAAAACCAAAATTCAAATGTCTGAATTTGAATTTTTGTAGTCCCATCCTGAGCAATTAGACAGACTAGTTCAATGTGTTAAAAACTAGAACATCCCTGTTAGATAAGCAATTCCCAAAGAGACACATGATCCTGCCAGGAATGCACCCACCAAGAACAACCTTGTCATTTCTCCCCTTACTGATCCTGGCAGGATTGAACCTTTTTATGTCTCATTACTGATAAATAAACATTAGCTAAATAATTGCATCATTGATTCTGGAGCTTCAGAAAATGTCATTCCCACTAAAGTGGCTGAATCCCTTAACCTCACATTGACCAAAAATTTTGGTAGATGATTCTCCATGGAGAACAAGTAAGTGCCTTTGCTGGGACAAATTAAAGATGCTCACTTTTGCATTTGCTGCCTTTCCAGACAAAAGAATCAAGATGACTATCTTGGTAGCAACATCCCAGCATCATATGGCATCCTTCTTGGGCAATTTTTTTATAGAGATGTTGGTGGTTAATTGAGCATGGATTTATCAGAGGTGAGGATTCTAGTCAAAGGTGTTATGAAGAGGCTACTCCCTAAAAAGGAAGCAAAATATGTGGTTACTCAGACCTTAGCACCTGAAGCTCAAATTTTGTTTGAGTCTTCAGGGAAGGGTAACTACTTTTTATCCACAGATGGAGTTCATGAGACATCTGATGAAGCTCCTACAAATGACAACCTAGAACTGCATTCAGTTGGAAAAATAGAGGAATTGGCTGAGCACAAGGCAAGAGTGGAAGTATCTCCACCTCTGAATGAAGAAGAATCCAAAAGAAAATCAGTATCAAATGAGGTATGGATTCTTGAATTTGATGGCAGCTGCTCCTCCACTAGTTTAGGAGCTGTAGTTGTGTTAATATCTCCTCAAGGAGATATTTTTCCCTCATCTTATAAAGTGCAATTCAGCAACATGGATAACATAGCTAAATATGAGTCTCTATTGCTTGGATTGAGAGTTACTCAAGACAAAGGCATCAAGCTCCTTCATGTTAAAGGAGATGTCGAACTAGTGGTTTGTCAGGTGAGGAACCTGTATCAAACCAAGAATGAAATATTGTGTCATTACCGCAATCTAGTCTGGGACCAGCTTGAAGACTTTGATTCTTTCAACATCTTAGCAATTCTTAGAGAATTCAATGACCAAGTAGATGCACTGGCTATTTTAGCTACTCTCTTGGTCCCCCACCTAGATTTCAAAGGAGACAAGTACACGATTGAGTTGGTCTTTCAGCCAAGTGTACTTGATAATGCTAGTCATTGGTAGGTATTTAATAATGACAACCAAATCATTGCCTTCCTAGAGTAAAAAGACAACTTTGAATGGCTACATTTTGAAGGAAGTGAACCTCAGAAGTGTGAACCAGCTCTTGAATCAAATGCAGACATAGGTGAGGAGTTCTTGCAACTCAAAGGAAATAAGATTCCCAACGGCCTGGTTTCCCTTGAGAAACTATTTGATAAGCATGATAGATTAATCAAATAGCAGCCAATGGATTTGATCTCATCTTAGGAGTTTGATCAAGTATATCTGGGAACCAAGGAAGACCCCAAGGTGGTGAACATTGAGAAATGCTGTACTCTTGAGGAGAGGTTCAAGTTCACCAAGTTACTCAACCAATACATGGATGTCTTGGCATATTCCTATGATGACCTGAAGTCACTCTGGCCTGATAAAATTTGACATGACATTCCTCTTAAGACTGATTCAACACCTTACAGGTAAAATTCCAAGCATTATAATCTAGAAATATCAGGTACTATTTTATTTGAGATACAAAAAATGCTAAATGCCAGGATAATCTTTCCAATCCATCATTCCACATGGATTGCCAATATAATTATCCTTTGCCAATCATGGATCAAGTGCTACAAATAGTGACAGGCTCAGAGATGTTATCAATTCTAGATGGCTTCTCAGGATATAATCAGGTCAAAGTTGTCAAGCAAACCAGCATAAGACTGCTTTCACCACACCCTGGGGCACATTTGCATATAGAAGAATGCCTTTTAGCTTAATAAATGCTGGTGCTACCTTCCAAAGAGCAATGGAACTTACCTTCAAGGATGAGATGGGTAAGTTCATTGTAGTTTATCTTGATGACTTGACTATCTTCTCTAAGCATCTCCTAGATCATGTGAGCCATTTGCAACAAGTGCTGGAACGCTGCCACCAAAATGGCATTTCCTTAAATCCCAAGAAGCTAGTTTTTAGAGTCATAGAGGGAAAACTTCTCAGACACATTATGTCCAAAGGGGGCATAAAAATTGACTCACATAGAGTCAAGTCTATCCAAGAACTTTCCTTTTCGACAAGCAAGACTGTTGTTCACTCTTTCTTTGGAAAGGTGAATTTCTTACGGAGGTTCATCCCCGAGTTCACCGAGAAGACTAGGCACATTGTAAACATGATGAAGGAAAAGGCCACCTTTAGTTGGACTAAAGAAGGCAAGTTAGCTTTTGAGGATATCAAGACTGCCATTGCCCATGCTCCAATTCTGGCTTGTCCAGACTATAGCAAAGAGTTCACCATTTACATCTATGCTTTAGAACATATGCTTTTAGCAATTCTGGTTCAACAGAATAAAGAAATCATGGAATTGCGCATTTACTTTATGAACTATCCTCACAAAGCTTATGAGCTAAAATACTCAAATATGGAGAAACACGCTTATGCAGTGGTGAAGGCCATAAAACATTTTCATTTCTACATCCTCAATTCTCGAGCTACTGCCTTAGTCCTTGACACCACAGTGAAATCTATACTGATTCAGTAGGAGTTTGGGATGAAAAGAGGCAATTGGGTTAAAAAGATCCAGGAGTTTAATCTGATCATCAAGCCAACAAAGTTGGTACATGGAAAGGGGCTATGCCAACTAATTACTAATAACAAGCCAAGAGGAACAGAGCATGAAGAACTAGAAGTGGATGACACACCAATAGTCCTCTTTGTCTCCACCACAAATGAGTGGTATTTAGGTATTGCTCATTTCCTTACTTATGGTGAATGTCTTGCTCACCTATCTTATAAAGAAAGGAGAACCATCAAGCTGAAAGCTGCTAATTTTGTCCTCTGGGACAATGGCCTATACAAAAAGAACCTTGATGGAATGTTCTTTCACTGTGTGGACAAGGAGCAGCAAAGCTGACTTCTGAAGTCCTTCCATAATTTAGCTGGTGGAGGACATTTTTTTTCCCCTATGACTACCCATAAGATCCTACGAGCTAGGTACTATTGGCTAACTCTCTTTCAAGATGCATACAAGTGGGTCAGGGGATGTGAACTGTGCCAGTAGTTTATTGGAAGGGCCAAGCTAGCTGCCCTACCCCTTGAACCAATGATAATAGAGGAGCCATTCCAGTAATAGGGAATTGATTTTATTGGAGCTATAAATCCATCATCAAGTGCTAGACATAACTATGTCCTCACAGCAATAGACTACTTCACCAAATGGGTGGAAGCAGTTCCAACCAAACATGCTACTTCAGAAGTAGAATGCAATTTCCTCAAAGAAAACATCATGTCCAGGTTTGGGGTTCCAATCAAAATTTTCACTGATAATGCCGTCTATTTCACTTCCTAAGATATTACTCAATTCTATTTCCACTACGAAATCACACTCTCCCACTCTTCTGATTACTTTCCATAAGGAAATGGATAGGCTGAATAAAGCAATAAGAACCTGGTGACTATCATCAAGAAGCTGGTGGATGACAACCAAAGGACTTGGCATAAGGCATTAGTTGATGCTCTATGGGTAGACAAAATTACACCCAAGAGGGAAATTGGTATGTCTCCCTTCCAACTTCTTTATGGTGTCAATGCTAAGATACCAATCACCTTGGAATTGCCAGCATTTAAATTGGATAAGGTGATTGAGGATCAAACATATGAAAGCACCCTGGATAAGAGGATCATGTGCCTGACTAAGCTAGAGGAGTAGAGAACTGCAGTGGTGGACCGAATTTCTGCCCATCAAAGTCTGGTGAAGAAGTTCTTTGACCAGAAAGCAAAGAATCATGATTTCTAGATTGGAGATCAAGTCCTGCTATGGGATAAGAGAAGAGAACCAAAGGGGATGCACAAAAAAATTGATTCCTTGTGGAAGGGCCCTTTTGCTATTCATCAGCTCAATGGTAAAAATAGTTTCCTATTGAAGTATCAAGATGGCACTCTCTTTTCTCTGGCTCACAATAGGGAACATCTGAAGCACTTCAACTCTTGAAGTATCAGATGAGTTCCCCTGTACATATGTATATTTTTATAGTCTTTTGTTTCTATTTTGCTCTTTTGTTTTCATTTTTTGGATCATTTCTTCTTGGGTAGCGGGATTCCATAGCCCAATGGCACACTTCAAGGCACTGGAGATTCTAGTTTCTACTCTCCTCAGCTGTGTTTCAAGTTTCCAACTAAAGGTAGTTCCCCAACTGGAGCCAGCTATTGTCCCTGAAAAATGCCACTCATTTTTGGGACAACCTACAGACTATTTTGGCCCTGCACTGACCAAAATCCTCTCTCCCCTTTTCAAAAATTGTTTTGAGCATTCAGGGTCTTCATTTTTCAAAGCTTTTTCAAAAATCTATGGACTCTACAAGCTTGAATCCACAGACTCTGCAGGCTTGGAACTACGAACTTCACAGATGGTTTCTATGGACTCTGCAAATAGATGTCTATGGACTCTTTCAAAGTTAGAGAAAACTATGAACTTGGCTTCTACAGACTCTGCAGGCAGGCTAAAATCTATGGAATCTCAAGGTTGGTTTCTACGGATTCTGTAGGAAAGAAAAGGGTTCAACACTTAGCTATTTTTTTAATCAAGAATTTCAAAGGGGTCTTCCAAGAGCCTGAAGGACAAGTGCCCTTGTGGAGGGCAGTGAGCAAAAGTGGACAAAAGTTGGAAATCCCTCAGGAAAATGGCTAAGTAAAAGAGACTGAAAGAATTCTTTCAAAAATATTTTTCTCAGAAAAATGTTTAAGGCAAAATTCCTTCAGACTTTTTGTCTGAAGGAATTCACTCGGAGAGAAAGTCTGAAGACATAGAAAAGAACAAATGGCTAAGTAATAGAAACTTTCCTTTGGACATTTTATCTGAAGGAATTCTTTTGGGCTTTTTGCTCGATGAAAAAAGCCTGAAAGCCAAAAGCCTGCCAAAGAAGTGAGAGTCCACCAGGGAAGTTGAAGCCTGAAGTCCATCCGAACATCCCAAAGGATAAGTATTCTTGTGGGGGGCCCTTGTCGATAGAGAAAGGACCATTTCAAAATCCTGAAGGGACACCTTCCCTTCGGGATGTCCCAAAGGTGAAACAAAGATGCAGAAAGGAACCTTCACAGACTTAGACAAAAGGGGCTTCAAAGGATGAAAAAAATGAACCGATTGAACCGTTGAACCTTGAACCAAAGGGTTCAACGAGTTCACAAGTTCAAAGGTTCAACCAGAGCTTAGAAAGATAAAGGAAGCAGTGATTGAGCGAGACACAGGATGAACCAATGAATCGATTGAACCTTGAATTGAAAGAGTTCAAAGTTCAATGGTTCATAGGTTTAAAAGATTCAAAGGTGGCCTCAGTTAAGGAAAAAGCAGCAAACAAGTGGTTCAACAGATGGTTCAACCAAGGAGTGAAGAAGCGATTGAACCAAGAAGCGATAGAACAAAAGAGATAGAATGAACCAATGAACTGATGAACTTTTAATAGTTCAATGGGTTCAAGGTTCAACATGGTTCAAGTAGCTGGTGACCATTGACGGTCCCGTAGACGTCAAATTTAAAGGGATATTCATGGAAATTCAAATAAAGCACATAATTTAAAGAAAGAATCAAGGGAATGACTGAAAATAGAGCTCAAAGACTCAAATTGCTATAGGGAAGAGAAGATCAATGCAAAGGACCAAAAATGTCTTCAAAAGAGTTATTTCCAGTAGGTGAAACAGTGGATCGAGTGGACTTCTAAGCACACCAAAGACAAATTGGATAGCTACACAGACATTGAGAAAATGACTAGATAGTCCATACCAAGGAAGAGACATATTAGATGAAGGGACATGCCATAGTTATGGCAGCGCACTATTCCCAGCATGGTCTCTCCAGATAGGACTGAAGGTGCATTGAAGACGTTGACTGCAGCATGGGTTGTCCCATGGAAAAAAGTGCCAATCCTTGTGTAGTTACTATAAGATTGTAATATCTCTCATTTATAAAGGGAACTTTTCATTTTTTATAAGAGTAAAACTCTAACCAGTTGAAAGAAGAATACTGAGACTTTGAGCTCAGATTGTAATTTCATTTCATTTTATTTGAATGAGAAAGCAAGTTGTTTACAGACTTTGTGCTGTGTTGGCTTGTATCATTTTAGAAGATTGTTCTAATGTCTATCTTATGAATGTGTTCTCATTTATTTAATTTGACAAGCAGAATTAGTGAAGGTAAAAAGGAAGATGTCTTGAAGCCAACTGTGAGAAGACTTTGTGCTTTCACAATTGTTTTTAACATGTGTTTTTCTTTTTCTTTCTGTGTTGAGGATTCTGGGATGACTTTTTACCCCAATTATCCTTTGTGTTATACTCTTTAGGCAGTTGAGGTGGAAACTTTGTGTTCTATTTCATCCAATTGGTTACTGCACCCTTTGTCACTAGTTACTTTTACTACCTGAAAGAAACTCTTGCCATTTCCTAGAAGAACACTTCTAAAAGAAGAGAAGTGCCTTCAGTGTTTCCACCAAGATTTTCTCCTTTGTCTGAGAGCATCATATCTGAAAGAAGAGAGATGGATGGTTTATTCTACCCCCCATGTGTTATTTTTTGCTTATTTATATAGTATATAGTGCTGCATATTTAATAAGGAACCTCCCCTTGATGAGAGGAGAGATTTGTCCCCATTGGATGTGGTAAACCTACAACTTTGGATGACCAATCTCCCTATGCTGTGGTGATAGGAACTATTTTGCTCACTAGTTAGTTGGTTGACAAAATATTCACCCAACACTTTGGACATTTTGTTTGAAGGAAATGCCTTAATCATTTTGCCTTATTCAATTTTCCACGTTCTTTTCCTAAAAGAGAACTATGCCCTCTGCAAGGACTATTCAAGCCTAGAAATATCCTTCAGACTTTTGCAACAGTCCATCTGCTCCTCACCTACCCTTTGCAAGGGAAATTGGCTTGGTTCATTGCCCTCCACAAGGGTATTTGGTTTGGTTCACTGCCCTCCATAAGGGCACTTTGTCCTTTGGATTTGGGGCAGCCCCTTGAACCTGCCGATTGAACTGACCGATTGAACCAACTTTGGTTCAACAGTTGAATGGTTTAATCAGTTTAATCTCTTTATTTGACTAAGTCTTTTTTTATCTCTTGAACCAAATATATTGAACTATATCACTGTTGAACTTGTTGAACCTTTAAACCCGTTGAACATGTTGAACTTGTTAAACCTTTGAACCAAAGTTGTTTAATGGTTCAAGCCTTCTTCTCTTTGATAAGTGTTTTGAAGCCATTAAACCTTGAAGCAGTTAAACTTTGAACCTTAACAAATGCGCTTAACTCTTGTTGATGACATTGAACCTGTTGAACCAAAATGGTTCAAGGTTCAACAGTTTAATGGTTCAATGGTTCAAAAACTGCATAGAAGCTTGTCGATGAACTCTTTTGGTTGAGCCAAGGCATTAAACCAATCTTGAAAATGACTAAGTGTTGGAAACTTGTTCTTTTTATTGAACTTGCCTGTAGAAGCCTTTGAACCTATTTAATCTGCTGATTTCAAGCATTTTGAGTCTGTAGAAACATATCTATGAGTTCATAGATTCAAGCCTATAGAGTCCATAAAAATGAGTCTGTAGAACTGGCGGACTCCATAGAAATGAGTCCATAAATTTAAGCCTGTAGATTTCGTAGATTCAAGCCTATAGATTTCATATATTCAAGCCTACAAAGTTCATAGATTCAAGCCTGCAGAGTCCGTATAAATCTGAAAAAGCTTAAATAATGAAGAATTTGAATGCTCAAAACAATTTTTAAAAAGGGAAGAGAGGATTTTGGTCTATTGAACCAGAAAATTTCACATGTTGTCTAAAAAAAATGAGCTGACATCTTAGGGACAACATATTTCATATTTTCATCCTAATTAAGGACTAATTTATACATGTTTCATTGCAAGTTTGCATGAAGCATAGTTTAATGTGTGGCCTACATTCAAGACTATTCTTCACAAGTAAGTTTAGGTTTATTTATTTTCCTTTTACTCTAGTACGTTCACTTTGTTTATTTACTATAATAAAATGGGGGAAAATTTAGACACATAAATTAAAATTTATTGCTAGAATAATGCACTTATGACCATCATGTTATACGCACTTAGCTCACGCCAAGTTCCATGGTCCCTTACCACCATTTATTTATTTATATGTAGATGATGTATTCTTCCAAGTAACCAATGATTAATAAATGTTCCTATTACTCATTTAAAACAAAATAAGATCATCCATAGACTAATCCACACCTATAACTTAGATTTACTTGCTCCTTAGATAAGGTCATTCTTTCAAGACAATCCCACTCACTAGTATGGTTACTAAATGTTCATATTCTTCATTTTAAACAACCTAAGATCATTTATATAATAATACACACTTATAACTTAGATTTACTTGCTCTTCAAATAATGCCATTCTTTCAAGACAATCCTACTTGATGGTAGGGTTTTAATTCAATGGTCTTATCCTCCCACCAAATAATGACTAGTTACTCAAATTAAATTTTACCTAATGGGTCATCCCATGCATTTCTCAAGTCCCATCTAAAGGAATTATAAAATGATCACTGTAAAGACAAATTTTAGAGCCATTTATTCACTAGAGGCTCACATGATGGAAAAACACTAGAATATCTAACTACACATTAAGAGGAAAACACCTATTCTTCCCAATTTAGTGTCCACATAATGCAAGTAGACCTAAACTAAGTATGAATATAAATACAAGGGTACAAATCATTGCTAAAGCATCTAATCACACTAATATTTCACTAGAATATAACACTACACCGATATTTCACACATACTACCATAGAGTGGGATAACTACATGGAGTTTGGTCCCTTTTTAAAGTATTGGTATCTAGGTAGTGCTTAGCATAGGGGGTGTTAAGAAAAATCAAAACTGTTTTAAATAACCCATTTTTCTATTTATTCCTCATGAACTATTGAGATGGGATTCCAAGTGAAGAATAAGGCATACAATAGCTTCCACAACCAATCACATAGACTCAATCATGCAAACATGACCTTGGTGAAGGTGCATAAATTTATTTAGACATAAAGTTAAAACCCTACCAGATGTCGATGCACTCTATAAACACTAACGTAGGATAACCTTGTCCAAATAACACAACCTTTTCCTAGGTAGATGAAAAACCCTTTTCCTCATTTATAGTGACCTCATAGCCTCACAAAAAATTTAGTCATAGTCATAGTCTTACATATCTAATTTTCCATCAAAGTTATTCTTTTTTGGTACTTTCCATTTTTAGCATATTTCTATATTTATCAAGTTCTAAATAAATTTTTATAATTTATGATATATTTACTATGGTCTAATTTTACTAACCAATTCATCATAATTAATATTAAAACTCTTTCAATCACAAATTTGATAAACCAACAAGATAACCAATGATCTTATCAATGTGAGATAATAAGAATATATGATAAGTGGTAATGGATTAAATTGAATGAAATGAGTTATATGTGCATGGATCAAAATCAAAAAATGTGTCATGCATAATAAGAAAACTATCTATAGCATTACTCATGTAATCAGGTGTAGAAGGGGTAACTCTATGAGATGTAGAATGATCTACAATTTGATGAGGACTAGTAAGAGATTGTGCCAAATGATATGCATTTTGAGGAATGTGATGATATGTATGAATCAAAAATTTAGAATGTGTTGTATGTGATGTGTTTTTTAAGAATTAGACACCTTTTTAAGATAAGCTTGATTTTGAATTGGTTAATTTTGAGGCATTTGCACCTTTTTCTAAAATAATTGAATAAGAATATTTTACCTAGGTGGAAAAATTGAAAATGTACTTTATTTTGCATATATGTATCAATGAACTGTGGTGGTGGATGGGAAGGAGGAGGTACCATAGATTCTAGAGGGTACTCATATTTGATTCTTAAAATTGTAATAACTTGACTATAATGAATTTAATTTAGTCATCTATGTACTGTATAATGTAAAACACAAATTTTAGAACCAAGGGCATCCTAGTATCATATAAAATACCCCCTTTGTGGTATAACTAGGAAAGGATTAGATAGTATAACAAGCTCTACTTGAAGAGACAACACGATGTGTCCTAAAGTGGTTTGTTATTTTCCATTGAATGTGATGACAATTTTATAAGTTGCTTGTATGTCATGTTGTGTCTAACCCAATGAATAAAATAATGTCATTGTGTATGCATTCTCACTTGGTCCATTATCAAATAACACACTATAAATGGGTTTTTTTTGTGCCTAACACACACACCCCATTTTAAAATTTAGATAGGGATCCACTATTATTTGAATATCCTTATTCAAGGTCCTGTAAGCCTTAGACATCCATGACATTGGTTCTAAAGTGCATAAGTCTAAGGTTTTCATCAAAGTCTAAAGTTAAAAAGTTCCAAAATTATGAAAATAAGAGCTTAGATATTGAATTTTATTTATTTCAAACCTCAGGTTTTCATAAATCTTCTTGAAAATTGACTTTATAATTTTTTAACTAATGAAGCTAATGTGTCACATCCTAGTGTTTTTATGATTTTCACATGTTTCTAGGACTATTGACAAAGACTTACAAATTATCCATGTGTTAAGCCTACCTTAGTTATGTCCCCAAAAATTTAAGCTCAAATATTAGGACAAGTGATAGAATCATGTCAATCGAAGTCCTTCAGTATTCAAAAAATTCTATGTACCAAAGTGTTCAAGCTTAAAGATCTTGACAGATGGCATTATTATATTACTTAGAACTTACCATAGTTTAACAAAGGTTTTGTACCTTATCAACAACAAAGACACCACAAGTCTTACACATGGAAACACCACATTCAAACAAAATGAAGTTCACTTTACAAAAAAAATTTAAGTCATTCAAATTTTTGGGACCCCAAGAACATGCCATGAGACATAAATTCATGAACTTGAAACCATGAAAGGTCAAAGTGAAGTTAATAGTCTAATAGCCTTGAGTCTTTGAGTCTTTATGGCTTAAATATCAAGACAATTTGCACCATTCTATGAACCTATAACCATGGAAGGTCAAAGTAGAATTAATATTCTAATGGCCCTGTAGCCCCACAATTTAATTACCCCAAAGTTTTGAGCTCTGAGGGTTTTATAGTTGGTAAAAATGTAGTTAACTTAGAGCTTCAATTTAGAAACATCAAGTTAATGGTCTTGATACTAGGAAGTTTTGAGCCTTCGAGTATGTACATCACTAAGAGAATGCCATGCATCAAAATCATAATACCTAGATCCTTCTTGAAAAGCATTCACAAATCATAGATCAAATATCCATTTCCTTGAGTCTCTAAGTCACTGCAACCCCAAAACTATTTCACATGGCATAATTATGTTAACTTATATTCATGGAACATATAAAACAAGATCCTGAGTCTAAAGACTTGGGTGAATGAGAAATAGAAAAGTGTCATCATCCAAAACATGCATGGCTAGAGTCTGAATAAATGAGTTTGACAACTAAACAAAGATGGTAAGTAAGAGATCAACACCTATCTTAAAATGGATGACTAGACATATATGAATCAACAAAAATTTTCTATTTGGAAAAAATAATTCCACTATTGGTTCCCAGTTGTACAAATTTATGATCTGGCTTTACACATTTGAAGGAAATGGAAAATAGTGATGAGAAACCCACTAGAATGTCATTGTAGCCAGGGGATGGTTTAGCATCAAGAATGAACCAAACTAAGAAAATGACTAGGAGGCACCTACTAAGGGTATGGTTAGTTCCCTGCTACTTTTGGCTTTGCCTGAACCAAAGTGAGAGGGCCTATGGGGGTATCTTGCTCTCATGGAGGTATTTTACAATTCAATCTCCATGGGGATTCTTGGCACAAGGGACAAATATGGTCAGAGCATAACCAAGTTTGCATACTTCACCTGTGAAGGGTTGGCACGCAAAATGCATAAATTCTCTAAGTCATACACAAACAACTAAAGATAAATGAAAATATGACTGTATTCTTCCTTTTGAACAATCTTAAATAATAAAGGGACTAAATAAAGACTAGAATGCTAGTATTTTAAGACACAAATTGAAAACACATTTTAAATATGCAAGATATTATGCATTTTCAAGGTAACACTTATAGTATGAAATAGGGTGTGTTATTTATAGGGTAAGATAGGGTAGGACATGCTTATAGTAAATTTTAAAATGGAAGGTGGTGTACTAGTGGCTTCTAAATAGAAAAGTATCTAAAAATATTTTTTCCTTAGTAAAGATGCAGAAAACTATTCAAATGCAAGATAATTATAAACAACAAATGATCCCTAATAGACAAGGATATACACTAAAACTAGAATCTCAAATACTTTCTCCTACTAAATTCATAAACCTAGGGTGCCCCTAAGAGGTATATCAACAACACATTTACAAGTATAGTCACAAAGAGGGATTTATAACCTATATGCATGCTCAATATGATAACTAGTAATGAACATAGACCCAAATATCCAATCATTAGAAACTATAAAATATGTCATTACATTTCATTAATAGGATATAGTAATGAACCACAAATATTTTCCAGTAGCTCGAAAATAAATATTATAGGCATCAACACTTTAGAATGTTTCCATGGGGATAGGCATGGTGAGATTGCTCTTTTGACAAGGGAGACATGAATATGCTATCAAATCTTGCTAATGGCTATACAGATGCAACCACCTTAGCAAGGGAGACAAATTCTACACACAACACTTGATCCCAAAACAATATCTATAGAACCTAGAATTAGAGGAAATGGATGCCTAAAACAACCTATATCAACCCAAAAAAAACCAACAACAACCAAAAACCTTAAAATATGACATAAAGTCGCTATTTATACTTTTTCAATCCTTCCCAAATTTGGGACAATGGGATGAAATTTTCAAAAATTGCATAATGAACTTCTCAAGTCCCATCAAGATCCTCCTAGCTAGAAAATTCCTTTTTGCTACACCTAAATTTTTTCCATATATTTGCAAGAAATCATTATTTCAACCACCTCTACAAGAAATGATGAAGAAATGTAACAAACCTTGAACATATTATTTGATCTTTTGGTTTAAAAATGCCTTTCACATGAGCTTGGAGGGAGGATATTTTCTTGAGAAGCCAAATAGATTTTGTTTTGATTTGGAACCACCTAAATTTCCCCTTGATCACTCACTTGTATATCTAGAGGGAGAACATCGTTTAAAAGCCAAACAAATTTTTCCCTCATGTGCAACTTATTTGGGGAGTGCTTTCTTATTACTTGAATTTCAAATCATGGGTATTTCTAGACATGAATCTCTTCTTTGTACATGCTAAAGGGAAAGTCCATTACCTGCAATGATGCTCTAGAGTTGATCTGATTATGACATGAAACTAAAATGATTTGTGATAATGATTGGAAATATTCACTTTTGAAATGAAAGTTAGACATTCTTTTTCTCTTAGAACCATTGCCACATCTATGAAATAACTATCAATTTTAACTTTGAAGATAGATTTTACCACATATTGACAATTGGCATTCCACCTTGGATCCAACTAGACATACGCATAGATCTAAGAATGACTAATGGCTCTAGTATAGACACTTGTCACCTCCTCATGCTATCCTATCCCTTTGAAAAGTCTGTCTTAGAATGCACTATTGGATATTCATCTCTTGATCATACATAAGTTGTAGATCTTGTAATGAGATGATCAAGCTGTAACCTTGTGGTACACAACTATGCCACTTTTTTTGTCTATGTTTTCCCTTGGGATCATTGAATTTTCAAACTTGGCTACATGCCATCATATCTATTTGGACAAGTAAATGCACTCTATTGAATCATGATCTGAGTGGTAGAGCATGATTGGATACTACCTCTTCCTTGGACCCAAGGTTATGCCATTTTATAGCCCCATGGGCCTCTTGTGTACCTGGTAGATAGTTGGTCCTACTTTGAGTGAACTTATGCCATGTGAAAGTGTCTCACTTAATCTCATGTCCCATTGACATATCAACTACCATCTCACACTGTCAAATCTTCAAAAAATGCTCAAACTTTAAAACATGGCCCACAAGCTTAACACTTGGTAGTCCTATAGGCACCATGAGTCTCTTTGATTATTCAACCTTGATCATGCACTATCAGACCATCCTTCTCTATAAAAACACATACCATCGGATATTCCCCATTTGAAAATAAATGGCTACTTCATGGGGTCTAAAAATGATGCTCGCACAACTGTCCTATACATTTAAATCCCAATGGCTAGCCCTTACAGCTTAAAATTGACGTTTGTGTGCCCATCAAAAATGTTTGTGAGACCATCACCTATAATTTATAAATAATATTTTGGGCACTTTGTTTAACAAAAATTTTGTTTGATTCTTTGTATTTGACCTCCTTTTTTACTTCAACACTTTTGCTTGCAACAATTCTTTCAGGTATCCTTTCAAGATAATTGTTTTAGACAAAATGTCTAAGTCAGTTTCCTTGAAAGATCTAACTTTAGTACTTCTTTTGAAGAAATGAATTTAGACATTTTACTCGAGAAAAATGTCTAAAGGAAATAGACCTCTACCCTACAGTAATTTTTCCAAAAGAATCTTTTGGGAACTTGAACATACCCTTCAAAATTTTTGCTAAGGGCACCTGCCCTAAAAAAATGCCCTTCAAAATTATTAAAAGTGTCCTCGAGATCCCGTAAAAGTGCCCTTCACTATCCAAACTTATCTTTTGAAATTTTTGATAAGGGTACCTACCCTACAAAAAATTCCCTTCAGAATTTTGGAATGGTCCTTTGAACTCTTGAAAGTGCCCTTCAAAACTATTGAAAGCATCCTCCATCTTCTAAAAGTGCCCTTTGGGATTTGTGTAAGTGTCCTTCACCCTTTGAAAGTGCCTTTAGAAATTTTACAAAGTCAAAATGCCCAAAGGAATTGATATTTTGGAACTTTTACAAGGGCAAAATGAGCCTTCACGACTTCTAGAAAGTACCTTTGGCTGAAACAAATGACCCTACAATTCCTTCAGGCATTTTGTGTGGGTAAAATGACAGAAGGGTAAGTGCCCTTCAGAATTTTTGTGGTGGACAAAAATTCCAAAACAAATAAGACTTAGAAAATGAAATAGCCCAAAATGAAAGACCTAAAACTAATGAAACAACCCTTTAGAACTTTTGTAAGACACTTAGACTAAAAGAGATAAGACATTGAATTCTTTTTGTAATTTTTTAGTGGACAAAATATCCAATGGGAAAAAGTCTTCAAACTTTTTACTTAAGACAAAAAGCTCGAAGACTTATTTTTGTCAGACATTATGTTCATACAAAAGGCTCAGAAAGTCTAAGGGAAAGAACACCTTCACCAAGTAAAGACAAGACAAATGACTTAGCAAATTATTTACATGGTCTTGAACTTTTAAAAGAACACATGGAGATTGAATTGGGGATAATGACTTAAACATTGATACTCAACCCAGGCTGGACTTAGGCATTTTCATAGACAAGGGTACAATTTATCTAGTGTAATTTTGGGTACTAACGCTGGGTCTCACTTGAGGATGCATACCCCCTATGAGTGTGTAAAGGACCATAGAATACAAGACTAGGTGCCAATCCATTGGGCTATGGAGTCAAGAGTTATTAATATTTTCAACAAACACTCATGAAGGCTCTACAAAACATGATAGATGTTAACAAAAATAGATCAAGAGGATCTAGAAATGAACACACAAAATAGGAATAGAAAATAACTATACAAATAAAGCCCAAAATAGAGGTACAACAAATGATAAAGGAAAGACAATAAAACACTACACAATATGGTACACATGTTGTAGACAGACTCAATCAAGGAAGTTTTTTAAATGTCTACCATTGACTAGTAATTCTAGTATTTCACCATCTAGATCTCTCAATAAGAAAGTATGATGCCCAATCTTGTAGTCAATGGAATATGGACCCATCCACAAGGCATGAAACTTGCCATGCTTTCCTTTCTCCTCTTGCATATTGTCTCAAATTAGATCCATATCACCTACTTGGAAGGTTATTAGAGTGACCTTTATATCATATATTTTATTCAAATTCTCCTTAAACTTAAGGTGTCTTTCATGAGCTAGTATTTGAGTTTCATCAAGATCAATAATCTAGTTCACCCTGCTTTCATAGTGATATACCTGCTCATCATCTCCTAGTTGTTGCATGAGTTGAAAAGTGGGCAGATACAAATTCATAGGACAAAATTATTGAGCTCCATAAACAAGCTCAAAAGGGATTCTACCTATAGCTCTCTTAGGTGTAATCCTATTAGCCCATAAGGTAAACTTCAGCTACTCACCCCACTTCTTCTTGTTTGCTTCTAATGTTCATCTAATTATTTTGAGTAAGTTCTTGTTACTTGATTCAACTTGTCTATTTCCTTGAGGGTTGTAATTAGAAACATAGTTCAGATCAATCACGTAGTCTTTGCATAATGCCACCAAAGGTTTGGCTTTGATGCTCATTTCATTATCAATAATTATCTTGATAGGCACACCAAATCTGAAAATAATATGATTTAATAGAAAATATGTGACTACCTAGTGTGTTGCTTTCTTTGTAGGGATTGCTTCAACCCATTTGGTGAAGTAATAAGTTACAGCTAGGATCCATCTATGCCTAACACTTGATGAATCAATGATTTCACTAATGAAATCCATTCCCCATTATCTAAATGGGCATTCAATCATCACATGCTACAAGGGAAGAGAACCTAAAGATTTCAACCTCCCAGCAAAGTGCTAACATTTCTCACATCATCTAAATTCCTGAGCAACATCCTTAAATAGTGATGGCCACTAATAACCAGCTCTCAGTATTTTATGAACTATAAATTTAGGTGCAAAGTGGTGGCCAAAAACTCTACTATGGAAGTATTCAATTAGTACAATAGTCTAGTCTTCAAACACACATCTGAGGAGAACCCTATCTAGATTCTTCCATGCTAGTCCATACTTTGTCAAGAGGTAATTTTAGGACACAATATTTATATTTCTTTGTTGGTTCTTATCCAAGCTAAGGGGATAATTAAGATTTTGAAAGTAGTGGATAATATCTATATACCAAGAAGATGAATTTAACTATCCCAAAGAATCATCAATGTTAAAAACAACATTGTTTACCTCAACATCTTACAAATTGGTCTCAGCCATAAGCTTGGCTAGACCCATCCCCCTTACCAACTTGGTGGTCAAAATATCCATGCCATATTCTTGTTGCTTGTTTACCCACCTGTACCTCTTACTAGATACATTAGTCTGAGTTAAAATTTCCTTTACCATGGTGTGAGGGATGTAGGCAATGATTTTTTAACTCATAATATATGGCTTGAATGTTTTAATAACTTTTAAAATAGTGAAAGATTGATTTTCCATGATAGTGTAATTCAATTTAGGACCCTGCATAGCTTTGATAAAGAAAGCTATGGGCTGCTCATGACCCTCCTCATTATTTTGCAACAAGACAACATCCAAAGTATTGGATGACATATAAGAGAATACTTCGAAAGGTTTCATGTAATTAGGGCTGACCAAAGTGGGGGAAGACTTCTAAAGCTTCCTTAATGTCATTAAACACTTGAATGGCCTTTTCCTCATATTTTATGGTTTGGTCCTTCTTTAACATATAAGTAATTGACAAAGTGATCTCTGTAAAATTAGACACAAACCTCCTTATAAAGTTAATCTATCTAAAGAAAGAATGAATTCCTTTCTTAGACTACGGGATAGGCAATTTTTCAATGGCTTTAATCTTTTAGGGTTAAATCATGACACCATCCTTGGATACTAGATGTCTTAGCAACTTAGCCATTTATACTCCAAAGTGGCACTTCTTGGGATTAAGCAAAAGGCCAAATTCCCTATATTTGATCAACACCTTTTCAATATGCTTCAAATGCTCTTCTCTTATTTTGGAGTACATAGTAATATGGTCCTGATATACAATAATAAACTAGTTAATTATCCCTAAAAAATCAACATCCATAGCTCACTAAAATGTTGTACCATCATTCATCAATCTGAAAGGGATCCTCATATATACATAAGTGTCCCAAGGCATTGTGAACACAACCTCAGACCTCTTAGATTCCTTGACCACAACCTAATTGTAGCCTAAGAAGCCATCCAATGTGGATAACATTTATGATCTAGTAAAGCTCTATAATAGATTATCCATATTGGGTAAGGGATAATTATATTTTAAATAAGTCTTATTCAAATTCTTGAAAACCACACATAAGTAGATGTCACCATTTTTCTTTCTAATAGGGACTAGATTTGCCACCCATGATGAATACTTGATGGGCTAAATGATACCACCATCCTTTATATTTTTTAATTCCTCCCTCATCTTGGTGGCTAGGATGGGGTTAATGAGTCTCTATTTCTACTCGAAAGGCTTGCTATTAGGATACAATGGAATGACATGCTGGAACAAGTCTTCTTTATACTCTTTCAACTTAGAATAAGACCACACTAGGCAATCATGGTACTTTTTAAAAAACTACATGTAATATTTTTTATCTACTACACTCAAGTGAGTACCCAACCAAACCTTATTTAGATTCACATAAGAACCCAAGTTGCACTCAATCACATCCTTTGAGATGAATAAGTTTCTCGATTTGATCCTCTCTACTCTATCAAAAGATGCTTCTAGACTGACCAGACCTCTTGGGATAGCGTTTGTCTTTAGCTGAATAATGTCTTTTCCAAATAAAGTCTCTTTTCCATCATTGAATTGAAAAATAGAATCTAAGTTTATGATCTAATCATGGAACTAAACCTCACATATTAGAAACCTCTTGATTTGTTCATCATCATCAAAGACCTGCCAATGATGAACATTGTACTGGATTGAAGCAATGACAAGCACCTCCACTTGATATTGATAATGAGGGCTCATATTTACAATGTCAAATTGAGAACCTAGCCCTGCAAGTATGTTAGATTCTTGGTTGAAACTCTTATCATGATAACACAGATTGAATACATCAAATAAATCCAACAAGTCACAAACAACATTTCAATACTATTTTAAACTTTTATTTTTTGTGGCAAAAGCAATGCAGACTTGATTTACCACTAAATTAGAATCACCCTTGATGACTAAAAATTTGATGCCATATTCATGAGTAATCCTTAAACCAAGAAAGAGTGCTTCACACTCGGTAGTATTGTTAGTACACTCAAAATAAAGTTGGAAAGAAAACATAAAGCATTTACCATGGGTGCATAGAAGACAACTCCAACTCCATTTCCAAGATTGGAGAAAGTTCCATCAAACCACATCCTCCAGACTTCGTTTTCTTTATAAGGGTCAACATCAAGAATATTAGGTTTTTCTCTAACATCAACATTCCCAACAAAGTTACCAAGCTCAACGTCTATGTACAACACTTCATTAAGACAATGCTTTGGATCTTCATAAAGTATGACCATATTACCCTCCAAAGGAATGGTGTCATATTAAAGGTCTATTTACACACTTTCACCCATGCTAGCAACCCATTTTCATGACAGTAACATCCACTATTTAGGTGGGCAATCTACAGTTACCACATCCATGTTCAAGTACTTACCAGGATGAACTACCAACTAAACCATTAGGCCTTTAACTTTTCCAAAAACTAGAACCTCTAATGAGTCTATGGCATAACACTTACCAAAGGTTGACGTGATCTTCACTCCAAGCTCATTGAGGACACCCAAAGGCATCACATTGCAAGAAGTGCCAGAATCAAACATGTAGTTGTGAACAACTAAACCATTGATCAGTAGAGTTGTATAAAAAATATCCATGTTCAGCTGACTCTCTACTAATACAGTCCCCAAATAAACCTCTAGAGAAAGTTTAAGAACCTCTTTCGATTCTTCATCTTCTTTTGGTGGTGCTTGGGGTAACTTAACTTCATTTGCAACTAACCTTTCACCAATTATAGATATTCAAAGGCCCTCTTCTTGTGTTTAGGTATTTATAGTAGCTCAATAAGTGGCATGGTGATCTTTATTTGACTCAACACTTGAGCCATGTCACACACACTATACTAAGGAAGAGGCATAATTGGTGGAAGGGTAATGACACCTTCAACTAGATTATAGTTAGTCAAGATATGAAGTGGAGTAGGCTAGGGTGGACTTGGAAGTTTGAAAAAATCCTTCAAAGGTGGATTTTCCTTAAGCTTATTATCACCCCTAGGGATACTAGATAACATAGGCATTATGTTTCTCCTAGCAGGAACACTTCTAGGTTTAGCAGCTTGGGTTACAAATACTATCTTCGAAACTTCTAGGACTGCTATAATTTTTTTTTCTTGCTTGTATTCCCTACCTTTGAATTTACAAGGGTAGTGTCTTAAGGATAAACACTTGGTTTCCTACTTCTCAAGTTGTATTCCTTATTTTAGGTAGTTACTGCATTAATTAATAACTGCCTGTCCTCAACTGATGGATTATCCCCATGATATTTTTTGATCATCATGGAACAAAAGAGATCAAAATCATGAACAAGCAATTCATACACTTATGCCACATTAACATCATAAGCAAAGTCAAAATTTGGGACACTCTCCATTTCAATAGTGCTCCAAAACTGATCATCCATAGTATCAGTCAACAATTTAGTGGAGGTAGTTGATTCATCTTGAGGTCTTTGACAATAAAACATAAAAATCTCATAGTCAGATGATGCATATTTAGGTTCATCTGAATCTTCATCAAGTTATTCAAAATTATCAAATGGAGGGTGTGGAAGGAAACACTTATCACACCAATCAATGTCTAAATCTAAATTTGTAGCATTTACCTTGGATTTTAAAGGATCAAACGCCTCCTTTGCAAACCCTCTGTTCTAATTTCTTTCCACCCTATCTTTGCACGTAGGCCTATTTCCTCTATCATGATCTCTATGGTGGAAAGAAGGCCTCCTTTGTGCTTGATTCTAGTTGCGAGACCTATCATAGCTAGTGGACACTTGAGGGACCCCTTTTTTAGCTCTAGCCAACTTGTATGACATTTATTTGATAATAGAGGCCAAAGTTTTGATAGTTTACTCCAAGTTGGATATCTTTATGGGTTGTGTCTTTTCCATATTGACCAGCTTCACATCAAACCACTCGTTCAAGGGATTTCCCATAGCCTTAATGTTGTTCTCAATCTAGATGGCCATATTAAATTCCAACCACAAGTTAGTGGGATTTGTATCCCTTAAGAAATAAGTAGCCTTCTTATCAAAGGTATCACAATAATTTATCAAACACACTATGTCATTGGGCCTGATGCTTTTAGGTATCCACATCATGGTATTTTTGAACCATGTGTTAAAGTCCCACACACACTCATTAGGATTTTTCTTGATATTTTCAAATTCACCCAAGAGAAACCTTGGAGCAATCCTAGCACCATACTAAATTCTAAAAACATTTTGTATCTCTTCCCATGAATTGATGCATCTAGTGGGAAGGGAATTAAACCATTCTTTAGTGTCTTCTTCCAGAGTGTGAAAAAACAACTTGATGTACACATCCTCATCCTTAATATCATAATATTATATTATATTCTAATAATCCCTTAGATTTTGATCACCACTCACTATATTTTTCTCTTGGAATTTTGGGAAGCATTTGCTAACTTCATGTGGAACCTCATTAGGATAGCCCTCCATTTCATCAAAATTGATGGGTTTAAATCTAGGAATTATAAATGTAGGATGTGCATTATCCTCTTGATCCCTACACCTCATGATTTTTTTAATAAGAAGTTTAAAAATAAAAGGCAAAGGGATATGAGGGTGTGAATGACATGGACTGGGTGGATCAAATCTAGGAGGGGATTCAACTCGTTGAGAAGGAGATAGAAAATAAATAAAACTATGTGTTTTAGAATCAGTAGAAGAGTTGTGATAGTCCTCAATAATGGGGTGGTTAACAAGGATTTCAAGATTATCAAGACCCTAATGGTCCTGAGCAGTTGCACTTTACCCTTCAATAGGCCTCCAGACTTATCCCCTTCTTCTTGGAGGAATGCCAAAGGGTGGAACAAGTCTCTTTGATGGGTCACCTTTGAAAGTTGATCTCAGTCCTCCTATCTTTGCAAACAAGAAGAAAATAAAAGATAAAAGTTATTAAATACTCAAAATAGGCACTAATCTTTCTTGAAACAAGAAAAAGAGTCAGAGTTGCTGCTAGAATCAAACTTATAGAATAGAATAGTTTACAAGCTGTTGTGATACAAACTAAAAATAGATTTGTTGAAGCTTAATGAGATAAAAAAAAAGACACTAAAATTTTCAAAATAATTTTCAAAAGGGACAAAACACCTTTCGACATGAAATATTAATATTTCTTTGTAATAGACTTAGTACAAGTCAAATTGTCAAACCTTAAAAACTTCCTGGCATACCCCCAGTGGAGTGATACAATATTGAAAGCCAATATAATTAAATCAATGTAGTAATAGTAGAGAAGCTCACAAAATGAAATACTCATGGCTCTATCTCTCTGTAAGGGTCCTTGGCAACAAGGCCAGTTATATGTTGATTCTTAGTTGTATACCTCTATGATCTAGCCTTGCACATTTGAAGGAAATGGCAAATAGTGATGAGAAACCCACTAGAACGTCATTATAACTAGGAAGACTTAGCATCAAGAATGAACTAGATTGAGAAAATTAATTGGAAGCACCTACAAAGGGTATGGTTATTTCCATACTACTTTTGGCTCTGCTTGAAATAAGGTGAGAGGACCTATGGGGGTAGCTTTCTCTCATAGAGGGATTTTATAATTTAATCTCCATGGGGATTATTGGAATAAGGGACAAATATAGCTAGAGCATAACCAAGTTTTCACACTTCACCCATTAAGGGTTGTCACACAAAATGCACAAATGATCTAAGTCATACACAAGCTACTAAAGATAGATGAAAATATGACTACAGTCTACCTTTTAAACAATCTTCAACAACAAAGGGACTAAATAAAGACTATAATGCTAGGATTTTAAGGCACAAACTATAGACACATTTTATATATGTAAGATATTATGCATTTTCAAGGAAAGTAACACTTATAGTATGCAACAGGGTGTGTTATTTGCACGGTAGGACAAGTTTATAGTCAATTTCAAAATAGAAGGTGGTCTGCTAGTGGATTCCAAATAAAAAAGTATCTAAAAATATTTCAAGACAATTTTCCTTAGTAAAGATGTAAGAAACTATTCAAATTTAATACAATGATAAACACCAATTAATCCCTAAGAGACTAGGACATACACTCAAACTAGAATTTCAAATACTTTCTTTTGCTAAATTCATAATCCCAGGGTGCCCCTAAGAGGTATTTCAACAACACATTTACAAGTTTAGCCACATAAAAGGATTTATAACCTAGATGCATGCTCAGAATGACAACCAATAATAAACATAGACCCAAATATCCAATCAATAGAAACTATAAAATATGTCATTGCATTTCATTAATAGGATATAGTAAAGAACCACAAATATTTTCTAGTAGCTTGAAAATAAATATTACAGACATCGACACTTTAAAATTTTATCATGGGGATAAGCATGGTGAGATTTCTTTTTTGACAAAGGAGATATGAATATGCTCTCAAAGCTTGCTAATGGTTGTACATATGAAACCACCTTAGCAAGGGAGGCAAAGTCTACACACAACACTTGATCGCATAAATATTTTTACAAAACCTCAAATTAAGGGAAATGGATGCCTAAAATGACCTATATCAACCAAAAACAACGAACAACCTTGAAATAGAAGACAAAGCCCCTATTTATACTTTTTCAATCCTTCCCAAATTTGGGACTATGGGTTGAAATTTACAAAAATTGCATAATGAACTTCTCCAGTCTTGTCAAGATGCTGCTAGCTAGAAAATGCCTTTTTGATACACCTGACATTTTTTTATTTAATTACAAGAAATCATTATTGCAACTACATATATAAGAAATTATGAAGACCTACAACAAACCTTGAGCATATTATTTGATATTTTGGCTGAAAAATGCCTTTTTCATGAGCCTAGAGGGAGGATATTCACTTGAGGAGACGATTTTTTTTGTCTTGATGTAGAACCACCTTAAGATCCCCTTGATCACTCACTTGCATAGCTGGAAGGAGAACATCATTTGAAATCCAAACAAATTTTGTCCTCATGTACAACTTATTTGGGAACACTTTCATGTTACTCAACTTTCAAATCATGGACATTTATGGACATGAATCTCTTCTTTGTGAACACTAAAGGGAAGCCCATTAACTGTAAGATGGCTCAGGAGTTGATTTGATTATGACATGAAATTGAAATGATCCATGATCATGATTGGAAATATTCACTTTTGAAATGGTAGTTAGACATTCTTTTTCTCCTTGAACCATTGCCACATCTCTAAAATAACCATTAATTTTATCTTTGAAGATAGATCTTACCACATATTGACACCTAGAATTCTACCTTAGATCCAACTAGGCATCCAATAGCTTTAAGAGTGACTAATGACTCCAGTCTAGATACTTGTCACCTCCTCATGCAATCCTATCCCTTTGAAAAGTCCGTCTTGGTGCACACCATTAGATCTTCATCTCTCAAACATACACAAGACATAGATCTTGCAATGATATTATCAAGATATAACCTTGTGGTACATAGTTGTGCCACTTTTCATGTCTACATTTTCATATGAGATCTTTGACTTTTCAAACTTAGCTACGTGCCATCAGATCTAATTGGGAAAGCAAATGTGTTATATCAAATCATGATTTGAGGGGTGGAATATGATTAGATATACCTCTTCCTTGGCCTTGAGGGTATGCCACTTGGTAGACCCATAGGTCTTTTGTGTACCTATAAGATAGTCAATCCTAATTTGAGTGTGCTTATGCCATATGAAAGTATCTCACTTAATCTTGGGTCCTGTTGACTTATCAATTGCCAACTCACACTGTTGGATCTTCAAAATATGATTATACTTTAAAACATACCCCACAAGATTGATACTTGAAAGCCCTGTGAGCTACCTGAGTCCATTTGACTATTTAGCCTTGGTTGTATAGTATCAGATCATCCTGCTCCAAATAAACATGTGATGTTGGATTTGCCCCATTTAAAAACAAATGGCTACTTCACGGGGTTTAAAAATGATGCTCATGTGACCATCCTAGACATTTGAATCCCAATGAGTAGTCCCTATAGCTTAAAATTTACATTTACATGCCCATTGAAAACATCTACAAAATCATCACCTATAATTTAGAAATAATCTTTTGCAGACTCTTTTTAGCAATAATTTTATCTGAGTCTTTAGATTTGGCCTCCTTGTTTACTTCACCACTTTTGCTTGTAATAAATATTTTAGGTGTCCTATCAAGACAATTGTTTCAAACAAAATGTCTAATTCAATTTCCTCAAAATATCTAAATTTAGTACTTATCCTAATGAAATGCATTCAAACTTTTTGCTCAAGCAAAATGTCTAAAGAAAATAGTCCTCTACCCCACAACAATTTTGTCAAAAGAATCTTTCGTGCACTTGAACATATCCTTCAGAATTTTTTATAAGGGCACCTACCCTACAAAAATTCCCTTCAGACTTATTTAAAGTGCCCTTCAAGAGATTTTGAAAGTTCCCTTCACCATCCAGACTTATCCTTCAAATTTTTTATTAAGGCCACCAACCCTACAAAAAAATGCTCTTTGAACTTTTGGAATGGTTCTTTAAACTCTTGAAAGTGCCTTTTGGAACTATTTAAAGTGTCCTCCATCTTCTAAAAGTGCCCTTAAAGATTTGTTTAAGTGTCCTTCACCCTTAGAAAGTGCCCTTTAGGAATGTTATAAAGGCAAAATTCCCAAAGGTATTGATCATTCAGAACTTTTGTAAGTGCAAAATGACCCTTCAAGACTTCTAGAAAGTATATTTGGCTGAAATCAATGACTCCACAATTCTTTCAGGGGTTTTTATGGGAAAAATGCCCAAAGTGAAAGTGCCCTTCAAAATTTTTTCTACAAACAAAAAGTTTGAAACAAATAAGACTTGGAAAATGAAATATCCCAAAACGAAAGACTTGAAATGAAAGACCCAAAACTACTGAAATAACCCTTTATAACTTTTGCAAAACACTTAGACCAAAATAGATAAGACATTGATTTCCTTCGAAACTTTTTTAGTGGATAAAATGTTTGACAAGAATAAGTCTTCAGACTTTTTACCTGAGACAAAAAACCCAAAGACCTATTTTTGTTGGATATTGTGTTCATGCAAAAAGCTTAGAAATTCTAAGGGAAAGAATGCCTTCACCAATCAAAGACAAGACAAAGAACTGAGCAAATTATTTACATGGCCTTGAACTTTCAAAATAAAACATAAAGATATAACTAAGGATAATGAATTAAACATTGATAATAAACCCAGGTTGGACTTTGGCATTTTCATGGACAAGGGCCCAATTATTCCAATATAATTTTGGGCACTAACACCCACCAAAGCTAACAGGTAAATTTAAATCCAAATGGGAACAAAATAAAAAGTCATTATTTTCATTGATGCCATATGAGTTATGCATATAAGGTATAGGATTTATCAATATATGTGGAATCCAAGCAAATACAAGTCACTTTACCATTAATCTACAAGTTTAATATTGTAATTTTGATCTCTCCAATGACCAAAAGTTCTAGTTTTTTCAATAAATTTACAAAGAGATTTCAAATAGTTTATTAATGAATTACATATTCCAAGATAACTAAAATGGATTTACCAAGGAAATAATGCATCCATACCACTTCTACCTACTCTATTTATAGAAACATTAAATACATAGACACTGTATTTGATAAGGATGCCCTGGATTTCAAGTTTCCTTACTAATAAGCCCTATAGAATATAGTAGAGTCTATAGCATTATATTCTTCACAAGATCATATAACCCAGTAGAAGAATAAATACATTTATGGCCTACTACCAATAAAGACCATGAGGATTCATCAAGCGATGATGAAACCAAAGGCAATGCCCTGTATCAGTTTTCTTTGTGATTTTTTCTTCAATGCTACTTATTTTGTGGACTAATTACATTTTATAAAAGGAAAAAATACAATTTCATATATTTATGGAAGGGCATTTGAGAGGTACCTTAGGATTCTAAGGCCATAGGTTGCTTGTAACTAAGTCTTAGCCAACATATGGATTGAGCACAAAACTATAGAGGGTAAATTGAACAAGTGGTTGGTGAAAGACCAAAGATTAAAAATAAAGGGAGACATTTCCTCCAATGGCATCATCAAATTCAAGTCTATTATTAGAATAGCCATGGCCCTTCTGAAAAGACTATATGGTTTTCCTATAATTACTTATGTATAGGTGGAATAGGTCCCATTAATGTACATTCTCCTAACTTCTGACAAAATTTTTGCCCTAAAGAGATTATTAGGGTTAGGTTGATGTCACAGATGTATAAACATGCATGGAGGGAAAAAATAATTTTTTTTACATGATGTCATATTTATTATATGTATTTCATGGGATGGGATGTATACAAGGTAAAATGTAACTGACCTACAAATCAATCCTAGCTTGGAGAAGATAAATCACACTTACACTCCATTTTTTGATACATTTAGACATTTAAGGTCATGACCAAGATGGATCTATTAGACCTAACCAAGGGGTCCGTTACCACAATAATATCACTAGAGAGGGTTACAAAGCCTCTAATCAAGCAACACCATGTGATGAACCTAGGGGTAAGTGCACAAAGTTGAGGGACAAAAAGGGGCCTATTTATGGACATGATTTTCCTAAAATTTTAGAAATCTAAACTTTTGTAGATAATTTGAGATATATACACTCTAAATTTGAAGATGGTGTAAAAACATGAAATATATCCATTTGAGTCTAGTTTATAAAATAGTTTTTTTTTATAAAATGGTTAACCATAAATAGGTAAAACATCTAAAATTTTAAGAATTCCTATTTTTTAAGAAAATAGAGTAGATAGATGGTCGTGTAGTGCACCATTTTTTGAGAAGTGTTTAATATTCTTTGAAACCCTTTTGTGAAAATTTAGATAAAATCCTATAGTTTGTGACCTATATTTTATATATTTTTTCAATGAATACATTTTAATGATTTTTCCAAGTAAATAGATCTTGAAAATTGATAAAAAAATGGATAACCGGTCGTATGATGTGCCTAACTCCCTCAAAACAATGAAAATCAATTTTTTTGAATGTATGTAGAATTAGGCCTAGTTTGTGACCATTTAATGTTTTTTACACTTGGACCAATGAAAAATAAATTAAATGAACATGTATAGGCCTGTATTTTTGTGATATGTAGTGGCCTAAAAAAGGTATAGTTATAAATTAACATAGTTTGAAACCTTAAATTAGTACAAAGATTATAAAAATCATAATTTTGGAAAGAGGAGCGCAAGATCATCATGATGGTATTAAGTTTTTGAGTTTTACCATTGAAATTCATAGTGAATTTGGAAATCAAATTTGAATTTTGGTGTTTTTATCAAAACTCTTGGACTCAATTGTAGATTGATAGGTCCAAGCCTTTGGCTCATGAATCCAAGCCATTTCCAAGCCAATAGGATTGGTGTTTGAATTCAAATTCCAATAGCACAATCACTTTAATAATTCAATTTCATTAGTAATGTGATCACATTAATAGATAACATGATCATGTTAATATAAAAATAATAATGTGATTACGTTCATATTATTTTTCACATAAAAGCATGTGAACATGCACATGAAGCCAATGTTAACTTGAAGTTAATATTTACTACTCTAAATGCTAATCATAAGTTTACATTTATTTAATTATAGTTTAGATTTATTTTAGTAAATATAAGAAATTATGGTCACTCTACATCTAATAGAGTTGGTTTCATAATTACATGCCTTATGATGTGGAACATAGTTTTTTAAAATCCAATCTGGTCAGTACTTAGGTATTTTCAAGGTATAAGTATTAAACCTAAGGATTTTAGGACATAAATTTTTCAATTTATGTCCATTTTTGGTAAACATATAGTCATTTTTAGGTTTTTGTGCCTTCTAAATTTTTTACTGGCATTTTTAGGAGTCCTAGGTTTGTCAAAATTAAACTTTGCAAACTACTCACTTTGAACTTAATCTAAAGTAGTGTGATTGGGGTAGCATATGTCACATTGATGACCTATACACATCAAACAACCACTTTTTTTTAATTTCACTTGTACATCATCCCTCCCTTATCCCTGATCACTTCCTACTCATCCCTCATCACTCGTAATCACTCCTTCCTCATTACTCATCATCCATAATCACTCCCTAATTAAACTTCACTATCCCTCATCATATATAATAATCTATTATCATACTTGATTACTCTCTCATTGAACCTCACTATCCCTCATCATCCATAATCACTCCTTCCTCATCTTTCCTCACCCCTAATCACTCTTTACTCATCCATAATTATCTATAATTTATTCCTCATTATTTGTCATCATCATTAATCACTCCCTCCTCATCCCTCCTCATCCATAATCACTCCCTCATTGACCTTCATTTCACCTCATCATTTATAATCACTCAATCTTATCATCCCTAATCACTCCTTTATTAACTATAACCATCCATTATCATCCCTAATCACTCCTTCATGATCCCTCATAATACCTAATAACTCTTTCCTCATCCCTCGTCATTTCTAATCACTTCCTCATTGAACCTTATCATCCCTCATCACTCCATCATTGACCCTCACCATCCCTCATCATCCCTAATCACTCCCTCCTCATATGGCGTAATTTTATACTCTAAAGACATATTTGATTCCAATCATATGTTGTTTAATCCATTATAATAAAAGTTAATTATTTTCTAGGACTTGTTATATTATCAATACCCATTTTTTATAGTCAATTTTAGTTCATTAAATTATCTTTATTGTACAACTAACTAGATGAAAATTTATTTAGTTTCACCTTCAGTATCTTGGTTCAAAGGATAAAAATTAAACACAAATCTCTTGTATAATTTTCTAATTATGAGAAGATTTGAATCTATGCAAAGTTATTTGGTGTTTCCCATTCATGTATGACTTAAATCTTGGTCAAGTTTGTTAAGCATGGGATTTACTAAGGTGGGGGGTGAATTATTATATCATACATCTTATAAAATTTTACTTAATCATATTCCACTTAACCATACATTAGAGATATGCAATAAAATTAAAATAATAAACACCACACAAGAGAGAGACACCCGATTTTAACATGGAAACCCAATGTGAGAAAAACCATGAAGAACAACCTCAAGTATATGAATGAGAACCAACTCAAACTATAATATTTGAAAGCACCAACCCCTTTACTAAGAACCAAAACATCAACTAATTCATGAGCACCAACCCACAGGAGCACCAACCCCTATTGTGTGTACCACACACCTATCTCTTAATGTTGATTTCTCAACAAATGATAGCACATTACTATATCTTTTTCTTTTCTCTCCTCTACTCTTCTAAGCTAGATATAACAATTACAAACCATGTGCTTTCTCACATCTTATAAATGGCTTCTCAAGCCTTTATTATAGCTTTCCAAATAACCTTTGGCATTGATCCTTTGTGACCCTTCACTCCTCATGGAAAATGGTGCCAAACTTGCATGACCCTTAAAATCATTGCATTTGAAAAGTCACATGGTGACCCTTCATGAGTAAATGCATCCTTTTCATTTTTGTCTTTATCTTGGTGACTTTTCATATTCCTCAAAGTGTCCCTTCAAGGGAAATTGTGCCCTTCCTCTTTTGTCATCACTTGGTGACTCTTGGAATTCCTCAAGATTACTCTTCATGGGAAAATGTGTCCCATTCCTCTTTTATCTTTACCCCATGAATCTTTGAATTCTCCATGGTCCCTCTTTTGAATTTATGAAACCAAAAATATATATATTAATATTAGATAAATATTAACACACATTAGCCAAGATATGAACATTTAAAACATCATTAAATGTTATGGGGCCTTTATCACCAATAATGCTAGACCTTTGACATCAATAAAAATATTTCCAACAATCTCCCCCTTTGTCATTGATGGCAACCTCAAACTAAAACTGCCACATCTTAAAACCTATACTACACATTCCAAGCTACATATATAGCCAAACTAAAAAACATACAGTAATTCCCCCTTACTATATATTCTTGTACCTATTCCCTATATCTATTCTTGTACCTATACCTATTTTTGCACTTCTCCCCATTTGACATCAATGACAAAGGGCCTATCTTGGAGCTAACACTTAGCTCCCCCTTAACTAATGTTGATGTTTAATGTCAATAAGTAATATAAATTAATCCGAACTCCTCTTGTAGATCCTTGAATGTATCATTTGGTCGTGCCTTTGTGAAGATATCTGATAACACATATAAATTGTTGCCTATCCTTTGAGCATCTATAATCAACTCATTTGAATATTTTATTCTAATCTCACAACCTTA
Source organism: Torreya grandis (assembly GCA_037957365.1). Lineage (NCBI taxonomy): Eukaryota > Viridiplantae > Streptophyta > Pinopsida > Cupressales > Taxaceae > Torreya > Torreya grandis. The sequence goes on from JARHVA010000069.1 coordinate 2,275,165, forward strand.
TACATAAAAATTTAATGTGTATACTTGATCACATATTTTATTTACACTCAATAGATTATGCTTAAGACCTTATACATATAATACATTCTTTGTCTTGGTTTTACCATTATCCAAACTTAACGTACCTTTTCTGGCTATCTTGGCAATAGTTTTATCTCTGAATTTGACTATGCCACCATTGATCTTATTTAGAGTTATGAACTTGTTCTTGTATCCTATCATGTGCCTCAAACATTTGTGGTCAATGAACCATGGTTGTTCTTCATTTATTGCATGCAAAGTTATTTGAACTAACATAGAATCTTTAGGTTGTTTCTTTTGCCATGAACATGTTTGAACCTTCTTCTTGATGATTGGAACCTTGAAACTTTGGTATTTTTTGACTAACTCAAACACACTTCTACAATGTTAGGATATGTGTCCAAAATTATTACACTTGTAACATATTATGGCCTCTTCATCAAAGCCTGATAGAGGAGCAAAAGAGTTGTGGCTTCTGCTTGAATCTGCATGAGTTTTCTTCTCCTTGTTTATGAAATTGTTAGCTCTTTTCTAAAATTCTATTTTCTTATGACCATATCCATTCTAATAAAAATAGTAACCATGAAAATAGAACCTATTTGTGTATCTTTATCTTGATTGTATTTTTTAGATCTATTCTTTCTAGCCTTCTTTATTTTAGATATCCTCTATATTATTTACTTCTTCCTTTTTTGTTTTCTCTTTTGTAAGAGATTTAGCATAGCTCTTTTTATTTTCAAATCTAATACCTATCTTATCTGATATTGACTTTTGAATTTCCAATATATTATTTAACATGTTAGTGCTATCCTCAAATTTTGAATCACTGACTACTTTATCATTGACTACTTTCTCAATATCTTGTCTTAAAGAGGCAATTTCAGTAACATACCTTTCACATTCTTCACTTAATTTTTGAAACTATGATGTTAGATATTTTTCATTCCTTTTGGCTTATTCAAAGTGTGCTTGTAGATATTTAATTATTTTATTTGACTTCTTTTCATTTTTATCGATCTAGCACTTCAATCTTTGATTCTTCTTCTCAACAGCTTCTAATTCTTATAGGCACAAATGAGTTCTCTTTATAGATTTACCTCAGCTTCATCCTCACTGTCATCATGTTCTTCTTATTGATCATCTATAATTTTGTTTGTGGAGGTATCTTCATGTATGGTCATGAATAGATTTTCTTCTTTGTCTGAGTCACTGATTCCACTATCTTCACTTGAGCTAAGATATTTAGAATATAAACTCTTATTTTTGAATCTCTTCTTATATTTTCCTTTGAAGTTTTTCTTGTATGTAGAATTTTCTTCTTTATTATCATCATTATTCTTATCTGGGCATCTATCTACAAAATGTCTAATCTTACCACATTTAAGACATTTAAATGGCATTTTCCCTTGATATTTACCTATGCCCTTTTTAGGCTTGTGGATGAATAGAGCTCCATTGTCATCTTCCTCATAACTAGAGTGTCACTTGATTCTTGAATCTTGGCTTTCTCTTTCTTTGATGTCTTGAAAGTAGCTTACCTCTTTGAGAGTTTATCTTGTTCTATCCACACCTCATATGCCATAATAATACCATGTAGTTCATCCATCTTTAGCTTGGCAAGATCCTTCATCTCTTCAATTTCCAAAACCTTTGCATCATATCTCATTGGTAGAGATCTCAAAACCTTTTGTACCACTGTTGACTCTTCTAACTTTTCTCCAAGACCTTGAATCTAATTTACTATTTGATCAACTTGTAAAAGATAACTCACTATATTTTCTTCCTCTTCCATCTTCAAACTCTCAAACTATCTTCTGAAAATCTAAAACTTAGCCCACTAAACCTTTCCATCACCTTTGTAAATATTCTCAAGATTTACCCCAGTCTCATGAGCAGATTTGCATTGCATAACTTTAACAAATTCTAATTCACACAAACTACATAAAATATCATTTAAAGCTTTAACATTATTTTCACTTTCCTTCCTTTTTACCATAGTGGTCACAAGTGTCTATGGCTCTTCGTATTCCTCTACAATTGCTTGCCAAATGTCAAATCTAAGAGACATCAAATAAGTCCTCATAATTATGCTAAAAAAACATAATTTATCCCATCAAACAAAGGTGCCTTATTTTTATAAAAACCTTCATCTGATCCAACCATTGTGCTTTCCGAGATCTACCTTCAAGTTGTTAAACTCTTTCCAAAAGAACGTACTCTAATACCAATTGTTAAGCATAGGATATATTGAGAGGGGGGGTAAATCAATATATCATATATCTTATAAAATTTTAATTAATAAAATTACACTTAACCATACATTCAAGATATGCAATAAAATTGAAACAATAAACACCACACAAGAGAGAGACATCAGATTTTAACATGGAAACCCAATGTGGGAAAAACAACAGAGATCAATCTCAAGTATATGAATGAGCACTAAATCAAACTATAATATTCGTAAGTACCAAATTGTAGGAGCACCAACCCTTTTGTTAAGCACCAACACAACAACTAATTCATGAGCACCAGCCCATAGGAACACTAACCCCAATTGTGTATACCACACAACTATCTCTCAATGTTGCTTTCTCAACAAATGATAGCAAATTACTATATCTTTTTCTTTTCTCTCCTCTACTCTTCTAAGTTAGATATAACAATTACAAACCATGATCTTTATCACATCTTACAAATGGCCTCTCAAGCCTTTATTTATGGCTTTCCAAATGACCTTTGGCATTCATCCTTTGTGACCCTTCAATCCTCATGGAAAATGGTACCAAACTTGTATGTCCCTTAGAATCCTTGCATTTGAAAAGTCACATGGTGACTCTTCATGAGAAAATGTATCCTTTTCCTTTTTGTCTTTATCTTGGTGACTTTTTGTATTCCTCAAAGTGTCCCTTCAAGAGAAATTGCACCCTTCCTCTTTTATCTCCACTTGGTGACTCTTGGAATCCCTTAAGATGACTCTTCATGGGAAAATGAATCCCATTCCTCTTTTGTTTTTACCTTGTGACTCTTTGAATTCTCCATGGGCCCTCTTTTGACTTTATGCAACAAAAAATATATTCGTTAATGTTAAATAAATATTAACACACATTAGCCAAGATATGAACATTAAAAACACCATTAAATGTTATGGGGCCTTTATCACCAATAATGCTAGACCTTTGACATCAATAACAATATTTCCAACAAGGTTTACACATACACTCCTTGTGTTTGTAATGTATCCAAAATGTTTTAGCTCTTGCATGAAAAATGAACATTTATTCATGTTATCATAAAAATGTGTTTGTATAAAATGTGAAACACTGATTCAACATGGTGTGGATGTTCATCCCATATTTTCTAAAGATTATGATGTCATCAAGGTAGATTAAAAATATGATATAGTTAACTATCTAGAGGATGTCATTCAACATCTCAATGAATGAATTCACTATATGATTTAACCTAAAAGGCATAACCAACTAGTCAATCAATACTTCCTTTGTTTTTAAGACTATATTCCAAATGTCTAGACGATAAACATGAATATGATGATGTACCCAAACTTAAGATTAATTTTGGAAAATAATTGTACACCATGGATATGGAAAAAAAATGCCTTAATATTTATATGAGGATAATAGTTTTTCACTTTAATATTGATAATATTTTTTAATTGATTCACAACCTCATGTCCCATCCTTATTTGGCACAAGCATAATTAAGCTTCCACAAGGCAATAATTTGAGCATGATGTCTCCATTATCCATGATTTCATAGATCTAATAGTTGATTTATTCCTTCTATAGAAATGATATGTTATATAAAGAGGTTTGAGGTAGAGGTAGTTAAGGGATCAAATAAATAGTATTGTTTAGTGTACAATATGTGGCAACTTATTTAGGTGATTGAAAGATATCCTTATATTCATCTAGTTTATGGTTCAATTATTTTGTCTTTATTATTATTAACCAAAACTCACTATAATATGGTGCCATACAAATGTTATTACATTTAATTCTTACCATCAAGAGTATACTTATTACTAAAACTGATAAGATTTTTGTACTTCTTGGCACTAATGACTGAAAGCTTATGAACTAATTACGATATATGGTATTTTAGATCATGACAATATATCACAACATTTCAAGGACTTAATTCATTGATTACATGTAAATGGTAAATATATGGTTGACCACATGTAAAACATCACATACCTCTAATGGGGAGATGTCACAAATGATTTCATCTTTAAAAAGATTGATTTTGTACACTAAGTGACACTACTAGATGATCCATTTTTCAAGGCCTACATTAGACCATACACTAGATTATAGTTATGGATGATGCATCAATTTCAACTTCAATTTTTGAAAATATGATTTCAAAAAAATTAAATTAATATGACTTATATTGGAAATAATGAAGTGTATTGGTTCACTATTGATTTACATTTTTTAATGAAATAATATTTTTAATTCACATAATTTATTGTTAGGCGAAGTAGAGATATTTTTAGTATTGAGTATGTGGTTCCCAAAATCTGTCACTCATTTTGGGACAACATATGAACTATTTTCCAAAATTATCTCTTCCCTTCTCAAAAATTTTTCTGAGCATTCAAATTCTTCATTATTCAAGCTTTTTTAGTTAAGGGACTAGCAGGTTCAATAGGTTCAATGGCTTCAACAGGTGAGTTCTCATAAAGGAACACGTTCCCAACACTTAGGCAATTTCAAGATTGGTTCAATGCCTCAGTTCAACCAAAAATGTTCATCAACGAGCTTCAAAGAAAGGATTGAACCATTGAACCCCACTTCCAAAAAGGTTCAACGATTCAATGAGTTCAAAGGTTCAATGACGATGACAAGCTTAAAGAGTTAAGCGCTTCGTCAAAAGTTCAAAGTTCAACTGCTTCAGTAAGTTCAACAGCTTCAAAAGACTTAGCGAAAAGAAAAAAGATTGAACTGTTGAACCATTAAACCTTGAACCAAAATGGTTCAAAGGTTTAATGTGGTTGGCTCAAAGAGATTGGTTCAAGTGGTCAATTGAATGAGCGAAACACAAGATTGAACCATTGAGCTGTTGAACCAAAGTTGGTTCAATTGGTTAGTTCAAATGAATGGTTCAAAGGAGTGCCCCAAAGTTGAAAGGGCAAGTGCCCTTGTGGAGGGAAGTGAACAAAAGGTAGGTTACCTTGTGAAGGGCAGGGAAAATTTGCTCAAAGATAAAAGAGAAGGCCGAAAGGGAAGATTTCCTTCAGACTTTTTGTCTGAGGAAATTACCAAGTAAAGGAACCAAAAGAATTTTTTCAGAAATATTTTTTGCAGAAGAATTTCACAAAGGCAAATCCTTCGAACAAATTGTCTAAAGGAATTCCTTTGGACATTTTTTCTAAAGGAACAATCAAAAGCCCGATGAAAAAGTGGTTAAGGCAAGGGAAGATTTTCTTCAGACAAAATGTCTGAAGGAATTCCTTCAGACATTTTATTCGAAGGAATTGAAGGAAAAGGCCGCCCAAAGAATCTTGAAGGGTAGGTACCCTTGCGGGGGGCTCATGGCACCCAAAAAATGGACCTTTATCAAAAAATTGAAGGGACACCTTCCCTTTAGGGTGTTTCAAAGACATAGAGCTAAAGGAATTTCAAGGCTTCAAAAGACTTAGCCAAAAATAAAGGATTCTGAGAAAGAAATTGAACCATTGAACCTTGAACCAAAATGGTTCAAAGGTTCAAAGAAAGCTCCAAGAAAAGGAAGGAAATGAAGGATTCCAGAGACTAGTTCAAAGGGATGGTTCAACCAAAGAGCAGGGAAGTGATGGAACTAGGGAACCAATAAAGACCGCCTGAACTGATGAACTAATGAACCAATGAACTTTCACAGGTTCAAAGGTTCATGGTTCAATATGGTTCAAACAACTAGCAACTATTAACATCCCCACGGATGTCAAATTTAAGGTAATGGAATATCCATTAATTTTCAAATATAGCGTGAAACTTGAAGGATGAACCAAGTGACCAGCTAAAGAAGATAGCCCGAGAGCTCTAATTGCAATAGAAAAGAAGAGAAGGCTATAGAATATATTGAAATATCTATGAGAGAGTTACTTTTGGTAGGTGAAACAGTTCACCAAGTAGTCATTTGAGCACACCAAATCAAGGACATGGCCTATTTTTCTTTCATGAAGTAAAGGCAAAGTGGACAACTACACAAATAAAAAGGAAAGGACCAGGTAGCCTATACTTTGGAAGAGACATATGCGATGAATTGGCACCCCACAGTTAAGGCCGATGCACTGTTTCAAGCATGGCCCCTTGATAGAATTGAAAATACATTCAATGCATCAAATGTAGCATGGGTCATTCCATGGAACAAAGTGCCAAGCCTTTCTTGGCTACTATATATTGTAATCTTTGGTTTTATGAAAAAAGAGATCTGTTCATTATAGAAGCAAAACTCTACCCAAATTGAAAGGTGATTACTGAGACTTTGAGCTTAGATTGTTGATCATATTTCTTTATCTAAATGAGAAAGCAAGTTACTTTCAAAATTTGTGCTATTATATCTTGTGTTATTCTAAGAAATTATTCTTATGTCTGTTTCCTAGGAGCTTTCTTATTTATTTAATTTAACAAGCAGAACTAGTGGAAGTAATCAGGAAGGTGTCCTGAAGCCAATTATGGAAAGACTTTGTGCTGTTACAATTGTCTTCAATGTGTTTTTAGTTTATTTCTATATAAAAGCTCTTGGGATGACTTTGTGCCCCCATTATCCTTTGTATTTCACTCTTTGGGCAGTTGAGGTAGAGAATTTGTGTTACACTTCATTCTACTGGTTACTGTGCCCTTGTTACCTGTTGGTTACCCACTAGAAAGAACTCCTGCGCCCTAATGCAAGACCACTTCTGAAAGAAGAGAAGTGCCTTCATTATTATCACCAAGATTTCTCCTTTGTCTATGAACATCATCTCTAAAAAAAGAGAGATGGATGGTGTAGTCCTACGTTTGAGTGTTATTTTCTACTTATATATATATAGTATATAGCTCCTCATATTTATAGGGAACCTCCCCTTGATGAGAGGAGAGATTCATCCACCTTTGATGTGGTAAACTTGCACATTTGGCTGACTAATCTCCCTATATTGTGGTTGAAGAGACCTATTTTTCTCATCAGTTAGTTGGTGACAAAATATTCACCCAGCAATTTTTGGTGACTCCACTAGGGAAGAGTGCGCAGTTTGAAGCCTCAAGCTTCAAGCTAAAGTAAGGCTAGTTCTTTCTCATTTTTATTCTATAATCTAGAAACTCCATGTTATACTAGAAGCCAGAGAATCCAAGGTGTTGTTGACCCTATTTTTGAGTTGGTGTAGTAGGGCAATTTTGATTTGTTCCCATCCCAACTTCAAGTTCAATGATCCAAGAGTGCTCCTCCTACCAATACCAAGTCGCCAACATAAGACAGCTTCTTTTTCTACTATTAGTAGAGATTTGCCTATACATACTCCACCCAGATTTGTTATCCCCCTTTTTCATAATCAAATCATGGTGATTCAAGGCCCCTAGGGTAACTCTTTTGGCCCACGCAATTTAACCCCACCTCTACATGAGCTTCCATGCAGTTCAAGGAAGAATTTACCCAAATTATTTGGTGATGGGAGAGTTCATCCTGATAAACACATTATAGCTTTCAACATAGCCTGTGGTGTGATAGGCGTGGAGTATGAGGACGTAGTAGTCAGGCTGTTTATGGAAACATTGCAAAGTGCTACTGCAAACTAGGTCTACCATCTACAGGCCCAGACTGTGACTGACTGGAACACTCTTAAAGCTAAATTTGAAGCCAGGTTCAAGCCTATAAAAGATACACATGCCTTGTTGGCCCAACTCACATAGATGAAAAAGGAACCTCATGAACCTATGAGAGACTTCATTGCCAAGTTTGACAAGCTGAGGAATTAGATTCCTATAATTTCTCAGCCAACACCTGAGAACCTTAAATGCTTCTTCATCAACTCATAGCTGCTTGAAGTGAGTTTTTTGCTGAGATGGGCTAGCCACATAGACCTTGCAACTACTCAGGCTTTGGCTACTGAGGTAGAAGATGACCTTATCTTGGCAGGAAAGATAAGGAGATATCCTAACAAAGGTAAATCCTCTTCATCTTCTGAATACTCACCTATAATCACCACTAATCCAATGGTGTAGAAGCTGTAAAATGAGTTGCTAGCTCTTAGAAAGCAAATGGTGCAAGGGATGTCATCTACTCCTTCATATAGAGATATACCAAGGAGGACATTCCCTAGTCAATCATACTAAGGCCATGCTACCAAGAATCAAGGGCATCCAAATCATCTTCCTCCCTTGAGGGGAAATTAGCCATTGAAGCACCTCCAACCAATTCAGTAGTCAGATGTCTTGAATCAGAATCAAATTTTTCCTTCCAGCCTGAGTTGAACCTAGAAGATGACGCTAATCTCTTCACAAAAAGAGAAGAAGAATTAGCTGGTGACTCCAACATTGGTTTCCTGAATTACCAGGATGAACCCAAAAGTGAAGGTAAAATAGTTGATGGAACATACGTTGTATTCACCCAGTCCAAGAATCAGTCAGCCCAGCAAGTTGATAAAGAAAAAATAGAAGAGACACCTCAACCAGCAATTTCAATTGCTAAGCGGGGAACCACTCTACCTTTTCATCCAAATGACCCAGTGATTACAAGAAAGGTAAGTACATCAAACATCCCTACACCTTCTACTTCAAATTCATAGACCAGTCCTCCCCCTCCCAAAAACCAAAAGGATAAACTCCCATCCTCTGTTCCTAGTTCATTTAAGACATTTGACATAATTGACCATATAAAGAAAACCAAAATTCAAATGTCTAAATTTGAATTCCTGCAATCCAACCCTGAGCAGTTAGATAAATTGGTTCAATGTGTAAAGAACCAAGCCATCCCTATAGGACAAGCAATTTTGAAGGTAAATTATGATCCCCCCAAGAACACATCCACTAGGAATAACCTTTTCATTACTCCTCTTGCTAATCCCAGGAGGACTGAACCATTTTATGTCTCCCTATTGATAAATGGACATCCACTGAACAATTACATCATAAATTCTAGTGCATCTAACAATGTCATGCCTACCAAAGTGGAATAATCCCTTGGTCTCACACTGACTAAGACATTTGAGAGATGTTTCTCCCTGGAGAACAAAAAAGTTCCACTACTGGGATAAATTAAAGATGCCTAATTTGCATTTGTAGCATTCCCAAATAAGAGAATCAAGATGACTGTCTTGGTGGTCGACGTCCCAACATCATATGGTATCCTTCTTGGGTGAAATTTTTGCAAGGATGTTGGTGGAGAATTAAGCATGGACCTATCCAAGGTGAGGATCCTAGTCAAAGGCATTATGCATAGATTGCTCCCTAAGAAGGAAGCAAAATATGTGGTCACTCAAACATCAGCCCCTGAAGCTCAAATTTTATTTGAGTCTTCAGGCACGGGTAATTACTTTTTATCCATAGAGGAAGTCCATGAGGTGTCTGATGAAATTCCCAAATGTGTCAACCTAAAAATTGGTTCAAATGGAACAATAGAAAGATTGGTGGAGCACAGTGCAAGTGTAGAAGAGTCTCCTCCTCCAAATAAAGAAGAATTTAGGGAAAAATTAGTGTCTGATGAGGTATGGATTCTAAAATTTGATGGCAGCTACTCTTTTACCAATTCAGGAGCTAGGATTGTGTTGATATCTCCTCATGGAGATATTTTTACTTCTTCATACAAGTTGTAGTTCAACAACACTAACAACACAGCTGAGTATGAATCTCTATTACTTGGATTGAAGGCTGATCGAGACAAAGGCATCAAACTCCTTCATGCCAAAGGAGATGATGAGCTAGTGGTTTGTTAGGTAAGGAACCTGTATCAAACCAAAAATGAGAGATTATGCCACTACCACAATCTAGTCTAGGATCAAATTGAAAGCTTTGATGCTTTCATCATCTCTACCATACCTAGGGAATTCAATGATCAAGCTGATGCACTGAATGTTTTAGCAACTCTATTAGTTCCTCACTTTGATTTTAAAAGAGATAGGTACACTATTAAACTGGTCTTTCAACCAAGTGTGCCTGATAATGCCAATCATTTACAATTTTTCAATGGTGACAACCAAATCATTGCCTTTTTGGAGCAAAAATATAGATTTAAATGGCTTCATTTCGAAGGCAGTGAACCTCAAAAGCTTGAACCAACACTTGAATCAAGTACAGACATAGGTGAAGAATTCTTTCAATTTAAAGAAAATAAAATCCCAAAAGGCTTGGTTTCCCTTGAGAAGTTGTTTGACAAACATGACAAGTTTATCAAATAGTAGCAAATGAATTCAAGCTCCTCCTAGGAGTTTGATCAAATAAATCTGGGTACCAAAGAAAATCTCAAGATGGTGAACATTGGGAAGTGCTACACTCAGGAAGAGAAGTTTAAGTTCACTGCTCTACTTCACCAGTACATAAATGTTTTGGCATACTCCTATGATGATCTGAAGTCAGTCAGGCCTGAATAAATTTGCCATGAGATTCCTCTCAAGAGTGATTTGGTACCTCACAAGCAAAAATCTAGGTAGTACAATCCAAAGATATTAGGTACTATTATGTCTGAAATACAAAAAATGTTGAATGCTAGGATAATTTTCCCAATCCACCATTCCACATGGATTTCCAACATTATACCTATGAGGAACAAGAATGGTGAAATTTGCCTTTGTGTAGACTTTAGAAATTTAAATCAGTCATCCCTAAAGGATAACTATCCCCTGCCCATCATGGATCAAGTACTTTAGACAGTGACTGGTTCAGAAATGTTATCAATGCTAGATAGCTTCTCAGGGTACAATCAAGTTGAAGTTGGTAAAGTAGACCAGCATAAGACTGCCTTCACCACACTTTGGGGCACCTTTGCCTATCAAAGAATGCCATTTGGCCTAATAACTACTGATGCCACTTTTTACAGAGCAATGGACCTTGCTTTCAAAGATGAAATGGGTAAGTTCATTGTAGTGTACCTAGATGATTTAATAGTCTTTTCCAAGCATCGACCTGATCATGTGCACCATTTGCAATAAGTGCTGAAATGCTGCCACCAAAATGACATTTCCCTAAATCTCAAGAAGTCTATTTTTGGGGTAACAAAAGGGAAACTTCTCAGGCACATTGTATCCTGAGAAGGCATAAAGATTGACTCAGACAGAGTGAAGTCCATCTAAGAACTTACTCTACCCACAAGTAAGACTATAGTTCACTCTTTCTTCAAAAAAGTGAATTTTTTATGAAGGTTCATCCCTAAGTTCACTGAGAAGACTTGTCACATTATGAACATGATGAAGGGAAAGGCCACTTTCAGCTAGACTAAAGAAGGTAAATTGGCATTTTGGGACATCAAGATAGCTATTGCTCATGCCCCAATTTTGGTTTGTCTAGATTATATCAAGGATTTCACCATATACAGTTATGCTTCTAAGCACACACTTTCAACAATTCTGGTTCAACATAACCAAGAAGGTGTGGAATCTCCCATTTCTTTCATGAGTTGTCCTCTCAAAGCTCATGAGCTAAAATACTCAAACATGGAGAAGCATGCTTATGTAGTGGTAAAGGTAGTAAAGCATTTCCACTTTTACATCCTAAATTCACACACTACTGCCTTGGTTCCTGACACCACAGTCAAATCCATATTAACTCAATAGGAGTTTGGAATGAAAACAGGCAATTAGATTGCTAATATCTAGGAGTTTGATCTAGTCATCAAACCAATGAAGTTGGTGTGTGGAAGGGGCCTATGCCAATTTATTTTTGACAATAGACTAGGAGAAATAGAGTAGGGAGAAGAAGAAATTGAAGACATGCCAACAGTCCTCTTTGTCTCCACCATGAATGAGTGGTATTCAAATATTGCTCATTTCCTTACCTATGGTGAGTGTCCTGCCCACCTGTCTCATAAAGAAAGGAGAACTGTCAAGTTTAAAGCTACCAATTTTGTCCTCTAAGACAATGGCCTGTATAAGAGGAACCTTGATGGAGTGTTCCTTCACTGCATGGATAAAGAGCAGCAAAACCAAATTTTGAAGTCCTTCCATAATCTGGCCTATGGGGGACATTTTTTTGCTCCTGTAACTACCCATAAGATTTTGTGGGCCAGGTATTATTGGCCTACTCTATTTTAAGATGCATACAAATAGGTACAAAGATGTGAACTATGCCAACAGTTTGTTGGAAGACCTAAATTAGCTGCTCTGCCTCCTAAGCTAGTAGTGATAGAAGAGCTATTTTAGCAATGGGGAATCAATTTCATTAGTGTTGTAAACCTATCTTCAAGTACTGGACATGATTATATCCTCACAGCCACATATTACTTCAGCAAGTGGGTGGAAGCTATTCCAACCAAGCATCTACTTCAGAAGTAGTGTGTGATTTCCTCAAGGAGAACATCATTTTTAGGTTTGGAGTCCCAACCAAGATTGTCATGGATAATGCAGCTTGTTTCTCTTCCCAAGAGATTACTCAATTCTATTTTTACTATGGGATTACCCTCTCCCACTCTTTTGATTATTTTCTACAAGAGAATGGCCAAGTAGAATCGAGCAGTAAGAACCTAATAACCATCATCAAGAAGCTGGTGGATGATAACCAACAAACTTGGCATAAAGCATTGGTTGATGCTTTATGGGTAGATAGAATTAAACCCAAGAGGGCAATTGGTATGTCACCTTTCTAATTTCTTTATGGTCTCAATGCTAAGATACCAATCACCCTAGAATTGCCAGCATTAAAATTGCCTAAGGCAGTCGAAGATTAGACATATGAAAGCTCCATCGATAAGAAGATCACGTGCTTGACTGAGCTAGATGAGCAGTGAACTATGGTGGTGGACCGAATTGTTGTGCATCAAAGTCTGGTGAAGATCTTTGATTAGAAAGCAAAAAACTATGATTTCTAGATTGGAGATCAAGTCCTATTGTGGGACAAAAGAAGAGAACCAAAGGGAATGCATAGGAAATTTGATTCCCTTTGGAGAGGCCCGTTTACTATCCATCAGCTCAAGGGTGAAAACAATTTCCTGTTGAAGTATCAAGATGGCACACCCTTTTCTCTACGTCACAATGGGCAACATTTGAAACACTTTAATTCTTGAAGTATCAGATAAGATCATCTATACATATGTATATTTGTATAGTCTTTAGTTCTATTTTATGTTGTTCATTTTCATTTTTTGGCACCTTTCTTTTTGGGTAGCATGACTCCGTAGCCCAATGGCATACTTAAATGCACTGTAGATTTTGGTTTTTACTTCCCTTACCTGTTTCAAGTTTTCAACTGAAGGAAGTTCCCCAACTGGAGCCAACTGTTGTTCCCAAAATTAATCACTCATTTTGGGACAACATATGAACTATTTTGGTCCTGCAGGCCAAAATTTCTCTTCCCTTCTCAAAAATTGTTCTGAGCATTCAAATTCTTCATTATTCAAGCTTTTTTAGTTAAGGGACTAGCAGGTTCAATAGGTTCAATGGCTTCGACAAGTGAGTTCTCACAAAGGAACAATTTTCCAACACTTAGGCAATTTCAAGATTGGTTCAATGCCTTAATTCAACCAAAAATGTTTATCAACAAGCTTCAAAGAAAGGATTGAACCATTAAACCCCACTTCCAAAAAGGTTCAACAGGTTCAATGATGATGGCAAGCTTAAAGAGTTATGCACTTTGTCAAAATTTCAAAGTTTAACCACTTCGATAAGTTCAGCGGCTTCAAAAGACTTAGCAAAAAGAAAGAAGATTGAACCGTTGAACCTTGAACAAAAATGTTTCAAAGGTTCAAAGTCTCAATGCGGTTGGCTCAAAGAGATTGGTTCAAGCGGTTAATTGAATGAGCAAAAATAAAGATTAAACCATTGAGCTGTTGAACCAAAGTTGGTTCAATCGGTTAATTCAAATGAACGATTCAAAGGAGTTCCCCAAAGCTAAAAGGGCAAGTTCCCTTGCAGAGGGAAGTGAACAAAAGGCAGGTGCCCTTGCAGAGGGTAGGAAACATTTGCTTAAAGATAAAAGAGAAGGCCAAAAGGGAAGATTTCCTTTAGACTTTTTATCTGAGGAAATTACCAAGTAAAGGAACCAAAAGAATTTCTTCAGAAATATTTTTTGTGAAATAATTTCACAAGGGCAAATCCTTCAGACAAATTGTCTGAAGAAATTCCTTTAGAAATTTTGCTCGAAGGAACAATCAAAATCCCAGTAGAAAAGTGGCTAAGGTAAGGGAAGATTTCCTTCAGATAAAATGTCTGAAGGAATTGAAGGAAAAGGCCACCCAAAGAATTTTGAAGGGTAGGTACCCTTGCGGGGGGCTCTCGGCACCCAAAAAATGGACCTTTCTCAAAGACCCAAAGGGACACCTTCCCTTTGGGGTGTTTCAAAGATATAGAGCTGAAGGAATTTCAAGGCTTCAAAAGACTTAGCCAAAAATAAAGGATTCTGAGAAAGACATTAAACCGTTGAACCTTGAACTAAAATGGTTCAAAGGTTCAAAGAAAGCTCCAAGCAAAGGAAGGAAATAGATGATTCTAGAGACCAATTTAAAGGGATGGTTCAACCAAAGAGTAGGGAAGCAATGGAACCAGGGAACTGATAAACACTGCCTAAACTGATGAACTAATGAACCAATGAACTTTCAAAGGTTCAAAGGTTCATGGTTCAATATGGTTCAAACAACCAGCAACCATTGATGTCCCCACGTATGTCAAATTTAAGGTAATAGAATATTCGTTAAGTTTCAATTATAGCATGAAACTTGAATGATGAACCAAGTGACCATCTGAAGAAGATAACCCGAGAGCTCCAATTGCAATAGGAAAGAAGAGAAGGCTATAGGAGATATTAAAATATCTATGAGAGAGTTACTTTTGGTAGGTGAAACAGTTCACTAAGTAGTCATCTGAGCACACCAAATCAAGGATGTGGCTTATTTTTCTTTCATGAAGTAAAGGCAAAGTGGATAGCTATGCAAATAATAAAGAAAGGACTAGGTGACCTATACTTTGGAGGAGACATATGTGATGAATTGGCATGCCACAGTTAAGGCTGATACACTATTCCAAGCATGGCCCCTTGATAGAACTGAAAATGCATTCAATGCATCAAACATAGCATGGGTAAATCCATGGAACAAAGTGCCAAGCCTTTCTTAGTTGCTATATATTGTAATCTCTAGTTTTATGTAAAAAGAGATCTTTTCATTATAGAAGCAAAACTCTGCCCAAATTTAAAGGTGATTACTGAGACTTTGAGCTCAGATTTTTGATCATATTTCTTTATCTGAATGAGAAAACAAGTTACTTTCAGACTTTGTGCTGTTATAGCTTGTGTTATTCCAAGAAATTGTTCTTATGTCTATTTCCTAAGAGCTTTCTTGTTTATTTAATTTAACAAGTAGAACTAGTGGAAGTAATTAGGAAGGTGTCCTGAAGCCAATTATGGAAAGACTTTGTGCTGTCACAATTGTCTTCAGTGTGTTTTTAGTTTCTTTCTATGTAAAGGGTCTTGGGATGACTTTGTGCCCCCATTATCCTTTGTATTTCACTCTTTGGGTAGTTGAGGTGGAGACTTTGTGTTACACTTCATTCTGCTAGTTACTGCACTCTTATTACCTATTGGTTACCCACTAGAAAGAACTCCTATGCCCTGCTGCAAGACCACTTCTGAAAGAAGAGAAGTGCCTTTTGTATTATCACCATGATTTATCCTTTGTATGTGAACATCATCTCTAAAAAAAGAGAGATGGAGTGTTATTTTTTTCTTATATATATAGTATATAGTTCCTCATATTTATAGGGAACCTCCCCTTGATGAGAGGAGAGATTCGTCCACCTTTGATGTGGTAAACCTGCACATTTGGCTGACCAATCCCCCTATGCTATGGTTAAAGAGACATATTTTGCTCATCATTTAACTGGTGACAAAATATTCACCCAACAGAGTATATCATTGGATTTATAATCTATTATCTACTTACCTTCTATAGTGTTAGATAGCTTTCACCCACTTATTAAGCTATGCAAGTAGAGAGCTCATAGGGTGACACTCTTCATTGGATTGAATATTGAAGTTATGAATTAAGCACCACTTTTCAATCTTGGACTACATGTTCTAATCATTTGAAAATTATTTTCCACTCTATGGTATGATGAATCAATAAGTAAACATACAAATAGAAGGCCTTCAATGTAATTATTCAAATCATAAAATGTCATCATATATAAATAAATTGATTGGTTTCAGGAAATCACATAGCTTGGTGATCCTCATATTTACTACCCATTTTGGTGCTATGGTGATTTTACTTGCTTCTCTTTTTTTGGTAGATCTTCAATTATGAATTACATCATTTCTAATAGACCCATATTTTTTCATAGGTGATAAATATTTATGTTTTAAATTTGCCTTCACATAATTTTGATCACTATGTATTATATTCTATGGTATCATTCAACTCTCCACTTGTAGTTCCTAACATTATTAAACCCATACAAAATACCACCATCAAGGTATTGGATGCAGTGATTTAGGATAAAGAGGGATGAGGAAGAATTTAATAGAGATGATGAGGGAGTCATTAGGGATGATGAGGGTCAATGAGGGAGTGATTAAGGAGGATGATGGAATGATTAAGGATGATGAGAGAAGGTGAGGGTTAATGAGGAAGTGATTAGGGTTGATGAGGGATGAGTAATGAGTGATTAGATATGATAAAGGATGATGATGTAGTGATTAGGGATGATGAGGGTCAATTATTGAGTAATTAGGGATGATGGGGAATGGTGAGGGTCAATAAGGAAGTGATTAGGGTTGGTGAGGGATGAGGAGGGAGTGATTAGGGATGATGAAGTCATGATTAGGGATAATGAGGGAGTGATTAGGGATGATGAGGGATGGTTAGATCTAATTAGGTAGTGACTAGGGATGATGAGGTAGTGATTAAAGATGATAAAGGATGGTTAGGGTAAATGAGGGAGTGATTAGTGTTGGGGATCAACCAACAATGATTACACTTGTGAAAGCAATAAACGTGGAAATAAATCAGATATATAAGTAACTAGAATGATAAATAGCACAGAATAAGAGATACAAGAAATCACCCTGAAAACTTGTATTAAAACTCTTTACAAAAGGAATACAATTGAAGAAAATTATTTCTTCCACATCTCTCTCAGATGCACAAGATCTCTCACTAGATCTCTATTCCTCAAGAGCTCTCTCTCTCAAGTACAATCAATTCCAACAACCTGGATTGATACAACTCTGTACTATCCTTCAAACATTCACAATGTTCTACTCATACAATTCAACTTACTAAGCTAAGAAGATCTTTCCTACATATAGAATTAGGAAACTTGAGCATGCACTTATAACAAATAGTTAAGCCACTTGAACAAGGGCTCTAAAAATAATATTGCTAATAATAGAGACGCGAGCTTGAGACTACAACTCAAACTCATCATGCAAACACTCACTTCTGTCCTTGGAAATAGCTTTCTGGACACACAGGTAACCGACATTGATTCCTGCCTGTTTGCCTGTGACCGCCACCGACTGACCCACTGCCGACGTCGGTGCCTCTGCAACTGATCCTGACCGATGTCGGTCACTCCTGACCAACGCCGGTGTCTATGTAGACCCGAACTACTAAAGTCTGCTCCTTGGTGAAGCTTTTAGCTCCACATCCTAACAATCTCCCACTTGGAGATAAACAGTTGCACTAGTACCTGTACAACAACATCTTCTAGCTCCTCCATCTTCAACTCAATCATGAAGACCAACAGAAGTTGAATGAAGATTCAACTTCTCCTTTGTAACCAGCTTGGTTAACATATCAGCAGGATTCCTATCTATATGGATCTTCTCCAGCTTCAACTCACCATCTTCTAATACCTGTCATATGAAGTGGTACCTTAGCTGTATGTGCTTGGTTCTTGAGTGAAAGGCTGAATTCTTAGCCAAATGGATTGCACTCTGACTGTCACTATGCAATCTGCAACTTCCACACTCCCTTCCAAGCTCTTCCATGAACCATGTCATCCATATCATCTCTTTGCTAGCTTCTGTGGCTGCAATATACTCTGCTTCTATAGTTGACAAGGCAACAACCTTCTGCAACTTAGATATCCAGCTAACTGCCGTTCCACCTACAGTAAAAACATAACCTGTGGTGCTCCTCCTGCCATCCAAATCACCTGCCATATCTGAATCTACATAACCATGTAGAGAAGTATCTAAACCTCCATAGCACAAGTGTCTACTACTGGTTCCTCTCAGATATCTAAGGATCCATTGAACTGCTTTCCAATGTTCCTTCCCTGGATTGGCCATATACTTACTTACTACTCCCACTGCTTGGGCAATATCCGGTCTAGTACACACCATTGCATACATCAAACTCCCTACTGTGGAAGAATATGGAACCTTACTCATGTACTCTACCTCATCATGTGAATTAGGACATTGTTCTTTACTCAACTTAAAATGTCCAGCCAAAGGTGTGCTTACCGGTTTAGCATCCTGCATATTGAACCGTTTCAACACCTTGTCCACATAATCCTCTTGAGACAATATCAACCTGTGATTTTTCCTGTCTCTCTTAATGCTCATGCCAAGGATTTTCTTTGCTGCTCCCAAATCCTTCATAGCAAACATTTGAGCTAATTTCACCTTAAGCTCAGAGATATCCTGCATGTGAGATCCTGCAACCAGCATATCATCTACATACAACAATAGAATAATATATCTATCGTTATCAAATCTCTTGAAATATACACAATGGTCAGATTGACACCTACTGTAGCCATGCTCAGTCATAAACCTATCAAATTTCAAGTACCATTGCCTAGGAGCTTGCTTGAGGCCATACAAGCTTTTCTTCAACCTGCACACTAACTTCTCTTTACCCTTGACCTCAAATCCTTCTGGCTGTTCCATGTATATTTCCTCATCCAAATCTCCATGAAGAAATGCTGTCTTAACATCTAGCTGCTCAAGATGCAAATCCTCAAAAGCAACCAAAGACAATACAACCCTTATAGAAGTCATCTTAACAATAGGAGAAAAAATCTCACCAAAGTCAATACCTGGCTTTTGTGCAAATCCTTTTACTACCAATCTGGCCTTATATCTCATCTATCCATTCTCACCTTCCTTCAACCTGTAGGTCCATCTATTCTTCAGTGTTCTCTTACCGGCTGGCAACTCAACCAAATCCCATGTTTGGTTCTCTCTTAAGGACTCCATCTCCTCAACCATGCCACGCTCCCATTGACTCTTGGACTCCACCTGTAATGCTTCTTCAAAACTCTCTGGTTCTCCACCATCAGTTAGCAATAAATAGTATAAAGAAGGAGAATATCTAATTGGAGGCTTACTTACCCTTTTTGACCTCCTGATGGGTGTTTTAGACTCGTTCTCAACACACTATCCACCCAAATTCTCTGACAGTGACCGACCTCGGCCACCTGTAGACCTGTTACTAGCCGACGCCGGTTCTTCCTGGCCGACGTCGGTTCCTATTCTGCCAACGTCGGTCTCTGTATGGCCGACATCAGTTTCTGTACTACCGACACCAGTTCCTAACCTGCCGACGTCGGTCTCTGTGTTTTCCTGCAAGTGATTATTTCTTTTTCCCACGAGCTCATTTTGGACCATAACTTCGTCCAATTCACCATTGCTCTACCCAGATTGATTCAGCTTCCTCATCTGATCACTATACATCACTTTTTCATTGAAAACAACATCACAGCTCCTAATTACCTTGTTAGTTCCTAGATTCCAAAATTTGAAACCAAAATCATCTGAGCCATAGCCAATAAACGTGCACCTCATAGACTTAGCATCAAGCTTCTTTCTATTTTCCTTATCTATGTGCACAAAGGCTTCACAACCAAAAAATTTGAGATATGAGAGATCTACCTTTTTACCTGTCCATGCCTCTTCTAGAATTCCACCATCCAGAGCTGTAGAGGGTCCTCTGTTAATCAGGTACACTGCAGTGTCAACAGCTTCTGCCCAAAACTCTAAGGGCAACCCAGCATGCAATCTCATACATCTTGCACGCTCCACGATTGTTCTGTTCATCCTTTCAGCAATTCCATTCTACTGAGGTGTCCTTGGAACCATCCTTTGCCTATGGATTCCATGTGTATAATAATACCAGTTAAACTTAAGGCTACAAAACTCACCACCATTATCAGATCTCAAGCACTTCAATCTTCTGCCTGTTTCATTCTCAACCATAGCTTTCCAAATCTTAAAAGTCTCAAAAACATCAGATTTCTTCTTAATACAGTAGATCCATACCTTTCTTGTAGCATCATCTATGAACGTGACATAGTACTGTGATCCTCCAATAGAGGCTACCTGAGCCGATCCCCACACGTCTGTGTGAACAAGCTGCAACTTATGCCTTTTCTTAGTAGACCCAGTCTTGAGAAAACTAACCCTTTTCTGTTTTCCAAATACACAATTCTCACAAAATTCTAGATCCATACTTTTCAAATCTGAAAGCTTACCTTTGGACTTAAGAATTGACATCCCCTTCTCACTCATGTGGCCAAGCCTTGAGTGCCACAATTTAGCATCCACATCTGAAGTAGATAATACAGAAGGAGATTTTTTAGTAACACAATTACACAAATAGAGAGTACCTTCTCTCTTACCTCTGGCCATAACAAGTGCACCCTTGGTCACCTTCCAAGAATCTACTGTGAGAGTTACTGTGCAACCCTCATCCCCTAACTTTCCTGCAAAAATCAAATTTCTCTTCAAGCTAGGAACATGCATCACATCTCTCAACACCCATGTGTTGCCATTCTGCATCTTTAGCTACACTTTACCTTTGCCAATAATCTTACAAGGCTCATCATCCCCTAAGTACACTATTCCAAAATCTCCATGGATATAGTCACTGAAATATTCTCTGTTAGGGGTAGCATGGAAAGATGCACCAGAATCTAATACCCAAGATTCTATATTATTATGCAAAGAGAAAATTAGAGCATCTTGTGTAATACCTGCAACCTTTGCCTCTTCCTTTCCTTCATGCTGATTGTCCTCCTTAGACTTTGACCAGCAATCTCTGCTTATGTGCCCCAACTTTCCACAATTCTAGCATTGTGGCCTCCTACCGTTTCTGGATTTGGATCTGCCTCTTCCCTTAGACTTAGATCTTGATCTCCTCTTGCTCTTCTCTTTTTTCCTTCCCCTGCTCTCAAGATTTAAAGCGTTCCCTGATGTTTCCTCTATGCTTTTCCTGTGAATTTCCTCATTCAAGATAACACTAACAACATCCTCAACTTTAAAAATATTCGAAGCAGATGCAGTATTAAAAACTGCCATTACCAAGCCATGCCAGCTTTCAGGCAAAGAACATAATATTAAAAGAGCTTTTATTTCATCATCAAATACAATATTGACTGAACTTAATTGATTAACAATTCCATGGAAATCATTCAGGTGATTAGATACAGATCCACCTTCTTGCATATGCAAATTAAATAACTGCTTCATAAGATATACCTTATTGGAAGCTGAGGGTTTTTCATACAAATTTGCTAACGTAGTCATTAACTCTACCATTGTTTTTGCCTGTGATAAATTAGATATCACAGTGGATGCCAGACTCAGTCTTATAGACCCTAGAGCCTTTTTGTCAAGAACTTCCCATTCTTCATCCTCCATGTCCTTGGGCTTCTTTGCAATCCCACCTAACGGTAAGTAAAGATCTTTCTGATACAGATAGTCCTCTATCTGCATTCTCCAATGTTGATAGTTCTTGCCATTAAACTTTTCCATTCTCAATTTACTTTCTTCTGCCATTGCTTCTCCCACTCAAATAGAAATCCCTGCAGAAACCTCTGTGAGCAACCTGTAATCAATACACACTACACAGATCTGAACCACCTGTTAGTGAACCTGAGCTCTGATACCACTTGTTGGGGATCAACCAATGATGATTACACTTGTGAAAGCAATAAACACAGAAATAAATTAGATAGATAAGTAACTAGAATGATAAATAGCACAGAACAAGAGATACAAGAAACCACCCTGAAAACTTGTATTAAAACTCTTTACAAAAGGAATACAATTGAAGAAACTTATTTCTTCCACATCTCTCTCAGATGCACAAGATCTCTCACTAGATCTCTATTCCTCAAGAGCTCTCTCTCTCAAGTACAATCAATTCCAACAATCTAGATTGATACAACTCTGTACTATCCTTCAAACATTCACAATGTTCTACTCATACAATTCAACTTACTAAGCTAAGAAGATCTTTCCTACATATAGAATTAGGAAACTTGAGCATGCACTTACAACAAATAGTTAAGCCACTTGAATAAGGGCTCTAAAAATAATATTTCTAACAATAGAGACGTGAGCTTGAGACTACAACTCAAACTCATCATGCAAACACTCGCTTCTGTCCTCAGAAATAGCTTTCTGGACACACAGGTAACCGACGTCGGTTCCTGCCTGTTTGCCTGTGACCACCGCCAGCCGATCCACTGCCGATGTCGGCCCCTCTGCAACTGATCCTGACTGACGTCGGTCACTCCTGACCAACGCCAGTGTCTGTGTAGACCCGAACTACTAAAGTCTGCTCCTTGGTGAAGCTTTTAGCTCCACATCCTAACAATTAGGTATAGTGAGGGATGATGGGGAATAATGAGGATCAATGAGGGAGTAATCAAAGATGATTAGGGAATGATTAGAGATGATGAGGGATAATCAAGGTTAATTAGGGAGTGATTAGGGACAATAAGGAATGAGGAGAGAGTGATTAGGGGTGATGAAGGATGAGTAGGAAGTGATTATGGATGAGGGAGAGATGATGAATAAGTGAAATTAATATAAAGTAGATGTTTAATGTGGGTGGGTGGTTTGAAAACTTGGATTAATTTCAAGGTGGGTGGTTTGAAAAATTCAATTGTGACAAACTTAGGACTCTTAGAAATGACATGAATCAATCTAGAAAGCACAAAAACTTAAAAAATGACTATATGTTTACCAAAAATGGACATAAATTACAAAATTTATACCATATAGTTTCAATGCTTAGACCATGAAAATTCCTATGTACTGACCAGATTGGTTTTTATAAAACTATTTTACACATCATAAGTCATGTAGTTGTGAAAAAAACTTTATCAAATACAAAGTGACCCTAATTTATTATATTTACTAAAATAAATTTAAAGTATAAGAAAATAAATGTAACTTAACATTTAGAGTAGTAAATATAAGCTTCAGATCAAGATTTACTTCATGTGAATGTTCACATGATTTTATGCATAAAATAACATGAACATGATCACATTATTATTTTTACAATAACGCGATTGCATTATCTATTAACATGATTATGTTATCTATTAATGCATTAACATTATGTATTAATGTGATTTCATTATGGATCAATAATTAACAAGTCATAATTTAAATAATGTGATCACATTATGTCAACAACATGATCACATTATTTAATAATGCAATCATGTTATGTCAATAATGTGATCATGTTATTTAATAACACATCACATTATATCAATAATATGATCATGTTATGGGAAATCTCCACAAAATTTTCCCCTAACTCCATGCACATACCCCTATCTAGGTCCTATGTTTATTATTATTCACTAAGTATATGTAAAGTAAATTAAAATCTAACCTAGTGCTCACTAGATCTTATGGCATAAAATGGGGGTAATAAACATGAAAGTAAACATACATTTAATAATTATAATTAATCTATGTATATATATAACCTTAATGCATGAAGGGATAAATATATTCAAAATACATTATTTACACTACTTCTATCTACCAAATAAAGGAGTAAAGTTAGAGATACTTATCTTGAAGATGAACCCGTTGAGACTCAATCTCTCCCTTGGCCAAAGGTGATTTGCAAGAGGTTGTTTATTGTTAAAGAAGCTAAGGATGGATAATGGACTATAGCCAAGGACATCCTAATGAATCTCAAGCTTTCACAAGATAAATTTTTTACCTCAAAGTGTAAAACCCTAAGAAAATAACTCCTCAAGAAAAATGGTGGAAGAGAAGATTGTAAAGAAGCACAAATGAATAATTAACTATATCTCTCTCTAAAAAATGGGGAAGTTAATGTGTACATATAACTAAATATAACCCTAAATCTTTCTAAAAGGTTAGATGATGGTGTTGGCCTAGTTCAACCTTGTATTGGTAATTGATAAAAGCAAGTTAGGTCCTAGTTTATGTCGGCTAAGGATGACCTAAGCTCACAACATGATAATATTAATTTTAATAGAGGGTTGGCCTAGGATGACATTGTTAGGTAAATATAAAAAAGGGTTTTTGGATTAAGTAGGGGATAATTAAGGGGGTGAATTTCTTGGAGGAGTGTATAAGGGAGGTGTCGAAGCTTAGAGAAGTGTATAGGATAAGTTTGTGTAGATTGCAATTGGTGGTATAAGGTAAAATAATCTTCTAAATCACCAATGGTATACCCTACCCTTTCTTGATGAACTCTTTAAGGCATGCACTTATAGATATTGAAATTTGATGGGTTCGTGAAAGAGAAAAAACATTGATAATTGATAAATTTTGAATATATTATGTGCATACATATGCCCCAATTGAAGTTCATCACATGTCACTTAGGTAAAACATGGGATGGTGCTTTGAGAAAAGAACATAACAACACACCACACTGAAGATAAATAAATTACATTAGTTTAAAGCATAAAATAAATGAAATTAAAAAAATGAAATGAAATAATTGAAAAATAAAAGTAATGTATGCATACCTTGACTTACCTTTATCGTTGAATAGTTGTCTATTGTGTTTGTAGTTTTGATTATGGAGGGCATATAGACTGCTTTGGACAAATCCAAAGATTAAAAATAAACAAACACATAAAATCCAAGATAATTGGAATGTGTAGGCATGACATACTTAAAAATTTAGTAATCTAGGGTGATAAATGCTAACTTCATCAATTATTGATGCTTTCTCTCTTACAAGAACCCATCGAGTCTCAATCTCTTTGAGTGCACACATTAAAATCACATGGAGAAAGGGGTGGGAAGACTATTTGTTTCTTCATAATATTTTTGTCCCCTATACCACCACTTGAAATCTACACAAACTTCTCTTATATACTTCCCTAAGCTTTGACACCTCCCTTACACTCTCCAAATAATTCACCACCATAATTAGCCCCTACCTAAGACAAAAAACCTTTTTGATATTTAACAAATAATGTCACCCTATGTTGACCCTATAGTCAAATTAATATTAGCACATTATAGGTCTATGTTGGCTTTGGCTGACCCAAACTAACACCTAACTTACTTTGATCAATTAAGGATACAAGGTTTTATTGGGCGGATACTATTGGTTAAACTTTTGAAAAGATTTAGGGTTAGATTCAACTATACATACACATTCATTTCACCATTTATTAAAGAGACATAGTTAATTATTCATTTATTCTTCTTTACAATCTGCTCTTGCACCATTTTGATTGAGGAGTTATTAGCTTAGGGTTTTACACTTGGAGGGAATAACTTTGTCTTTTAAAATCTTGAGATTTATTAGGAGGTAATTGGCTATAGTTCATTGTCCATCCTTATCTTTTTCAACAATACATAACAACCTCTTGCAAAACACCTTTGGCCAAGGGAGATATTAAGTCTCGATGGGTTCATCTTTAAGGTAAGTATCTTTAACTATACTCCTCTATTTTGGTAGATAGAAGTAACATAAGTAATACCTTTTGAATGTATTTCTCTCTCCATGCATTAGGGTTATATTTATACATAGCTTAAATATAGTGATTCTAAATAAGTTTACTTTCATGTTTATCACCCCCATTTTGTGCCACAAGCTTTAGTGAGCACTAGGTTATATTTTAATTTACTTTGCGTATACTTAGTGAATAATATAAAATATATGACCTAACTTGGGTTATCACATGGTGTTGCTTGAATAGAGGCTTTTGAATCCTCTCTATTGAGATTATTGTGGTAATGACCCCTTGAACCTGACCTCAAATATCTAAATATATCAACAAGTGGAAATGTAAATGTGATTTTTCTTCTCTAAGATAAGATTGATTTGTAGGTCAACTACATTTTCCCTTGTATACATTCTTATGAGCCTAACTTGAATCTAACCCTCATAGGTTTTCTTTCACACATTAATTTTATTATCATCTTATATATTCTTATTTTTATAGTACTGTATCAAACCTATCAATATAGTCTAACATTATATGCAAAGGTTTAACACATAATCTCTTTAAAATGACTCTATTTTATCTATGCAAGCTTTCTCCAAATATAGGTGACTAGATCTATCAAATCGACACAATCTTCTTCTTCTATCATAGGATTACATACTTCATTGACCTAGTTAACTTTATTCATAATTTTCTTTTTTTTTAGCATATAAGTTTACAGACATAGTCAAGGTATTCGACTCTATTCATAGATTATTTTTAACACAAGTTTTATATACTTCATTGATCTAGTCAAATTTGTTCATAGAATATTAAAATCAGAACTTGAGCGACACAATATAAAATTTTCAAACTAAGCATGTTAAAAATTACCAAGGTTCATTCTTACCTTTTTTGTCATTTCTATTTTCATTTAAAGTCTTGTTTTTCATAGTTTTCATTCTATAAAATTGCAATGCTACAACAAATTAGGTTGACTAGCTTGACATAGTTCTATAGCCCATCTTATCTCTAGAAGACACAATTGACTTATTCAACTACATTATTCCAAATCTTGCTTTTGTAGAATAGTAACAACCCTATTAACTATGTTCTATATTATTTTCATATAGTGTCACCTATATTGACTCTATACTCTTCATAATTAAATAAATTAACCTATTTTATTAGTAATTAATTTACTTTTCATTTCACTTTTTTGCATGCTTAGAGTAACAAACATAAACTAAGTAGGTGGTTTTTCAATTTACCAATTTAGTCCCATTTTTTTTCTCTTTTGCACACATTTACAAATCATTTAACACTAAAAACATTAAAAATTTTCCTCCTAAAGTCTACCTGCTTGGATTTCATCACCAAGGGGAAAGCCCACTTGGTTTTTTGGCTAAGTATAAATACGTGATTGATGGTATATATTATAAAATCACCCAATACCCTTATCACCATGGAATTATGAAGTGAGGGGGTAGGCCCCAATACCAAGCCACTATCATCACCAATGCATATCATTTTTAGCCTAAACTACTTGAAATTATCCATAGATTGCTTTTTAGTTCTTTCTTACAGCCAACTCTCTATCACATTAATTTCAAAATCTATTATAACTTAACAAAATTTAAGAATGACCAATTACTTATCATTTACATTCAAGTTTTGATGCTTGTTTTTTTATCATTGTATTTTGTATTGCAAAACTTGTACTAACTAGAATTAGTGCAGGGTTTGTGTTGTGTTTTATAATTAGATCAAATGCATTGATCTAATTGCTTGTGTGTTTCATTTTATTTTCTTAGCTATTATCTTTCAAAAACAATCCTTGTTTTAGAACATAGTCATCCCTGTCAACACAATCTCTTATAGACTATTTTTTTTGCTTACCTTAAATACAAAGTTGACTTATATGGCTTGTATCTTTTTTTCCTATTCAATTTCTTCATTTGCAATACATATTCGACATATCCAACTATGTATATTTATAGTCTACCTCAATTTTATCATTTGAATAACATAGTCAAGGAGTTCAAATATGACTTTTGTATCCTATTGTGTGGACCTTTCCCATAGACTTTATCGACTAAGTTGAATCTATACCTGTTGGTTGATATTGTTTTGTATTTGGTCAACTCTATCATATTTTTCTTCTTTGCTTCCTAATTTCAACTCCTATCTTCAAGCATCATGAAATCCCTTATCATAATATTTTTAGATAACTCAAATCCATTTAGATGTTATATGGGATGTTCTTTCCTTCCTACCTTTGTTACCCAAGAGGATCTTCACTCTTGGAACACATTTTCTCATCCCTCATATTTTGATTATAATATGGTTCAAATCACTCCAACAAATGAGATTGGTATATCAGATCCATTCCATACTTACCAAGACAATTCTCACTTTCAAGCACCTTACCATACTGTGGGGGAAATTTACACAAGTTTAACAAATAAACCCATAGGAAATCTTCTCAACATCAACAACCTGGCTCCTACCAATATTTTACCTAGAACCCTCCCTATAATACCAATTTGGGGAATATTCCTCCCAACACCAACCCACCATCTGATACAACTCAAATTCTTTCATAAATAGTGCAATATATGAACATCATGAAAACATCTAACACCTCTCAAATGATACAGCTACAACATCATTTGATAAACATGGATAATTAGCCTTATATTATTCTTCCCCAAAATAATAATTTTTTATCTCTTCACCTCTTAATGATGTCATAATAAATGTCATTTCCCAACCTATTATGCATAAAAAAATGCTTCAACACATTCAAAATTAACCTTTATCTCCATTAATTATAGCTATTGATATTGGTAATATATCTCCAACTATTAAATATGATGGGACTAAAGACCCCACATATTTTCTCAAAACATTTAGCAATATTTATAAAGAATGAATCCAAACTAATACCTTCACCACTACCAAAATTTTAGTTAAAACTTTCACAAGTGATGTATTATAATGGTATAACCAACTTCCCCAACATTATATATGGCAACTTGAGGATTTAATAAATATTTTAGTTAAGGAATTCATCATAATGATCTTCCCAAAAATTGTCTTAGTAATTTCATCAATGTTAAGCAATCCCCTACTGAATCAGCTCATGATTTTATCAAATGATGAAAATCTTTGGCTCAAAAATCTAATCACAAAATGATAAATGACAACTTGTTCAAACTTTTCATTACCACCCTAACACCTTTCCTCTAATATAAGGTTAGAAACTTTGCTCCCCAAACTTTAAATGATGCTTTTAACCAAGCTAAACAACATGAATTTCTAATGAAATATTTTAAACCTAACACTAAAACCATCAAGGGATATTTCCAAGATTGAACCAATTCAATCACTAGCAATCCTCCTCAACCAAAACTAAGATTAGTCAAAATGGAAAATCCATAACCTTCCCATATGCTGCTAACTATTCAACAAATGAAATGAATTTTAATGCCTTATAAACCATTCAAATATATTAATAATCCCATCAATTTTATGATCTTAATAAATTTTGTTGGTTCCATGTTGATATAGGTCATTCCCATGAAACATGTTATGGGCTTACAAAATTTTCCATTTCTTTTATGCTAGGAAATTCATTCAATCATGATGCCATGATAAAAATACATCATCATGATTATGTTAGTACTTCTTAAAAGAAAAAAAGACTTCAAATATTCATCTTCTAAAAATCCAAACAAAATCTCTACATCCAACCCTCAACAATCAAATAATTATATTTGTGTGATTGATGGCAATTATGATCAATATTATACCAATTCCTAATACACGAATATGGATAAGGTAAATTATCAATGCAAATCCAACCATAAATATCTCATCATATTTGGGTGTGAATCCAATATTCATAGGATACTATTCATGAGCATTATTCATAGTCACTATTCATGGTGACATGACATGCATGTGATGTGGCATATAGGTGATGTGGTTGGTGGTATTCAAATGATGTAGATGATGTGCCATGATGGTGATGTGGCATGCAAATGATGTGGTGGTGGGGCCCATAATGGGTCCCAAGTCTGATCGTGTTGATGTGATAAGTGTGGGGCCTTACACTCCACTTAAGGATATATACCTTGTACTTGGTGTGTCACATGGGCTTGTATTGAGGTGTATGATTTTAAGGTCATGGTGTGGGGCACCATGTTTAGTGGCACCATGATTCACATGTGTGAATAAGTCAAAAAGGTGATTGGATTCCATTTTGTGCACATAGGAAGGAGACAAGATGTTCACTATTATTGATTGCCCTCACATGGGTGAGTGGGGTGAAATTCTATGATTCACATGGGGTGACATGATCTTGTCTAAAGTAGTGAACCTAATTTTTTGACCTTGAACATAGAGACAAGCATATTTACTATTGGTCATTGTTCATCCAATTGAGTATGGTGCATTTTTATCTAAGGAACATGGGTTACCTTGTGACTTATGCACATGGGTGCATGTGAGGCTATAACGGTTACTATAAATCCCATGTGGAATATGGCACCACATTTTATCTCTCCTCTCTCTTTCTCATATTATAAAATGATATAAATCATTATGTGATTCTTTGTAATGGTTATCCAATTAGTGGATCACTTAGATCCTTGAAAGTTTGAGTTTGCATGATAGGATGTTGGAGTTTGAAAGGCTTATATTCATAACTCACCTAGATGCTTAGATTGTTAGAATAAGATGCATGGTTATAGGGTAGAGCTTAAAATGATATTATGCTTGGCTCACCTAGATGCATAGGATGGATCTTTAGAGATGGAGATTGAAATCTTGTTAATTCAACCCATGGAGATATAGGTATATTCTTGGAGATCCCTTGGATGCTATAGATATTGGCATTGTAAGAACTACATGTTTTAGCTTGGAGGTTAGAGCATGGAAAGTTTAGTTGTAACATTTGATCACCTGAGTGATATGGTTTTTAGCATTAGAAAGGAGTTGTTAAGAGGAGATGTGTATAAGAGAGATTTTCCAATGGAATATGAAGTCTAATTGTTACCTTTACCCCATGGTTTTTTCCTAGCTAGTTTAGTAAGTTTTCCACGTATATCTGGAGTAATGGTTTGTATCTCATGTTTTGATTTTTACTATAACTTGTTTTAATTTCTCTAATTTTTATTTACTTGTACATGTAATAATGTTTGTTTCATAAAAAGTGGTATCATAGCCATGGTTTTTGGTTGGCTTGTGCAAGTGGGAGCTACAGGTGGAGAGACTAAGATATATAAAATAAAAAAATAAAGTTTTGATGTCAGATATTTCTCTCTGTGGGAGATATAGATGGATAATGGAGGAAAAGAGGATTAACAAGCTTTATCAGATGGATCATCACCAACATAATGTTCTTATTAAAGAGGCAATTATACAACTTACAGTGGAACAAACTGGTCTCCATTGGTAAAGATGGAGGGTGATGATAAGGAAGTTACTTTGTTATGGTTTCTTAGCTAGTGAAAGGATACAAGATGTGGGATCTTACTACCATAATCTGTGAGATGAGATGATGTTAAAATTCCATGTAGAGGAGGTAAAAAATACTTGAATCTGTACCTAATTAAGTAGTTAATGGATGGAGAAGAAAATTTTTAGACTTGAGATTCTATGGAAAAAGAAGGCTAGTGTTAAACCTTTCATAGATTTAGAGTTGCATTGAGTGAAGTTCTTGATGGTTGTGGTGTAACAGAAGTGAGTAGTTAGGAGGGTTATGGTGTAGCTAATGTGAGTAGCCAAGTGGACCGATGCATGGAGTAACTCTGCACATGAGTTGGTTAGACATATAGTAGAGTAGGATGCAGTTCATTTGTAGGCTCAAAAAATTAATAGGTGTAATGGTGCACTAAGTATCATGATGAATTTCCAATAATTGTGGATGGGTACCATGCTGATCATGGTGGGCAGTAGTTTTCTACATGTAGAAGTCAGGCATTTTCTTCTATGGGTTCTTTTCCCTAGTTGTATACTACTATCAAGAGTGTAGTGTGCACTTGATATTTTTTGTGTTTAGATCATCTGTATGTGAAAGCATCATTCCTACATGGTGATATCTTGATGAGATGGAGTAGCTATGAGACTATGTGAATGAGGCAAAGAGTTGCTAGTTTTCATAATTAAAGACTGTATAGGTTTCAATAGGCATGTTGATGTGTTACAATAATACCTTCATAGAGATCCAAGGTTTAATATAGGTTGATGCTATGTGTAGATGGAATGTTGGTTGTAGGCCCCAACATGATCAATGGTGATATGGCTTAGGTGACTAGGACAATATAAAGGATCAAACAAAGGATGGAGATGCACAATAGACATGAAAGCAAGGAATTAAAGTAACCCACTTCTTATGGTTATAAGTTGTCTTCTAAAGTGTCCTAGAGAGGAGGAGAAGACATATATATCATACATATTGTATTTATTGTAATTAAGAAGCCTCAAGAAAGCCATGGTGTGCACTAGACCAAATACTTATAAGAAGTGGGAGCAGTGAGCAATTCATGTCATAATCTTGAAGAAGGATGGATTGTGGTGAAGTGGGAGTCACTTCAAGTTGTTTAAATTTTATTTGGAGGAGAAGATGTTGATAAATCCAATCAGGGTAGAGAAGTTTTAGTAGTGCAAAAAACTTCTACTAGGTTTGTTGTGGAGCAGTAGTGGGCATTGATGACAACATTGATAATAGTTTTGTTGTAGCTAGTTGGCAAAAGACATAGGTGTTTGAAAGTCTTGTGTATATAAATTTAAGTGGGATATTGTTGGGTGTGAATCTAATATTCATAGGTCACTTTTCATGAGCACTATTCACAAATACTATTCATGGTGATATGGCATATGGGTGATGTGGTTGGTGGTCTATAAGTGATGTAGATGATGTGGCATGTTGGTGATGTATAATGTATGTGATGTGGTAGTGAGGTGATGTGGTAGTGGGGATCATCATGGATCCAAAGTGTGATCATGTTGATGTGACAAGTGTGGGGCATTGCACTCCACTTGAGGACATGGGTCTTGTCCTTGGCGTGTCACATGCTATTGTCTTGAAGTGTATGATTGAAAGGTCATGGTGTGGGGCACCATGTTTGGTGTCCCCATGATTCACATGTTTGAAGAAGTTAAAAAGTTTATTGGATTCCCTTTTGTGCACATGGGAATGAGACAAGATGTTCACCATTGTTTATTTCCCTTACATGGGTGAGTGTGGCACAATTATATGAGTCACATGGGATGACTTGATCTTTTATAAAGTAGTGGACTTATGTTTTTGACCTTTCACATGGAGACAAGTATCTTTACTATTGGTCACTATTTATCCACTCGAGTATGATGCATTTTTCTCCAAGGCATATTGGTTGCCTTGTGACTTATGCACACAGGTGCATGTGAGGCTCTAGTGGTTACTATTGAGCCCATGTAGAATATGGTGACACATTTTATCTCTCCTCTCTCTTTCTCATATTTTAAAATTCTATAAAGCATTATATGATCCTTTGTAATGGTTATCCAATTAGTGGATCACTTGGATCCTTTCAAGCTTGAGCTTACATGATAGGAAGTTGGAGTTTGAAAGGATTGTATGCCTAACTCACCTAGATGCTTGGGTTATAAGCATCAAATATATGGTTAGAGGTTAGATAATAAAAGGTTGTTATTCTTGGCTCACCTAGATGCATGGGATGGATCCTTGGAGATGGAGCTTGGAGGCTTTTTAGGTCAACCCATAGAAATATAGATAGATGCTTAAAGTTCCCTTGGATGTTATGGATATTGTCATTGTAAGGGATGGATGTTGTATCTTGGAGGTTAGAGCATGGAAATATTGGTTGTAATATTTTCTCACCTAACTGTTATGGTTATTAGCACTAGAAATGAGTTTCTAAGAGGAGTTGAATAGAAGAGAGATTTTTTGATGGATATGAAGTCTGGATGCTACCTTTACCCCATGGTTTTGACCTAGCTAGTATAGTAAGGTTTTTGCATATATCTGGTGTAATGGTTTATCTCTCCTATTTTGTGTTTTACTATAGCTTGTTTAAATTTCCACAATTTTTCTTTACTTACACATGTAGGAATGTTTATTTCCTAACAGTTTGTGTCATAAAACCAAATAAACTATCATTACAACAATAAATTATCAAAGATACTACTACCACTAACCTACCTTCAAAAACCAATGATGAACCACTTACTCAATAAAACCTCCATCTATCTTTCTTCCTACTAAAAATATTCTACATTTCAAACCTCATGTTGGTTCTTCCTCTTCCAAAACTCATTGGAATTTATTAGAGGAACTTAACTCTATGAATTAAAAAATACCTATCATGGAGTTAGTTCACACTTATCCCTATCATCGTAAATTCCTAATGCAGAAAATATAAGAAATTGAAGAACCATCATCCTTAGAAGAGGAACAACCTCCTCACAAGCCTCCACCAATAAAAGTTCATACCATTGAAACTATTTTTCCTTGTTTAAAACCTTCCATAGAGATCCTTGAAGAAGACATGATCAATGATTAAATTCTCTTTCATGCCAATGATCCACCTCTCTTTATTAAAATAACCATTAGTAGCACCCTTATTCACAAATTATTAGTGGATGAAAGGTTGGGGATTAATGTGACATCTGTTTGGCTCATTCAACAACTTAGGTATAACAAAGATCATCTCAAGCAAAATCATCTAAAATGTCATGGATTTGACAAGACTAATCAAAATCTACTTGACTATATTTGGCTCCCACTTACTATTGGACCCAAAACTATACATACCAAGCTTATGGTTCTCAACTTACCATTATCCTATAATATACTCATAGGATGCCCATGGACTCATCGTATGAGGACTATTGCCTCTTTTGAAAGCCAATGTATCAAGTTTATTCATAATGGAAAATAGTATAAACATGACCCTAATCCTAACCCATGTATTATTAATCTTCCCAACCCCAAATCTTAGTATTGGATCCAAACTATTCCAAATATTATTAACACACCTTTACCTAAGTTCATCAATATGAATCCAAACTTACAGGTCACTCTTGCCGATTCTAATGATGATGATCCTAATGATTTAAAAAAACACATGCAATACTGCCAAGATACCTCCTTATATTTTAGAGTGGTTCCCTCCTTCCTTGTTACCTTGTGATCATAACATACCTCTTATCAATTAGATCACTGAATTCCCTCCTCTATGTAATACACATGATACATTTTATAGAGAAGATAAATTCACTTGTAATTATTATGGAGTGGCTAAGTTATTTCAATACCCTTTAACCATGTCACCTCATAAATTTAGTGATCTAGGTGTATCACCTTCTTGATATTCCTTTAGAGACACAAGCATGTATTATCTCTCCCACCTATGATGATAACTACATTATGGCCCAAGTTCAATCACAAGAATTAAAAGTTCAACACGATCAACAAACCTTAATTAAAATACATGATTTTAACCAAGATGTTCATATTATTTCCATATATATTGAGTTATAACTTGAAGTACATGTAACTCTAATTGATTCTCCACTTCTTAGTACTCCTTGGGTTGTTGAAAAAATCTTACCTCTCATAAATTCAAAACTTCTTAAATCTTCTGTACTTCCTATCACACCAGTCACTCTACCAAATACTTTCCTTGTTAATATTTCTAAAGATACGCCTATTATATATCTAATTGAATCCAATCAACCTTCCTCCATAGTTCTACTTACTCCTGAGATCACTTTTTATGCCAAGGCTATCGATATACACTAGATAAATTTTAATTATGATCACCATGGTAAACAAATTATTAATCTTAAAGTAGATGTGGAATACTATGGATCTTTACCTATGTTAACTAGTGATGAAGCCATACTTGAGTTGCTTCATGCTTGAGAACCTCAACTTCCTCAAAAACATCAAAAACTTGGGAATTTCAAATGAAAGGCTCCTCATTTTAACAACTTCATTGATAGCATTGATCCCAAAACCAATCCCATTTCCTCTCTCCCCAATGAACCATATCATTTTCAATATGGAAATTCTATGATTATTGAATAAACCATGAGAATAGAATATGGCACACCCTCATGTCCTTTATGTATAATAGTTTCCATAGAATTCACACTAATTGAGCATGATAATTTTAGTCTATTCTTTGATAAATATTGTGAGAATTTTGCTTGGTCATATGTGGACATTCTTTAAATCGACCCTAGTATCATTGTGCATAATATAATCACATACCCAGACACCAAACCTAATCATCAAAAATA
Organism: Torreya grandis; assembly: GCA_037957365.1. Taxonomy (NCBI): domain Eukaryota; kingdom Viridiplantae; phylum Streptophyta; class Pinopsida; order Cupressales; family Taxaceae; genus Torreya; species Torreya grandis. The sequence continues at coordinate 2,311,307 of JARHVA010000069.1, forward strand.
ATGAAAGTTTCCCCCCTAATTTTCCACCCTATGCCATAAATAAATTATCAAACTATTATATGCCAAGTTTATTAAACCTATGGAATATTCTGAATGGGTGTCAAACATTGTTCTCATTTGTAAAAATGTTACCTTGGTTATTCACATCTACATCAACTTCTACAATCTCAACCTTACTTATCCTAAGGACAATTTTACATTAAATTCGATAGATGCCATAATTTTCCATTACTAGATATAAAATTTTATCCCTCATGGATGGTTTTTTAGGCTAAAATAAAATTCACATCACCCCCAAATAACAACACAAGACAACATTCAATATGGAATGGGGAAACTATCACTATGTTAAGATGCCCTTCGAGCTTAAAATTATAGAGCTACCTATCAATGGGATGTAACCCACTTTTTCATGATATTATACATAATATTTTGGAAAATTATGTGGATTATCTCATTTCCAAATCAAAAAGTTTCATAACACATCTCTTTAATCTATCCATCATCTTTGATCGATTAATCAAGTACAAAGTTAGAATTAACCCTACAAGTGTGTCTTTGGCATTACATTTGGTAAATTACTAGGGTTATTAGTCTCTCTTCATGTTATTGATGTTGATACTACTAAAATAAATGATATATTCCACATACCCTTTCCTCATTCTATTCTAGACATTCGTACTTACCTTGGTAAGCTTGGGGCAATCTGACAATTCATTGCTGAAATAGTTTATTGCATATAATTTATTAATTATTTTCTTAAGAAATGTAATGATTTTATAATGAATTGATAATTATTATAAGGAATTTTATAACCTAAAATAATCATTACTACATCCATCTACCCTTCAACCACCTTCCAATGCTCATCCCTTGATTTTGTACACTTTTTTCTACTCTTATATTAGTTGGGGCAATACTTACCCAACAAGATGATACTATAATAGAGTATGATATTAACTATATTATTTTTTTCTTCATATACTATGAAAAATGTTATATTAAAGTGGAATGTGATTGCCTTTCTATCTATTTCACATCTAGAAAGCTTTATCACTACATGCTCTATCAAATAACCTATGTCATCATTCATTCCAACCCACTTCATCACTTTTTATCCAAATCATTTTTACCTAGAGATCATATTGGAAAGTAGATGGCTATCTTAATGGAATTTTAAATTTATATAATAATTAAATTTTTAATCAAAGGGTAAGTCATTACCAACCAAATTGCAGTAGCACCCATACCTGTTATAAATCATCTTCAAGATAGTCTCCCTAATGATAACATTATCTATATTGAAGGTCTCAATTAAGCTATCTCTCTTAAAGATTATTTACATAAATTCACTAATGATTTAAAATCAATTAATCAAGAATATACCTATGTCACTCTTGATACTACTAAATCCAAATTAGTTATCAAAGAGATTCCTAAAATCACCATCAATTTGCATGAAGATACCTAGACCCTTCACTTTGATGGTTTCAAACATATTGAAGGAGCTGGGGTAGTTTATATCATAACTAATCCTCATGGTAAAATAATTCCTTTATCATTATGGCTCACATTTGATGTCACTAATAACATGGTATAATATGAAGCATTAATCCTAGGCATGAAAGTGGTACTTGACTTAAATATTCCATATCTGCACACTTTGAGTGACTCCCAACTTATCTATCACTAAGTTAATAGTGAATACCAATGTAAAGTGAAAATATTATCACTTATCATCAAATTTATACTAACCTCACCAAATACTTTGAATATTTTACCATTAATCCCATTCCAAGAGATCAAAACTCTATTTTTGACTCTCTCGCTTCTTTGACATCCCTATTTCGTCTACATTAAGTACTTAGTGACTCCTAATTTATTAGTCAAATATGAAAGTCCCTATCTTCTAGCCAACTGTAATATTTACTTATCTATCATATTGAGTCTATCACTATTCAACAAAGCCCATGGTATAAAAACATTATCCAATTCCTTGAACATCAAACTTATCCTTTAGACATAGATTCTTGTGAAAATACTAGAATTAAACAATATGATTTTAAATATGTCTGTTGATGTAATACCTTTTATTATTGTAATGAAAAATTTACCTTACTATGTTGTGTAATGAAAGAATAGGTCCCTCCTCTATTTGAACAAGAACATTGGGGACTTTGTGGTGATCATTGTAGTATACATGCTACAACATGCAAATGCCTATGTATGGGATAATTTTATCCTAATTTAGAAAAAGATGCTATAGACTTCAGTAAAAAGTTTAGTTCTTACCAATTACATGATATTATAATACATTCACCACAAAATGAGCTCCAAATTATGGAATCTCATTAGTAATTTTCCATGTGGGGATTAGATCTTATTGAAAAATTACCTCGGTTAAAAGATATGCATGTTTTTATCATCATGACTATTGAATATTTTACCAAATGGGTATAAGCCATGCCTCTTGTTAACATCACAAAAATCACAATTTATAAATTTATCATTAACCAAATCATTTTTTATTTTGAAGTTTCCCATACTATCATTTTTTATACTAGTGGCAATTTCAAGAACAAGGACATGGAGTAGTTATGTGCTGAATTTAAAATATCTCACAAATTATCCATACCTTATCATCCATAGTGAAATGGACACATTGAGACCACTAATATAATTATCAATAAAATCCTTTAAAAGACCATTGGAGAAACTCCCATGGATTGGCATCTTATTTTATATCCTATACTTTGGGCCTATCGTACTAGCATCTGCACTACTACTAGGGCAACATCATTATTGCTAGTCTATGGTTCCAAGTCTGTATTACCATTTGAAGTCAATATTTCCTCCTTATGTACATATCTTCACAATATCATTCCTAATGAATAATTACATGAGGCTCACCTTCTTTCTATCGATCTTTTCGATGAACACCATCTAACCGCTCTTCAACATAATTGCTAATATAAGGCTCATATCAACAAATAATATAATAAAAAGGTTAAAGTATTAACTTTTAATGTTGTTGATTTAATCCATAAGTTATACTATACCCATGATAAATAAGGAAAATATGCCCAAAAATGGTGTGGCCCTTATTTATTGAAAGATATTCTTGGTCCTAGTACCTATCACCTCCAAAATAATGAAGGCCATGTTTTTAAAGACCCCACTAATGCACAATTCTTAAATAAATACTTTGCTTGGATATTTCCCTTCTTATCATAATTCTATATGCTATCGTACTAACACTTAAATCAAGATTTCTACATGGGTCTCACCCTCTGTAGTGGTTTATCTTTCCACAAAATTTAGTACTTTCCCTTGGTCCTTTGGTTTCTTTTTTTCATGAGTTGCATTTTTATACCATGGATAGGACTTGATTTTCCTCATGAATTCCTTTCACTTCCATTGATTTTTCCTATCAAGTTTGTTATTTTCCAATGTTTTTTTCATCCTCTTGGGTTTTTCTTTTGTGAGTTGTAGTGTAATACTATGGATAAGACCAGGACCTTCTCACAAATGCCATTTTTCCCATCTTATTTTCACATTATTTGTTCACCCTCTTGAATTTATCTTTTGTGAGTTGCATTTTAAGACCATGGATAGGACTAGGCCCTCCTCACAAATACCATTTTTTCCTTTATTGCACTTGCTTGGGTTTTTCTTTTATGAGTTGTAGTGTAAAACCATGGATAAGACTAAGCTTTCCTCATAAAATCACCATTTTATTCCAAAAACACCTTTGTTCAACCAAGTGTTCCTTTTCTATAATGTTAAGAAATGGTTACAAGTTTATGATCCCATATTCTTAGCTTTAGTTTTTATATCCTTTATAGATAAAATCACAACAAACTATGTTATCATGTTTCCCTACACTTACTTACATTCTTATGTTAAGGAATCATAGTTACCTGTCATTATATCCCTTTTCATCTTTGTCACATTTTTGTGATTTGAAGTAATTCAAATTGTTTCATGTTTCTTTTTCCTTGATTTCCCTTTGTTTCATTCCATTTTAGATAAAACAAGGTTAAATTCAAGATAACACTTTTATTTCAAATGAATTAGCAAGAATCTTAGACACCATACTCTCTAAGTTTTATTTATTAGAAACCAAGTACAAGTTTTTAAATGGTATTCAACTTTAGCACCCATCTTTGGTTCTCTAAATCCATATGGAGGAGGAATAGAAAAATCCATCAAACATTAAAATCTAAATCATTTAAAATAAAAGTCAATGATCAAAAGGCAATATAAAAATTCAAAATTTAAAATTGCACCAAAAGACATGATTCATAGGACATCTCTTATCTCAAATTTAAGCTCAAAATCCATAGTTGGCCTCATGATAGAGCTGAGGTCCATTAGGGTGTGATAGTACAGTAGATTGGAATAGGAGAATTAAAAAAAAAACTATAGTACTACCTACTTTCTCACACAAATACCCAATCTTCATAGTAGATCAATGACTCTGTAAAAGTCCTAAAGAATGGGGAACATGTTGTGGGAAGGTAGGTACTTTTTAATTTTCATGTATATAGCCTTCATGGGATGATATTCGTACTTTATTTGGTGCCCCAAGATTTATGTGGTTAGTAAAAGTTCTTCAGGTCCCAACTTAATGTCAAAAGTCATCTTGTTTTTAAAAACCTAATCTACATGTCTTGACTTCAATAAAGAGTTTATCTACCTTGTTGTTTCCTATATTTTTCCTCACCACCCATTTTATTTCCCCTCTTGATAGGAAAATTTGATTCTAAATCTATTTTTCCACTTCTATATTCCCTCTTCTTCACATGTTAAAAACATGCTAACACTACTTTATTTCAATTTTATTTATCTTTAGAACAAAATAGTATGCTTGAGTGACTATGGATTATTTTATTTACACCATTTCTTTACATTTCTAAAATTTCCTTGGTTTATTTTCAAATTTTCCTTTATTTTACCTCTTTTTTTCAAACACTGCATCCATTTCTATATTTTTTGTATTTTCCTTTTTTTCCAGACAATTGAATCCATTTGTACTTTCATGCACTTTTTCTATTATTGAGTGAGGTTGGATTGTTACTTCTCACTCATTAATGTTGTTTTCCATTTTATGCAATTTTTCCATTAATGATTGAGAAAGGATTGTTACTACTCACTCATCAATGTTGTTTTACCATTACTTGCCCATATTTGTTTAAGGATTATCACTACTTTCACATCGATGTTTGATTACCATTTTTAATTGTATCCTTAGTTTAACTTGGTTTATTTACCTTTCTTACTTAAGTTTTACTTGTTTGAGTTTTTTGGTCATTTATTAGCCTTGGCTTTTTAGTTACCCAAATTTCTCTAAATTGTGACTTGGTCATTTGGTCCTAACTTAGCATTTGTCATCCTATCTTACCAAATTTACAAGTATGTCATGCCTACACATTTCAGTTATCCCAAATTTCTTGCATTTGTTTATTTTTTCTCTTTATTTTTGTATCTTTGGTTTTGTCCAAAGTAGTCTCTATGCCCTCCATGATCAAAACTACAAACACATCAGACAACCATTAAACAGTAAAGGTAAGTCAATATATTACTTTTAGTTTTTAGTTATTTCATTTCAATCATTTACTTTTAGTTATTTTATGCTTTAAAATACTACAATATATTTATCTTCAATGTTGTGTGTTGTTAAGTTGTTTTCTTGAAGCACCATCTCATGTTACACCTAATGGAAACATGATGAGATTCGAGTGGGGGATATGTATGCACATAATATTTTCAAATTCTATCAATTACTGATACTTCCTCTCTTGTGAGAACCCATCAAATCTCAATCTCTCTAAGTGTACACCTTAAAGGGTATACTAGGAAAGGGGTGGATAGACCATTGGTGCTTCCCAAGATTACTGTACCCTATCCACCACTTGTAATATACATAAAATTTACCTATCCATTTACCTAAGATTTGACACCTCCCTTACACACTCTTCCAAGAAATTCACCACCTTAATTAGCCCCTACCTAAGCCAACAACATTTTTTTGATATTTATCAAATAATGTCAGCTTGGGCTGACTCTATATTAAAATTAATATTAGTGCATTATGGGTCTAGGTCGGCTTTGGTCGACCTAGACTTAGACCTAACTTGATTTTATCAATTAATGATACAAGGTCAAACTATGTAGATGTTGTCTACTAAAAGTTCAAAAAGATTTAGGGTTAGATTTAGATATATATACACATTCATTTTGCCATTTCCTAGAGAGAGAGACATAATTGATTATTCATTTGTGCTTCTTTACAATTTTCTCTTCCACCATTCTACTTGAGAAGTTACTTAAGGTCTTACACTTGGAGGGAGGAACTTTGTCTTATGAAATATTGAGATTCATTAGGAGGTCCTTGGATATAGTCCATTGTCCATCTTTATCTTATTAAAAAATGCATAACTTATTTCAAAGCACCTTTGGGCAATGGATAGATTGAGTCTTAATGGGATCATCTTCAAGGTAAGTATCTCTAACTTTACTCCTCTATTTTATAAGATAGAAGTAGCACAAGTAATGGATTTTTAATGTATTTATCTCTCTATGCATTAGGGTTATATATATACATAACTTAATTTTAATTATTCTATGCACGTTTACTTTCATGTTTATTACCCCCATTTTATGCCATAATCTTTACCGAGAACTAGGTTAGATTTTATTTTACTTTGCATATACTTAGTGAATAATAAAAAACATAGGACCTAACCAGGGTTATCACATAGTGTTTCTTGATTAGAGGATTTAGAACCCTCTCTAGTGATATTATTGTGGTAAGGGACCCTTTGGTTAGGTCTATCAGATCCATCTTGTTCATGACCCCGAATGTTAAAATGCATCAACAAGTGGAAGTTTAAGTGTGATTTATTTTCTCTGAGATATGATTGATTTGTAAGTCAACTACATTTCACCTTGTATACAAGGTCCATAGGGCCCATGGAGAACTATGTAATCCATCTAAAATGTATGTAGATAATATAATTTGTGAGGATTATTCTTTTTTGTTTATCTATAGATATAAAATTGAGATTATGAGAATATGTGAGGAAATTTATCCTCAAGTTTACAAAGCCATTTATGGCACTCAAAAGACCAAAATAACTAAAATTTTAAAAATAAGCATAGCTAAAATAAGGGATTATTGGTACTATGTAGATTATACCATAATTAGAATAGAAAGAACAAGGGTACCCTTTATATTTTTACCATGCCAAATTCTAGACAAGCTTATAGAACAAGAGGTGGCCCATTAATTATACACAAATATAGATGAATGACTTAGCCTTAAACATCAAGCCTATTACCATAAGACCCATTTAAACATTAAATACTCTATTTTGTAGTTAGGGAAAATTTCAATTAGGTGAAATTTTAAAAATAAACGTAACTAAAATAAGGGATTATTGGTACTATGTAGACTATACCATAATCAGAATAGAAAAACCAAGGGTACCCTTTATATTTTTACCATGCTAAATTCTAGACAAGCTTATATAATAAGAGGTGGCCCATTAATTATACACAGATATAGATGAGTGACTTGGCCTTAAACATCAATCCTATTATTATAAGACTATTTAAACATTAAATAGCTCTAGTTTGTAGTTAGGGCACACTTCAATTAGGAAGGGAAGATCTAATCCCATTACAATTTAATAGTTGCCCAATTCAGGGAATGGGACCCCAAAGGAAAAACTATAAAATATAATAAAATCCCTGAAGGAAAATAATGGAGTGATAATTACACATGGCTTCCAAGAGTATGAACATGATGTTATATTTATGAATGCATCATATGCTTCTAAAGTTTGGATTCATATGAGGGATAATCAAATGTCAATGATTGTTTCCTAGGCCATTTAGTATGACCAAAAAATTACCAAAATGAAATCAAATGAGATGGTAAGGTAGGTAGAACAAGGCTAGAGTCACCAATGGCCTCCAACACAACAATATTACTAGTCTCTTTTCCCTACAAAAAGAGAAACTAGTCTACAAAAGGGAGAGTCTAGTGGTTAAAGTGAGGAGAACCTCTATATTAGAAAGGAAATTATTAGAGGTATTCTTAGACCTTATCTTCCATCTACCCATTTATTTATTAATATCATGGGCATAACCACTAAATTTGAGAGGACTACACCTTATGACATAAAAAAAGCACATTTTTTGGCACTTCTCCCTCTACTTAAAAAATCTACACAGGTGAGCCTCCTGGAGTTTATATAAACTTGTTTATCATATCTCACATCCAATCATCCAACCCTTTAATACCTCAATAAGGTCCATCTCCATCCATTCTTCCCTCCACCATAATTATTCAACTTTCCATCCCTTCACCACCACCATTATTATACTTTCCATCCCTTCATCACCACCTACAATGGTAGTCCCTAAAATTATGGTTCCTTAACGCATTTCACCTTCTCCCTCACCTAGAATTCCCCCCACATTCACCTACCCAAGGAAATATATAGTCTTATTTTCCTTATTGAAAGTCCAATAACTATAATAAATACCATAATTAGGTCTTACTATTTTAGGGGGATCCATTGATGAAGAAATAGAGAAAGAAGAACATGGGAATGTGATATCACTAGTGGATTATCCTACTAAAGAAGAAGAAGGGAATGTAGAAGCAATGACACCTAACTAGAA